>CM062804.1:1537492801-1538228663 GCA_031772625.1 Pinus tabuliformis
CACCAAGATAGCTCCATAAGACAAAACTAAGCCTCTTAAGAGGGAAAAATGATAAATACAATAGGTAGAGGGGCCATTAAAGAGGTCTAGTGGAGTCCAATATGTGCCAAAATGGTTGAATGACCTCCAAAGATAGTGATAAAGGGGGTGGCCACTTGATATCCAAGAAAATGACCTCTGGTGCCCACAAGTGGTTGTGGGGGGGGACAAAACATCCTCATGGGTATCCAAATGGATTGAACATGCATGTATCCCATATGTAAGGGACAAAAGGATGATGCAATCCCTCCCTTTATCTCCCATGGTGAGACACATCCTCATCTAGACCCTAGATCAACTGCGAAGTGTGTGGTGCAAGAGTGTAGACATTTGGGCAAGGTGGTTCAAGTGCATCATAATCGTCAGATAAATGGAACATGAGCAAGCAATGACTGGAACTACCAGATCCCATGATGTGGAAAAATGCTTGCTACTATGGTGTACTTCCATGGCTTTCAACGCTCATCTTAAAAATTCCAATATGACCCTCTAAAGGGATTGGACCCTGTATAGGGAGACAAAACCCATGATGAAGACCCACCTACAATCCCGTATAAGATCCAATGTGTCCCCTCACCTTTCAATACAACAAATCATTAGTGCAATCAAGTAAATAAGCTTAAAAATCATGGGAAAAGTGGACATTTCATAGTGGCATACCCTTCCATAATGGGTTTTAGAACATACAAGTGTCTACAATCTCAAAAAAAAGGTTAACCAAGGACCCTATTAGGTGGTTTCAACCACTAAGGGGAGTGACATGTCCATGGTACATCCATCAAATGGCAGGTGGCATGTGATTAAATGATGGAATAGAGTGGAGCATCAAGGGAAGGCTCCAAGCTACATGGCGGTAGTTATAATAAGGGAAGCCCACACTTGGGTATATGAATGTAGGAGGGAGAAATCGTGTCACATGAGTTACCCTAGCCTTTTCTTTTACACCCTTCTCCATATTCCATTTTCCTTTTATTTATTTTTCACTTATAATTGTTCGGGGCTCCAAGGGATTAGAGCATGATGTGTAATACATAGTAGTGAGTACCCCCTTTAGGTAGGGTAGTTCATCACCCACCAGGGGTTGGGAAAATCATGGGTTCCTTAATGATGTAGGGGGATAATTATAGGTTTTAACCCCGTACAGAAATTACCTACATACGAATTCTGAAAAATAAATAAATAAACAATTGCGAGAGCATAAAACATAAAACAAATATATATGGAGATTTTTCCCTGGATCCCAAATATGGGGCTACCAGATTGATTTTTCATTATATTCCTTTCAATGTTACAATACATATATATACATGCTGAAGCATCCATAAAACCGAATCCATTAACCCTGGATTAGAACATAACCATAGTTCCCTTGACCGTATCTACAAAATACCATGGACAGAAAACCATCATGCCCAAAACCATGTGCAAAATCCATGCACAAAACCATAGGTATGTCCACCCACCTAATATAGGGTCAAAAAGAAAAATCCTAAGGTGCTGCCCCAGACCCCATGCAGGGCGGTCGCCCCCCTACTTACCCCATGACAAGGGGGGCATCCGCCCCCCTATTGCGCTCCACGCAACGTACAGGGGGGGATACCGCCCCCCCACATGTAGGGTAGTTGTGGAAAGATATAACACATACCCAACATTCTCTGACTTGTTTTTTTCTTTCCACATGAGAGCTTAGTCATCAATCCAGCCTTGCAACGCCCATTGTTTCTCTACACTAAGAGAACTTCTCAGTTCTCACAAAATTTTTCAATGCATCTGCAATATTCTTCAAATTGTCCACCTTTACTAGCAACACCTTTTTTTCCTCAACCATATCACTCACAAAGTGATATTGAACATCAATGTGCTTTGTCTTTGAATGATAAACATGGTTCTTTGCTAATAAAATTACACTTTGGCTATCACAGTCTATCCTTATAGCTCGTTGTACTAACCCCATACTTGAACACAATATTTGTAACCAAACTGCTTCCTTTCTTGCATGAGTGACTTCCATGTATTCTACCTCTGTAGTTGAAAGGGACACTACAGGCTGTCTCTTACTCATCCAACTGACTGCACCTCCAAATAGGTTAAACACATAGCCACTTGTAGATATTCTCTTATCCAGATATCCAACCCAGTTTGCATCAACAAAGCCACGAATGTCCAAAACTCTATCTAATCTTGGTCTTCCTTGGTAGCACAAACCATAATCACTAGTGCCATGCAAATCCCTTAAAACCCAGTTCACTATTGTCCAATTCTCCTTCCCTGGTTTTGACATAAACATGCTCAATACTCCCACTACATGTGCAATGTCTTGTCTAGTACAAACCATTGCATACATCAGGCTACCGACTTCACTTGCATATGGAACATGGGACATGTCCTCTTCCTCTTCTTGTGTCCTAGGACACTGTTCAGCAGATAACTTTACACCTACAGGAATAGGAACCTTCATCGATTTACTATCCTGCATATTAAACCTAAGTAGTATTGTCTCGACATACTTCCTCTTGTTTAACAAGAGCTTCCTTTTTGTCCGATCTCATTTAATTTCCATGCCCAAAATATAGTTTGCAGCACCAATATCTTTCATGTCGAATTTGGAGGACAATTGGATCTTCAAATCCTGGATAACTTCTTTGTCATTTCCAACCAACAACATATCATCCACATACAAGACCAGAAAAATAACACAGTCGCCAATTAATTTAAAATACAGTGATCTGATTTACTTCTGGTGAAGTCAAGTCCCTGTATAAATGTATCAAATTTTTAATACCACATCCTTGGTGTCTGTTTTAACCCATACAAATACTTTTTTGACTTGCATACGAGTTCTTTCTTACCCTTCACCACAAATCCTTCAGGTTGCATCATGTAGATCTCTTCTTTCAGATCCCCATGAAGAAATGTTGTCTTCACATCCATTTGTTCTACCTCAAAATGAAAAGCAATGACAACAGATAAAAGTAATCTAATGGGAGCTACCTTGGCAACAAGAGAAAAAATATCACCAAAATCAATTCCCGACATGGGGGAATAACTTTTTCCTACCATACGAATTTTGTATTTCTCCACCTTGCCTTCTACATTCATCTTCTTCTTAAACACCCATTTTCTGCCAATGGGTTTCCTTCCAACCGGAAACTCCACTAGATCCCAAGCCTCACTTTTGTGTAAAGGTGTCATTTCATCAACCATGGCCTCTTTCCAAAGTTTTCCATCCTCTGAATCTACTGCTTCCCTCACAGTTCTGCAATCATCATCAGCAATAGATAAAAAAAAAAATTGAACAAAAAGCATATGGACTATACCTTTCTCGCTATCTTCTTTCTCGAACTAATGTTCTTACAGTTGGAGTTTGTGTCTCTTCATCTTTTGATTCATCTTCTATCGTAGAGTCTGATTCTTCCTCCTTTAGCTCAAACTCTATCTTCTCGGGTTCCTTTGGTAGGACTTCATGTTTAATAACATCTTTCACCTCTCTAAACACCACATCTCGAATGTATACAACCTTCCTTGTTTCCTAGTTCCAAAGCTTATAGCCTTTTAAACCATCCTTATACCCAATAAAGATGCACCTTTCAGATTTACATCAAACTTTGTTCTTTTCTCCTTTGGAACATGTACATATGCATTAGATCCAAATACCCTCAAATGTGAAAGAGAGGGTTTCTTACCAGTTCATACCTCTTGTGGATTTTTATCCTCCAACATTGATGAAGGTGATCTGTTGACCAAGTAACATGTAGTCTCCACCGCCTCAACCCAAAATTCTTGTCCTAACCTGACACCACTAAGCATGCTTCTTGCCTTTTCCATCAACGTCTTGTTCATTCTTTCTGCAACTCCAATTTGCTGAGGTGTGTATGGAGTAGTCTTCTATCGTGCTATACCACACTTCTTACAGAACTCTTCAAATTCCTTCTTGCAAAACTCTTCATCATTATCTGTCCTCAGCACCTTTATCTTCTTCTCTGTCTGGTTTTCCACTAGAGCCATAAATTCTTTAAACCTATCAAAGACTTCAGATTTCTTCCTGAGGAAATATATCAATGTATTCCTTAAGAAGTCATTTATAAATGATACCTAGTACACAGACTTACCCAGTGATGAAACCGACACAAGTTCAAACACATCACTGTGCTCAAGCTCTAATCTTTGTTTTTCCCTCTTAGCACCAGAGGGGAAACTCACCTGATTCTTCTTCCCATATACACAATTTTCATAGAAATCAAAATCCAAAGAGAAATTAGACATACCTTCTACCATACCATTACCATGAAGTATTCGAAGGCCCTTCTCTCCAATATGTCCAAGCCTTTGATGCCATAGCATGGTCTTTTCTCCAGAGACCACTAGATTTTATGATCCACTTTCAGGAACCACAAAATTGTTTTACCTATCAATAACATTGCTACCCTGAACCTTGTATAGTGTTTCAATCCAAACTCCCCGCATCAATATCAGTGCTCCCCGAACCATCTTGTAGGTATATTTCTCGAACACTATTTTTACACCTGCATCATCCATCTTGCTTACAAAAATAAGATTTATGGACAATGCAAGAATATGTAGAACACTTAGAAGTATTCTAATCCTTCCACCTTGCAACTTCAACTTGACTTTTCCATGACCAATGATTCTAGCCTTCCTATCATCCCCTAAGAAGACATCACCACCATCATATTTCTCATACTCACAAAACCACTCTCTATGGGGAGTGAATTGAAAGGATGCACCTAAGTCAATCAACCATGCCTCATGATCTACATGTGTACTTGAAGAAGAAGCCAAGTACACATCCCCACTTCTGAGGTGGTTTTCACCTATGTAGAAGGAGCATCATCAGATCCCTTTCCTTTGTCAGGAACTTTATATTTTTAGTCCCTTTTGAAGTACCCTTCCTTTCCGCAATTTCTAGCACACCTTTACCATTTTTCTTGGAGATTCAGATCTCCCTATGGATTTAGATCTCCCACTCAAGGAATTATTTTTATTTTTTGTTCTGGGACCGCCCTCGCACAGACACGACATCACCATTCCGTCCCTCCATATTTTTCTATCTCATCTCCTCTGACAACAAGGATGACAGTATTTCATCAAACTGCAAGGTAGTTGCATTGCTACCTATTGCAACAACCAGACTATCCCACGAATCTAGTAGAGAACACAACAAACTAATGCCCTTATCTTCATTTGAAATTTTTAATATTAACAGATAATAACTAACTTACCACGGTATTAAAGGTGTTCAGATGCTCTGTCACCAAGTCTCCATCCTTCATTCTCAGGTTATACAATTTTTTCTGTAGGAACAATTTATTCACCAGAGACTTAGATTTGTACAAATTCCCTAACTTGTCTCACAAAGCCTTCACCAAAGCTTCCCTTGATACATTCAACAATATTGAAACTGAGATTTGTACAAATTCCCTAACTTGTCTCACAAAGCCTTCACCAAAGCTTCCCTTGATACATTCAACAATATTGAAACTGAGACACACAATCATATTGTGCTCTTTACCTTTCGATCTAACTTTGCCTAATCTTTAGCTGAAGTTGTCATTGGTTCAGTACCCGGATCTACCACGATCCACTGATCTTTATCCACTAGAAGATCCTCCATCTTGAGTTTCCACAACTCAATACTATGACCATTAAATTTCTCAATCTCTAACTTTCCACTGCTCACCATCTTCTTTCACCACAAGAATTGATCCCACAGATCCCCCACTGAACAAGGTCTACCACAGGCCCGAGAAAAACCCCTCAGGAGCAAAAGCATCCCCTTGAAGCCAAAATAACTCTGATACCAAATGTAGGTTTTAACCTTGTATAGAAATTATCTGCATACAAATTCTAAAAAACAGAAAATAAACAATGGCGAGAGAATAAAACATAAAACATATATACACAAAGATTTTCCTCTGGATTCCAAAATCAGGACTACTAAATTGATTTTTCATTATATTCCTTTCAATGTTACAATACATATATATACATGATGAAGCAACCATAAACCCCAATCCATTAACCCTAGATTAGAACATAACCATAGTTCCCTTGACCGGATCTACAAAATACCATGGACAGAAAATCATCATGTCCAAAACCATGTGCGAAATCCATGCACAAAACCATAGGTAGGTCCACCCACCTAATATAGGGTCCAAAAAAAATTTCTCGGGGTGCTGCCTTGGACCCCATGCAGGGGGGCTACTGCCCCACTGCTTATCCCCCGACAAGGGGGGACATCCGCCCCCGTATGTGTGCGGTAGATGTGGAAATAATGATAACACACACCCAACACTAATATAGGGGCCCCAGGAACCAGGGCAATGACCATAATGATATGGGGTAAAGTTCATGTAGGTTTTTTCCCACATGTTAAATTTGTATTTCCCAGACATATTTTTCATTTATGGCACTTTCCTTGTTGAGAGTGGCCAAATTATGATTTTTCCTTTCTTTTTAGTTTCATCAATCTCTAGGGCATCATTATAAGCCCGAACCAAAGTGTGGAAAAGGGGAGGGGAGGCCAACTCCTTGTGGACCTAATGGATAAATGTGGACTTGGATGGGAAATATGGTGAAAGGGATGATAATGAGTGGAAGGGAGTGATGTGTATGGTGTTGGGAAGGGGGACCACGCAACCAAAATTGGGGTTTCCCATGTAGTGGCACCCCTAAAGCTAGTAGCTCTTAAAGGAGATCCCACAAGACTAGGACACAAGGTTAACCACCAAATTTCTCAAGGGGACAGGAGTACAAACCAATCCCATTCTTTCCATCGAATCCCCCCACTAATCCATGTATGGGAGTGTAAGTGATAAGTAAGCAAAGATATTCAACTACATAATGAAAATTCATACCTTCATGGTTGGAAGGCCTGCCTTCAAAAGTACGATCATAATGGTTGGCTCAGGCGGCAGAGATAATGACACATCGAGCTATCTGGTGGCTGTAAGGGGTTTTTGGCTACCAGTTGAGGACCATCTAGGAGAAAATTTTCTCCTATAGGTGTCACCCACAAGTAGTGGGTAACGTGTTCCAACTAAATTTCTAGGCAATCTCAACTATGTTAAATGACACTTAGGCTCTATAATAATCTATGACAAGATATGATCTAGGAAACCCTTTCGAGGGAAATCCCAAATGGAAGGTGAGGCTACTTTTCTCTCTCTTTCTTTGAATGTAAAATGGTGCAAATACAATGGAGTGAGACCTGTGGCATGTGGGCTGCTATAGTACACAAATCCTCTATGTTCTTCCCTCTCTCTATCTGGTGTGAGCTACTTTGCTCAACTATAGAACAAAATGCACTATAATATAATTGCATTTGTTTTCCTCCTAGTGGCCCAATTATAACACAACTCAATAGCCAACTAGGGGATAAACTTGACTCATTCAACCCATAAAAGTTACAACTCAACTCTTCTAAAGCCTTCTTCATCAAGTCCATGTTGATAGCCCCTTTTCCATGAGTAAAGGGGTCAACATGACACCTTCTCAAATAATGGTGGTCCAAAATAGGAAGATCAACTTCTGGGTGACATAATGTTTGCATACAAACTCCATTTGAGGTTTTTCATGCTTCATTGGATAAATACATAAGTAAAAAAGTGTCAGAGGATCTAGTGTACACAAAAGTTTTTGGTCCCCAAAAAACTTCAGGAAATGTCTCAAACAGCCTCCAAAATGTTTAAAACCTCAATTCACCCAACTACCTATTAGTAAAAAAAGTTCATATAAGAAGATTTCTTTAATCTTTTCAATCTGAAACCATCGAGATGAAAAAAATTAATATAATTATCCAATCAAACTAAAAAAACACAACCGATAATAGAAATTTTGAAATGTACCCAATATTTTGGAATAGCAATTTGACATTTACAAAAATAATTCATATCACAATTGGGCACTTAGTGTTACTTTATTCTAATGGATTGCACTAAACCTCATTAACGTCATTATTTTGATTGTCACGTATATAAATAAAAAATTAACCTCAGTTAATGCATTTCGTTAGAGTAGTTATATTTCAATTGTGCACATAATTTAAGGAAGGAAAAATGGCTACCAATGTCATGGGTAGTCCCTTTTTTGGGATGCAAGTCTTCATTGTAATTATAACTAACAAAGTAGTATTGACTAATATTGTTACAAAATTTCTTATTTTACAATTAAATAGAAGCCATGGATTCTGCTTCCTTTCAAAAATATATTTCAACCATAAAATATAAATAAACGTGAAAGTTGCGTTTCAACGTTTGTTTTATATGAGGAGTGCTACTCGTTAGGCGTGCGTGATACTTCTGGAAGTTGCATGTTGGACCGTTAAGTTTTGTTCTTACGCTTCCAAAGCATGAGGCTTCCATGATTTTTTTTATGGAAAGATCTGCGTTTTACTCAATGGTGAGCGGTTGATTACTTTCTACCCTGCATGTCACCCCACATTCTGCATTCCTATTTCCCAATAAAACATTCTATGCCCACTTGCTCGGAGCAAGATGCTGCAACTTGCCTTCTTCAATTAAACTATCAAACCAAGGCAGTATGAAGTCGAGAGGTCCATATTAATTTAATCTTAGTGTCCACAACTAACTAAACTTGGTCAATGGCGACCATTGTGAATTGACAAATGAAGAAACCACACAAAGATAAAGAATGTAAGACTATCAATATGTGGCTTGAGCGGTGGGAAAGAGGTTTGGGAAGAAAAGCCATTTAAAGATATTTAATCACTCACATTAATATTTTGCGATAAAAATATATTAAAAACATATATATATATATTTAAAAATAGGAGTATAATTATATTAAAATTTAGGTATTTAATTATTTATTGATATTTAATTGGAAAAAAATATAAAAAATAAAAAATAATAATATGAATAATTATTTAAATTTGATTTTAGAAGATTTGGAAAGGAAAATATTTAAAGATCAAATGTGGAGAAACAAATGTTTTAAAGATTATTTTGAGAAAGAGTTAGAATGATATGTATCAAAGATCATGAACAAAGTTTTGATACTTAAAGAAGAGTTATGTCAACAAATATGTGAACTAATTATATGGTGCGGAATTAAAAAGTTTTAAAACTATTATTAAAAAGAAGGTTTTTTTTAGAGATAAAGGGGCTTCAAACATGTTTAAAGAAGGGGAGAAAAATTAGGATAAGAAGAAGAGTGTTAATTTAGATTAGAAAAGAAAGGAATATTAAGTTAGGGAAGTATTGTTTGCAGATGAGAATGAAGAGAGTTAAATGAGACATACAAACAAAATGAGTGTTAGAACTTAAATTGTGTACTTGAAATCTCTATTAAAGATAGTATTTTAAGATGCCAAATACATTCAAAGTTATTATAAAGAGTAAAAACATATGGATTTTTCCAAACACATGAATGCTTAGAGAGGTTTTATTGCTTAATTTGTTCCAGTTGTAATACTTTGATACATTATAGTATGTGTCTTTTATTCTTTATTTTTTAATAATAATAAGGACGAGGTTGCCACTAAGGAAGACACCAAATTGGTATACAAGATGTTATTTGTTGTGGGAATCCACTCAACAATTTGACTAAACAATTCTAAGGAGGTGTAAATATTCTACCCCTCTAGATTTGAACCTATAACCTCTTACAAATAATTACGTGCTTTTAACCATAGGACTTACCCAATATCAAAGCTATTGTGTGAATATTAAAATTTTAAACTAATTGAAATTTCTCTTGATGTCATTAATGTAATTAAATATATTTTTATGGAGAATATTATTGAGTTTTCAAATACAATAATAAGTTTGTAGGATATATAGTGATTATTACGGAAAGTTGAGAAAAAAAGCCATCTAAAAATAAATAAGTAAATACATTAAATGTTAAAAAAAGCCTACAATAAAATTTATCTAAAAATAAAACACATAAATATTCTAAAACTTAATTTAAATAAAAATAGTTAAAAAAAATACATAAAACCTTAAAAAAAACATACAATAAAATTTATCTATAGATAACACACATAACTATACTAAAACTTAGTTTAAATAAAAGTGGATATATATATAAATAAAAGTGGATATATATATAGATATACATATATATATCAAACATTGAATTTCATCCAATATTTATAAAATTTAAAAAATATATATATATATAAAAAAAATGTGTACATTATATCACTTTGCACAAAGTTTATTGTTTGAATTAAAAAAATTAATTTAAAAAAAAAATAAAAATAAAAACGGTAAAAGGAACGAATAAAAAAAATAACAAAAACAAAAATTTACAAGGAGAAAACATTGGATTTCATCGCATCGTCATAAAAAAAACGAGTAAAGTAATTTCTTTTAAGTAATTAAAATTTAAAATTGGAAAAAATATCTACACTTTACAATAATTTTAAAAAAGTGGTGTTTAGTGTTTATATGTTTGAACCTATGTTTTAAAAGTGAATAATATCATAGAGATAGTATGAAACATGTTTTCAGCTCATTTTCAAAATTTAACGTGGAATAGTTATTTAGAAATTTAACAATTTAATTATATATTTTTGTTTTTTTAATTATAATTATTTAAAATTAAATAATAATTTTTAAGATAAAATATTTTTTTAATATATTTAATTTTTTTAAATTAAATATTTTTGTCTATGGGTTTTGGATAGATGGTGATCTTGTTTTGTTAAGGCATTCCTTGATGTAAAGTTATTTGTAAATTTACTTGGAAGTGATGATGATGTAGTTTTGCCAAAGTTACAACAAATAAAAACAAAAAAGTTTTATATATTGCACATGATGAAGATCTACTCTTACCAAGCTTACAAAAAAATTAAATAATTTTAAATAAATAGTAAAATTTAACAATATATTACATTTAAAATATAAGAAAAAATAAACTTATTATTGAATTAATTTATTTTTATCAAATAATAAAAAAACACTATCAATTTATTTTTATTAAATAATTAAGATAAAAAACACGAGTTATTTTTTTTTTAAATAGATATATTATAACATAACATCTCTGTTATGCTAAACCATAAAGTATTCAGCTAACACTAATGTAATTACACAACTTGAATTAGTAACAAACATTGAAATGTTTTAACTAAAAAAAATACTTTTTAATTGTGTATTCTCTCTCTATATATATTTGAAAATTTTATGGATTCTAGACAAATTAGATTGAAACTAAATGAGAAATCTTTCCAAAAAGTTGCACTTAAATATTATTAGTCCAAAAAATCCCTGTGAGAAAATATGCCAAAAAACCTTCTAAAATGCAGAAATAAATAAAAATTTGAGTCTAACACAAACACATTCTTTCTACAATCTAATATGAGTATGATATATGCTCATTTAATACTTAACGTGGAAGTTAACATGTAATAATTATTTAAGCAAAGGGCCTTTCGAACCAACAAGTGTGGTTCATCATGATGATGAACCACACTTATTGGTTCAAAACCCGTCGGCCAAAAAATTCTCTTATGTGATTTCTACAGAAAAACTTTCCTTAATTCATTATGGATTTCTACCGAAAGACTTTCCTTAATTCATTATGGATCACAGAAGCTTGAATACAGGAAAAAAAAATGTAATAATTATGTTACATATAAATCAAATACAAGTAGTGATTTTTTGGAAAGTTTTTCAGTTTATTTTCCTATCTAGTTTGTCTAGAATCGTGCAGGGATTCATTGAAATAAAAACTTTGGGATTCATTGAAATCACAAATTTGACAGGTGAACTCTTCACAATTGAAGTGACTTGTGGGTTTTTTTTAGGGTGATGAATCCATATATGAAGTAAAAAAATGTAATAATTATGTTACATATAAATCAAATACGAGTAGTGATTTTTTGGAAAGTTTTTCAGTTTATTTTCCTATCTAATTTGTCTAGAATTGTGTAGGGATTCATTGAAATCACAACTTTGGGATTCATTGAAATCACTTGAAGTGACTCGTGGGTTTTTTTTCAAGGTGATGAATCCATATATGAAGGAAAAAAACTAGTTTAAACAACACAAGGTTTTTTTGAGGATGATGAATCCATATATGAAGTAAAAGACTAGTTTAAACAACACAAATCAAGATTTGACTACAATTTTTTTAGTCCCATAGAAATCCTCAGAAAACTCAAAAAATTGGCACTTAAAGACTACTCCTTTCCACTAGTTTGAGTTGTAAACTCCCCATAATTCAAGTGCCGCAAGGGGTTTTCATGGTGTTGAATCCATATATGCACTCAAAACCCCATTTTAAACAGTAAAAATTAAGATTTCGCCCAAAAAAAAATTGTGTTCTAGCCAAAAAAATATTTTCCAACCAAAATCTCCAAAATGTAGTATCTTTATATAAGGCTTTTTTAATTGTTTTATATATGCTCAAAGTGGATATTGAAATATTTTACATATTGAAATACATTACATTATTAATATATTTTAACAATGTTATTGATTAATTCTATGTTTATTTATTTAGCAAAAGCAATATATTTGTATTGATAAAAATAAAATGCAAGATTACTAAGTGGTTGGACTGAAGATGAAGAATGAGAATTGTAACCTCCTCCATGATACTCTCAGTGTTTGTATTTCAACCAATACCAAAATTCTATATCTATAAGAAAAAAAATCAAACATGCCTACCAACAAAATACATTTGAAGTAGGTGCACTTCTCATTTTAACAAGATTAGTCTTGAGTTTTTCCCTATTCTGGTCCATGAGGTAGGTTGGACTTGCCATAAGATTTTTCATGGGAGAGATTCAGTGTTGATGTGAGAGTTCACCCATAAAGACCTTACTCCCTTTTTGCAGGCTTGGTTGACCAAGCTATTGACCTCTTTATTAAATCTTCTTAGAACATGAAAAAATGAAATTGATTGAAATTTAGCCATCAATTGATGGATTGGAGACAACATAACAACCAATTACACATCCTTGGGCTTACCATCCATGACTAAAGTTATAATATTATATGAATCCCAATTACAATGATCTATTCAATTCCTTTACTTTGAGCAATATTTAACCCTTGAAACAAAGCTTAGCTTTATGCCATATTATTAGTAAGATAACCAAAATTCCATTCATCAATATCTTCCTTTTGTTAGCCAGCATCAAATATAACCCCTTCCTATAATAATCAAATATAACCCTTCCCATAACCCCTACCAGCTTCCTCGTTTGTTAATTGTATGTTAATCACATATAAAATCAGACATTCACTCTCATTGAACTTATAAAAATATTCTTAAATGCAATGAAATATTTTTTATTATTACTATTATTTTATTATTATTATTTTTTTAATAGCAAAAAATATATATATCAATTTTTTTTATCATTATTAGAAATTACACCTCCCTCTCATATTAAAATGTGAAAATTACTATCACAACATCAAATTTAAAAAAAAAAAAAATTCTCATTTTTACTCGATGTTTTTAATATATCGACGGGTCAATGGAAAATATATGATAAATATTTTAGTTCAAGATGGAAAAGGATCCGAAAGTGCCCAATATAAGACCGGAATCTATTAGAAAATTAGTCCCTAAAATCTAAAATAATAAGGACATCCACACACTTATATATATTCTCTATGATATTGTTGATTGGAGTTTGGAGAGTCACGCAAGGCACAAGTGGATGGACACACGTTTGTCGTAATGCTTCTGATTTATCCAATTTTATTTGGCGAGGAAAATGCCAGGGTAGTTGCCTATCTTCGTTTACATTTCTTGTGTAAGCCGGAAAAGCTGAATTATTTCATTTTACTTCTGATTTATCCAATTTTAGTTGGCGAGGAAAATGCCAGGGTAGTTGCCTATCTTCGTTTACATTTCTTGTGTAAGCCGGAAAAGCTGAATTATTTCATTTTAATCGTAGGACGACGTGGTTTCAGAATTAGGTTTCTAAATCTAGGGTCTCCTATTCTTAGGGTCACCAATAATTCTCATAGTTGAGCTAAATATAGACAAACCTTGTGGCGCCGCGTGGAAACGTGAATGAAGAAACCGGACGAGTTGCGGGGGAACCGGCACCGCCCTTCCGGCGGGAGACACCGACCGACAGGTCGGGACCACTGCCGGGGAACGGGTGGCAACCCTCTGACGATTGGGCGGTGCCTGTTCGGACCAATAACACGCTGACCTTTCCTTCCTTTTGCATGGCAAATATTATGTACAGATGACGTAATTTGAACGCTCCCCGTTAACAAAACCAAAGGAGGGATAAGGTCTGAACTTTTTATTTGTTGAAGAGCCGCCTACAAAGAAGGAATCTGCTTAAGCCCGAGGAGATCGAGATCGATACCTGTTACTGTAAAATTGGGATCTCGCGATGGAGACTTTTAACAGCAAATATTTGGTCTCTAAATTTTACGGTGTTTGACTTGGCTTTCCTTTGCAGGGGGAGGAGGAAGTGGGCACGTCTGAGCTTTCTAATTCCAGGGCTACAGCAAGCAAGGACATGCCGTCAGCACGGGTCCCATTATTACCACGCCCTGCCATGGCTTACGCCCTTTCTCTCTCAGTCTGTCTCGACAGTTTGCCTATAAAATTCGACACCCATTCCAGATTTACAGCAATGGACAGCCGTTGGAAGGGTGGAAGGAACAAAGCGAGAGTGAGTTCGCTTAGGGCGTGATTTTCCTGTAGAAACCTGCCCTGCCTTTAGCAGACATATTCTAGCCGATCCTGTTCCACACAGACATATTTCGACTGTACTCGATGCATTTGTTCGTTCCAATAACCCATCGAGATCCATTCATTGCGCTGTCCAAGTTTATTGTTCAAACAAATTAACGTTCGGTGTAGGGGGGTTATATAGGGGTAGGGTTGTTCTTATATCCCTCTCTCAGTGGAGTACAGACTGTCCGGCAAAAGCTTTGGTGCTGTTGCTTGCCAGTTGTCGAAATTGGCTGCATTATCCCGCTGTCAATATAAAGATCTGCTTGCCTTTTGGAAAATTGCGCAAGCACTCTGTTTTGTTGTATTCTCTCTGTTCTGCCTTTTACATGTCATTTCTGCGCTCTTAATTAGCCACGCCATATCGACCCTGTAGCGGAGATAAGATTTATTTGATAAGGGTTGGAGTGGAGCTCACCCCATTCCACATCACCACCACCAAGAAGTTGTCGCCCAAATTGTTCGTGATTTTTTGCTTTGCTATTGCTAACACACCCTCTCCTTTGTCTCTCTGCCTAGCAACCGACGATGCCGGAAGCTCGGATGAGTATGGAAAACAGAGCCAATCATCTAGACAAGAAAGCTCTCGAATTCATCGAGAACGTCACCAGAAACGCCGACGAGGTGCAGGCTCAGGTCCTCGCGGCAATCTTAACGAGAAATGCCGATACCGAATATCTGAAGAAATACGGGCTCAACGGACGAACGGATAGAGCAACTTTCAAAAAATGCTTACCCGTCATCACATATGATGATCTCAAGTCTGAGATTCATCGTATTGCTAACGGAGACACTTCCCCCATCCTTTCTGCGCATCCAGTTTCGGAATTCCTCACGAGGTAACGAATTTTACCTCGGCTTTTTGGTGTAATTTCCATTCTAACGTCTAACATGGCAGGCTAAGGTTATTGACCTCTTACCATTGTTGGGGTACTTATCATATTTCTCATTACCGATAGGTTGCATGAGAATGTTCATTCTATTTTGTTGCACGGATTTCTGGTCACCCAGAACCGTTATATCTAATTGTGTGGCGAATTTGGTACAGTTCCGGAACCTCTGCTGGTGAGCGGAAACTGATGCCCACTATCCAAGAGGAATTGGAGAGGAAAACTCTTCTGTATAGTCTTCTCATGCCCGTCATGAATCAGTAAGTCTTTATTCTCTTGAATAACGCTAGATTCTCATATGGTGTCATCACGACTTGTAATATTCTTCCCGGTAAACTATATTTTATCAGGAGGGTGCAGGGTTAACTCAACAATTTATCAAACAAAAATACAAAGTTTACCAAAAAATTTCAACAACATTTTACTGATTGTGGAAATTTTCATGCCACAATATTCCTCCTGTTCATGTTTCGGACATAGTCATCGTTGTCCCTGTGACAATATTGAATAGTTTTAACTGTTGGAGATGCAGATACATGCAAGGACTTGACAAGGGAAAGGGAATGTATTTTTTCTTCATAAAATCGGAGGCGAAGACTCCAGGAGGGTTGCTAGCACGTCCCGTTCTGACAAGCTATTACAAGAGCCGCTACTTCAAGGAGAGGCCTTATGACCCTTACAATGTTTACACCAGTCCAAACCCGACAGTCCTCTGTCAGGATGCCTACCAGAGCATGTACTCTCAACTTCTATGCGGCCTCCTTCAAAACAATGAAGTCTTGAGGATGGGAGCCGTTTTCGCTTCTGGGTTTATCAGAGCCATACGGTTCCTGGAAGTGCACTGGAAACAATTTTGCCTGGACATAAAAACCGGCAGTCTCAACAGAGAGGTGACTGATTCATCGGTCAGAGATGCAGTCGGGGAGCTTCTGCACCCTAATCCAGAGTTGGCTGATTTTGTTGAAAGGCAATGTTCAGTCCAATCTTGGCAAGGAATTATAACTCGCCTGTGGCCTAACACCAGGTACATCGATGTGATTGTGACTGGTGCAATGGCTCAATATATTCCTACTTTGGATTACTACAGCGGCGGGCTACCCCTGGTATGCACCATGTACGCTTCCTCCGAATGCTACTTTGGACTTAACCTGAAGCCTCTTTGCAAGCCTTCAGAAGTGTCATACACTTTACTCCCAAACATGGCCTATTTTGAGTTCCTTCCTGTTCAACGCAAACAAGAAGAAGCTGGTGTGACTCTGGAATCGCCAGCGATCCCGAAAACACTGGATGAGAAAGAGCGACAAGAGTTGGTTGAACTTGCTGACGTGAAACTTGGTCAAGAATACGAGCTTGTCGTCACCACCTACGCAGGTACTACATGAACACATAATTTTCCATTAAATCTTTGTTTGTTTATATGGTCTCAATGTTTAATACAAGGGCGTCTTCTGCAGGTTTGAATCGTTATAGAGTGGGGGATGTGTTGCGTGTGACTGGCTTCCACAACGCCGCGCCTCAATTCCATTTTGTATGCAGACAGAATGTTGTGCTGAGTATCGACTCAGACAAAACGGATGAAGTAGAGCTTCACAGTGCGGTACAGAATTCTGTTAAGCATCTGGAGCCGTTCGACGCACAATTGATCGAGTATACAAGCTATGCCGACACATCTACAATACCTGGTCACTACGTGCTCTACTGGGAACTTCGCTTCAACACCAAAGCAGATGCAGTTGCAGTTCCTTCCTCAGTTTTCGAAGATTGCTGTCTCACTGTAGAAGAATCCCTGAATTCTGTCTATCGCCAAGGGAGAGCGTCAGATAATTCCATCGGTCCTCTAGAAATTAGGGTAGTTGAAAAGGGAACGTTCGACCAATTGATGGATTATGCTCTCAGCCGAGGGGCATCCATCAATCAATACAAAGCTCCCCGATGCGTTAAATTCACCCCCATTGTTGAACTGCTAAACTCCAGGGTCGAGCATTCCTATTTCAGCCCACAGCCCCCGCAATGGGCTCCTGGTTGCAGGAAATGGGCATCGACATAACATATAATGTGATTTCAAATGTTGTGGCGTTCTATTATGGTTTAGGAGTGGCTTGTGTCAGTTTCGCTAGATTAGGGAGAAGTATCATCTTCTGGTGATAGAAGAAAGACACGCGTCCATACAATTGTCATTCAATTTTGTGTAAAAATATAAAATTACACGATATGTTTTCTAAGGTTTTTATATTCATTTTCTGGTCAAGACCTGCATCCCACGTACCAATTTTGCCTCTCTGTTACACGATATGTTTTACAAGGTATTTATCTTCATCCTCTGGTCAAGACCTGTATCCCACGTACCAATTTTGCTTCTTGTTACACGATATGTTTTATAAGGTATATATCTTCATCCTCTGGTCAGAGAAGCATCTCACGTCCCAATTTTGCTTCTCCGTTATCTTCGGTTTGGAACATTTTTCAAAATCGTCTTTTTGACCTGTAATGCAAAACTTAACGATACTGTGCACCAACCTTTGAATATCTCGAGGTGAAGCCACCATTTTCTGCCGACCATCACCTAGCAATTACTTGTACGACCCTTACGACCAGCTTTCTTCCACGTTTTACACTCTGGGAACATCTTTTTCATATAGTAGTAGCTAGGACGTGGACCGTAGAACTATGATGTAAACCGCATACCCTCTGCATACGAAATATCTATCACCCTTACCGGCTCCATCTCACGCAATCTTGAATCACATCTCACCCCTACCGGCTCCCTCTCACACAATCTCGAAACACATCTCACCCCTACCGGCTCCCTCTCACGCAATCTCGAAACACATCTCCTTATGGAATTTTTACCAAATCATTTATGAAATAAAAGTTAGGTGAAATTTAGGTCGGTGCAGCTTTGGTTGGATTAAAAGAACCATCTATCTATGAAATTTCCGCAAAATCTTTATAAACACTATTAAAAAAATTCTGACAACCAAGCCTTAAATTTTTTTTTTTTAAGTGAAAACATATAAAGACAAATTTAGATACAACCCTTATGACTAGCTTTCTTCGAATTTTACATACTAATACCATATTTTTCTCCCACTAGGAAGTAGACCGTAGGCCTTTGATGTAAACCATATGCCCACTCCATTACGCAATACCAATCAGCCGGACAGCTATCTCGAACTCTTTCCGACGCTACTTAAATCACAACTCCGTATGTAAATATCAAACCATTTAACAAATTGAATATTATCACTTAGTCCTTCTTACTATGTGTGCTCCACTCATGCATGTAATTTAGTAATGATTAATGCATCGCAAATGTAATAGGACATGCCCTTAAGGGCTTTCTTGTCTAACATGGATACGATAAGATACGTGTTGGATACATGTCTGGCATGCGTCAAGCATGTGTACTATGCATAGGGTATACGTCAAATAAGCATCTCACACATGTTTTAATTGTGTTTTTATTTCAAAACACGTATCAACTAAAACTGGGTGTGTACGTAACTTGGAAAAAAGTGGGTTGTCTTTTATTTTTTCACAATTTTCTTTTACGATTTGGAGCTTTAAGATGGGTTGGTGTGTACTATGTAGTTAAAGGGGTTACTGGAGATACCACGGATTCTAACTGGTTAGTAAGTGGATTTGTCAGCTAGATTTATTGGATTTTTTTTATCGTAGCTGGCCGTAAGGCTCCTCATTCAAGTTATTTCATTCTCATGTTGAGGAATGGGAAAATATATGAGAATTTGTATATTTTAAAGAACTAGCTTTAGCACTAAGGGTGGAGAGTGTAGTGCATGTACACTAATTTCTATCTTATCATGGAAGGGTGGTGAACATAAATATAAAGATGTTGGGCATGTTTTTGGAGGATACGGTTTGGACAATGATATTGAGTTGACATTAGCTAATTTGGATCTTAATGATCTAGTGTTAAGTCTAGTCAATTTTGATGATGATGATCCTCTTGAGGGGTCATGCTCTACACAAAAAAAATATACAAATTGGATTGGATATAGAAGAGAAGGAAATGGGAGAGAGCAATGGCATCAATGTTACATTTGATTATTTTAACATGGAGGAGGACTATTAATAATCACTAGCTATGAGATTCTTCTATCCACAGTTTTAGAATCTACTCTATTTTGTATTTTCCATTGGCATTCCAACCTATGGTAGTAGTGACTCAGTGTTTATGCAATACATTTTGATTTCAATTGCTTGATGCTCAAAGTGTAGTACATGTTTCTAATTTCTTGTGTATATTTTGTTTGATCCATATTGATGTAGTACTTATAAGTAGTAACTAGTTGTATTATTGAGTTTGTATACTTTAATTAGGATACCTCCAAACACATCTATGATCACATCCATTAGTGGAGGTGGAGACAAAGCCTATTTAGAGCCAAGTATGACGAGCTAGTCTATGAGTGGTTTACCAAGTCTCTCTTTCCTAGAATTGTCGAAGATGTAACAAAGGTAGGCGCCCAAATGGAGTAACAAGCCATCATGTGTTCCCACCATTTGGACTTGGTCTTGTCTCAAGCGTGTATTCTATATATGAGATCATCCCTAACACTTCTCAATCATATAATGATGTATACAAATCAAAGCTCGAATCCCACACTAATGGTGTGTTAGGATCCATATCCTCAGGGAACATACACTAATTAGCCACTTAGATGGACCAAATGAATGTCTCTTTTAGTGCCTTGCCTGTTAAGCTACAATCCAAACTCCTAGTTCTTTTGTTCAAGTCTTTAGGGTGAATTACAAATAAAAAAGGTGTGGATTACAAATAATTCACCCTAAAGCTTAGGACAGGAGCATTTCATACATGTTATCTTGACATTATTGTAAAGCATAGTTTCTTAACAGTTAGTTAGGAAATTGTGTGTTTTAACATTGAGTTTCGGTCTCTTTCATTATTGTAGTAGATAAGCTTTCTCATAGAGTAGAGTCCTCTTTCTTTCATTAGTTATCAAGCTTCTTCTGAATCCATATAAGTCTGGCTTGAAAACCCTAGTGGTCTCTCATCAGCTAAAAAGTGACAAAAGGCAGAACCATCACTTTTACTTGTGTATACAACACTGTCAGCTCCAATTTTATACGAACCTCGGGTTGATAAAGTAAAGTTGGTAGCTCCAGGAGTTGTAGCGTTCTTGCTGCAATACTAGTGCTCATCACTTTTTGGCGCCGTTACCGGGGAGGTGCCTGAGTAATATGTGATTACTGCTTTCTTTCTTCTATTTCTTGTTTCTAATATTCTACTCTTAGTTTCATTTCTGCAAAAGTAATTTAGTTTGCTTCTTCGATGGCTGTGAACTGGAGGAACCCCTAGGTGAGAAACCAGACATATTTGAAGAACCTACAGGGGAGGAAGAAGAAGGAGAACCCATTTCTACTGAACCTATGGTTGAAAACAGAAATGACAGAGGAAGTAGAGAAGGAGTTAAGGGTGCCTTCCCCATCAGGGAAACCAATGGGGATACTAAGATGAAAAATATAAGCCTTTCTACCCTTCCTCATTTCCATGGCTTGACCATAGAAGACCTAGACACTTTCTTATTTGAGTTTGCTATCATATGTCGAACCTATGACTATACAAATGATGAGCAGAAGTTGAAACTATTTCCATCCACTCTCAAGGATGTAGCTTTGTGATGGTTCATGGGTTTACGTAGAGATAACATCACAACTTGGGCTCAAATGCAGTAAGCCTGCAACAACAAGTATCGGGACTACTGTAGGTCTAAAGACATTAAGGAGGAAATTTTTAGGATGACCTTAGGCAATGATGAATCCCTAGAGGATTATGAAGAAAGATTCCAACTTAGCTACAAAAGGGCCAGGTGCACACTTGACCCTCAATCATTGAAGCTACTCCTGCTTAGAGGAGTAAGGGAAGACCTTTTGGATACCATACACTTGTTAGCAGGAGGGGATATCTACTAGTTACCCTATGAGGATATCAAGATTATCTTTAGAAACCATTCTAGGGCCGCTAGGAAAAAGGGTAGGGGTAGTCAACTTATGGTCAGTCCATCCTCTTCCAATTCATCCATCAAGGGTGAAATTGGATATATGCTGGAGGATTTCAAAAGTGATATGCTGCAAACCCTTGCCCTACAGATGGACACTATGCACATTAAGAGAAAGCAAGAGGAAATAGAGAGAACCTTGGCCAATTTTTGTCCTAAATGCACCCTAGGAACAAATTTCCATTGAATTCTATTGAAATTTGCTTAGTCTGTGAAGAAAACCACTCCATAGAGAAGTTCCCCTCTTTACTTGGACTCAAAGCTATATATCAAGGAGCTAAAGGGGTCACTGAGAAGCTCTGCTACATAAACCAAAGGAGACCTCATGGGCCTAGGCCATACCAGCAGGGCATGCAAGGGTCATCCCATGCATATTATGTTGGGTTGTGTTATATTCTTTCCATGACTAACCAACGTAGTGAACCAGGGGGTTAGAGGGGGGGCATAGCCCCCCCTTCGTTGCACCGATTGCGCAGCGGGGGGTTATAGGGGGGGTTTGAGGCGGGCGAGTAGCCCCCCTCTACGCTACCCCAGGAAAAAAAAATGAACCCTATATTAGGTTGAGCGAACCTACCTATAGTTTTCGGTCCATGGTTTTGGACGCGATGGTTTTCGGTCCATGGTATTGGATGCTTCTGCATGTATATATATGTATTGTAACATTGAAAGGAATATAATGAAAAATCAAGCTGGTAGTCCTGGTTTTGGGATCTAGGGGAAAATCTCTGTGTATATGTGTTTTATGTGTTATGCTCTCGCATTGTTTATTTTTTGTGTTTTAGAATTCGTATGCAAGTTATTTCTGTACGGGGTTAAAACCTACATTTGGTATCAAAGTTGTTTTGGCTTCAAGGGGACACCTTTGTTGCTGAGGGGTTTTGCTCGGGCCTGTGGTAGACCCTGTTTAGTGGGAGATCTACGAGATCAATTTTGGTGGTGAAAGAAGATGGCGAGTAATGGAAAGATAGAGATCGAGAAATTTAATGGTCAGAGTTTTGAGTTGTGGAAACTCAATATGGAGGATTTGTTGGTGGATAATGATCAGTGGATCGTAGTAGATCCGGGTACTAAACCAAGGGGAGTGTCCGATGAAGAATGGAAGAAGTTGGATAGGAAGGCAAAGGGCACAATACGATTGTGTGTCTCAGATTCAGTATTGCTAAATGTATTAGGGGAAGCTATGAACGAAGGTTTTGTGGGACAAGTTAGGGACTTTGTACCAATCTAAGTCTCTGGTGAATAAACTATTCTTACAGAAAAAGCTATATAACCTGAGGATGAAAGATGGAGACTCATTGACAGAGCATCTGAACGCATTTAATATGGTGGTAAGTCAGTTAGCATCTGTTGATATTAAAATTTTAGATGAAGATAAGTGCATCAGTTGGTTGTGTTCTCTACCAGATTCATGGGATAATCTAGTTATTGCAATAGGTAGCAATGCAACTGCCTTGCATTTTGATGAAATAGTCTCATCCTTGCTAACGGAGGAGATGAGATGGAAAAATATGGAGAGCCAGAATGGTGATGCCTTGTCTGTACGAGGACGATCCTAGAACATAAATAAAAATAAGTCATCGAGTGGGAGACCTAAATCTAGAGGGAGATCTAAATCTCCAGGAAAACTTGTAAAGGTGGTGTGTTGGAAATGCGGAAAGGAAGGGCACTTCAAAAGGGAATGTAAATCTAAAGCTTCTGATAAAGGAAAGGGATCTGATGATGCGTCTTCTGTAGAGGCAAAAACCACCTCAGATGAAGGTGGGGATGTGTACTTGGCTTCTTCAAGTACACATGCAGATCATGAGGCATGGTTGATTGACTCAAGTGCATCCTTCCACTTCACTCCCCATAGAGAGTGGTTCTGCGAGTATGAGAAATACGATGGTGGCAATGTATTCTTGGGAGATGATAGGAAGGCTAGAATCGTTGGTCGTGGAAAATTAAAGTTGAAGTTGCAAGGTGGAAGGGTTAGAACACTTCTGGGTGTTCCGCATATTCCTGCATTAGCCAAAAATCTGATTTTTGTAAGCAAGTTGGATGATGCAGGTGTAAAAACAGTGTTCGAGAATGATACCTGCAAGATGGTTTGGGGAGCACTGGTATTGATGTGGGGAGTTCATACTGGAACTTTGTACAAGTTGCAAGGTAGCACTATTGTTGATGGGTGCAACAGTTCTGTGGTTCCTGAAAGTGGAGCAGAAATTCTAGTGGTCTTTGGAGAGAAGACCATGCTGTGGCATCAAAGGCTTGGACATATTGGAGAGAAGGGCCTTCGAATACTTCATGATAAAGGTATGGTAGAAGGTATGAGTAATAGCTCTCTGGACTTTGATTTCTGTGAAAATTGTGTATATGGAAAATAGAATCGAGTGAGTTTCCCCTCTGGGGTAAGAGGGTGAAACAAATATTAGAGCTTGTGCACAATGATGTGTTTGGACCTGTGAAGGTTCCATAACTGGGTAATTCTGTGTACTATGTATCATTTATAGATGACTTCTCAAGGAATACATGGATATATTTCCTTACGAAGGAATCTGAAGTCTTTGACAAGTTTAAAGAATTTAAGGCTCTGGTGGAAAACCAGACAGAGAAGAAGATAAAGGTGCTAAGGACAGATAATGGTGGAGAGTTTTGCAGTAAGGAATTTTAAGAATTCTGTAAGAAGTGTGGTATAGCACAACAGAAGACTACTCCATATACACCTCAGAAAAATGGAGTTGTAGAAAGAATGAACAAGACATTGATGGAAAGGGCAAGAATCATGCTCAGTGGTGTCAGGTTAGGACAGGAATTCTGGGCAGAGGCAGTGGAGACAGCATGTTACCTTGTCAACGGATCACCTTCATCAGTGTTGGAAGATAATACTCCATAATAGGTATGGACTGGTAAGAAACCCTCTCTTTCACATCTAAGGTTATTTGGATGTGATGCATATGTACATGTTCCAAAGGAGAAATGAACCAAGTTGGATAGTAAATCTGAAAAGTGCATCTTTATTGGGTATAAGGATGGTTTAAAGGGTTATAAGATTTGGAACCCAACAACAAGGAAGGTTGTGTACAGCCAAGATGTGGTGTTTAGAGAGGTGAAAGATGTTATTAAACATGAAGTCCAACGAAAGGAACTTGAGAAGATAGAGTTTGACCTAAAGGAGGAAGAATCAGAGTCTACAGCAGAGGAGGAATCAAAAGACGAAGGGCCACAAACTCTGAATGTAAGAAGATCAGTTCGAGAAAGAAGGCAGCCAGAAAGGTATAGTCCATCTGCTTTTTGTTCAAATTTTGCTTTATCTATTACTGATGATGATCCCATAATTGTGAAGGAAGCAGTAGATTTAGAGGATGGAAAACTCTGGAAAGAGGCCATGGTTGATGAAATGACATCTTTGCACAAAAATGAGGCTTGGGATCTGGTGGAGTTGCCGGCTGGAAGGAAACCCATTGGCAGCAAATAGGTGTTCAAGAAGAAGGCAAATGCAAAAGGAAAGGTGGAGAAATACAAAGCTCGGTTGGTAGCAAAAGGTTATTCCCAGGTTCCGGGAATTGATTTTGTTGATATTTTTTCTCTTGTTGCCAAGGTAAGTTCTATTAGGTTACTTTTATCTGTTGTTGCTGCTTTTGATTTTGAGGTAGAACAGATGGATGTGAAGACAACATTTCTTCATGGGGATCTGGAAGAGGAGATCTACATCAAGCAACCTGAAGGCTTTGCAGTGAAGGGTAAGAAAGAATTGGTATGCAAGTTAAAGAAGTCTCTGTATGGGTTAAAACAATCACCAAGGTTGTGGTATAAAAAATTTGATACATTTATACAGGGCCTTGGCTTCACCAGAAGCAAAGCAGATCACTATGTGTATTTTAAATTAATTGGTGACCGTGTTATTTATCTGGTCTTGTATGTGGATAATATGTTGCTGGTTGGAAATGACAAAGAAATTATCTAGGATTTGAAGACCGAAATGTCCTCCAAACTCGACATGAAAGATCTTGGTGCTATAAACTATATTTTGGGCATGGAAATTAAAAGAGATTGGACAAAGAGGAAGCTCTGGTTATGTTATGCTCCTATACCAATAGGTGTCAAATTTCATGATTGACTGGTTAAAATCCCTAATATGTTCATCCTTTCCCTGCTGCAAAGGTTTTCCATATTTTGAAAAAATTAAAAAAATTAAAAAACGAAAAGAGGGTATGCCCAAAAAGAAAATTCAAAGGGCAAAAAGAATGAAATGGTCAAAAAAATGAAAAAAATGAACCCCAAATCAAATAGACTAGGAAATTGTGCAAATCCAAAATGCCACTACTATTCTGTTTTTGCAATAATTTGATGATGTGCAGTTGGTTAACTCTTGCCACAGTTGGTGAATGGTCAAACAACTTAATCTTGGCTAGTTCATGTTTCAAGTTCTTGTTTTAGAGATAGAGAATAAAATCTGTCCAAACTGTTCAATCTTGGTAGATAAATAGTTAGGTAGTGAAGCAAAGGAGCTCAACTGTTAAATCTGAGCCCTTGGAAGAAATAAGTGCAGACTTAGATAGGCTTATCATCCAAAGAAAAGAAAAATTGAAAAAAGGGTTGCTAGTCCAAGTGCACCCTTGGAAGAAGAAGAAAAAATGTTAGGTATAATAGGCTGGGTAGGCAGTTTGGTGTTGCAGAAAGAAACTTGTAATAAGATTTGTCTCTCAGAATGATTTAATATTACTTCTATCACAGGTACCATGGCAGATGTTTGGATACAAATCAAAAGAAGCATGACTAACTCCCCTCCATCCTTCTCCCAAATCACTTGCTAATATTCCCCCAAAGGTTTTGAGATCTGCTTAATATCCTTAAAATCACTCATCCCATTTTTCAGCAAATGCCTAAGTAAAACTCTATTTTTACTTAGAGGAAGAGCCACATTTCTTGTGTAAGCCTCCTTCAGCCTAAGTGCCAAGTGTTAAATTGCTAACATTATACTTAGCACCATTTATTTCACAAACTCATATTAACTATTGACATTATTGTATAGACTCCCTAACACTTATTCCCCTTCCCCGTATAATATAAATCTATGTAAAAACCTCACATCACTACATACCCCGCCCTGGTTGAAATATAAACCATATTATTATGAAAATGGGAATTAAAGGTTTATCAGAAACCTTATAATAGCCCTTCATGCACAACCATGGGATTTATTAACCTTAATAACCAATCCCACAACCTCATGAACCAATGGTAAATGACCCCGATGCGTTATGAAACTTTAATATATTGTATGGGCCCCACGCTGTAACCCTGAGCCACCTCTACTGAGCGTCAGCCGTCAGATCTGGGCCCACTCATCCAACGGCCCATGATCATATCGTGAGGCCCTTCGTCGTCGAATTTTACCGCCCGGGGAGTTGGCGGTATTGCACTCGTACGATGGACGCGTGGCGCACGCCTATTGTGCTCGTTGCCTCTCCGCCAAAAACCAATTTAGATCGTAAGTGGTGCGGGGTGAAACCACTTACCACCCTCCCGCTGACCCCCCCGCTGACGTCACCGCCACGTCACCATTCCGTACTCCCGCTAAATGACAAACTGTCTCCTCGCTGACGTCATCTGTCAATAAATGTCAAAATCGCCCACCAAAGCCAAATTTTGTTAAAAGGTCACGAAAAATGTCATTTTCATTCATGTTTTTTGCGAATTGTTTCCATGCACATTATGTTTGGTTAATTGCTCAAACGTCCAGTCCACCACCCGCCAAACAAATTCCAACATCGTGCTCTGCAGCTCGTCGGTCAACCTACGAATTACATTGGTTCACCTCTAAAAACAAGTATTTACCCCAATTTGCTTCCTGAACCTGTAATTTCGTTTTTCCTCTGTGAATTTTACCCAACAAGGACAAATTCAGAGTAAAGTTAGTCCATAACTCTCAGAGAAAGACACTAAAACCGTTGTTTAAGACCATTTTCCTACAGAAGCCCAACCTTCATTTGGAAAACACAAAAACCAAAAATGGAAGCTCCCGTGGCCCTCAATGTGACGCCCCTCAATGCACCTCATAAAGACCAGGATTGGTTACCCTTGGCTGATAGAGATTTTCAAATAAAAGATTTATATGGTGATATGAACCATCTCCACGCATTTTTCCAAATTAGGAATAGTCATCTGAGCAACTCTGATATCTTTGGAATATGGGAATCTAATCTCCCCAGGTATTATCTTCCCTCAGTCAATGTGTTCCCAGATATTATTCACCATTGCTGTGCAAACTATGACCCTGTCAGTAAAGTAGTTATGACCCCATCCCAAACTGTTCTCTTTTACATAACTGCTGAATCTATCAATGAGATGTTACACTTCCATCCCAATCAGCCCCTTGCTCCTCTTTCCATGGGATTTTTGCTTGAGCAAGACTCTCAATTGCCCAATTCAAAAATAACCCGAATTGCTCGATTATTCATGAAACCAGATTGCCAGCCTCAAGGCCCACTTCCCTATGTGCATTCCTGGTTCACTGAAATAGGTAGGCTTATTCTTGACATGATATCCTTTATCTTGGGATTCAAAACCAGTGAATTTGTTGATGAGACCATCTTAGTTATGTTGTCAATGTTTACTCCATGACAGCCCCTTGCTATCAAATATGATTATGCCTATTTCATTGCCAATAAAATCAATGAGAAATTCATAAATCTGGACAAAGAAGGAGTCTTTAAGTACACTTCATTCATATACCACCTTCTGCTATATTATCAGTCAAACAGCTTCTTATTTCCCATCAGGAAATTGGATTCCAAGGGAGAGCGAGGTCTGTGATCTTTTGGACCTCAGTCTTCCACAATGTTTGTGAATCCCCTTATACCTACTGTGAATTCATTGACTTGTTTGTACATCCAACCTCCACTTTATTGATAGGAGCCCTAGGCTCTCTGGTGATATAAAGAAGATTTTACAGCTTCCCAAAAACTACAGAATAGGTGACTGGTACCTCTACCAGAATCACACCGAAATCAGAATATATGGATGTGAATTATGCCCATACAAGCTGCCCAAATATGTGCCCATGAGACTATTTGCACTGGAGTATTTCAGGCAGCTTACCAATGCAGATTTAACCCACTTTTGCAATGTAAAAAAAAAGGCTCAGCTGAGAATAAGAAACTAGTTAGGCCCTTTTATCATCAACAAGAGGGAGGCATGGGAAGATGCTGATAAGATATTAGGGGAAGACCTTAAATTGAAGAAAAGTTTCTAGTGGGTGCCATATGACCCAAATAGTTTTATAAGTGACAGAAAAGTAAGAAACAGGCTGTCAGCTTACATACATCATAGGATCCCTGAAATAGAACAATTTTCTAATCAGGATGAGTGGATAGAGGGTACATTAATAGAAGAGATTACTGAACAAGAAAAAATGGAAAAAGCTATGAAATATCTTGAAAAGACCCTTGACCTGGACTCTTTTGGACAGGTATCTTTCAAGTTGCCTCAGCAAACCGGAGTGGGTATATCCTCTGCTGGAACTTCACAACAGCCTGTACAAGAGACTAGCGCACTAGTTACAGGGTCTTCTAAGGGCAAGGAAGTGGCAGGCGCAAAGCAGCAAGTAATGACTGATCAGCAGGGGAAAATCCCTCTGGTCCAAACGAAAGCAGCAGAGATTCCTGCATTACAAACTCCTATAAATGAGGAAAAAGGCAAGAAAAGAGGCAAGGAAGAAGCCACACCTATCAGTGGGTCTGCAGAACAACTAGGGGAAAAAAGGAAAAGAATGAATCCTCTGTCTGAAGAGGAAATCATTGAAGAAACAATAGAAAGTCTAAGAGGAGAGAGGGTAACCAACCAACATACTTCTCTAGTGATAGAAACATCAACTAGCTCACATAGGCAGGAGCTAGAAAGGCAGCATAGTGTGGAAGTTTCATCCATAAGGCCACCAAGTAAGCATACCTCTAACATCAAAAGAACATTCACAGAGATAAAGGCTAGAAATGACCCACTAAGGCTGCAGATTTATAACCAGTATCTTAAGATGGCCCCCACAAAGCAGCAAAGATTAATGTCAGCGTATGACATAAAGGAGGGAAAAATGATCATGAGTTATTTCAAGCCCAAGGTGCAGCAACCACAATTAGCAGCTGACTACATCAGGACAAATCTGGAGGTCTTGGCCAAGGACATTCATCCAATAGACCAGATTGAGCTGCATAAACAGACTGGAGAGATGGTATACTCCACACTAGTTGATAAAGCAATGTTGGCTCATAAATTGCAAAATTCCTTGAATAATACCTCTGCTCAATTAGATTTGGAGAAAGCTTCTTCTCTTGCTAAGGACAACAGGATTAAATCCTTGGAAGAAATTATCATTGAACTGGGACATGATCCCAAAGATGCCAAAGGCATAAAGGCACTGATGAAAAAGAAAGAAGAGGACATTGTTGCCCTCAGAAAACAGCTAAAACTGCCTCGTTCTATGCATCCACAGACTGTAGAAGTTGTCCAACAGAAATATGAAGAGGACATGATGGACCTGCTCATGAGACGGAATGCGAGATTGAGTGAGACAGAGCAGTCATTGGAGAAAGCTCTACAAGAAAAGTAGGGAGAGTCGACCTCCTAGCCAACTGAAGTAGCTCCAACAGTCACTACTGCCCCCTCCACACTTATAACAACATTGCCTCCCACTGTCCTGGCACCAACAGTATAGGTCATCACGGGAGCAACATCAGCAGAAGCAAAACTAGGCAGTAGTACAGGCATGAGAATAGAGCAATTAATAAAAGCCATGGAGGAATTGAAACTCCAAGTGTCAGAGCTGAAGCAAGTAAAAGAAAAATTGGCAAAAATTGAACAGAGTTATGACAGATCCAAGATGAATGTGGCATAGAAAACAAGGGAGATAAAAACATTGGAGAACAAGGTGAAAGCATTGGAAAAGGATCTCTCTCTAAATATAACTCTAGCAGAAATCAGAGGAATTTTGTGGACCAACATCACTCAATCCCATAGTGAGGTGTGGAGGTCTATCCAAACCATTTATGAGCAGATTGACTTGATAAGAGTGTCCCAAGTGGAGATTCAAAAAACAAGAGCCTTATTGGGACAGATGCCTGAGCAAGCTATCCGGCTAATACATTTTTTGAACACCAAGACTAGTGAAAAACTAGAAGCACTAGAAATTAGAGACAGAACAGGCACCATTCTAGACATCAAGGGAGTTATAACCATGAGAACTCTAATGAAAAATTTGGAAAGAAGATGCCAGGACATGGAGGTAGGGATAAATTCTTTCACAGAAAAGTTTACAGTCTTGCATGAAAAAGGTTTTCCAAGTCCTTTGGGAAGTAATGATCGTCTCATGAAACACAAAGAATATGTACTTAAATTGAATACATATGATGTTGGTCAAGTTAATACATCATCAAGTGCTTCAGGAGAGAAGGAACTTCCCTGTGGCCAAGCCCTATACGATAGCCTGGAAAATTTATTCTACATAGAGCATGAGGTGAAGCATCTGTTCACCATCCCACCTAATTTCTTCAGATACACAGAGGCTGACGAAACTTTGAGAAAGCTTCAGAGACATAAATTACCAGGACTGGAGTGGTGGCAAAGTATGTTAGAGATATTATAAACTTATCTTTGGTCAATTGAAAATTTTGGACCATCTATTATAACGCAGAGAATAGAAATGAATCAGAGTCATGCGGGTCAAAGCGCATCACATCAGGGTCAAAGAAAGTCTGGCCAAGCCAGAACAACTAGCACAAAGTATTAGTAGAAGATAGCTGTGAACTGACTCACAGCACCTACCTCCAGTACATCTCATAAAGACGGAACAACCAGCACAACATCAATTTATTGTTCCCTTGTTTTCAAGACTGTCCATCTCTATCTTTGTAAAACGCATTAATTATCATCAGATATTATCTTCTTCAGATATTTTGTAAGATATTTGATATTTTTGTACAAATACCCCACAGACGAAGTATTTAGGGTTGGTTGTTGGTTGGTGGATGTTCATAGTTTCTGACTGTAATACTGAAGTTTTCTGGAATAAAAAGCTGTTGGAACCATTTTTGTCTGGCTTACTAAATGAGGGATTGATGCTGAGGACCATGTTATAGAATTCTTGAATCATCTTATGGATCAATAAGTCCCTTCTAACTTGTGTTTTATACTTTCTATGTTTATTATATCATCTATGTTTCATGATCTCAATAATAAAGAAAATAATAATTCCGAATTTTCTTGACTGCACTCTATCTTCAATCTTTGTTATTTTCTATGTTTTCCTCAGAATTAGAATAAATAGTGAATTCTTAATTTCTCCTGTTTCCCCTGATTCTCCATCTTGATTATTTGCTAAGGAATTCTTAATTGCTCCTTAACAGTAGTCAGCCATTTTTCCTCTGTCAACATGATGAAGGATTCTTAATTTCCCTTCACCCATTGGCTCCATTCCATCTGGTTCCAGCCTATAAATTGTTCCATATTTGAGCACCTTGCTTTGTGATACCTCGTCTGATAAGAAACCTAATCCAGGAAGATATCATTCTTTGACTCCATCATGCCCAATGGACTAAAACTCTTCAATCTTACCTCACTTTTCTACTGAATCTCCATCCCTCCAACCAAACTCAAAACAAAACCCTTACACTTCATAGCTAGCCTAATATACCCCAAAACAAAGCTAAATTATAAAGAGAGAGCCCTCTCTGGATGCAGATTGGCTAGAATCTGTATCTAAAAGATTGGTCTATGGTTACCTCGGCTGTATTTCTTTTCTTACAACTTTGGGGAACAACCTGAGTGATAACATGTTAAACCAGAGGAAGTATGTTGAGACAATACTGCAGAGGTTTAATATGCAGGATAGTAAACCAGTGAAGGTTCCTATTCCTGTAGGTGTAAAGTTATCTGCTGAATAGTGTCCCAAGACACAAGAAGAAGAATAGGATATGTCCTGTGTTCCATATGCAAGTGCAGTCAGTAGCTTGATGTATGCAATGGTCTGTACTAGACTAGACATTGCACATGCAGTGGGAGTATTGAGCAGGTTTATGTCAAAACCAGGGAAGAAGCATTGGACAAAAGTGAAGCTGGTTTTCAGGTATTTTCATGGCACTAGTGATTATGGTTTGTGCCACCAAGGAAGACCAAGATTGGACAGAGTGTTGGGTATTCGTGGCTTTGTTGATGCAGACTGGGCTGGAGATCTGGATTAGAGAAGATCTACAAGTGGGTATGTGTTTAACCTATTTGGAGGTGTAGTCAGTTGGATGAGTAAGAAACAATCAGTAGTGGCACTATCAGCTACAGAGGCAGAATACATGGCAGCCACTCATGCAAGAAAGGAAGTATTTTGGTTGCAGATATTGTGTTCAAGTATGGGGTTAGTACATGGATCTATAAGGATAGACTGTGATAGCCAAAGTGCAATTTTCTTGGTAAGGAACCCTGCCTATCATTCAAAGACAAAGCACATTGATGTTCAGTATCACTTTGTGAGGGATATGATAGAAGACAAAAAGGTGTTGCTAGTAAAGGTGGACACTTTGAAGAATATTGTAGATGCATTGACAAAATCTGTGAGCTCTGAGAAGTTCTCTTGGTGTAGAGAAACAATGGGCATTTTAGGGCTGGAAAATGACTAAGCTTTCTTGTGGCCCCCTGTGGAAAGAAAAAAAGAAGTGGGAGAATGTTGGGTTGTGTTATATTCTTTCCATGACTAACCAACGTAGTGAACTAGGGGGTTAGAGGTGGACGAGTAACTCCCCTCTACGGGGTCCAAGGCAGCGCCCCGAGAATTTTTTTTTTGGACCCTATATTAGGTTGGGCGAACCTACCTATGGTTTTCGGTTCATGGTATTGGATGCTTCAGAATTTATATATATGCATTGTAACATTGAAAGGAATATAATGAAAAATCAAGCTGATAGTCCCGGTTTTGGGATCCAGGGGAAAATCTCTGTGTATATGTGTTTTATGTGTTATGCTCTTGATTGTTTATTTTCTGTGTTTTAAAATTTGTATGCAGGTAATTTCTGTACGGGGTTAAAACCTACATATTACAACCCCAACTAGACCACATCCATACCTCCTTGGGGCCCCCTACTCATCCTTCCTGGTCTACACCTCCTCCTTGGTCCTTTGCACCTTAGTATGATTCCCTGCCAGCCAGCTAGTCATTTCAACCATATGCTCTGCCACAACCTCAATGGAATGCATCGCCCCAGGGGTGGAGGCCCTAGTATAACAATGTTTCAAATTTGTTTCCTTCACCACTTGCCCAACCACAGCTTTTACACTCTACTCCACCAAAACAAATCTAGATGCTTGCCCAGCTTAATCCGAGCCTGAACAATAGATAGGCACAACAAGTATACAGTGGAGAGAAATCATATCCAGCTTATGGTGTGGAGATTCAGGAAATCAACCCGAGATCTAGAAGAGTACTCCCAGACAATCAACCTCTACCTCCACCTAGGGAGGTTGAGGAAGAAAGAGAGGAAATCGTGCTTAAAATAGATCCACCACCCTTTCCTAAGAGATTAACCGAACCAATCCAGCCTACCCCAGAAGAGACTAAACTTCTAGGAGAATTGAAAAACCTATGTCAAAATTCCATTTCTCTAAGCTATTAAGGATGTACCTATTTACAAAAAGTTGATTAAGGAGAAGTGCTTCAAGCATCCAGGGAGGCAAAGAAGAGATGCCCCTACCAATAATGTCATTGGACAACTGTCCGACTTAATGCTGGTTGATCCAGGTGGATGTTGTTGGCCACCCACCTATCCCACTTGGACCTCCGCAACTATATCTTTTAGTTTTTTAGTTTCCTTAATTGTAGCACAATTTACTATTTTTAGCAGTTTTTTGGGTCCTGAACTTCCAGAGCCGTTTTGAGGCCCTAAAAAATGTTTTTTGGGAAATCTGGGAGAAACATTGGTTCATGGATCAATATTCCTATTCCCAAATTTGTAGTCCTCATATAGATATTTCTAACGAGCTATTGTGCATGTCAAATAGAGATCGTATGCCAAAGTTATGACCCCAGGAAGTTGATGTACCAATTTACTTAAAACGGGGCCCATAGTTTGGCGTTTCATCTCCTAGGGCTAGGTTTTTGGATGTTTAAAGTTTTCCATTATTTCTCAACAATAAATAGGCCTTCGAGCCTCATTGTAACACAGTTCATAGGCATGTAGCCGCCACATCTCTTCTCAGAGATAAGCTACCATCGCCCTAGCTGATTTATTTCCAATTCTGTTTGTAGGCTTATTTTAGTATTTTACATTAATGAAATGAAGTATCATTTCCAATGCATCTCTGTGTTTATGATTATTTTTGTACTTTGTTGCATTCTTGTATAAATCCAGATCACTAGGGTAGGTAATCTATCCAAAGTATTTGGACCCTGGAAGCCCTGTAGTAGATGTGCACATCAATGGCACCCTTGTCCCACACACTTTGATTGATATTGGGGCTGCCATTAATGTGATGACCAAGGAAACCATGCTCAAGCTCAACCTCCAAGACTCATTAAGGAAGAACACAACAATTCTTCAACTTGCAGACCGATCCACAGTGACCCCTGAGGGGATTGTGGAGGATGTGAAGGTCTCCATTGATTCATGGGAATGCCCTACAGATTTCCTATTTCTCGAGCCTAAGGCTAAGCTTACTGGTTACCCACTCATCCTTGGGAGCCCCTGGTTAGCCATTGTTGATGCTTACATTAGCTGCAGAGCTAGAAATATGACCATCAAGAATGGGCATATGTCCAAGCAGTTAGTCTTATACCCTCTTGCTCAACCATCTCTATAACATGACTTAACTTTGTGGCTGGAAGAGGAGGAGGAAGATGAATTTTATTCCGCCCAAATCTATACTTTAGAAACAACCATGGGAGGGGGACAGCAGGATGAATATGATTTGATCGAACACATACTCCAAAGTCTAACTCCCAGTACATTTTCCTTAGAAGTAGTAAAGGAAACCCAAAACAACCATCAAATTGATCTATGCTTAGCCGATTCCAACCCTATCCATGTCAAAACCATAGAATTTAGCCTCGAGAGAACTTTTAAAATCAATCCATCTATTTCTGTTCTCCAAGAAGAGAATTTATGAAACATGCTAAAGGAACATTTGGATGCCTTTGCTTTGAGTTACAAAGAAATGAAGGGAGTGCACCCCTCATTCTATACTCACCATATTTATATCAAGGAAGGTTGCAAACCAGTCCGACAACCCCAAAGGAGGATGAATTCATCTCTTAAAGAGATAGTCAAAGAAGAACTGCAAAAGCTGTTAGATGCAGATTTCATTTACCCTATCTCAGATAGTGAGTGGGTCTCTCATTTGGTGTTGATTCCAAAGAAAATGGTAAGTGTAGGATTTGTGTCAATTATAGGGAGTTAAATAAAGCCACAAAGAAGGACCATTTCCCTCTACCTTTCATCGACCAAGTGCTAGATGGCCTGGTAGGGGAAAAGTTTTTCTCTTTCCTAGATGGATTCAGCGGGTACAATGAAATCCAGATCAACCCGAAAGACTAGGATAAAACTACCTTCACTTGTCCTTGGGGTACTTTTTCCTATAGGATCCTTCCTTTTGGCCTATGCAATGCTCCTACCACTTTTCAGAGAGTAGTCCTGAGAATCTTTGTCGAGTTAGTCCATGATGCGATAGAAATCTATATGGATGATTTCACACCTTATGGAGGTGATTTCGAGGAGGCTCTGTCCAACTTAGGTAAGGTTTTGCACAAATGCATTGAGATGAACCTGTCTCTCAGTCTCGAGAAATGTGAATTCTTGATGACTACAGGGACCTTGCTAGGTCATTCAATATCTCAGCAAGGACTACATGTGGACCCAAACAAAATAGTTATCATATAAAGGGTCCCACCTCCACAAAAGTAGAGAGATGTCAGAAGTTTCCTAGGGTTAGCTGGATAATACTGAAGGTTTATAAAAGACTTCAACAAGTTGGATTTTCATTTATTTGGGTTATTGGCCTAAGAATATGAGTTTGTATGGTCAAAAAGTTGTCAAGAGGCCCTGGACACCTTGCAGGACAAGTTAACCACCGATTCTCCGAGGCCCAAATTGGGTCCTTCCTTTTCATATTCATGCTGATGCCTCACTCAAAGCCATAGGAGCAGCCTTAGGCCAGATAGATGAGACATTTCCTTATGACATTTACTTTATCAGTAAGAATATGTCAAAGGCTGAACAAAACTACACAATGACCGAAAATGAGCTCTTGGCTTTTGTGCATTCATTGAACAAATTTAGGCATTATATTACAGGCTATCAAACATTTGTACATACTAACCATGCTGTAATCAAATATTTAATGAATAAACTTGATGTGAATGCCCATATTATTAGATGGTTACTTTCATCACAACAGTTTGATATAGCTATTGTTGATAACCTTCGTAAGGAAAATGTTGTTGCAGAATTTTTGTCTAGATTAACTTTGCCTGCAGGTGAAGAGGGAATGGTTGATGATCAATTACTAGATGAGTACTTATTCTCCATTTCAGTTCTCTCTCTATGGTTTGTTGACATAGCAAACTATTTGGTATCTATACAGTTCCCACCGAATCTATCCTCCAAAGAGAAAAGAAATATTGTGACGAAGAGCACCCCCTTCACTTGGATTGGGGGCAACCTCTTCAAACTTGGCCCAGATCAAATTCTGAGAAGATGTATCAGGGAGGGGGAAGTCTTTCACATCCTTCTAGCCTATCATGATGGGCCTTGTGGAGGTCACTTTGCAGCAAAGAGGACAACATTTAAAGTGTTACAAGTTGGGTATTATTAGTCCACTTTTCATCAGGATGTGAAAAGATATACTAGTTAGTGTGATCGGTGCCAAAGGATGGGAAAGCCTACTCCAAGAGATGAAATGCCTTTGCAACCTCAAGTGACTTTTGAGCCATTTGACAAGTGGGGCATGGACTTCATTGGACCTATTGACCCTCCTTCCAAGAAAAAGAAGTATATCATTGTGTGCATTGAATATCTGACTAAGTGGGCTAAAATGAAGGCAATTAAAGCATCAACAGAGGAGAAGGTGGCTGAGTTCCTAAGGGAGAATGTATTTTACAAATTTGGGTACCCTAGAGAATTGTTCACTAATCAAGGCAGCCAGTTTACCTCCAACATGATTGAATACTTGCTCAACGAGCACAAAATCAAGAATAGGACCTCCACTCCCTATCACCCACAAGATAATGGGCAAGTGGAGGTAACCAACAGAGCGCTGGAGGACGTCTTGGCTAAAGTGGTTAGCATCAACAGGAAAGATTGGGCAGATAGACTAGTTGAGGCCACCTAGGCCTATAGTACCACTTGAAAAACCACCACTGGATTCACACCCTATAAGCTTGTCTATGGGAAAAAGGCCCCACTGTCCATTGAATTCGAGTATAACACATTGAGGATGGCAACACAACTAGATCTAGATCTTAGCAGTCGACAAAAAGAGAGGCTGCTCTAGTTGAATGGTTTAGATGAGTTCAAAATGCAAGCCCTCCTACACACAGAGGTAACTCAACTTCAGAGGAATATCTAGCATGATAATAACGTCAATGATAAGCAATTTCAAGAAGGTGATTGGGCTTTGTTATATGATTCTAGATATAAAGACTTTATGGGAAAGTTAAGGACAAGATGGTTAGGGCCTTATGTTATAGAGAGATGTCATGATAATGGTTTAGTGCAGATCAGAACCATAGATGCAGAGGCCATTCCTTTACTTGTTAATGGGCACCGACTGAAAGTTTACAAGAGGCCACTGTCAAAGAAAGATTTCATTGATGGTATTAATAAAATAGTGATGGTGGTGGAGTAAGTTTCAGCTCCTGCCTCATCAAGTCACTGAGAAAAGAAAAAATAAAAATAAGGACTCAGGTGAAAACCTACATGAGGTGACTGAGTCCCACTATTAGGATGAAAACCTCTTGGGGCGGCCCAATGGTGTCAAAAAGAAAAAAGAGAAAAAGAGAAATAAAAATATCTCCAGGTGAAAGCCTCTCTTGAGGCACACAGGGAAAGCAGCTAGAATGAAAACCTCTTGGAGGCAGGCTAGTTGTTTTCAAAAAAAAAAAATGAAAAAGAGAAAAGAAAAAATCATGAAAAATTGTTTGCAGGTCAGCAGGAGGATGATCAGAGAGAAAAGGAGAATCAAAAGGGACCTATTATGCTCACATTTTTATTTTTCCATCCATTATCTTTCATCATTCCACCATTCCTTTCATTTCTTCACTCATTTGCCTCAGTTTGCAAGGGTACTGTGTTTTCTACAAGATTCCCTGTAAACCTATAGGATCCCCTGAAAACCTACAGGATGATCCTGTAGGAATTACAATGGCTTCAGAATCCTAAAATGAGTAACCCTAGGGAAAGGAAATGACCTACCCATGTAAAAAAAAATAAAAAAACCCTACATCATAACTTCATTACCATACCTTTCTCCACCATGATCATCCCTGCATCCATCATAAAAAATCAGTTTTCAAAAAATTTTCACAATATTCAAAAGAAAACACAAAGGAAAATGAAATAGGGAGCAGAAGGGAACAACACCTGAGTGTACTTCTCATTATTCACACTCCTAGACCTCCTCTCTATCCATGTCATCATCCTCAAAGTCCCAACAGAAGAAATGATTAAAAATTTTGAGGGAGAAGCAACTACAGGACATCCTGTAGGAAATCCTGTAGCAGCCTATCCCACAGAATAAAAATCATGAGTAGCAGCAAGCTTCCAACATGAAGATCCAAGGGCAGAAGAAGCTCCAAAGTAGTAGTAGCACCATCATCCTCAACACCAGGTACTTAAAAATTAAGGGAATCATCAGAGGGCAATAAAAAAGGAAGCAAAAATAACATGCATCCAACACACAGCAAGCACCTCATGTCTTCAACAAACTACAACAAGGTATTAGCACCACAAGTAAGTACCTCACTTCACTCTCTCATTTTCATAATGTAGTTAAAAGATGTAAAGGTTGTGAGCGAGTTTGTTTATAAGCGAAAGGTGGCCAGTTAACTTGGCCACCTTCATTCAGTCGACAAAGACAAAACAATTGGTCCTCCCACACATGGCAGAAGTCAAGTCAAAAAAAGAGGAGGAAGACGAAAGTAGTTAAGGCTACGGATGCTCGAAGTGGGAGTTGATTATGAGGAGAGGGGAATGATGAGGTGGTAGTGGGGACCAACAGTCCAAAAATAAAAAAAAATCATACCTCGGCTGCCAGCACACCACCTCACTCAACTCGACCATAAGAGGAAATAATTGTTGATCCCCATGCACCCATGCATTCATCTCCTCGAGGCTCACTCTAGAAAAATCGCTCTCATACCCAAGCAACCTACAAAAGAGAAAAAATCCATCTTTCTCTTGTGCAGGACTTCCTATAGGATCACATAGTACTTCCTAGAGGATTACATAGGAATCCTATAGGATACAATTAGACAGTCTACAAGATTGGCCGAGAGCAGTTTCAGAAGGGAAAACATAGGGGTTGGCTACAAAAAACACCATGAGGAGGTAGGCTATGAATTTCCTTCCATTTTTCCATGTGTGTAGATCAGAAAAATCTCCTAGTTTGAGTGATTTGATAGTTGTGTAAAGGAATATTCTCCTCAAGTATTTTAGTCACATTTCCTCCTGCATTAAAATTTGTATCAATCATCATTGCTCCTCAAAATTCACCAGACAAAATGACAGGGGGTTTAATAGAAGGGAGCCCATTAACACTGTGAGGATTCACCAACACCCTCCTATTTTAGAAATCTTCACGAGGCATAATTTGATGGGGTATTTTGAGAAATTGAGGGGGTATGATGATGAGGTGGCCCGAGATTTTTCTCTCTCCCTCATTCCACTAACCAGAACCCATGCCACTGTTGTGGTGAGAGGCCTCTCCATAGAGCTCACCCGTGAACTCATAAGTAGAATTACCACACTTCCCCTAGGAGTGCCTTGGTGAAAGGAAGACAAGGGAGATAGCCAGACTGCCAAGAAGAAATTATTTTTAGAGGGAGAGGAGCCCATTGAGGACAAGAATGGAGTAAGGAGAACAAGCCTACCATACCCTTGGAATGAGGTAAGCTACCACCTTATAAAATACATATCATGTGAAGGTAGGTATAATGTGGTTTATGGTTATCACTTTAGGCTTCTTGTGTTATACTCCTATACCAATAGGTGTCATATTTCATGATTGACTTGATGAGCTCTGTAATATGTTCATTCCTTTCCTTGTTGCAAAGGTTTTACATATTATCAAAGAATCAAAAAATAAAAAAATGTAAAAAATGTAAATAGGGTATGCCGTAAAAGAAAAATCAAAGGGTAAAAAGAATAAAATGGTCAAAAAAAGTGAAAGAAATCAACCCTAAATAAAGAAAGACCAGGAAAGTGTGCAAGCCCAAAATGCCACTACTTTTTCATTTTCTGCAATAAGCATTATGTGCAGCTTGTTAATTTATGCCACAATTGATGAATGGCCAAACAGCTTAATCTTGGCTAGTTCATATTTGAATTTCCTGTTTTAGAGATAGAGAATAAAATCTGACCAAAGTGTTTAATCTTGGCAGATAAGTAGATAGGTAGAGTAAATAAAAAGGAGCTCAACAGTCTAATCTAAGCCCTTGGATGTAATAAGTGCAGACTTAGGTAGGCTTCCCATGAAAAGAAAAGGAAAGTTGAAAAGGGTTTGCCTGTCTAAGTGCACCCAATAGAAGAAAAAATGCTAGGCCAAAGTAGGCAGGGTAGGTAGATGGTGTTGCAGAATGATACTTGTGATTGATTATGTCTCTGAATGTGTTAATATTTATCTATCACCAGTGCCATGGCAGACATTAGACTTGCAGTAGCTCAAGCAAGGCAAGGTTACATAACTAACTCCCCTTCATATCTTTCCCTAAAGATTTCACTAATTTCCCCAAAGTATTAAGAATCTGTTCTTAATATCACTAAAAAGCCACTTGCTCCATTTCATAATGATTGCCTAAGTAAAACCCCATTTTACTTAGGAAAATGGCCACCTTTTTCATACAAACCCTTTTTTATCTTGAGCCTAAGTTTAACTACAAAAATAAAATTATTTTTATACTTAACGCTTTCATTTCGATTTCATATTAACCATTAAATTTTATTGTATAAATCCCATACAAACATTACCCTATCCCGTATTATGTAAATACATAAAAAAACCCCAAATACTATGTATCCCCGCCCCGGTTAAATATAACCCTAAGTCACTGTATAAACAAGATTAATAAGTTTATCTGGAACTTGTTAAGAACCTCCCCGCACGCAAAGGGATTAATCAACCATTTGGTTTGATTAATAACCATTACCCCGACCATTAAAACCAAGCCCCGAACCAATCAAAACGCGCTCGATATATTAAAAAACATATTTTATTATGTCGGCCCCACTGCTTAACTCTTCGCCAAGTTCAAAACCTATCAGCCATCCGATCTCCGTCGCTACATCCAACGGTCGACGATCAATATCGTGACCACCTTTTAACCACTTTTTAGCTTGCGATCACAGGGAATTTTTTCCCTCATACCTCTGCCACGCGTCGCGCTACCAGTATGATTGCTCCCTCCCGGCTCGAAACCGCTTAGCCCCAAAAGCGGTGCTGGAAAAACCACTTATCGCCCTCTTCTGACATCATCCATCCTTTGCTGACATCACCTGCCACATCATCATTCGTACTACTTACGTCATCCTCCCGATTAAATAAAAAAATCCCACAAAAACTACATTTTGTCAAATAAAAGGGTAAATTGTCATTTTTACTATATTTTTCTGCATGTCACGCTCTCATGCAAAAAACTATTTGCTCCAGCTTTTCAGCCGGCACCCGACTGCAAAGACTCCAGCAACGAGCTCGCAGCCACAACCAACTTGCCATTTTACAGTTTCTTCCTCTTTAACGTAGTTTAAACCAACACCGAGGGACTTCCAAGCTCGCAGAAGAGAGGAATAAAGAGAGATACAGGGATATTTTCTACCCAAACTAGTGGACCTTCAGAGACACAAATTTCTAGAGGAAAGATGATCAGAAGACACGTTAGCAGTTTTGTTTTACCAGACAGTGATGAGCAGGGGTCAAAACAAGTCAAAGGTGTCAGAGCAGAATTAAAGAGTAGCAGATCAGAATTAAAGTGTATCAGATCAACATTAAAGAGTATTAGATCAGAATTAAAGACTATCAGTTAAGATAGGCAGCCTACACAGAGTTACTGAAGAAGAAAACTACAAGCTGAATCCTAAGGCCTGCCTCCAGCACAACATCAGTTATCTTTTCCTATTTTCAAGACCAGTTGTTTCTATTTTACTTGTAAACTATTATTAGTCATCCTAGATATTATCTCATAGATGTTATGAGATATTTGTTTTACAATTTTGAGCATAAATACCCCCTCCATTGGAGTGTTGAGGGTGGATTCCTAGACTCTACTGTAATACTGAAATTTTGGAATAAAGAGATGTTGGAATCAACTATTGCATGGCCTACTGGATGAAGAATTGAGGCAAAGGACTTGTCACAGATTTCTTGAATCAAACACTGGATCAATAAGTCCTCTATATATTGTGTTTTAAAGTTTTCTTGTTTATTATATCATTTGTGTTTCATAATCTAAATGATAAAGAAAAGGTTAATTTCAGAATATGCTTGATTGCACTCTGTTTTCAGTTATCATTGTTCTCTGTGTTTTCTTCAGAATTAGGATAAACAATGAAATCTTAATTGCTCATGTTTCCTAATTCTTTCATGTTTATTATTTGCTAAAGAATACTTAACTGCTCCTTATTAGTAATCATCCATTTTCCCTCTTTAAATAGGTTGAAGGATTCTTAACTGCCCTTCACCCAATTTGAGCCCATTCCATCTGTTTCAAGTCTTTATTTGTTCCCTGTTTGACTACCTTGCTCCGTGAAGCCATCCTATGTTAAGAAACCAAATCCAGAAATCCATCTCTTTGACTCCATTAGCCCAATGGACTGAACTACTCTGTCTTACCTCTCTGTTCTATTGAATCTCACCACCAAAACTCAAACAAATCCTTTGAACTTCATAACTAGCCTAATACCTTTAAAAACAAAGCTAAATCATAAAGAGAGAGCCCACTCTGGATACAGATTGGCTAGATTCTATATCTAAAAGATTGGTCTGTGGTTACCTCGGCCTCCTTTCCCCTTCTTACAACTTCTGGGAAAACCTGAGTGATAACTGTTATAGACATTTTTGTGCCTCGCAGCATGGAGCATGAAATGTCAATAATTACAGGGATCCTCAGTCCCTAAACATGTTGTTCTTACCCCTAGAAGAACAAGGTCAGCAAACCACAGCACTTCCAATCAGTTCTCCACCTAAAAACACTTCAAAACAGGCTAATTTTGGATCATGTCAGCTGCTCCACTGAGCATCTGCACTGGAATGCAACTGCTCCTCTTTGTACCTGTTCTGGAAGTCAAATCTAATGAAGGCTACCTGCGCTGGGTGAGATTGGCCAAGTGGCACAGTCATTCTGCAAGGTGTCAACTGCCCAGGAAGCTTCCAAACTGACACTTGGTTCATGAGATTCCCCCTGTGATGAGTAAGAGGTACTTGATCACCATGTGTAAGCAAGGATCTCCAAGTGGACTCAAGAACTGAAGATTAACTGAAGAGGGAGAGGACACTAGTCAGCTCTATGCCAGCCTCAAGCTGACTCATCCTCTCTTCTTCTCTCCTATATATAGAGCTCTTCTATGAGGTCTAAGGAGGCTGGAATTTTGTGCAAAGCAAGGAAGTGCTGTTGGTTTACAGTTAGAGCTATTGGGTGATTGCTTTTATAGAGGTGAAGAGGAGATTTCTTGCTGCTGGGGAGGTGCTGCTGGATTGGAGCCATTGATGGTTGTAACCTTCTCAGAACCCTGTTACTTTTATCAATAAAGCTTTGAATGTTCTCCTATATACTTGTATTGCATTGATGTATTGTATTTACTTGTATATTTGATTCACTCTAATCCATGCATCAGTTATGAGTACATGTATCTTGTAGTTTTCTTCTCTCTGTTGTGCAGGATCTGTGTGTAGCTGGACCGGCAAAGGGAGCAAGGAGCTGGGAACAAGAGACAAAGAGAGAGGATAAGGATCGACAAAAGCGAAAGACACCAGTTGGTTAATCTTTTCTTCCTTCTCTCTGTACTTTCATAAAGGAAAACATTAAAGCTTTACTTTCAGTTGTTGCTAAAGACTGTCACCTTTAGAGTAGGGATAGGGTCATCCGAGTCGGATACTTTTCCCCACAACAAACTGGCGACTCCGCTGGGGAGCTAGTATCTTGTTGGTTTATTGTGTTTCTTGCTATTCATCTCATAAACAAGAAGAGCACCAAATCGAACTGCAATTGAGTCCTTCAATTGCAAAGTAGAGGGCAGCTGCTCTGGCTCAGTTTCTGAGCAAGTTTATGATTTGAAGAGCTGATCCACAAGGAATCTTGTGCTCTTTGTGATAGCTTTTCATCCTCTTGATCATCCCTTAGCTTGTACTTGACCTATAGCTTTTTATTTCAGCAAAAACAGTGAATTTTTGAGCTTTTTATGACCCGGAAACCCTTGTAAACGCAACTCTCGTGTCTCAGTGCAGGCTGTCCAAAGGCAGTCTGCATTTCAGCGCAGGTACTCCCTTCGGGAACTGCGCTGAGAGTCAGTTTGACAGACCAGAGCCTGCGCTGAACCAGTTAGGCTATGTCTTCCTGAGGTTTCCCACTGAGTCTTGGCCCTGTTTTCACTGTTATTTTGCTGCTGATTGCTTGTCATTTGTACTTGCTGTAAACCAACTTTCCTTGACATTATTCCGCCTCAGTTGTGTGATGAAACTGTGATTTTTCTTTCAGTATTTCTTGTTTCAGTTACAGTTTACGTTTATTTTTTACCAAGTTGAATGCAATGAAGCTTGGGGGGCACCCTCCTTTGACACGCGTTATTATGATGCTGGGGGCATGCAAATAATCGAGCAGTTTTTGTGCAGAAGTTCATGCTCGTTAAAAAATAAACGTAAATTGTGAGCAATCTTTCCCTAGCAGTTCAAGCTCATCCAGAAAAATGAACCGGTAAACAACCTCGAGAAATGTAACCTTTGAAAGCCATATTAAAAGCCTTGGTCGTGTTTGTGCACCGTCACCTCCACTTTTCATTTGGCCGATCATTCACCTCCATTTGTGTGTTTACCTCTTTTGAGAAACAGCTGCGAAGAGTGATTTCACCTAGCCATCCTTGTGACACTGCCGTGATTGGAAAATTCCAATTTGTACCTGGAATCTGCTGCTATCCCTGTCTATCACTCGTTCCTCAAAAGACGAGTCTTCTTTGAGCTCTTTTCACTGACTCGTAAAATATGAAAAGTTTGCCGAGTTTTGGCCTTCCAGCTCGTTAAACGACCGGAACGCTATCCCTCCTCTAGATTTTAATCTTTTTGGACCTGAGGGATTATTGCACAAAAAGATCGAGCGCTTGTTTTGTTCGGCTCGTTAAAGCAATCGAAAACTCATCCCTTCTGTATTGTTTTATACTTTTTCGGACTTAAGGGATTAGATGACGAAAAATGAATTATGGAGTTAACTTTTTGTACCTTTTCAGACTCTCTAAAAATGAAAAGGACCGAGTTTTCTTTGTCGTTAGACTCGTTAAAATAATTAAATAGCGACAAACTTGTCTTTAGACGAGAACGAGTTTCCCTATCGCTAAGCTCGTTAAATCATAGTGATGGGCTTGCCCGAAGGGCAGGTTATAGAACAAGCATATGTTATCCTCCTCAAGCTTGACAAAAATAAAGAGGTACTGGTCAGAAATGACTGGGGAAAAATTGGGAGAACATCAAAGTTTAATGGTAGCAAGTCACTCTTGAACATGACACTTTTCCTCCGTACCACATCGGGTTGGGTTGTTTCATTCACTGGTCTCATCACCATTGGTCCTCGCCAAACCATCCACACTTGGGGTAATGCTACCAATCCATCGCATCAGTGTCGTTATATGTTCAAGAGGGGTCATTCTGAAAGTGTCAACCGTGTCCCATCCACTGCCATACATTATCCTTCATCCATTCATGATCGCCACCCTGAATCATATATCACAGTTTGTTTTCACCTCCACTAAAATCATTAGCTCCGTTCCGTGTCATTGATGTGGGATTCATTAAGGCCCTCCTTTGACGGATCGCTTCTTGTCGACTTCAGCTCATTATCCAAGAAGTTGATCTAGGAACAACCCCATCAGTACTTTGAAGCTTGCATGCCTCAATGGCAAGTTTCTCACTTCCGGCGACAGGTATACATCAATGACCTTCGACCAGAAGATTTTGCGTGGCGTTCGACGCCAAGTCCTTTATTCACGCCACGTGACTTGTATTGCAGTACCTTGAGGGTCATTATCATTATCGGTGATTCCTCTCGCGCTTGTTAACGGTTTTCATCATTGACCGATAATCAAGCGATGTCTTTCCATGTTCGACTTCAGCGAAATTCTCACATGGATCGACTTGTACTTAGAGTGAAGATCGAACGAGTTTGAAGACCCCGGATCTAGTTTCATCCATCCGGGCTGCGATACATATTCAGGAAATATAAAAGCATTTGTCATGTACATCATTGCAGCAGATGATCATCCTACTCAAAGGATGATAATTTCAGCAGAGAATTATCAGTCTACCATCAGACGATCGTCTGTTATATGTACCAAAATGTATTTATAAAGCTGAGCATGGGAATGCCCGCCTCAGCTAGATCATGAAAACAGAATGAAAAATAATGTATTGTATTGTATTGTATTACAGGGCGCCTCCTCAGCACTGGAATGAACTTCAGACCCTCTAGATAAAGCATTTCACCCGATAAACGGCCTCATACTTTAGGGGGCAACTGTTATAGACATTTTTGTGCCTCGCAGCATGGAGCATGAAATGTCAATAATTACAGGGATCCTCAGTCCCTAAACATGTTGTTCTTACCCCTAGAAGAACAAGGTCAGCAAACCACAGCACTTCCAATCAGTTCTCCACCTGAAAACACTTCAAAACAGGCTAATTTTGGATCATGTCAGCTGCTCCACTGAGCATCTGCGCTGGAATGCAACTGCTCCTCTTTGTACCTGCGCTGGAAGTCAAATCTAATGAAGGCTACCTGCGCTGGGCGAGATTGGCCAAGTGGCACAGTCATTCTGCAAGGTGTCAACTGCCCAGGAAGCTTCCAAACTGACACTTGGTTCATGAGATTCGCCCTGTGATGAGTAAGAGGTACTTGATCACCATGTGTAAGCAAGGATCTCCAAGTGGACTCAAGAACTGAAGATTAACTGAAGGGGGAGAGGACACTAGTCAGCTCTATGCCAGCCTCAAGCTGACTCATCCTCTCTTCTTCTCTCCTATATATAGAGCTCTTCTATGAGGTCTAAGGAGGCTGGAATTTTGTGCAAAGCAAGGAAGTGCTGTTGGTTTACAGTTAGAGCTATTGGGTGATTGCTTTTATAGAGGTGAAGAGGAGATTTCTTGCTGTTGGGGAGGTGCTGCTGGATTGGAGCCATTGATGGTTGTAACCTTCTCAGAACCCTGTTACTTTTATCAATAAAGCTTTGAATGTTCTCCTATATACTTGTATTGCATTGATGTATTGTATTTACTTGTATATTTGATTCACTCTAATCCATGCATCAGTTATGAGTACATGTATCTTGTAGTTTTCTTCTCTCTGTTGTGCAGGATCTGTGTGTAGCTGGACCGGCAAAGGGAGCAAGGAGCTGGGAACAAGAGACAAAGAGAGAGGATAAGGATCGACAAAAGCGAAAGACACCGGTTGGTTAATCTTTTCTTCCTTCTCTCTGTACTTTCATAAAGGAAAACATTAAAGCTTTACTTTCAGTTGTTGCTAAAGACTGTCACCTTTAGAGTAGGGATAGGGTCATCCGAGTCGGATACTTTTCCCCACAACAATAACACCTTGAAGAATTGAGATTTGGAGCAGAAACACCTCCTCACCACATGCTCATCATACCATACTTCCTTCTGCAATCACTGATAGATACAAGCATAAATTTGCAGGAAGGAAACCACAAATAGTTAGACCACCATGGGTTGATTAGAATCATCATAGAAGATTCCCTCTAAAACCTCAGAATACCTATCCAATGGGAAATTTTCAAAGACATGCAGACAGATGAGGATATCAAAGCCCTCACATATGATATTAGCCATACTGTCAGTGAAAAGGATGAAGAATAAATAGAAACAGATGGAGAAGAAGAAGAGAGGGATGAAGAGGAGATATATGAGGATGAAGAGGAAGAGAAAGAGAAAGAAGTTGATGAAGAAACAGAGGAAGATGTCAAGGAGGAAACTAATAAACAAGACAAGGATATAGAGGGAGAAGAAGAAGGGCAATTGAAAAGAGGGTGCAGAAGACAAGGAGGAGTCACCTAGGGTGTCTCTAGAAGCCACTGAGAGAGAGGCATCAATTTCCCTCATTTCCCTTAGCACCCCTATCAAACAAAAAGAAAAAGATAGAGGCAAACCCCCTTATACTTCAGAACAAGGAAAAGTGCAAGGATAAGGCAGGGAAAACCCCAAACTCCAACCAAGGTTCCCATTGTTATTGAGGACTCAACTAAACAGTAGGAGAATATGGTTCCTCCTATTAGCACTCCAGGAAACTCTCCTAGGTTGTAGCTCGGAGATGCCTGGAAACATATAAATCTTCAATATCGTTCTCTGAACTATTGGAATGGATTGGGGTTTGGATCAAGTCAAATCATTGTTTCAACTTTCTTTTCACTCAAGACATGCATGAACACCCTCAGCTTGACAAGGCTTTCGACCACTAATGCTCAATAGTTTATAGATTCAATGAATAGATGTAGAATCCTGATTGTACCAGCAGATACATACATAAACACATATGAATGGCTAGCTACAGAAAGTAAATGATGCTTATAAATCTAATTTATCAATGCAGAGATAAGATGACAGTTATCTGGCATTCGATACAGAAGAAAACATGAATAACCTATTCAAGTGCAAGCTTAGAACAGAGGAGAAGATGGCAATTAAACATGTAACAACAAAAGAAGCTTGTAATACTGGAATGAAGATGAGACACTGGGAGGAATAGAGCATCCATAGTCTCCAAAAGTTGAACCCCTCTTACTTCGAACTTTCAGCCATTTATAGGATTTTTACAATACTTTCAAACTCTCTAAGGCTCGAGATGTCTTAATCTATCCTCTCTGTCTTCCAACTACTTGATGCTGTAACTAGACAAACATGAGCTTAGAGAGCTTTGTTTCTAACAAACACGGTAATCAAATTTTGTTAATTTCACGGTGCTGTCAGGTGGTTCACTCATGCCAAAGATGTTCCATGATCATTTCTGTTGGTTTGGCTGCATTGTGCTGCTTTTTTTTTTCCCTTTTCGGCCATGTATTCTGTTATTTATGTTAGCTCTACTATATAACATCAATGTTCTAAAGGTTGATAGCAAACTTGGCCCCTGGTTGTGATCGAAGAAAGCCTTTAACGGTTGCCCTCCCTATCTCCTTCATTTCTCTCACCTTTTGCCATCTCCATTTCTCATGCTTTTTGGTTAAAATCGTACAAAGTGCCCTCACTCTTAAGCCCCAAGCGCTAAAACCTATAACCCCATATAACTGCGCAACTTCACAAACTCCCATTGTCATGACCTCAACTGTTGCTCTATGCTACCCCCGATCCAACGTTTCCCTGTCACATCCAATGAAATCCGCATGATTTAAAACCCGCCATCCGATCATCTCTGACGTGATCAGACGACATCCACTTCCCCCGCAACCACAATGTAGTGGCGCGTTAACGCATGATAGAGGGTGGTTTTCATCCTTTCTCTTCCGCCATGCGTCACCCCCTGAGTGGTATCTCATGCCCTCTTACCTTTACCACCCAACCCCCAACGCTGGTGCGATCAATACCACCTACCGCCGAAACCGATATTCCCACTCATTAACTCCCGCATGTCTCCTTCGCCTGATGACCGTTGGATCGCCACCCGAGATCTAACGGCCCATGTTCATTCCACCCCACTTTCCCGATAGTCCCCACCGAGTGATCCCCGTTGTCTATCCGCTTGATTGGACGGTTGATTTCCCTCCTCCATCCTGCTAGTACTTTCGTCATGCAGTCCACTCGCCTTGACCATTCCGTGCACACGAAGGACGAAGGTGACCTATTTACCAGTACCCGGTGCATTTTCTCTTCAATAACTGCCTTCAACAGACAGTATGGCTGAGAAAGAAAACGACAGGCCCCGAGCAGGTGAAGGCATTGAATAGTTATGGAATTTCATTCTGCAGGACACTCCACCCGCCCGAGAGGACAATAGAGCACAGGAAAAGATCACATCCATTAACTACAACAAGCAATCACACCAGAAACTCCATCAGGTAGTTAAAGCGGTTGGTGGTCAATTATGACCCCTCCATACTTAGAATGGCCGAGTGCCTTTGTAATGGAACTCTATATATACCCAGAAACAAGATGTAATCAGGTTGACGGTTGTTGTTTTGATGTAAGGTTCAACTTCTGGAGATTGTAATTGCTTTGATACTTGTAGCATCTCGTCTTCATTTTCAGCTAATACAAGCTTCTTTTGCTGTTAATTGCTCACTTTCCATTTATATTCTATTCCAGGTTGTGCCTAATATGCGGTTTTTCCTGAACTCTTGATGTTCAGCATTGGAGGAGTTGTCATCCTACCTCTGTGTTAAAGTCTTGTATGTATCAGTGAATGAGTTATTTCGGTTTCTTTTCACCTAGTGCCAGAGAGCTGTCATCCTGTTTGTACATTAGGGAATTACATTTGCAGACCTCTTTACTGGTTGCAGCCGGCCATCACAAGGTATTGTGCATCTGCTGGTGTGGTCAGTGTTCTCCATATTCACCCAATTCTTTAAACTGTGAGTAATTGGTGGTCTAAAGCCTTGTAGTCTGGGGGTATTCACGCATGTCTAGAGTTAAGCATAGTAGAAGTGGTTATCTGGCTTGAACAAGCATCATCTCTTCCATTCATCCATTTGCAAAAATAAGTTGAATTTGTAATGTTCTCGAGCATCTCTGAGCTACAACCTAGGAGAGTTTCTTGGGGTGATAACATTAATTGGTGCCGTTGCCAGGGAGAGGAGATTGAAGCTCAGCTTCCCTGGGAGAATGACACAGTTCCATGCTTTGATGATAGACAAAGTTTGGACACATTTCTGGTTGTAATCATCTATCTGGCGACTCTACTAGAGAACCAACCTAGTGGTGACTCCACATTTCAGTTCTGGCTCAGTTTGTGAGGCATACCTGGAGAAATCCTCAGAAATCACCAGCTGACCCAGTGCCTGACCCTGAGAATATTGCTAAGCAAAGGAAAACATCGCAAAAAGGAGCATCAGGATCAAGTAAGCCTAAAAAATCTTATGTATCTCTGCAAGAGGGTCCTATAGCTGAGGATATATAGTTTGAAGACTTAGAGCCTAGCATTGTTAGTAAAGAAATACCTTCAGAGATCCATAAAGATCCTTTTTCAATCAGTTCCCCTTTGGATCTCAGTCCAAAGAAAGACTCCCATACAGTCCATCATATTCCTTTGTCCCTATCATCTATTTCATTGCTTCCTACCATTCAATCTGCCAGTATCCTTCCATCTATCCCAGCCATGGCAGGCCAGCAAGCACCCACAAAGATGGAAAGAATCATAGCTGCTAGGTATGGACCCTTGGTCTTTCCTGTTCCTTTGAATTCCATGCGTACAGGAGAATACCAGAAATATATGCCCAAGTTCACTGGTACAGAGGGAGTAACAGCTGAAGAACACCTTGAGTCTTTTTATAGTTATGCTGATAACCTAGAAATCAATGAAGATGATGTGTGGATGAGAGTTTTCATCCATAGCCCTAATGGGGAGGCTAGAAAATGGTTCAGAGAATTGGACCCTAGGTCTATAACAGACATTGAAGCGTCAGATGATGTTTTTTTGAAGCACTGGGGAGATAAAAAAGACTTGTTATATTACCATACTGAGTTTGGTAACCTAAAGAGGGAAAATGGGGAATCATTGCCTGATTTTAATAAAAGATTTAACTATATGTATAGTAAGATACCAGCTGAAGTAAAGCCTACCCCCACCTCTACCAAACTCACTTATGCTAATGTTTTTGACTCTGATTTCTGCCTGCTTTTGAGAGAAAGTAGATGTGCCACTCTAGCTGAAATGCAGGATGCAGCCCTAGAGGTGGAGTCTAACATTATGGCTGCAAAAAAGCTCAAGAGTCATGCTGATAGAAGGAGGTAGAGAGGTGAGGCTTCTTCTTCCTTTGCTTCATCTTTAGAACCTAAATTGGACAAAATGACTAAAATGATAGAGTCATTGGCTGCTGAGATATCTAAGTTGAAGGTTGAGCAGAATTCAGGGAAGACAAGGTTTCAAAACACATTTGCCCCAAGAGATCCAAATCCATTCAGAAGAGAAAATGAACAATTGCAAATCATTCAAAGGGGTAAAGAAGAAAATGAAGAACAAAGAGTGAAGGCTCCTTTCCAGAATGTAGTCATGGAAGAGGAACAACTTGAAGAAGAGGATGAAATTCATTGCATGGAAGATAAAGGCAGTGCTACCTTTTTGACATTGGCCACATATGAAGAATCATTACTACAAGACCAAACCTGTCAAAAGTGGGACAGAGAGGCTGTTCTGCAGATTGGTGAACAATAAAGATATAATCTGAGGTCAAAAGCAAACAATGTCAAGGAGAATCCTGCTCAAAGAGCTACTGTCCCAACAGAGCTACAAAATATCAGACAGAAGAAGCTAGCAGCTGATCCAGTCATCTTCAAAGCATCGGCTCAAGAGGTAAGAGGTCTTGATAAGTCTCCTTGCCCTTTCAGTTTTGAGTCAAAAGTCAAGAAGTTAAAAATATCTGTACCTCTGATAGAACTAGTAAAGAGTGAAGTTTTTAGAAAGCCTATCCTTGATGCTCTTAAGCTGAAAACCTCACAAGACCCCACTAACTACGTCAATTTGCAAGATGATAAGCCTGCAGTTGTACCTAGCCCCATGACTGAACCTGCTGATGATAATTCTCCATCATTTTATGTCTCCTTGACCATTCATGACAAAATCCTCCATAATTGCCTGCTAGACACAGGGGCCAGCCACAATTTGATGCCTAAAGCTATCATGAACGAGTTAGGCCTTGATATCACTAGACCATATCATGACCTATTCTCATGTGATTCAAGAAAGGTAAAATGCCTAGGATTAATCAAGGACTTAGCCATTACCCTAACTCAGTTGCCCATGAAGAGCATGATCATGGATATTATGGTAGTAGATGTACCTCCCAAGTTTGGCATGCTGTTGTCCAGAGGGTGGATCAAGGAGACTAGGTGGGACACTACAGAATGATTTATCCTATTTCATTGTCCCAGTCTTTAGAGGGAAAGCAGGAGATTATACAGAGAAGCACAGCTGGCCTTCATCATCAGTGATGAAAAGAATCCTTCTAATCATCCCATATATGCTATGGACATTGATTTTGGAGCTTGTATTCTCCAAATTGAAGAATCACAGAAGGCCTCAATGCAAATTAAGAAACTAGTAGTCCAGGCTGAGGGAGAGTAAGGAAGTCTGGTTTGGGAGATGTTCTTTGATGGAGCATGTTCTAGGAAGACTGCAGGAGTAGGGGTGGTGCTAATATCTCCAAAACGAGAAAGCACACGTCTGTCTTTTAAGCTGGCTTTCCAAGTTACCAACAATATAGCAGAGTATAAGGCTTTGATATTGGGCCTTAATGCAACTAAAGACAGAGGAATCAGGAACATAAAGGTGTTTGGAGAAGTTGTTCTCATCATTTAGCAAGTGAATAGAATGTTTCAAGCAAAGCACCTAAGGCTGAAAGCATATAGAGATCAGGTGTGGAGACTCAAAGATTCTTTTGATAATTTTTGTATCTCTTATATCCCTAGAGTCAGAAATCAACGTGCTGATTCCCTTGTTGTGTTTGCTAGCATGTTTCTCCCTCCCATGCCTCCCAGACTACTTTATGAAGTTCAAATGAAATATAGACCATCCTTGCCTGATAATGTCCAGCATTGGAAAGCTTTTGAAGATGAGGATGAAATAAATAGGTTCTTGCAAGTCATTGATGAATTTTCTGAAATGCAAATTGACCAAGAGAATGAAAACTTGGAAGAAAATCCCCAATCCCAGCTTAGAAATAGAATTGGTAAATATAGCATTGTCCAATTGCCCAACAATCATATACCTAATGGTTTGGTTCCATTGGAAAAGCTGTTTGACCAGAATGATGTGCCTTATAAGGATGCCCAAAAAGAAGACCAGTCTACAGTCTGTAAGCATAATATAGGGAGTCCAGGACAACCAAGATATATAAATCTGTCCACCCATTTGTCTACTGCCCAGAGTGCTGAATACTGCAATTTAATGAAACAATTTGCTGATGTCTTTGCCTGGGAATATAGTGACCTGAAAACATATGACAAAAAGATCATTCATCATAAAATTCCTTTAGAGAAAGACACCATCCCTTTCAAGCAGAAGCTGAGACCAATAAATCCTTTGCTCCTTCCTCTAATCGAAAAAGAAATCAAGAAGTTACTGGCTGCCAAAATCATAGTCCCTCTCAGATATTCAAAATTGGTAGCCAATTTGGTAGTGGTGAGGAAGAAAAATGGAGAAATCAAGCTTTCCGTTGATTTCAGAAACTTAAACAAATGCTCTAAGAATGACAATTATCCTCTACCCAAGATGGAGAATTTGCTACAGAAAGTCTTAGGAGCCAAAGTGATGTCTTTCCTAGATGGATTTTTAGGGTATAATCAGGTTGATGTACATCCAAATGACCAAGAGAAGACTGAATTCACCACTCCTTGGGGCACTTTTATGTATTCCAAGATGCCTTTTGGGTTGATGAATGCTGGAGCCACCTTTCAGAGAGCTATGGATATAGCATTTGTGGGAGAAAAGGAAAAGTTTGTCCTTATCTACCTAGATGATATTACAGGTACTCCAGCAGCCATCATGACCATTTGCAGCATTTGAAAAAGGTGTTCCTGAAGTGCAAAAGGTTTGGGATTCAGTCAATCCTAAAAAGTCACAGTTTGCTTTAGAAGAAGGCAAGCTATTAGGACATATTGTTTCTGTTGCAGGTGTCAGAATTGACCCAGAAAGAGTAAGAGCAATACAGACTTTGTCTGTCCTGAGATCAAAGAAGGATATCCAGTCCTTTCCAGGCAAAATAAATTTTGTAAGGAGCTTTATCCCAAATTTAGCAGAACTTGTAAAGCATATTACCTCCATGTTTAGAAAGGGGTCGGAGATCAAATGGACTGATGTAGCAAGAAAATCCTTTGAGTCCATTAAGAAAGCTAATATGGAAGCTCCCACTTTAAGAAGTCTAGATTACAGCAAGGAGTTCCATATATTTTATTTTGCCTCTGATGACACCCTTGTAGCAGTTTTATTGTAGGCAGATGAAGAAGGCTCAGAGCACCCAATGGCATTTTTTAGCAAAGCATTAAGGGATGCTGAGCTGAGGTGTGATATCATTGAAAAACAAGCATATGCCCTTATTAAATCTTTGAAAGCCTTCAGGATTTACGTTATGCACTCCAAGGTAATTGCATATGTACCCTTTTTCTTCCATAAAAGATATCCTAACGCAGCTCGATGTTGATGGGAGAAGGGCTAAATGGATTGCAAAGCTTATTGAATTTAACATAGAATTGAAGCCCACCAAACTGGTCAGAGCTCAAGGCCTTGCCAAAATGATGGCAGAAGAAAATTGTAGAACGCTGGACATAAAACTCATGAGCGTGATTTCAGAGAATGGTCAGACAGAAGAAGAAGCAGCTGAACCAGGGAAAAATCAGTCAGTAGAAGAAAATTTAGCTTCTTGTGATTGGTACTCTAAAATAGCTCAATTTTTGCTGAAGCTAGAAATTCCTCCAAGCCTTATTTCAAGCCAAGCCAGAACTGTTAAACTTAGGGCAGCCAAATATTGCATTCAGGAAAATCTACTCTACTGGAGGGACCCCTCTAGAGTTCTTTTGAGGTGTCTGGACAAAGAACAATCCATGGAAGTTATGCAGCGGTTTCATTCCAGCATATGTGGAGGGTATCATTATTGGAAAACTACAGCTCATAAATCCTCAGGGTTGGATATTATTGGCCTACCTTATTTTCTGATGTATTTTTATTTGTTTAATCATGTGACAGATGCTAAATATTTGAAGGAAAACAACAATTGAAGTCCCTGCCGTTAAAACCCATACATGCTAGTGGCCCTTTTCAGCAGTGGGGCTTGGATTTCATTAGAGAAATCAATCGACATTCCAGTGGCCAGCACAAATGGATCTTAGTAGCCACAGATTACTTCACTAAATGGATTGAAGCAATTCATACCAGAAAGGTTGATCATAATGTGGTCATGAGGTTCTTGCCAGAGAATATCTTCACCAGATTTGGCTGTCCACATAAATTGGTTACAAACAATGCAGCAGCTTTCAGGGCAAAGGAATTGGTGGACATGTGTGACTCAATGGGAATTAAACTGGTTCATTCCACCTCATACTACCCTCAGGGCAATGGTCTAGCAGAAACTTCCAATAAGAGTTTGATAAGGATAATTAGAAAGTTGTTGGAAGATAAAAAAAAGAACTGGGATTCTAAGCTCAAATATGCGCTATCGGCTGACAGAGTAACCACCAAGAGATCCACAGGGAATTCTCCATTCAAGTTGGTATATGGCATTGAAGCTATATTCCCAATATAGTTGACTATCCCTATGGCAAAGTTCCTACAAAAAGAGCAGAATGAGGAAGAAGACATGGCAAAAAGGATCACGGATATAGCAGAGGTACATCAAATTAGAGAACAACTAGTTGAAAGATATGTGGCACATCAGAAGAATATCAAGGAAGCCTTTGACAGAAGGGCCAAAACAGATAATTTTTAGGTTGGAGATTTGGTTCTAAAGTGGGATGCACTAAAAGAGAAGAAAGGCAACCATGGGAGTTTGATGCTTTCTAGACAGGACCTTTTATCATTTCTCATATCCAAGGGAACGATACCTTCATTCTACAAAGTATGGGAGGGGAGACAGTTTTTGATGGCCCAGTTAATGGGCGGTTTTTGAAAATTCATGTTGCTTAAGGTCTTATGGCCTTAAGGTTGTAAATATGTTATTTTATCAGTTTTTAGTGTAGGTCCAGTTAGACTCCATGCCCAATGGAATACTAGGAAACTTTTGCTAATTTGGTTTTCACAGGAGAGGCAATGATCTGTAGTTCTTGAGACCTCACAAGGAGGATCTCATCCCCAAAAGGAGCCAGTGTTAGCTTTGCTATATAACATCAATGTTCTAATGGTTGGTAGCAAACTTGGCCCTTGGTCATGCTCGAAGAAGGCCTTTAACGGTTTCCCTCCCCATCTCCTTCACTTCTCTCACCCTCTCACCATCTCCATTTCTCATGATTTTTGGTTAGAATTGTACAAAACGCCATCACTCTTAAGCCCCGAGCGCTAAAACCTATACCCCCATATAACTGCGTGCCTTCCCAAACTCCCACTACCGTGACCTCAACTGTTGCTCTCCGCCACCCCCAATCCAACGTTTCCCTGTCACATCCAACGAAATCCATGTGATTTAAACCCTACCGTCCGATCATCTCTGACGTGATTGGACGACATTCGCTTCCCCTGCAACCACAATGTAGTAGCGCGTTAACGTGCGATAGAGGGTGGTTTTTGTCCTTTCCCTACCGCCACGCGTCACCCCCTGAGTGGTATCACACGCCCTCATACCTTTACCACCCAACCCCCAACGCTGGTGCGATTAATATCGCCTATCGCCGAAACCGATATTCCTGCTCATTAACTCCCACACGTCTCCTCTGCCCGATGACCATTGGATCTGCCACCTGAGATCCAACGGCCCATGTTCATTCTGCCCCGCTTTCCTGATAGTCCCCGCTGTCTATCCACTTGATCCAATGGTTGATTTCTCTCCTCTGTCCTGCTAGTACATTCGCCATGCAGTCCACTCACCCTGACCATTACGTGCGCCCGAAGGACGAAGGTGACCTAGTTACCAGCACCCGGTGCATTTGCTCTTCAACAACCGCCTTCAACAGATAGTATGGCTGAGAAAGAAAAGGACAGGACCCAAGCAGGTGAAGGCATTGAATAGTTATAGAATTTCCTTCCGCACGACACTCCACCCACCCGAGAGGACAACAGAGCGCAGGAAAAGATCACATCCATTAACTATAGCAAGAAATAACACCAGAAACTCCATCAGGCAGTTAAAGCAGTTGGTGGTCAATTATGACCCCTCCATACTTAGAATGGTTGAGTGCCTTTGTAATGGAACTCTATATATACCCAGAAACAAGATGCAATTAGGGTTGATGGTTGTTGTTTTGATGTAAGGTTCAACTTCTGGAGACTGTAACTGCTTTGATACTTGTAGCATCTCGTCTTCATTTTCAGCTAATACAAGCTTATTTTGCTGTTAATTGCTCACTTTCCATATCTATTCTATTCCAGGCTGTGCCTGATATGTGGTTTTTCCTGAACTCTTGATGTTTAGCATTGGAGGACCTATCATCCTACCTCTGTGTTAATGTCTTGTATGTATCAGTGAATGAGTTATTCAGGTTTCTTTTTACCTAGTGCCAGAGAGATGTCATATTGTCTGTACATTAGGGAATTAGATTTGAAGACCTCTTTACTGGTTGCAGCCAGCCATCACAAGGTCTTGTATCTGCTGGTGTGGTCAGTATTCTCCATATTCACCCAATTTTTTAAACTGTGAGTAATTGGTGGTCTAAAGCCTTATAGTCTGGGGGTGTTCACACATGTCTAGGGTTAAGCATAGTAGAAGTGGTTATCTAGCTTGAACAAGCATATTCTCTTCCATTCATCCATTTGCAACAATAAGTTAAATATGTAATGTTCCCAAGCATCTTCAAGCTACAACCTAGGAGTGTTTCTTGGGGTGATAACAATTTCAGTTCACTGTCTGATTGTCAAAAACACTGACAAAGCCAACAAATTTCCTCCCCAGGTGACTGGTGGGAAGTGGGGTACAGGGGTCGTTGGATGGTGTGGATCGACGGTTGGGATGTTGGTCAGGCGGCGGAGATCGATCTGATTGGAGATCAGAGAATGGAGAGCGTAGAGGAAAGGAGATGAACTGACAGCAGACTTGCCAATATTTATGAGCACAGGTGTATAATTTTTGAAGTACGGCTTATGGTTTGGGTGCGAGTTTTCCCGTGTTTTCCTTTGTATTGCGATAATTATATGGTCTCGGGTTTTTAAAGGCTTATGGCCAAAGTGGAGCAAGAGGAGACATGGACCATCGGAGCTAAAGTAGGGGACATTTCCGTTAAAATAGCAGCACTGCACCTTAGGGCTAACACTGGCTCCTTCTCGGGATGAAAGCCTCCCTGTGAGGTTTCAAGAACTGCAGACTACTGCCTTTCCAGTAACAACCAAAACAAACTTATCTCCTAGTGTTCCATTGGGCATGGAGTTTATTTGCATAGAAAACAAAAACTGAAAAAAAACCTATTACAATATTAAGGCCTTAAAGCCTCATATGAAGTAAAGTTTCAAAAACGGCTGATTGACTCGGCCATCAAAAACACCTTCCCCCTCCAAATTGTGTAGAATGAAAGTATTGTTCATCTGAACTTGAGCAATGACAAACGATCCCATCCATAAGGCATAAAATTTACCATGGTTGACCTTCTTTTCCTTCAATGCATCCCATTTGAGAACCCAGTCACCAACTTGAAAATTGTCCATTTTTTCTTTTCTATCAAAGGTTTATTTGATCTTCTTCTAATGAATTCTTGACTTCTCAACCAGTTGTTCTCTAATATGCTATAATTCAACCAAGTTACTCATTCTCCTCACCATGTCGTTCTCTTCATCTTGTTATTCTTGCAAGAATTTGGCCACAGGGAGAATCAACTGGATAGCAAAAATAACATCAGTGCCATAAACCATCTTAAATGGAGAATTTCCTATGGAATTCTTGTTGGTAACTCTGTCAGCCCATAGTGCAAACTTCAACTTGGAATCCCAGTTCTTTTTGTTGTCCTCCAACAATTTTTTGATTATATTTACAGGACTCTTGTTAGATGATTCTACCAGGCCATTGCCTTGAGGATAATATGAGGTAGAATGCACCAATTGAATGCTCATGGATTCACACATGTCCACCAACTCTTCTGCCCTGAAATCTGTTGCATTATCAGTGACTAGTTTGGTTGGGCAACCAAATCTAGTGAAAATATTCTCATTCAAGAACTTTATGATAACCTGATGATTAGAATTTTTAGTGGGTATAGCCTCAATCCATTTGGTGAAATAATCAGTGGCTACCAAGATCCATTTGTGATGGCCACTAGAATGTGGATTGATCTCACCTATGAAGTCCAAGCCCCACTGCTGGAAGGGACCATTGGCGTGTACTGGCTTCAAGGGCAGAGATTTTAGCTGTTGTCTTCTTGCAAACCTCTGACATTTGTCACAAGAATTCACAAAAGAAAACACATCAGAGAATAGAGTAGGCCAATAATACCCAGCTCTCAGGATCTTGTGGGTTGTGGTTTTCCAATAATGATGCCCTCCACAGATGCTAGAGTGGAATTGGTGCAGATTTCCACATATTGTCCTTTGTCTAGACATCTCAAGAGGATCCCTGATGGGTCTCTCCAATAGAGCATGTTTTTATTAATGCAGAATTTGGCTAATCTGAGCTTAATGGCCTGGGCTTGACTTGAGCTATGCCCTGGATGGACTTCTAGCTTCTGCAAAAAATGAACTACACTAGAATACCATTCACAGGTGGCTCGATTTTTAGCCAAATATTGATTCTACTCTTGCTCTTTTGCTACTTCCTCTGTCCACTTACCACCTAAATTTGAACCCATGCAATTGATGTCTAATAAACTGCAATTTTCCTTAGCCATAAGCTTAGCCAAGCCCTGGCCTTTGACAAGCTTGGTGGGCTTCACCTCTATGTTGAACTCTATGAATTTTGCAATCCATTTAGCTCTCTTTCCATCAATATATGGATGAGTTAAGACATCTTTTACTAAGGCTGAAGGTACATAGGCGACCACTTTGGAATGTAGAATATAGATTCTGAATTCTTTTAAAGATTTTATGAGAGCATAAGCTTGTTTTTCAATAAGGTCATACCTTAGTTCAACATCCCTCAGAGTTTTGCTGAAAAAGGCCACAGGGTGCTCTACACCTTCATCATTTTTCTGCAATAGAATTGCTGCAAGTGTATCATAAGAGGCAAAAGAGAAGATATAAAACTCCCTGGTATAATCTGGGCTGATTAGAGTGGGAGCTTCCATGATAGCTTGTTTGATGGCTTCAAAAGAGCTTCTTGCACCATCTGCCCATTTTATTTATAATCCTTTCTTCAGCGTGGAAGTGATGTGCTTCACAAGGTTTGCAAAGTTTGGAATAAACCTCCTGACAAAGTTAATATTACCTAGGAAAGATTGAATGTCCCTTTTTGACCTTGGGATGGACAATGTCTGAATTTCTTGAACTCTTGTTGGACCGATCTTCACATCTTCAGCATAAACAATATGTCGCAAAAGTTTACCTTATTCTGGAGAGAACTGTGACTTCTTTGGGTTCACAGAAATTCCAAACTGTCTGCACTTTAGAAACACCTTCTTCAAATGTTGCAAATGGCCCTTTTGATTGCTGGAAAAGACTGTTATGTCATCAAGGTAAATAAGGAAAAACTTGTCTTTCTCTCCCACAAAGGCTATGTCCATGGCCCTCTGAAAAGTAGCCCCAGCATTCATCAGTCCAAAAGGCATATTGGAGTACATGAAAGTGCCCCAAGGAGTAGTGAAGGCGATATTTTCCTGATCTTCTAGATGTACAACAATCTGATTGTAACTTGAAAATCCATCTAAGAAAGACATGACTCTAGCCCCTGAAACTTTTTGTAACAAATGTTCCATCTTTGGCAGGGGGTAGTTGTGTCTTTTAGAGCATTTGTTCAGATTCCTGAAGTCAACACAAAGCCTGATTTCTCCATTCTTCTTTCTTACTACCACAAGGTTAGCTATCCACTTTGAATACCTTAGGGGAACTATGATCTTGGCATCCAACAGTTTCTTGATTTCCTTTTCAATCAAAGGCAATAAGAGAGGGCTGATAGGTCTTAATTTCTACTTAAAAGTGATGGTGTTCTTCTCCAGTGGAATCTTATGTTGGATGATGTTGGTGTCATAGGTCTTAAGATCACTACTCCCAATAAAAAATATCAGCAAATTGTTTCATCAGGGTGTAATACTTGGAACTTTTGGCAGAAGACAAGTGAGTGGACAGATTTATGTACTTTGGATGGTCTGGACTCCCTACATTATGTCTATGAGCTGCAGACACATTTTCTTTTTTGGCAGGCTTATAAGGTACATTGATCCAGGTGGATATTGGTGGCCACCTTCCAAGTCCACTTGGACCCCCACCATTGTTTCTCTCAGCATTTTCGGTTTCCTTAATTGTAGCACAACTTACTATTTTTAGTAGTTTTTCAAGTCCTGAACTTTCAGAGCCATTTTGAGGCCCTAAACGACATTTTTTGGGAAATCTGGGGGAAACATGGGTCCATGGACCGATGTTTCCCTTCCCAAAGTGGTTGTGCTCAGATAGATCTTTCTAACGAGCTATTGTACGCTTCAAATGGAGATCGTATGCCAAAGTTACGACCCCGGGAAGTTGATGTACCAATTTACCCAAACAGGGCACTTGGCAGGTGGCCACCAATATCCACCTGGATCATACATCATTGTGATCAAACAACTTCTCTAGGGGCCCCAATCTTTGGGTATATGGTTACTAGGCGGCTGAACAATGCTATCCTGACCAATCTCGTCCTTTAGCTTGGACTGGTTGCATTATTCAATGGTTTCGTTTTCTTGGTCATTGTGCATTTCATAAAATTCATCAATGACTTGTAAAAACCTATTAATTTCATCATCAACTTCAAAAACTTTCTAGTATTTGACATTGTTAGGTAGAGATGGTCTATATTTCACCTGAATTTCATAAGTCAATTTAGGAGGTAAAGGAGGAATAAACGTGCTAGTAGACACAACAAGGGAATCACCAAGCTGGTTCTTCATTCTAAGGATCTAAGAAATGTTGAAACTATTAAAAGAACCCATGAGCTTCCATACCTCATCTTTGTATGCTTTTAGCCTTGGATGCTTTGCTTGGAAAGTTTTGTTCACTTGCTGAATGATAAGGTCTGCATTTCCAAACACCTTCAGACCTTTGATGCCCATTTATTTAGCAGTGTTTAAGCCCAATATCAAGGCTTCATACTCTGCTATGTTATTTGTGACTTGGAAAGTTAACTTGAAAGATAAATGAATGCATTCTTGTGTGGTGGACACAAGGACTACACTTGCCCCTACAACTTCCTTAGAGCAAGCTCCATCAAAGAACATGTCCCAAATTTGTGGGCCTTCCTCCTCTGTGATCTAGCAAACCGGTTTTCTAAATTGCATGGAGGCCAACTGGGATTCTTCAATTTGAAGAATACAGGCTCCAAAATTAGTGTCGAAAGCATAGATGGGATGATTAGTGGGATTCCTTTCATCACTGATGATATAAGCCAACTGAGCTTCTCTGTATAGTCTCCTACTCTCACCTCCAAAAAATAGGACAGTAGCATAGGATAGATCATTTTGTAATGTTCCACATAATCTCTTGATGCAACCTCTAGAAAGTAACATGCCAAACTTGCGGGGTACATTTGCTAGCACAATATCCATCATCATGCTCTTCATGGGCAACTGAGACAAGGTGATGGCTAGGTGTTATAGACATTTTTGGGCACTGTAACCCCAATCATACATGTCCATAAACCAAGGGCTCCTAAGTCCCTAAAAGTGTTGCTTCACACCCTAAAGGAACAAGGTCAACTGATTACATCATCTCCCAGAAGTTCTCCATAGAAAACTGCTCAGAACTGGTCAAGCTAGACCATACAGACTGCCCAGTACAGAGGGTGTGATGCATCTCACCTGCCCAGTGTAAAGGGTGTGATGCATACTGGAAAGCCCTTCTGTAGGGTGTGATGGGCGAGAGTAGACAAATGGCTGAGACAGTTTGCAAGGTGGATCATCATGGAATCTTCCAGAAACTTCTCCTGTGGCACTTGCCTCTCTGAATTCTCCCAGGGATGAGTAAGAAATCATCAATCTCCAAGTGGAACCAAGAAATATCATAAAGAGGACACTAATCAAAATCCCAGAAGCTGACTCACCCCCCTGCAATCATCTATATATGGATCCCTCATCCCAGAGATCCGGAGGCTATAATTTTGTATCTTGTAAGGAAGTGTTGTTGGTTTCTTGGTGGAATATCATAGTGTTGGGTGATCTAATATTTTCATGAGGTGAATAAGGGCTTTCATGCTAGGAGGATGACGCTGGGTCAGAACAATTGGTTGTAATCCTCTTTGCTATTCTTGATATTAATAAAGCTATTCGAGTTTTCCTCCACATTCTTGTATGTTTGATGATATATGCATTTGTGTCATCAATATATATCTAGTCCTATATTGTTTATGATTGTAGATCTTTGTTCTTCGGTAGTATTATGCTACTTTGATTCCACGGGTGCTCTTTGAAGCTAGGTAGACGAAAGGAAAGGGGCAAGGATCTGTTAGAAGGGAGAGGAACCAAACAAGGAACTAAGCGTAAGACTGAGGTTGGTGTCCTTTGTTCCCCTCTTATCTACTTCTCATAAAGGAAAATGAAAGTAGTTTTAATTTGTTTGTTTCTAAGATAGCTACCAGTCTTAGTGGGACTAGCAGCTCCGAGTGGACACTAGATTTCCCGATAACACTAGGTCTTTGATTAATCCCAAACATGTCACTTTTCTAGAGTCAAAAGAAAACAGGTCATGACAAGACTTGGTAATGTGAAGACCCAACTCATCTGTGATAGCCTTGGGCATTAGATTATGGCTGGCTCCTATGTCCAAAAAGCAATTGTGAAGGATTTTGTCATGAATAGTCAAAGAGACATAGAATGATGGGGAGCTGTCATCACAATTTTCAATCATCGGGCTGTGAACAATAGCTGGTTTGTCGTCTCGTAGATTTACATAGTCAACAGAGGCTTGGATGGCTTTAGGCTCAATTTCCTTGAGGATAGATCTATTGAAGGACTCATTCTTCACTAGTTCAATTAGAGGTATAGGTATTCTTAGCTTCTGAATTTCTGATTCAAAACTGAAAGGAGAAGGAGACTTGTCAAGGCCTCTTGCCTTGTGAGCTAGAGCTTTGAGGATGATGGGATCAACTGCTGGTTGTTTCTTCTTATTATCTTGCTGTGTTGTAGGGACAATGGCTCTCTAAATAGAAGTTTCCTTGGAATTATTCATCTTCGACCTCAGATCATATTTGTGTTGATCATCAATTTGCAGAACAGCTCCACCACCCCACTCTTGGCTGATCCGGTCATTGAATAATGACTTTTCATAGGCAGCTAAGGTCTAAAAGGAGGCACTGCCTTTGTCTTCCAGACAATGGATCTCATCATCTTCTTGAAACTGCTCTTCTTCCATGACTACATTCTGGAAAGGGGTCTTCACCCTTTGGTCTTCATTGGCATCTTTGCTTCTTTGCAGAATCTGCAACTGCTCATTAGCTCTTCTATATGGATTTGGGTTTCTAGGAGCAAAGGTATTAGGAACTCTTCCTTTCCTAGGGTACTGCTCAACCTTTAATTTGGAAATTCAGAGGCTAATGAATCTATCATCTTGGTCATTTTATCTATCTTGGGATCTGAAGATGGTGAAGATTCACCCCTCTATCTCTTTCTATCAACATTCCCCTTGAGATTTTCTACAGCCATGATGTTTGATTCTACTTCCAAGGCTGCATCCTGCATATCAGCCAAGGTAGCACATCGTCTCTCCCTCAACAGTAGACAGAAGTCAGAATCAAAGGCATTCCCATAGGTGAGTTTAGCAGAGGTAGTGGTGGGTTTTACTTCAACTGGTATCTTGCTGTACATGCAGTTAAACCTCCTATTAAAATCAGACAACAACTCACCATTTTCCCTCTTTAAGTTCTCAAACTCGGTGTGGTAGTAGAGTAGATCCTTCTTATCCCCCCAATGCTTTAGGAATGTATCATCTAAAGCCTCAATATCTACTATAGACCTCGGGGTTAGTTCTCTAAACCATTTTCTAGCCTCTCCATCTAGACTTTGGACAAAGACTCTCATCCATACATCATCTTCACTAATGTCCAGGTTATTAGCATAGTTATAGAATGAGTCAAGATGTTCCACAACTGTAACATGTCCAGTCTCAGTGAACTTAGGAATATACTTCTGATATTCTCCAGTAGGCATGGCATTCAAAGGAATCGGTAGTACTTGAGGTCCATACCTAGTAGCTATGTTTCTTTCCATTTTGGTAGGTGCTACCATAGCTGTGGTGGCTATAACGGTACTGGAAGTCTGAAAGATAGAGGGTTGAGGAGTGACTGATAAGACTAAAGGAGTATGACGGATAGGAGGAGAGGCTTCCTTTGGTCTTACAATGAAAGGAGAACCTAAAGAATAATGAGCTCTATGAATCTCTGAGATTTTTTCTTCACTGCTAGTATTAGATGCTATACTCTCAACATGTATTTGTTCTATTGCAGGATTTTCTTGAAGAGATATAGAATATAGTTTAGAGCTACTTGAACCTAATGCTCCTTTCTGCAACGCCTTTCTTTCTTTGATTATTTTTTTAGGGTCAGGTACTGGGTTAGCTCATGGCTTCTGAGGATTTCTCTGAGTATGCCTCACAAATTGATCGAGAACTATGGAGTGGAGTCGCCAAGATGTTCGTCCTCCAGTAGAGTCGCCGGATAGATGACTAAAACCCAAATAGTGTCCAGACTTTGTCTATCATCAAAGCTGGATCTGTGTCATCCCCTAGGGAAGCTAAGCTTCAGTCTCCTCTCCCCGGTAACGCGCCAATTATGTTAGCACTCCAGGAAACTCTTCTAGGTTGTAGCTCGGAGATGCCTGGAAACATATAAATCTTCAATATCGTTCTCTGAACTATTGGCATGGATTGGGGTTTGGATCAAGTCAGATGACTGTTTCAACTCTGTTTTCACTCAAGACATGCATGAACACCCTCAGCTTGACAAGGCTTTCGACCACTAATGCTCAATAGTTTATAGATTCAATGAATAGATGGAGAATCCTGATTGTACCAGCAGATACACACATAAACACATATGAATGGCTAGCTACAGAAAGTAAATGAAGCTTACAAATATAATTTATCAACACAGAGATAAGATGACAGTTATCTAGCATTTGACACAGAAGAAAACATGAATAACCTATTCAAGTGCAAGCTTATAATAGAGGAGAAGATGGCAATTGAACATGTAACAACAAAAGAAGCTTGTATTACTAGAATGAGGATGAGACGCTGGGAGGAATAGAGTATCCACAGTCTCCAAAAGTCGAACCCGTCTTACTTCAAAATTTCAGCCATTTATAGGCTTTTTACAATACTCTCGAACTCTCTAAGGCTCAATGTGTCTTAATCTATCCCCTCTGTCTTCTAATTACTTGATGCCGTAACTAGACAAACATGAGCTCATAGATCTCTGTTTCTAACAAACACGGTAATAAAATTCTGATAATTTCGCCATGCTGTTAGGTGGTTCACTCATGCCAGCGATGTTCCATGATCATTTCTGTTGGTTTGGCTGCATCATGCTTTTTTTTTTCCCTTTTCGGCCATGTATTTGTTGGGTGTGGAGCCTGATTATCTTCTATATTCAAAGCTATCGCCACATTGGACCCCAGTTTGAAATGGGGGCGGCAACGCCGCCCGTAAAATATTCGCTGCAGGGGGGGTCTAGGAGGGGGCCGGCTGCGACCTTTGGGAGCCCCCCCCTGGCGGGGGTTTTCGGGGGCAGCGCCCCCGAAGCTAAAAACAACTGTAAAATTGCCTTGTAAAAGTATAGTAATTTCTAGTCAATCTGGGCCGTTCATTAGGCGGATGATCTAACGGTAGAACTTATGTTTAGTTTAGGGTTTTTTTTCCTAGAAGGCAACCCCTCTCTTTGTATGAGGGCATTGTATTTTAGGCTATGTAATAGATGTGTATTCTATGAGCGAGAAACAGAGAGGTGAGACTGTGAGAGAAAACAGAGGATATTACAGCGGATTTGCTGTAGGTTGTGTCTCTTCATTTTGCTGGATAATAGAAAGGAAGGACTGGCTGTTCGGGGTGGACGTAGCTCAAACTGGGTGAACCACGTATATCTGTGTCTGTCTTGTTTTGTGCGTGTTCTATGTTTATATTTTTGCAATATTTTATGTGTTCCATTGCTCCGTAATATATAATTTTCTAACAACATTTTGTTATTTCAATTCACTGTCCGACTGTCAAAAACACTGACAAAGCCAACAAATTTCCTCCCTGGGTGACTGGTGGGAAGTGGGCTGCAGGGGCCATTGGATGGTGTAGATCTACAGTTGGGATGTTGGTCAGGTGGCAGAGATCGATCTGATCGGATATCAGAGAATGGAGAGCGCAGCAGAAAGGAGATGAATCTAGAGTGGACCCACCAATATTTATGAGCGTGGGTGTATAATTTTTGAAGTCTGGCTTGTGGTTCAGCTGCGGGTTTTCCTGTGTTTTCCTTTTTATTGCGATAATTGTATGGTCCCGGGTTTTTAAAGGCTTATGGCCAAACTGGAGCAAGAGGAGATGTGGACCATCAGAGCTAAAATAGGGGACATTTCCATTAAGATAGCAGCATTGTACCTCAGGGTTAACACCTCCTATAAAATCTCAAGAAGGATCCTTAGTACAAACCTCTCCTAAGTCTCCTATCACCTATGTGAGAAGGCCTATAACTAGGTCTACCTCATCCAAAGGAAAAGACATACTACAGGATACACAACAGGACCTACAGGAAGCAGAGGCAGTTCTACAGGAAACTCTACTAAACCTATAGGAAACTCAAAAATTGGATGAGGAAAGAAGTAAGCAGCCAGAAACAAAAATAGAGGACCTAGAGTTAAGGGAACCTAGTCCTCAACCTCACCTTGACTCCTACTACATATTTATTGAGGGGGGAAGGGTCATTCCATAAAAATTTTCCATTCCATTATTCTTTGAGCTTGAGAAAGAAAGAGCCAGCACTCATAGATGGATGCAGATTGCCAACTCCAAGGGAGTGGAGGACATTGGTCACATGGAGGAGAAGCTCAAAGAGATGGAAAGGGAACTAAGTAGCTTGAGGGACAGAGAGGCCATCATGAAGACTCAGTTAGGGGTAGAAAATGCATGGTTGAAAGGACAACTGTAAGAAAGAGAGAATCAATTGGTATCCATGTTGAAAATAGCAACAAGAAATGCTAAAAATAGCACTGCTATAAATAGTAGTTCATCCAGTATTGAACATAGCTACAAGGAATGAAAAATGGAAGTGCTAAAATTAGCATTCTATAAATAGCATTTCGGGATACCTTCCTATTTTAGTCAATCCCTAAACTAAAATAGTGAAGTAAAATTCGAATTTGATCTTAGTAGTTGTTTGTAAAATAATTAATTAATTCACCATGAGTTAATTAGTTGAAGAAAATAAAACATGAAGTCTATGTAGGGACATGCAACAGTTTCTCCATTAATTGAGGAATTTATCCATCAGTTAAAGAGATAAGGATGAGTTTTAATATTGAGTTGTAATTAGTTGGCTCAAGTTTCTTCTTGAAGGCAAACCATGCGGAGTTTATTGTAGAGGTCCTCCAGGATCAAGGAACGGGGAGTATAGGGATAGTGAAAAAATGTTCTGTAACACACTTGCTAGATTTTATTGTGCATCTTGGGGACCATAATCATTTTCGGTGGCCATACTTACATCTGTTAATAGTCTTCATTATTGACTGGTAATCAGATGATTTTATGCATGTTCAACCTAAATGCCTCTATTCAAATGTATTGAAATATGTTATTAATATGAAGTGATGATGAAGACCTTGGGTAGAGGTTTACATCAATTAGATTTGTTTCCTCTCCCAAGCTGCATATATTATTTTTTGGAGACATCTCATCAAGATGATCCTATTATGACACAAGTTCCACATTGTGCTTATTGGTGGACATGATTGTAATATCTATTTGTTGAGAAATCACTATGACATAGAGACTAAGCGTGGGAATGCCCGACTGAGAACATGATTTTAGATTTTATATATATGTGTTGTATCAGGGTTCTCGTAGTCCTAAAGCTCTAATCCTCTCTCTCTTTTTTCTAGAACATGACAGTTATAAAGTATTTCTTCCATCGTCTTCTCCTCTGATCTAACACTTTAGGGGGCATCTATTATATAGGAAAATGACCTCCTAATCAACTCAGAGGAGAAAGGCAAGATGATTGAAAGATTGACCAAGTTCACAAGCCTATTTTTCAAGCTAACGCTCCCTAGGAACTAGGAAGGTGATTTATAATGTTTCCTAACCATGAAACAGGTGTGTTAGTCCCTAGGGTGACTCTCTGTGTTGTCTTGGGGAAAGTGTTAGTCAACTTTAGTGAGTTTCTAGAGGTCAAAGGAGCAGGTTAACCAAATAATATCCCTATATTCACTCATATGTTAGCTCATAAAGCAGGGAAACATCCAGATTTGACCTGTTTGAGGAATTACTATTCCTAATTGAGTCTAAAAATAGGGAAAGAGTGATAAAGCACATAAACGTCTTAGCTTTTTCCCAAAAGAACTCATGAAAGAATTGGCAAGGCTCATCCTCTCATGTTATATATTCGAGGCTTGGGGCATTGTGAAAGAGATTGAAAGTATTGAAAGGATTTCCTGTTGCCTGTGAAAGCTTTGCATTAGACATTGGCTCATCAAGAAGTTAAGAAGAGAGAGAGCGAGAGAGAGAGAGAGAGAGAGAGAGTTGGAGGAGTAAGGGAAGCTTGATGCAATGGATGGTTGTAATCACTTTTTCGTATCATTATTATAGACCTATAGTTGTGTTGTCTACTACATCGCATTGGTATTGTGGTTTATTTACATGTTTATGCAACACTATTGATTATGACTAGCTTAGGTATATGTAGTTAGATATCCTTATCTATTCTTGTATTGATTATCAAAGTTATATGATGTGATATTACACCTCATCTTGTTTATGTGCAAATATTGATCTAGGAGCTAGATGAGAGGTCTTCCCCTCCACTACTTTGAGTTCTCCAACAACACCACACCAAGATATGAGGTAACGATATTCCTTCTTACTTTGATTATCATTTCACTAATACGGATATGTGCATGTATATTTGTGCCAGCTGCAACTAATTTGATAAGTCTGCCAAGGATCTCGAGAAAATCCTAGATGGTATTTGACCACAATCACCTGTGCATTAATCCCTACAGCACGAGGTATGATTTGATGTTATTTCAATTTATTTTGAATATAATGGAAATTATGTGATTGTTATAGGAATGCATGAATGTGCTTAGCTGGGCAGTTGACCTTGATTGCAAGAATTATCAACGTCAGCAAAAGGAATTGGAAAATGCAATAATATGCTGGTAAAGAGCTTTAGGAGTAGGGCCATTATGGGACACTCATACCCAATAGTGGCCATTGATTTCGATGAGCATGATATGACTGGTACGATGGTAAGAGGTAGGTATATACCTTCGTTTTGTATCTTCTAATGAGAGGAAGCCTTTCCATGGGATGGATTGCTTGAGATGGGGATGCCAATAAGACTTGGAAGGTGAGTGACTACACGAAAGGGGCTGACCGATTGCCCGAGGGAATGTATAACAGAGAAGGGAAGGTCACAAATGGATTTTTTTTGGTCATTATCATTGCTAGATGAAATCAGATGCACATTGGGAGTGTGCCCTGGAACAATGATTCGATAACTATTCACTGAGAGGAAAAGTGGGACAAGATTGTAGCATTGGACATTGGATGTAGATTTGAGTTTGTAGTGGATTTTGGACTTCCTGGGAAGGAGGTGAATCCTGGTATTACTTTGAGGGTGGAGGTGTGAGCCTATGGAATACCCTTGTTTTGGATGTAGGCATACTATCCTTGTATTTTCTAGTTGAGAGAATGTGCATATGTGTATATGTGTGTATTATTGTAAATACTGTATTGAGTTGGATTTATAAAGCTCCATAGACATTATGGTTATTTGTTGGTTGAAGCAAATGTGTATGTGTATATGTGGTCACTGTAAATACCTTAATGAGTTGTGTTACAAAGCTCCAGTAAACAGTATGTTTGTCATGTTTCTATAGTGGTCATTTTAAATACTCCAACAAGTCACATTATAAAGATCCATAGACAATATGTTTTGTTTTCACTAGTCTTGTTGGTTATAGGTATCATTGAACATTGAGGACGGTGTTCCGCCCGGGGGGGGGCGGGGTTCTGTAACAACCATGGTGAAAATTCCATGTAAAAGTATATATATTACCACGATGATGGGACATGTATTCCAAGCTAACTGGTGAGGGAAACATCCTAGTAGGTGTTGATTTGGTTTATTATGGCTAAAGGAATTAGAAAAGGAAATGACTAAGGTTTTGGAAAGGCATGAGGAATTGATGGGCATTTATTTATGAAAATAATGGAAATTAGGAGAAAAAGGAGGTGAAAGGTCACAGGTTTCATTTGAGGAGGAAAATGAAAGAAAATAATTGAAAATGAAGAAAATAGAAGCCTCATTAATAAAAAGGCTTTCGAGGATAGGTGGGTAAGGTTTTGATAGGTTTTTCTAGAGCTCTCTTCTATTCTCTTTCCATCTCTCTCTCTCATATTGTTGGAGATTTAAAGTTTTTCTTGGAGCACTCTTGGAGGGTGTGGTATACTTGGATTATTGGAGCAAGAAGGTAAGGGAAGAGTGGGAAATCATAACAGGGTATCGGGATCACCAACTACATCAGATTTTCTTGCACGTACTAAGTTTCATGTATGGTTTATTCACTAGTTTTGGTATGCATGGCATATTTATGTATATTCTTGGTCATGATCTGTCATTAGCATGGAGGATTGCCTGTATTGATAGTGGATTGCCTAGTCTTTCCATTTCCTGGATGGCCACGGTGATTGTCGGTTTATTTTCTTGCTGTGATTTTGGTTGGTTCTCATGTTTCCTTAGTTTGGGTTGAGTTCCTAGTCCCATAGCCTTGGTTGGAAAAATGTTCTAGAGCCCTGTAACAACTTGGGTTGAGTTACTAGTCTTGTAGCCTTCGTTGGAAAAATGTTGTGGAGCCTTTAGTAGGTTGAGTTACTAGTCCTCTAGCCTTGGTTTGACAAATTCTCTGGAGCCCAGTGGAAGTTGTGGGTTGAGTTAATAGTCATGTACCCTTGGTTGGAACAAACACTTTGGAGCCTTGGATGGCTGGGATAGAGACCAATCTAATGATGGTTTTGTGATGTCTAACCATGAGGTGGAATCGCTGTTTGATGGGTTGAGTTGGATGGCATATGGAAGCCCTGCATGAGTTTTGATTGATGTGTTCTATGAGATCCCACATTCATGCTTGGAATATGGAACAGGGGTGAATGGATGAAGAGAGTTTTGGCTCAACCATTCTATGGTCGGGTGGAACATGGAAGTCCCATCCTGGGTTTTGTTTTTGAATCATTAATGAAAGGTTATTTCTCCTTGCATTTATTTGAGTATTATGATGGATTACATTGATATTTCTCTCCCTATTATGCTGGTTATGTATATGTTTTATGACAACAACTATGTATGGATCTCATCATGATTTTACTTATAAATGAATGAGCAACGTATCTATGATGTAATGGATGGAATGGAATTTAAAGTGATAAGGAAAAAATGCTTCATGGTGAATCTTAGATAAGTATGAGACCCCTATACTCAAATGTTGGCTTGATGGGGCCTGACCTAGGTTTGGAGTTAATTAACCAAACAAATCCCTACACTACTAGCCCTATCGGCATCAGCCTGTGGAGCACAGACTAAAGTCTCACCCGAAGCAGTATGGGGGGTTGCTGGAACAAATTTTCCGAGATGTATGAGGGGTTGATTTAGTCCAATTGTGCCTACCTTCATGTAGGTCACTTCGCGCACTGTTCTGACCTATGATACCTTTGTGATCTTCTATAATTGTCCTTTGTGCAGCTCTAACCAGGGGATAAGGTGATTTCACAGCTGCTATGGCAGCAATCTACGATATTTCCCCAAGTTACACTGTGTATATTACTTATCCTATTATAGATGTTAGTCAACTTCACGTAACCAAATACTTAAAATCACATTCACTTAATTAAGACAATCATATATGTTCGCGGATCATATAAACATGAGAAATTTAATTTATACCCAATACATTCAATGCAGAAAACAATAAATAAATACATAGGAATGGTATAAAACTTCTCTTTATTAATGCTTCAACGGTTACAGACTCAACCTACCCTGCACACTCAGCTGTAGGGGTCTGTGCACTCACCTACAGACTACTACGCCTCTATGCATTCAGCTGCAGAGCCTTCTCCTACTCTATGACCCAAAGACTTGACTTTACCCTTAGATCTTCTGTTATGCTTCTATTCCATGATCATTCCATTATTGATTTACACTTAGAGCCTCACTCTATTTATATAATCCCATGGTCCGCGGACCATGGGTAGATCTCTATAGCCGACATTACATTACAAAATTGAGGGTGGACAACCCTATGACTCTTTTACAACTTCGCGCTCCGCACCCACAAAATGCGAAGTCTTTACATTGGAGTTAACTCTTTTAAACAAAATCTGGGCTTTAAGCCCCAAAAATTCCCTTAGGGTATCTCACGCCCAACATCAGATCTGTTATTTACACCTATAGGTTGCATATTTGCTAAGTGTTTGAAAAAATGTTTGTCATGATTAGTCTTGTTTAGTTCAAGCCCTTCATCAAGTTTTGTGTTAGAGGCTTTGCCTTGGTGTCATTTATTTTCTTGTAAAGTCTCATCAATTTCTAGGCATTGATTTGGATACTAGCCGTGAAAAAGTGGCTTAAATCGCGTAGTATCTGGCACATAACTAGCTGAAAAGGATAGTAGTTTCTCCCTTGCAGGCATTGTCGGAGTGACTATAGGGTTCCAGTCACATGAATTCCCTGTCATGAGAGCAAATTTTGGTTTTTTTCATTGAAATGCTAGGTTAACTCAAGGGTTGGGCACTTGGAGGGGTGAATTAGCTTATGGGGGTCCTGAAGCATCTCAGGGAGCTATGTAAGGTCTTGTTTTGTCGATTCCATTTCCTTAATGTTACATAAGAGGTTGAATCGTATCATAGTGGCCTCTCGTTGCACGTTTACCTTGGCTGGGTGGTTTCTTGGGTAGATGTGGGAGGAGGGTGTTACATCTGGATCTAAATATACCCACTGAAACCATCCAAGAATGAAAGTAACTTATTCCTGTAAGACCACCAAAAACTTGATCAATGAAAGGAAAAAAAAATGATCTTTCTTTGTAGCCTTTTTTAGTTCCCTATAATCAAACCCAAATCCTCCACTTCCTATTATTCTTAGGTACTATAACAAGAGGTGAAACCCACTCACTATTTGAAATGCGACAAATGAATCATGCATCCAATAGGTTTTGTAGTTCTTCTTTCACAATATCTTTAATGAAAGGGTTCATTTACCTCTGGGGTTGGCGCATAAGTTTACATCCCTCATTAGTGAAGATATGATGGATAGAAACTAAGGGATGCACCCCTTTAATTTCTTTATAGCCCTAAGAAAAGCATCAATATGTTGCCTTAACATAGCGCATAGTTGCCCTTATTGCTCTGTTGAGAGGGAAGGATTGTTTTTTATAGTTTTGGATGGACTATTTTCCACAATATTAGCATGATATTGATCATAATTGGCAGTGAATAGTTCAACCCATGAGCTATTCTCAGGTTTCCCTAATGATTTTTCTAATATCTCATCGATTGGCATGGTAGCAAGAGGTTTGTTATGAAAAAAATTATCAATAATATCTTCCTCAATTACCTTCCTACTTCCTACAATAATGTCTAATGTACAAACTGGGTAGGCGGATGACTGATAAAAACCTTCTTATTCTTATTCCTCTACCCACAAAGGTAATTCATGCTCAACAAAGGGTTGAGTAGGGGGTATAACACAAGGTTCTTTGTGAGATGCCCATTTTTAATTATCATGTTTTTGGGTCTACAACTATTGAAAGCCTCAGTAGTGGGCAACCAAGGTCTCCCTAAAATGAGAGGGTATCCATTAAACTTGTTTCTTGGTTAGAGAACAAGGAAGTCTATAGATTACTCCGAGGAGTCAATGGAGACCATCACATCCTAAATAACTCCCTTAGTCGCTAGTGTGGATCTGTCTGTGATTTGAAACACTGTGGTGGTTTTTCTCAAGGCTCATTGGAGGTTGAGTTTGAACAAAGTTTCCTTGGTCATGACATTGATTGTAGCACCAAGGTCAATCAGTGTGCTGGGGAATACAATATTGTTAATGTGCACATTCACTACTGGGCTACCTAGATCCAAGTACTTTGGGGACATAACCTTCCCAAGCATTAGATCAAACAACTTCCCAAGGACATTAATAGTGGGGGAATCTCTTTTTCTTCTTCCATGCCTCTTGAAACATTTTTCCCTGATAAGATTGTTGAATATGGGAACATATTTGATGGCCTAGAGAAGGGGTATTCTAACACACAAGTTATTCAATTCTCCCAAAAGTTCAACCTCTTCTTGGGTGTGTTGTTTAGGTTGTACCAACCTTTTAGGATAGGGAGGTATATTGGCTTGAGGGGAGCTATATTCCTTCTCTTCTTCAAGATATTCAAGTGGAGAAGGTGGGTGAGTATTTGTAAATACATTCCTAGACCTAAGGTTGATGTCCTAGATCTCCACCACATAAATAGGATAAGATGTTTCCCCACGATAAACCTATTGGGATTGCCTATTTTTCGAGTTCAAATTCAATTGGGAAGGAATCTCAGATTTCTTGGGTGGATTATTATGGGGTAGCTATGATTGAGGTGGAGGGGGAGGTAGTAAGGTAGGACTCTTGAGGCCTCCATCCTTGTGAATGATTTCCCCACTAAGGAGGTGTTTATGGTGTTACACCCACCAAAATTCATGGGAACTCCTTGGTATGAAGTCCAACCTAGATCTCACACTGTTCGGTGTAGGAGTCCCATCCGATACGATGGCCCGATTGCCATTATCTTAAAGATATTCCTTAAATCTTGCTTGTCAGCATGTGAGAGTGGTCTGCTTCATATTTGAGCAGTGAGGTTCACGTTCTTGGTGAGTGATAGTGTTACTTGTGTCAAGGTCCTTCCACCATGGAGAGAGATGGTGGAAGTGAGTCTCTAGTTGAAAGGGAAAAGTCCCAACTCTGTCAGAGACACACAACACAATAGGACATGTGCAGCTTCCAGCGGAGCAATCCACACGGATGCAATGATCACACACACAAGAAGGAATAGCATATACAACACCCAATGGAGTAGTCCGTACGAGTGCGACGGTAGTTATAAAATTTTTATGGAAAGGTTCTATCGGATGTCCGTGAGGCAGCCCAAGTGGGCAGGAAAACATTAACATCTTATAAAACACATTTTCATAAACATATGTATTGAAACAACTGAAAAATTTCAATTGTTTATCATAGGTTAAAGAAACATGCATTACAAGTTTTCTAAGATTAGTCTTACAAAAAACTACAATACATGTGTGAAAACATGTTGGTCTGTTATCATGCTTCTGAATTAAGCGAAAGTTATAAGACACATCAGTACACCATACATCACTAACCTCATGAGAGGTTTGTTGGAGCCACTACTCTCTCCTCAAAGAAAATATTATAGATTCTCAAGGCTATGTGGGAGGAGCCAAGGGGAAAGAAGTCTTTCATGTACAAATGAGGGGTATTTATAGCCAAGGGTAAAATTAGCCCTTGTGACTGTTTGACTTACCTCATGACTATTTGACTTTCATGAATTTTCATATTACATGACTCTTCAGATTACATGTGGGTCTCTTGGAGTTTCACGTGACATTAAATTGATTTACAATAGTATGGCCCATAGTAGTGATGTGGCCGACATGACTCATGACACGACTTGACACGACAGTGCTGGTACGTCCATGTTGGTGGTGGTGTCCATGTTGAGCTGCAATGCTACTGAGTGATGGATGTCCTCTTGGTGTATCATAGCTTCACCTCCACATGGAAAGGTGTGTAGAGTCTTTTATGGTCTTGGTGTTCACTTGATGTTGCATGTGCACATCGCTCTTTTTCTTGTGCCTTGGCATGCTTCACATGTTCGCTTGTTCATGAAAAAATTTCCTCGCATGTTCGTCCGTTCGCAAAAAAATCATGCGATATTTTCTCGTGAACAGACGATGCATGCAAGGACATTTTTTTGGGAACGAACGAATAGGCAAGGAGATGTTTTCATGAACAAACTAATAACTGAAGCATGCCAAAGAAAAAGCAAAGGAGTGACATGCACATGAAACATCAAGCGAACAGTAAGACCATCGAAGACTTCACACACCTTGCCATTCGTCGGTGAAGTTATGATACACCGATAGGACATACATCACTCAGCAGCACCGCAACTTGACATGGAGACCACCAACAACATGAACATACCAGCACTGTCGTGTTGAGTCGTGTAATGAGTCATGTCAGGCACATCACTACTGTGGGTCATACTGCCATATATCAATGTAATGTAATGTGGAAGTCCAAGAGATCCACATGTAATTTGAAGAGTCATGTAATATGAAAAGTCATGACAGTTAAATAATCATGATGGAAGTTGAGCAGTCACAAGGGCTAGTTTTACTCTTGGCTATAAATACCCCTCATTTGTACATGAAAGAAAATTTTCACCTTGGCTCCTCCCACCTAACCTTGAGAGTCTATAATATTTTCTTTGAGGAGTGAGTAGTGGCTCCAATGATCCTCTCATGGGGTTAGTGATGTATGGTGTACCCATGTATCTTGGAACTTTCACTTAAGTCAGAAGCCTTATAACATGCCAACGCATTTTTACACATGTATTGTAATTGTTTGTAAGACTAATCTTGTAACACATGTAATGCACGTTGCTTTAACCTGTGTTAAACAATTAAACTTTTTCGGTTGTTATAATACACATGTTTATGAAAATGAGTTGTATAAGTTGTTAAAGTTGTCCTTCCCGCTTGAGCTGCCTCACCAGACATCAGATAGAACCTTTCCATAACTTGTTATAACGACCGTCACACTCGCACAGACTACATTGTTGAGTGTTGTACATGTTATTCCTTCTTGTGTGTGTGACTATCACATCCATGTGGATTGCTTCACTATAAGTTGTGCATGTCCTGTTGTGGTGTGTGTCTCTGACAGAGTTGGGACTTTTCCCTTTCAACTGGAGATTCACTTCCACCCTCTCTCTCGGTGGTTAAAGGAACTTGACACAAGTAACACTAGCACTCACTAAGCACATGAATCTCATTGTTCAGAGATGAAGTATATCACTCTCACTTGCTGACAAGTAAGAGCTAAGGAATATATTTAAGCTAATGGCATCTGGGTCATCGTACCAGATGGGACTCCTACACCAAATAGTCTGAGGTCTAGTTGGGACTTCATACAAGGGAGATCCCATGAATGTTGGTGGGTCCAACACCATCAACATTTTGGTGCTAGAAGGAGGGACATATGACAAGTTGAGTCCTCACAATCTGTGTTGAATCTTCGCACATCTATCATGGAGTTTTTTCTGGTTCACCCTCTAAAATGTCTGTCCAACAGACATATCTTTCATGTCGAGAGGGAGTTATGGGATGACTTGTCACAAATCACATATGATGGTGAAGGTGAAGTGGCATAGCCTGAGCACTTAGATGACTTTGATGGACTCATGGAGAATGTGGAAGGTTTTAATGAAACAAAGGTCTGTTCATTGCTTGCACACACACTTCGCGACCACCCATTGCGATGGTGTAGCATACTGTCTCATAACTCCGTGCACTCATTCAAGACATTCAGTGATATAATTGAATCTGTTTTTCACAATTTTGATCCTGAAGCACTTAATAAAAAAATGTTAAAACAACGGGAGGCCGCACAGGAATCACCTATGGATTTTTCGTAGCACTTCTGTCTATTCATGTTTGAAGCTCTGAAAAGTCAGATGAAATTCTAATATCTCATGAAAAAATTTGAATATTTCCTTACCAAATCACTCTGTCCAAAGATGAAGTTGAAGTTCAAACCCCACTTGGCATACTTTGGTGATGGAGCTGTGCAACCACAAGAAGACATAGTCACTGTCACAAGTGATTGTCCGCCTTCCCCTCATCAAAAAAATCCACCACTACAAAGTGATGTGGGAGAACATGTGCACATGTTTGTTCAACTATGACATCCTCCCACCCTCACTACTCTCGATATCTGCATAGATTTGGTTGGGAAGCCCATGAGTTGTCATACACACTTGTTACCTCAACCTCCGTCTCCACGTTATGTTGATCCTCCAGATTGCACTGTCTTATGTTCTTCCATTCGAACTCTACACCTATTGTGAACAAGGATCAAGCCATCGACGGAGTTGATTTTTCTTAACCAACCTGTACCTTCATTCATGAACCTATGGTGAAGGATGACCTCCTTCTATCTGCGCATCCTCCGTTTTACCTGACATCGTTGGTGATTCTATTATCCGTGATTTTCTTTATGTTAATCCATCCACGGATGTGTATACTTCCGATCATTCGTAGAACACAATTGATGTCAGTCCATCATTTGATAATGAAGAGGACCGATCATTCATTAAAAATCCACTTGATATTTCATCTGCTTCTCTCGGAAATGCAGAGAGTGAACATTCTTTCTTCTCATCTAGCCCTCTGTATGATTCATTAAATCATGAGGATGTCAAAAAACATCCTGAATTTTCTGAGCATGGTTGTCATGATCTCTATACTTGTTCATCTGTTCATGATGTTGATTCACTCATTGTTAATTTTTCTAATCCACTAGTCTCTGATGATTTATCTATTGATGAAGTGGAAACCTCGTAGGCTATTGAGGCACTTCAGCTTGAGTTGATGGTTATGTTAGGCCCTTGCTATCTTGAGGTTAGTTCCAATTCTGATAAAAAATTTTGTGAAACACTCGAGGCTCCTTATCACTCATATGTATGCACTGAAGATCAATCCAACATATAGATTTCGTGTCCTCCATTAGAATCACATGATCCCATAGCCTGTGCATTGGAGGAATCATTCACGTCAAGCACACTTTTAAAGTGTAAGTTGTCAATTTTTCTCATGTTTTCTTGTTTGCCACAGTCAAGAGAGTCCATATGTTTATCATATATATGCAGTGTGTCATAGCACCATGGCAAGTCCACAAAGGGTTTGTCTTGCACTTTCACTCTTTTCTTTTCGGTGGATGCATTTAAACTCGAAGTGCGTTGGTATTCATTATTATACCTTTTGTGTTTTTTGTTTCACTTGACTATGATTCTCACGAATAATGCCTTCACTAACATGAGGCAGCCAATGCGCCTTTGGATGCATTGGAAACATCACTTCACGTGAGTAAACCCACGCATTGTTAGCATAGGAGTAGGAGTAGTGTTTGTTTTCCTAGTTGTCTTTGTTTTCTGGCTTGCATGATTATTTTCTTGCTAACTTGGTTGGCTTGTTTGCTTGCTCACTTTGCTTGCTTGTTGTTTTGTCTGCTTTTATTACTATTTTTGTTTCATTTTTTTTTCCTAATATCCCGCTATTTCTGGTTTTGTAAATAAGTGTTTCCCCTACTGAGTTCTGGCTTTTGAACGAGTATCTGGTTGAGATCTAAAGAGTCTTGTGACACTGCAACACTTGGCATGTCCTGTGTACGTCTTCCCTGGGCTTGGTTATAAACTTCGACTGATGAAGTCTTGATAGAAAATATGATCCGTATGTAAGGGAAGCTTGGGTCCAACCATGAACCCGTGTCCACATTGGGAAACCCCATGCCTATTATTAGCATTCTGCTCTGTGTGTTCAAGCTCATCCAACTGGTAGAAATAGAGAAGGGGAAAATCTAGATGAGAAAAACTATGTCAGAGGTCTTACATGCTTCTTAAAGGAATAACCTCTTCTTCTCTCAATAAGTTAGGATCCCTCTTCTGCCTAAAAAATAAATAAGTACCTATGCACAATCCTCTTTAAAAAATACAAAGGCAAAAGAAGAGAAAGGCTTCCTACGTAGAGAGGTGAAGCATGCAACTCCACCGGGGTGCTGACCAGACTCACTGGCAGTGAAGCAATGTGTGTGTTTCTGGGTGACTCCTGTGGGGTACTGTCCAGGCTTGCTGGCAACAGAGCAACACCAGAGATGAAAACTTATACTCTAAATTTTTTTAACTCGTGAGCCAAACTACCCTTCCCAATTTTGAAACACTGTGATCAAGATGAAACATTTTTTTGTGTTTGACTGAGTTGGTGAAATGTGAACCATGTTTGTCCATAGGGTAAGTGGGGAAGTGAAGGTAACCCACACAATGATTCAATACTCGTTGCAAGACCAAGGCCTTGTGCTGTCAATGAACCAGAACAAATAATTTGGAATTAAACGAAGGTGTCGTCAAGTGTTATAGCAGCTGCAACAAGAGACTAAGGTTCAACACCCTAAACAATTTCACTACATTCAAATTTTGGAGCCTACTTTATCAACGTATCAAGTGTCACCTTGATTGTCAACTATCATTTCATGTTATCCTATATGTTCCAATTTTTCTTGAGTGTTCTAAAGTGTCATCACATTGATTAGAATACGTTTGGTGTATTTCATAGTCGTAACATCTTTGTTGTTATAAAACGACACTTTTGGTCACAGTCGTACACACTTCACGCATTATGCTTGGGGAATGTTTGTAAAGTGGCATTTTATTTTTACTTATCATTTTTCAACTTTGTCTATGTTTTCTTGGTGATATAATATGTGTCGCACTCCATTTTATGTCTAAACTCATTGTATTTGCCCCTTTTCCTATCTCTTAGACTAATTTTGGTTTCAAATAAAACCCATTAAGGCAAAGAGCACATGAGTACACTCTGAAGCATTGATTGAGAATCCTTCATTGTTTGGAAGTGTGCCATGTTCCCTATAAGAGTGCAAAGTTCACTCCTTAAGCCCTTTCCCATTCCTTCTTCTGAACTACATCCTTTGAGAAAGTAAGATTTGAGCGCACTCCTTCGACTCGAAGAAGTGCTCCCTACTTGAGCTCATTAGCGCACCATGAAGGCCTTAAGATCCACCCTTCAAGCTTCCACATTGTGCCGTGAACAATTAGTAGAAAATGAGAAATTAGTGACTAGGTGACTAAAAATGTTAGTCATTGCAACTTTTCCAAGTGAAATACTACTAAAAATAACCAGTTTGAGATAACCCACCTAAAAATGACTAATATAAATGAATAATTTAGTCTTAGTTTAAAATATATGACTATCTAATAATTAAAACAACTAGAACTGACTAATATGGATATATAATTTACTCTAATGACAAAAATACAACTACCTAACAAGTACTACAATAATATGAATGGATCGTTTAAATTAGTTATTATAATTGTGCATAGAAACTCCAATATGATGGATGAAGATCCATGTGAACAAAGCTTAACCAATAATTTTTTCCAAAAAAACTTGAGAGTGGGCTTTGGTTTTTAAAATAAGCACATGAAAACTTAAATAAAAAACTTAAAAGTGTGTCTAGATTTGTAACATAAGCCCATATAAAACCTTCCATGGTGATAAATTTAGCCCCTATATTTAAGATACCTTATGCGCACATCAAAGTACCACGAAAACTTTAATGTCATTAGTGAAAATATAGCTCAACCATTTTTCACCATAAAAATTCAACCCTATTTCAAGAATCTCACATAACCATTACAAGATAATGGATACACATTTTAAATAAAACAAGAAAATAGATTTAATTTTATATAATGTAAACACATAATAATAACCTCTTGGTGCCATGAATTTTAACTTATGGTCATATGCCGTTGTGGGAACTCAAGGTGTTGGGAAAAGAGCCACGTGAATAGAACCTCATCCACTTCAGACCAAATTTGATATTGAACTTAGTACGTGGATCTCAGTGTGATAAGTGCACCACCAAGTTATAAACCTATTTTAGTTCGTAGTACTTAAAATGAAAAAAAGACGGATTTCAGAAAATGCAAGTCACACACTTTCCACTCCAATGAAAAATCCAAATAAAAAGTATTGACACGTCGTAGGGTTTGGGATTTTTATTTACTAGGAATTCAAATGAAAATAAAGTGGAAAACGTGAGCGAGGGAGAAATTTTCTAATGTCCTTGGTGCCTGTTGCTACTAGATATATCTATCTACATATGGGGCCATCCCTGGCAATATAATAAGTCGTGAGAAAAGGGATAGAAAATGAGGTTTTGTGAAAAGTGGTGGCAGGTGTTCGACATGTTCGACATTTCTGTTTACTAGGAATTCAAATGAAAACAAGGAAGACTGCGAAGCAGCTAGTCCTTGCACATAGTTTTATCTAGCCCATTTAGCTTCCGAGACTTGTTATATGCAATTCACCTTTTGAGGGTCATACGCCTGAGTCATACAAGAGCCAGTCATAGCCTTACAGAGCCAGTGCAGCCATACATAAGCACCAGAGCCAGTGCAGCCATACATAAGCACCAGACATAGCTGCCATACATAGCCAGTCCCAGTCCCGCAGAGAGATCCTTAGGAAGAAATGTTGCCCTCGCAGACGCCATTAACCATCAGAATATTAACATGGTATTGTTGTGCTTTAATGGAGCCTGACCTACAAACAAAAGTGTTTTATGTGTTTCCGTTGGTTCACACTATGGCTCAACCAGTCATTCGCACACACCTAGTCAAATAGATTCCTGGTTTTGATTTAGATGGACCATATAACTCTGTTTAAGATGCAGAAATATGGTGTGCTTGCAGTTTTTGCTTAGAGATACCAAGATTCAGTTCAGAGAATAATGCAGAATTGGCGATATGTAATATTCTTAATGAAGTGTTCAAGTCAGGATTCAGAATTTTAAGATGAAAAGGGTTTCCATGGTCACTCTTCTGTGTGTTGGCATGCATTAAAAATAGTTATGATTGAACTTTCTAATATGAACTGAAATCTCAGGTTCGGATTAGAATTAGAAAGCTGTGCAAACCATTGGAGGAGGATGATTTTAGGCCTGTATGCATCATTATGATAGTCCAAAGTTCTGGTTACATGTTTCTATCCCAGTGGTAAAATGATTAGTATTCAAGTAACCTGTAGCCGATGAATAACTTTTTGATGAATTTTTTTCATGTTATAATCATATGTTGCATTTGAATGAACATGTGATTTTCAAATTTTTATTGACCTTACTGTTTGCACATTCATCTTGGATTGTTGTCTTGATGGACTTATGCACATAAAACATGTGAAAGACAGAGGCTCGGACAAGATTAGATTGCAAATAGATGTAACTTAATGTTTGTATTGAATAAAATGTATGGTAGTTGTTCTGTCTGACTTGAGACAAATTAAGGTTGTAATATTCCTTTAGCGGAAGGTCAAAATCTTTCCTGAATGAAGCGCTGAGGAATGCGCCCTTCAGGATTTGGATTGTCAAGCATGGTTTAACCATTATGATTAACCCAATACCTTGAAAGACATAACTCCAAAGCTAGCCATCGTAAACTCAGTAAAGTATTTAATTTAAAAATAAAAATAAAAAATTGTTATTAATAAATATAAATCAAAGTGGCACATTTAACACAATGATATTAGATATTTTCGACAGATGGTATCCATGCCTGCATACTTTCACAAGTATGCCACATGGATTTATGCTCGGACCACTTGTCCATAACGAATCGAGATGTATGTCTGTTGTTATTTTTCCTGTTAAAGCTCGTAGACGATAACCTGCCATTTTTCCTGTTAAAGCTAATCGAAGGTGGAGGTCACCACTGGTTAGCTTTCCTGAGAACGTGGCGGTCATCACTGGCTAGCTTTCCTGAGAACCTGAATTGACCAAAACTCAAAGATCGAAGATTCTCCATGCAAAAATCATAGAGTTCGTAGCTTCCATTCCGAATCTTGGTCTCGGTCGAGTTTGCAGCTTCCATTCTGAATCTTAGTCTTGGTCTAAGCGGTATGAATTCTTTCTGTGCCTTGTTTTCTGTCCTTTATCTATTAGCTAGTCCTCATCTGTAGAATTGTCCGCTTTCCTGTGTTGTTTCCACGAGACTGCTCATATTTCTCAGATATAACATCATTACTTGAATGCATTATTCTGTAACTTGATATATTTGTTCATTACTTGAATGCATTATGCCGTTACTGCATTGTTTTCTTCCTTGAACATCAAGATCAGAACATGTTCAACTCAACTCTTGGACAGGCGAAATAGCGAGTGGCTTTGGATTAATATTCTAGCATTTGAAAATAGTGAAGCATTTTGATGGCTGTTTGGTTACCTGAAAAATGTGAATCAACAGCTGATGTGAGATTGCCTTGTAAATTTCATGGAAGGTATGAATGCCGCAATGCTAAAAAGAGATAAGGTGTCATAATCATTCCATAATTTTCCTAAATGTGAAAGTGAAATCTGCTACCGGTAATGGTTTTGATGAAAATAATGTAATGAGAAATATAATAAAGAGGAAGAAAAAATAGCCATACAACCCACAAATATCTAGCTTGAACCATGGCATTGGATGGAAGGCCAATGTCTCCCCAACTGGCAGTTATAGCTGCTTGTGAACCGCCTCTATTCCACAGGATTAGAACAACTCTGTTATTGCACATTGCCCTAGCCCAGACCTGCAGTTATTTATATGTTCAAAAAGACATTAAGAGAAAATATGTCAAAATTACAGTATATATTTTAACATTAAAGGCCAAAAAGAGAAAATGCATAAAAAGGATAAGAGAGAATGCATAAAAAGGATAAATTTTGGATAAGTTCTTCTATCATAGTGTACAATGTTCTAATATTGGCAAGATAATGTAATGTAGAATTCTGTCTGTAAGTTTAGAGAATAAAAATGAATTCGAACTTATTTAAAAAATTTCTGGAACTTACAGGATATTGCAACGACCACTTTTGAGGGTTTTCCGCCTTTTCCGCCTTGAACTGAGTAATTTCACCTGAAAATAGAGAACTGGATTTCATATCAAAAGTGAAAAATATAGAAATTTGTTTCCATTAAATTTTTTTGTGTTGGTAATATCACATGAAAAAGACCAAAGCGTACATATCTGTACCAAAATTTATCTTCAGAAACCGTAAGCTTATTTAAATTTTGGATAAGTTCTTCTATCATAGTGTAGAATGTTCTAATATTGGCAAGATAATGTAATGTAGAATTCTGTCTGTAAGTTTAGAGAATAAAAATGAATTCGAACTTATTTAAAAAATTTATGGAACTTACAGGATATTGCAACAGTAATTTCACCTGAAAATAGAGAACTGGATTTCATATCAAAAGTGAAAAATATAGAAATTAGGCTGAATGGGTAATGATTTGTATATAATTTTCCTATACCTAGAAAATAAAATTCGCTGAATGGACTTACTGGTATCGCAGGTAGGAGAATGGAGAATGGACGAGGCTCCTGTTCAGCTAAAACTCCCAGGCTCGCTGCTGCTTCAAAGTTCAGGTATGCATACCTGGTCCTGGATCAAAGTTGTGTTTGATCCGATTGTGTTTGATTCACATGCCTCTGATCGGTGTTCCGCCAAGTGGTCAACATGCAGATATGATGTGGTAAAGGCAGCTAGCGACGAGTCGGCAACATGCAAATACTAGCCATAGCGAAGTTATATGGTTTAAACAATGTATGAGATAACATTTAATGCTGTCCAGTAATGCTAACATTAGTTTAGGTTGCAGGGACTGACAATTTGAAAATATCGGACAAACAAAAATATAACCTATGCTTTTCGCCTCAGATCAGCTTTGGTTTTTGCCGTCTAGCTTCGGTTTTTTGGAAAGAGGCCAAATAAGATGAAAAAGCAGGGTCGGGAATAAAACTTTGGTTAATTGCTGATGACCGGGGACTCATAGCAGGTCAACTAATGCTATATCCGCCGCGAACGATTACTATAGTCCATGCCTGGAGGGCAGGGACTAATAAAGGGTAAAACGTGAGTGGGGGAGGAATTTTCTCATTTCCTCGGCACCTATTGTTGTGATAGACATCTATCTTCATTTGGGGATTTCCATGGAATTAAAATAAGTAGGGAGAAAAGAGATAGAAAAGGAGGTTCTATGAAAAGTGGTGGTAGGTGTTTATGAATGGATCGTGGCGGGAATCCCAAAACCCAAGTGCATCCCAACGATAATGTAGATGTGAACCTCAACTACATAGGTATGCTCATTCTCATTCTTCTAGTTATCCATCTATTTTTTATTTATTTCTACATCTGCTTGTTTCTATTAGTAAGGCCTCCTAGCTTGGAAGTTGATTAAGTAGACAAGTTTTTCATGAAAGAGGGATACGTAAATGACACTTATTATCAATCTTTTCATGTTTCTCTTAGGGTAAATGACAAGTGAATGTTGCAACAACTACTATGTTCTTCGTTTTGTGGGTGTGTATTAGTATTTTTTTTAAGGTTTCATTTCCACTCTTCGTAACAGGTGGGGAGCCTTGATATGTGGCTAAAATGGCTTGGAAGGATGCATCACACTTAGTTTTTGGTTAACCCAGAAATTGCACTTTGACCAAACCGCTTATTTATGCCTCTAAATAAGTGAATCTTGATGGTCAACCTAATGACATGCTACCATTTTCATTGGATAACCATGGTCCCATTGAAATTTTTTCCCATTTTATCAACTATGATCTACCATTTCAAAATTGTATCATGTTCCCTAACTCTATTAAGACTACTTGGTCAAACTAGTACCCTTGAGTTTATGCAACTATCTGGTAAAATTTCGGATTTTAGTTTTAGATTGATGTTGTCAGTAAGGGTAATTGATGAACCGTTTGTTCCTCACTTTTAGATTTTCTTGATTGTCAATGAAATGTGAAACTTTATCAAGGGAATTTAAGTGTAATCATTTATATTATAGATGGAATATTTAAATTAGATCAAAATGGGGCTTATTTGTTAGCCACATAAGTTCAGATTTTCTCATCAGTATTAGACTTCTTGCACAATTCCTTTGAAGTATATATGTCTGGTTTGAGTTTTCTTCATGTACATATGTACGAATGTCAAAAAGTGATGACAATGACAAGTAAATACATACAATAGGCTAACTCTGCATCCAAATTCAATTATTTCTTGGCTATTGAATTCTTCTTTATCATCACTTATGACAATGAGAAGTAACTACATGTACTAGGATGCAAAGTTATTGCTCAAACCAATGTAGAGATGCAATTATTTGTTTGTTGTTGAATTCTTCTTTATCATCACTTACAATAACTAACACTATATTTGGACTTTCCTAAGGAAAAACATCTTCACTTCCATAACTTGTAGGATTCCTCAACATATTTTCACTTCCATCAATGATGATCCCTTTCAATATGAATGTTTTATGCATTCCTCCAATCAACTCTTCATAGTCTATATCTCCTTTCTCCCATAGAAAGACATACATATTGGATATATCCAAGACCCAACGAACATACAAATAACTACAGGAACCAAATCTAATTTTTATTAATATGGATATTTCTCAACAAGGATTTATTGAATGGGCGTCGTTTGAGACAAAACTACTACATGCACCTGCCAAAAGACTAAAATCATCAACTTAAATAATTGCAGATTCTAAATGTCATTCTGGTAGTCAACTTGACGTTTCCAGCATATGGTGCATTTATCAACTTTAAGCAAATGACAAACATATCAAATATTTGAACTCAACCATATGAAAACTCAATATTCATAATAGTTGGGCTTAGTATTGATTAGAATAGCTGGGGTTAGACGGGTTTATGCTAGTTTATTATTCTCATTGACATGACTTAGAACTCAATTATTTTGGTTGGGTCTATCTTGTTCTTTCCCATGTTTATTTTTATTTTTTTGTTAATTAATTTTTTTTTGTTTTTGTTATTTTTTTTTAGTTCGGTAGTGGTGACGCTGCATCATCGTCATGTCCAAGAATAACACCCGCATAGCGAGGGGTATTGAACTGGTGAGTTAACATCTAGGAGTGCCTTAACAACGCACCCAATCACCATCTATCCAAGACCTAATGGAATTGTTAATTATCTGCTTATTTATTATTAATTATATACTTTTAACATTTCCCGTTGAATACACCTAGAAACTGGCCACATTCCAAAACTAGTGCAATGCTGGGGTTGATAGTGCCTTGAATCTAGACTGTACATAAGGCACATTGAGTCGGAATACTATCATAGGTATGTCTAACCCTAGTCATGATATGAACATTGAAGTTTCCAACCTCTGGTGCATTTCTTGAGTTTACCCAAATGGTCATCATATCAGATATTGGAACTAAGACATATGAAATCTCAAGGTTCATAATAGTTGGGTTTAGTATTGATTGACCAAAGTGTGTGCTAGTTTAATGTTCCCCCTTGACAAGACCTACAAATAAATTTTTTTGATTGGGATGGTTCTTATGTGTATTTCTTATTGGTTATCTATTTTATAGTATCTTCTCTTGACTAGACCTAGAATCAAGCTACATTGTTGAATCCAGGTGGATATGGGGTTAATTCACTCAAAATTTGTGTGATGGTACATTGGGTACATTGAATATGGACACTGGAACATGCCTCTCTCACATTCACCTTGAGATTTTCAATGCCTGGTGCATTTCTTGAGAACCCAAATTCTCAACATATTACAACTCAGATATATGAAAAACTCAAGCTTTATAATTGCCCGGTTTAGTGTTGATTGGAACTAGACCTTGTGTTTGTGCTAGTTTAATATTCCTAATTGATAATACCTAGAACTCAATTTTTTTTATTGCAAATATCTAGTTCCTCTTTGTTCATTAAAACTCAGTTGCATTGTAGAATCGAGGTGGAAGTGGGGCTGATCTAGTCAAACTTTCGTGTAATGATACATTGAATTTAGATGGTGCATTGAATGCAGAATAACTACACTAGTAGAGGCCTATCTAGACCTAGGTTTGATATACCTCCCATGTTTGATATTGAGTGAAGAATAAATACACTGGAAGAGGCCTATCAAATTTCAGTAATGAACTTGACTTTTTATTATGCTAAAGTAATAACCATGTAGAATAGCGCTCATAACAAACATATACATTGGGAAAGTGGATAATTATGTGTATGTTGATTAGTGGGAAATGAATTGACCCAAGTATATTTAATTCTCTTTCCTTAAATATTCATAATTTATATATGATTTCAGGGGAAAATTGGGTAGCCTGATGACTATAAGTAAAAGAGAATTAAATATTTAAGGGAAAATTGGGTAGCCTGATGACTATATAGTCATTATGATGGACCAAGCTCCCTATTTTAAGGGGTTCAGATGAATTCTTTTGTTAGAAGAAAGAGTGTAAGGACCTAGCTTAAGTAGCGATGGAAGAGGGAGAAGAGTATCTCTCTCTTTGTTTGTGATTATCATGGGAGTGATGAAAACCTTGATAATGCCCTTCAGAGAATTCCCAGACATCATGGGGCTTGGCTACACAATTCTTGGAGGAGCTTTAGTGTGAACTGAAATTCTCTCCTAACAACAAAGGTTGAGGGAACAAATTCATGTAAGTGAATGGAAACATTAAATGAAATCATTATATGTTGTAATTGTAGCAAAACAACACTTACGATGAGAAGAGGAGCTTATTTGAGGTTTTAATTTTTTTTGTTATAGTTATTTTGCAGTCAATTTTCTCTTCTTTTTCTTTGTCCAATATTCCATACTGAGAATAGAAGTGTTAGATCTAAAAATCCTCATAGAAAAAATTACTTTGTTGATTCTCCTATTTGTGATTAATATGCCAATTTTCATGGCCTAGTCCGAGGGGAGAATATGGAACTTGGCCGTGATTCTATTTTTATTTTTTGTATTTGTCTTTACCTATTTCTACTATAATTAATACATGCAGTCAATTTTCTCACAAAATCATTTAGAAAAGTAGGGGATCAAAGCATGATTACCTTATTTCACTAGGAGTATAATTGGATTACCACCAAGTGAAACATGTGTTCGTTTCTCATGCAGGTGAAATATGTTGTAGAGTTTGCAAAAGCACTTGCAAAAATGGCAAAAGTGTATAGAGTGGACCTACTAACATGTCTAATATGTTCTCCTAAAGTGGATTCTAGCAATGGAGAGCCAACTGAAATGTTGAATTTTGATCAGGATGAAGACATTCTAGAGAGTGGAGGGGCATACATAGTTTGAATCCATTGTGGATTCAAAGAAAGGTATATTTAGAAAGAAATATTATGGCCATACATTCCAGACTCGCTATCTCAACTTTTGTGTGTATTTTGACATTATTTTAGGATTATTGTTGTAAGTGTGCATTCGTCTTTATGATTATATGGCTACCCAATTGAGTAGGATTTCCCCTGAATTAGAGAACCCAGTAAGAAGCCACAGGATTAACAAAAACAGTAATGAGAATGAACTTGAGTCATACTAAAACTTTTGGGTAATTCTAAAATTTGGACTTAAAAATTTGAGACTCCAATTTATATCTTCTCTTAGGATGGCAAGGGAAAGGAATAAAATGAAGTTTCCTACAAGTTATCTCTTGATATTTGATTTTAAGCCACTAAAACTTTAGTACTTCTTAGGAATTTATGTTCTAGTCATAACTGGGAGATTAAATCATCTAGGATTAATTATCATGATATTTCATAGTTTCCCAGGAAACCTAGGCCTCTTCTCATGTCATTCTCTCTAGATCTCCCTGAAAGAAAGGTGATTGGTAAGAACAAATTAGTGTGTCTCTACATGTACCAAGAGAGGACAGACCCTAGGATGATAGCTATCATGTCCATGGAAAATTTTAGGGGCTAATATTCGTAGGTGGGCTAATTTTCCATGTTTCTTTTCAAAAAAAATATTTTTTATTTTCCATTTTTTTTCTAAAATTGTTTCTCCCAAATTTTATAGCATAAAATAATTTTATCTCAAAATTCACCAAAACATTATATAGAAGCTATATACAATTATTATAAATTTATATATTTTTATATAAGTATCACCAAACATTTAAAAAATTGTGTACCATGAACTAGTGAGATTTGCAAAAAATTCTAAAGTTTAAGATGAATTTCCATTCTTAAAATTTTCCCAAGTTATGTCATTGAGTCCCAAGCATTGCTTGAAAATTATAGCCACAATATGATGCTTTTTGACATTTTGGCTTCTAGCATTTTTAACTTGTCTATGTCTATCTTTTGATTGTATATTTCCTTATTATTATGGAATCTTATCAAATAATTGAATTTGACTTTGCTGGCCATTTCATTTTCTTAAATATTTCCAAAATATACCATCTCCTTAAATTTAGTAGTGTTAACATGCTTTTGTGGTATCCAAAGGAAATCTAGGAATAACTTTGTTGCATATTTTCTAGAGTAAATATAGGATCTATTTGAAAACTAAGATTCAGATGATGAGACATTGGTACTTATAGTGTTGATTCACAATGGTAGATACGTTTGCCAAACTTGTAAGAACTAGTGTGGAACCTCATATCAACAAGATTTGTGTGGAAAATATCCATTGATGGGAGGCAAAGGCACCCAACCCATTTTTCATTCTTGAAAAAATATTGGAATACATGATTTGCATCTTTGTAGGTCAGATATGGATGTGCCCACACAATTATCCATTTGGATAGATATTTTCCTAACATAGGAAGAGGTTATGCAACCTACCCTGGATTGATATCAATTGGTGTACAATTTTCCCATATTGTTGGAAAAAAACCTTTGAGATATAGTAGTAGCTAGTGTAGGCCTTGTATTCCATGATGTTGGCATATAGGTGTGCATATAAGAGCATCCAACGAAGAAAATTTTCCTTGGAAAGAGCATGATTCAACACATTAGAAGCATGGGTGTACATTAAAAATGTTTTCTAGATTGCAGTTCTACTACGAGGAAGAACCTCAATCCATGTTACATCAAGATCTAGGCCTTTGTCAAATTAGGAAGCATCAAGGTACCACTGATCCTCTGATCCATGTATCATTGAAATAAAATCTTGAGTAAACACTTGATCACATCAAGGTAACATATGAAGTCCAATTGCTAGAAATTGGAAGAAAATTTTGGCACAATACTGTCAATTGGATGTAGCTTGAGTGGTTGGTAAAATGTTGTTATCCTCCCCATCCAAATTCAATTCCCCTATATGCCATGTTGAGCTTATAATGAGTATATCCTTGTAATAGATTCTAACCTTGTTGTGTGAGAGTCATTTAGAAAAATATATCTATTGTACTTTCTACAAAGAGCATAGTTGACAATTTTCCAAGTTCTTCGAGTTACTAAAGAGACCGAAAATAGATGTTACCTTATTTATTTATTTATTTTTTTCAGATGGTACATACTTCCTCTAGTTAAAAGCTACATACCATGGATATATGAACGAGATGATATATGTTATTACAAATATCTCTTGGAAATGGAAAATATGTGTTTTGAAATATTTTGTGTAGTAAGGTAAAGAAGCAAATATAATTTGACAAGTGATCAAAACTATTATTTCAAAATGCATACAAAGTGAACAGATTTTATATTTAAAAAATATTTTCTCTAACAATTATTATACATGAACAATACAATTTCTTGGGAGAAATGTCAAGATATGTATTGTGAAAAATAAGCCTTTTGAAATAATCATTACGAGTAGAGGAAGTTACAATAGTTTTTGGTTACCAATGAAATTTAACTACTTTCTTAGACCTCTAAATGTGGGCACCTGGTTAGAAGTCACTTTTCCTGATATTGCTTATGTTCCAAATGCAACCCATAAGTTCCCCCTTTTGTCTGTTACATTTTGAATAAAGCATTCATTATATTGTTATATAGTGTTCTTCTTTCTTAGGATCATAAGAGATTAGATTTTTGTGTTATGTATTCATTGTAGACAGCAATTTGGATTCTAATTTCTGACACTACTAATCTGAAAGGACTTTAGATTACATATATTTAGTTACAAGGTTCACATTGTGAAATTCCTTACAGTTATGAATCCTAAGTTTGTAGATGGAACACTAGGTCATATTCTTAATATTTCTAAAGAATTGGGAGATCTAATTAGAGAAGGCACACCTGTATGGCCTTATGTAATCCATGGCCACTATGTAGATGTAGGGGTGTTGTTTGCCTTCTTTCTGGTACTCTGAATGTTCTAATGGTTTTGACAGGCCATTCTCTAGGCCAAAATAAACTATAACAATTATTGAAACAAGGATTGCATACCAAGGAAGATATCAATGCAACATACAAGATCATGCATAGGATTCAAGTTGAAGAATTGTGCCTTGATTTCGCTGAGCTTTATGGTCACAAGTTACATGCCTTAAATGATGGTGAATGCAAAGAATGACACTCCTGTTGAAATTAAATTTCTTTTTTTGTCAATTTGTTACCTGGGGATTTACCCATCTGCTTATTTAACTGTGTAGGTAGTGTGTTTCATTATCAAATGTGGAAATCCTATTCTTCCTTGATAATTATTCCATGAGTTCTTAGGTAAAAAAAGTACATGACATTTAGGTGGTGGGGGTTTTTGTTACATATATATGCTTTGTTGTAGGTTATACCTCATGGAATGGACTTCAACAATGTTGTAATGCAAGATGAGAATTCAGATAATGAATTTGTTTAATTTCCCAAGTCTCCTTTATGGGGTGAGGTAAGCAACAGGGCAATGTTTAATTCCTTTTCACCATTTAAGATTTCACATACTAGAAAAATTATATCCCTCATTCCACATACGAGGGGCATAATAATAGTTTGTATTTTTAGATCCCACGGTTTTTGAAAAATCCTTCAAAGCCCATAATTTTGGCTCTTTCTTGACCTAATCCCAAGAAGAATATGGCCACTTTAGTCAAGGATTTTGGTGAATGTATCAAATTGAGGAAGCTGGAAAACTTGGTATGTCTTTTCTTGGTTCCTAAATTTAGCTTTTTCTTTAGAGGTATGTTTTGCGGCTTTTCCCTTGTTTGATAAGTTGATAAATAATATTTTAGTTATCCATTTCAAAATTGTAGATGTTGATCATGGGAAATCGAGATGATATTGATCAAATGCCTGCAACAAGTGCCAGTGTGTTGACCACTGTCCTGAAGCTTATTAACAAATATGATCTATATGGAGAAGTGGCATATCCTAAACATCACAAACAATTAGAAGTTACTGATATATATAGGATTGCGGAAAAGACTAAGGTTTTATAAAACTTCCTGTCAAACTATAAAATAAACTATCCATTATTGCACTTCTAATAGACAGAAAATTTGAACTACAGTTGGTGTAGGTGAAACAAAAAGAAGAAAAAATATTGTCTGTGTAATTTTGAAATGATGATGTTTGTGTGTGTAGGGTGTTTTCATCAATCCAGTCATGGTGGAACCCTTTAGTTTGACTCTCATTGAGGTAGCTTGACCAACCTTTGTTTTTTATTATTTTCTTCAAGATGAAATTTTTTCAAGAAGATACAAATGTATCAAGTTTTGATATTATGACCATTCTGGTAGTTTTGGAGTATTTTGAATATAATAATTCAATATATATTAGTTTCTTTCATATAAAGACATACTTGAATGCTTCTCTTTGAAATTCTCTAGAACTAAACATAATGGTCATAATATCAAAACTTGAAACATATGTATCTTCTAGATTTAAAATAATATCATTTCTTTTTCGTTTAGATGACTGGTATATTCGCTTCTGAGTACTATTGCAAATTTCAATTTTATATCTTTGTGTGTGTGTGTGTGTGTGTGTATGTATATATATATATATATATATATATATATATATATATATATATATATATATATATATATATATATATATATATATATCTATCTGTGTGTGTGTGTGTGTCTATATATATGTGTGTGTGTGTGTGTGTGTATATCGAGAAAAGAACAATATTTGCATCAAAGTACAATTTTTTTATCTCTGTTTAGTTATGGAGCATTTTAGAGAGAAGAATTCAGTTACAAAATAGTGAATTTCATTCCATTTTTCAAGGCATTCTTTCATCATAAGGAAGCAATAAAATGTCTCAGTTTTGGTAGTGTTTTCAAGGTTATGTTCTCCAAATTTCACAAATAACTTCAGAAGAAGCCTTCCATAATTTCATACTAGCAATTTGATCTAAATAATTTTTGGTTGTGTAAAAAGAGTAACACATGTCATGCTTCCAATTTGTTCTAATGCAGGCAGTTGCACATGGATTACCTATGGTTTCCACAAATAATGGAGGACTTGTAGACATTCAACGGGTATATTGAAAATTCTGCTATCTAATATAAAAGTTTGATTGGATCTTACATGTGATTGATCACTCAAATTGGTTTATTGTTGTGCAGATGTTGAATAATGGTATGTTGGTAGATCTCCATAATAACAAGGAAATTGCAGATGCTTTGTACAAACTAGTAGTTGATAAGAACCTCTAGGCTAAATGCAGGAAAAATGGTTTGTAGAACATTCATCTCTATTCTTGGCCACAACATTGCAAAATATATTTTTCAAGAATCTCCCAATGTAGAATGAGACACCCGCAATGGCAGAGTGAAAATGACCAAAATGAAAATATAGATTCTGAATCAAATAGTGGTTCATTCAAGGATGCCCCCGATACATCTCTTTGGCTCTCATTAGATGCAGATAGGCCTTCTCGCTCTAGTTCACTTAATAACCCCTTTGATCTTGATAAACTTCTCAAAAATGAAGAGAACATGGGAGGTATTTTAGAACACATTAGGATTATCTTAGAGAAGACTTAAGGACAATAAATCTAAATTGCAGAAGAAAAATGACATGAATTCATAGGAAAAACAAAGTATAAATGATAGTATTAGCTTATTCTTCATGTAAACTATTTCTCAGGAGAAGAAAGTTTCTATTTGTGATTGCAGGGATTGGTATTATGCTTTTGGAGAACCCCTTGTTAGTATAAAATCTATTATCATCCAAGATATTATGAATTCAGTTCATTCCACTAATGAATTTTCATCTACTAGATTCATTTTATTTACTACGTTAACAGTTTTAGAAACAATTTATAGGCTTGATTCTATTGGAATCAAAGTGTCGACATTTTTTTCTCTAATTTGCAACAATGAAGTCAACTTTTATATATAGGTAGTGACAATCCATATTCACACATATACACAGATCCAGAAAATGATTCTCATATTGATTAATGATGGGGTGTTGTTGTGGACAACTCAAATTGGTCCAATTTTTGGGCCATGTTATACAACAAAATGACCCCCTTATCAACTCAGAGGCGAAAGACATGATAGTTGAAGAAAAGACCAAGATCAAAAGCCTTGTTTCCACACTAATGCTGGCTATACAATAACAACATGCTTTATAAATATTTTTTGTAAGCCTAAGGGAGCGTTAGTGACCCCACTAACTCTACTTGTTGGTTCGGGGATAGTGTTAGTGAAACCTAATGAAGATATAGAGGTCAAAGGAGCTAATTGACTCATAAATCTCTCTATATTCTCTCCTAAATCTACTCAGAAAAGAAGGAAACATCTAGAGTTTGACCTATTTGAGGGATTTTGATCTGAAAATGAAACTACTTGTATTTTCTGTTCAAGGTATTCATTTCCATTAAATTATATGTGCAAACTGTTACTCATGTGTTGCAATTGAAACAAAATGTTTTTGGTAAATTTCTGAGTCTTATGTGTGAAGGAGTATTATTTCATTTTACTATTTAGCATATTAAATTTGAAAAAAACAGCAAGATAAAATCACATAATATAACATAGCAGCTGATGAGGCATTTCACCCCTCCTGGGCTACATCTACCGGGTCCAAGGCCCCCAAATGGGCATGTCCTTGCTCTTATTAGATGCTAAAATTGGTTATACAGTGATAAGAAAGCCTAAACAGGCAAAATAATTTGTGGAAACGAATTCAAAACATAGAAAACAGTAAAGATTGGCTTTTGTTTCACCTCCAATGGTTAGCCATAGCCCAATACAGCTCCAACACTCCCTAGGCCCTGATGGCTCTCCAAGCTTCTCTACTGAAAAGGTACCTAAATATCAGCTCTGTTGACTCTGCAACATATACCATTGGCTTTGGAATGCTCAAAATACTCGAAATCAAAAAAAAATTCACTCCAAAAGGTTCTCTCTAGTGAAAGTTATGACCCACAGAAGTTTTGTCCAATCTGGCCTAAAGAAACTCCACCAAAAGTGGATTAACTGGAGTTAGCTGTGACTAAATTCAAAAAATTCCACCTTTTTGTCTGCTCTGCCAAGCTTAAGTGTCGGGCTAACTAACTGTTGGCGTAATCACTACACATGTGACCGGGATTCCCGGTGGCAGTTAGGGGATTGACAGTTTACAATTAACACTAGCGTGTTGTTTGGAAATCGGTGCATGTGCACAAGCTTTTGTGAGACCGCTGGCAGGTAAGACTGCTGGTGGTATATTACCAAATCAAAAATAGTTAACAAATAAATATAAATTGTGACTAGATATTGTTGAGAAACAATCAGTAGTGGAGTTGGTAACGTGCTTGGTTAACCAGTCGAAGGTCATGGGTTCAATCCCCCAGGACCCCAACATAATTTTATAATGCCATTCTAGGGCCACATGGCGACCTCTGGGATTGCCATGTGTTCGCACCTGATTGGTCAACCAAACATAATATTCCAGCAAATATTTTGGATAATATTTTAGGGAATATTCCTCTAAATATATATTTTTTTAATTTTTCCAAAATTCAAAAATTTGCAGTTTACTAGGCATTTTTAAAATGTGATAACTCCTCCATATGGTGTTAGTTTTTCGAACTGTTCACGGTGCCGGAACAAGACAACGAGATCTATCCAATCGTTCTAGTTTCAACCAATTCTGAGAAGTTCTAATTTTGAGCATTTTCTTCACTTAGAACATGATCATTTGATCACACCTCCCAAATGGGAAGCTTTTGGACCCCAAAAACCTTCAATTACCTGTTAAGAAGGTGAGGGTACAACTCCCTCACCTTTTCCACCACCATCCACTTTGCCTTACTCGGTTTGCTGCCTTTAAGACCAACCCGAACATAATCAACATTTCCTCTCCTCGAAGTGCATGTCCTTCTATCAAGGATAGCATCCTCTTTCAGCTGATCCAAAAATTATGGTGAGAAATCATCTATGGAAGGAAGTTGAATTTCACTTTCATGATCAACAATTAAAGGAGGTTCATAAAAACGTAATTTTTCCACATTTACAATGGAATACATTTGCATATATGAAGGAAAATCTAATTGAAAAGCATTATTTCCAACTTGTTTAAGGATCTTGAATGGTCCATAACGAATAGGCTTCATATTTTTTCCTTCTCCTTGCATTCTTTCCTTAATAATATGCAGCCATACCTCATCTCCTTCTTGAAACTTATGATCAACTCTATTTTTATCATGTCTCTCCTTGTACTTGCCTTGATGTTTTTCAAGATGTTCTTGAACTTGCTGATGTATGAGCTGAATTCTTTCAATCAACATGTAATCTTTGTCAATGTCACTATGCCCATCAATGGAAACATCCTTCCCAAGAATGAAATCTAAATGTGACTTAGGAAAATACCCAAAACAAGCTTCAAAAGGTGAAGTATTTGTAGAAGAGTGCTTGGCCCGGTTGCAAGCATGCTGAATGTAATATAAGTGCTCATCCCAAAGCTTGGGATGCTTGCTGAAATAACCTCTCAAAAGATGTACAATGGTTCTATTCACTACCTTTGTTTGGCCATCTGTTTGTGGATGGAAAGCAATACGCTCCTTCAACTTGGTGTCCATCATCTTCCATAGATTGGACCAAAAATTCCCAACAAATCTGGAATCCTTGTCACTAACAATAGAAGTAGGCAAGCCATAATGAACCCATACATGTTGAAAATATAAATCAGCAGTTTTTTCAGCAGTTATAGTTTTCTTACATGGCATAAGAATACACATCTTTTTGAATCTATCAACTACTACATAAAGATAATCATTTTTCTTTCTAGATAATGGTAGACCTCCTACAAAATCCTGTTGTGCCCTACAACAACCCCCCATTTCATATCATCTGTATTTACAAATAATCAACATATGAAATGGGTCCCTTTTAAAAAATTAATTGGTATTAATGAATTAGTTCGAAAAAGGTATGATAATCAAATGAGTATGTAAATTGAAGCCTTTTTCGAATAACAATGTTTCCAAAATAAAACAATCTTTTGTTATTGCGATAAAGCGATCGCAAGATCGCATATCGCAATGACAAGAGAGACGCACTTAAACGGCACTTTGGCCTTTGCCGATGTGATATCGCTATCGGCAGTCGGCGTTTTATTTGCATACACAAAAAGAGCACATATCTCATTCCCCGATGCGACGCTATATCGGCGATCGGCTATCGGCACTGCCTCTTATGAGAAAACGCTTCAAGTTATAAACCCCGACCCGATGCGATATCGCTATCAGCCGTCGGCGGTATCCCATGCATTTTTTATAAGGCGCCCAGCTCTTTCCCCGATGCGATGCGAATTCGCTATCGGAGTTCGGCAAATCACTTAAATTGTATCTGGTAATGTGTTCATATGCTAGTCCGATGCAATATCGCAATCGGCGTTCGCCAGGGCTACTTTCAAACGATAATGTAACACTCTCCCCCCATGCGATGCGACATTGTTCATCGGTAGTCGGCATTTTCAAAAAACGATTGCTTTAAGCTTAAAAGTTATATTTAAAACCGGTTGATAAGGCGCAGATTTCAAAAAACCGTTAAATGCAGGGATAAGGTAATCCATGCGTATTTAATAACTTTGCCCCTTCGATTAACGAATACTTGCGTCTAAGGCATAGCATATCTATTGCACGCGTTGGGAGGTCATTCAACTGAATAACAACGTAAAGGTCATTTAATGGGTAGTAGGCCTTAAAATCACCATTAATGCATATGCGATCTCTTACCAGTGATTGGATCCGCAGCCACTTTTCGAAAATTAATAGCGCCACGCTTCAAGTGATATATACCTTTCCAATTATGCTTTGTCTTCATTATTCCTCGTGTTACGATTTCTCTTGCACTTGTGTAGAGTTCGTTTGTTGAAGAAAGCCTGAACATGATGGGGAAGAAGAATAAGAGGAGTTCTGGTTCTACTACAACATCTGTTGCAGGTCAAGCTGCTCCAATTTCGAAGAAAGGCTTAATCTCTGACACTACGTGCGCTGGTCTTGCTAGGACCACATGGCAGGGCACATATAATCTGTTGGAGGCCGAGCAACCACAAGTGACAGTGAGAACGGCTAGTGTTGATGTACTAAGGAAGTCTGATGCAACGCTCAAAGACTTGGCCGACTCCTTTTTACACAGAATAGCGGCCAGAGAGCAGGTGCTCCCTTACACAGATGTGGTGCGCTGGGCAATTGAAGAAATCCCTATCACTGATAGAACTTTCCATACAAGGGACGGAAGGATTTTTGGGTCATTCAAGCCTGATGACCTAAGGCGAATGTATCATCTGCCTGAATCGAAGCTAGTCTACAACAGAGCCTTCGTGGAGAAATTCGCAAAAGAAAATGAATCACCATCCGAACCCCTCCGAGATTGGAGGCAGAACCCAGCCAAGCACAAGCATGAAAGTTCGGGTAAGTACTCCAACGTTTCTTTGGCTTCTCCCTATTGCTATGCGGGGATTATGATGTGTAGATTGTGGGGATTACATGACTCTGTTAATATCAATATTGACATGGTTCCCTTAATGGAAGCGGCTATCAATAGTACAATTATGGATTGGGCCACTATTCTTTCTGATAAGTTGGTCGTAGCTGTTCGTGAATTTAGACACAAAACTAAAGTCACCGAAAGGAAAATCCCGCCATTTTATTATACAGCTTACATTATGGATACCCTGTGTTTTAATTCTGAGTTTCCTGTCCTCGGTTGGAGATGGACCACCCAAGATCCAACACCCATTCATTTATACCATCAGAAATTGTGGAAGTCCTATTACAAGGATCATTTGTACCAAATTTGTAATGGTTTCATGGTGCCCATTTACTATTCTATCTATGACAAACCCATTCCCAGAATTTCCTATGAAGCTTCTTTTGACTTACCAGCCATAGCGAGTTGGTTCGGGGAAGAGTATTTCACCTATATCAGAGTTTTTGGGAGTAAGGCTAGGCCACATGTCCTCCCTTTATATATCCCAGACAAGCTGTTAGCCCGGGAAATCTGCTACCAGATTATGGCTGAGAGTGTCACACAAACTCTCAAAGAGGAGAAGAAGAAAGGCTGGCCCCCTTTTCCTTTAAGAATTGGGGTTTTTACTTTGCTTAATTACAAGCATGTAGAAAAGGAAGCGACAAAACTCCAATCTTTATCCCTGGCCACTCTCCCAAGCAGACTCTATGATCCAAAGCAAACGGCCTACACTGCCCTAGAACAAGCAAAGTTGACGAAAGTTGATCATCAAGAGGATATGTTTGATGACCTATTCGTAGGTACCGAGACAGTCAGCCAAGCCAAACAGCTTGCCATAATGAAATACAATGATGAGGCGTTGACTGAGTTTAATAAACTTAGGGAGGAGAGGTTGCAAACTCTGCCTCTAGATTTATTATCCACAACTCCAGCGTCTTCCTCAAGCGAGCCTGGTCGGCAACAGATACATCCACCTCCTGTCACAACTAAAGAACAGGATAAACAACAGGAGGAACGACAGAAGAAGCTGCAGGCTGAGAAGCAAAGAAAAGAGCAAGCAGAGAGGCAGAAAAAGGAGCAGATAGAAAGGCAGCAAAAGGCAAAGAAGGAAGAAGAGCAGAGGAAGAAGAAGGAAGAAGAAAAACTGAAGAAAGAACTAGCAGATAGGCAGAAAAAGGAATTGGAGGAGCAACAGCGAAAAGCACTTGAAGAAAAGCAGAAGCTAGAACAAGAAAAAGAGCGGAGCAAAGCCCATACAGAGCAACATAAGCAAACCTCCACCGATCCTGAATTGAGTAAACAATGGAACCAATTCGATTCCATTATCAGTGGTAAAGAAGGCTCCAAAGACAAAGGCTCCTCTAAAACAAGCGATGCGCCCGATACCACTTCTTGTCAGGTTCTAGGAGGAACCAGCGGCCCACCCATTTCACAGGATGTTGAGGTAATCAATAAGGACCCTTCCGATCAAATTGTTCTCAAGGTGGAAGAAATTCCTCCCCTGGATATTTTCTATAGCCCAAAGCATAGAGCCGTTATCAAGCGCTCTAAGAAAAGATGAAGGCTTGATCAACCTTCTATCTTTCCTGAGCAAACAATCACGGGCAATATGGTCTGGAAGGAGGATTTGGATCCCTCCGATGATCTAACAAAGCTGTCACAATTCGCGGGAGCTTATTCTGAAGCAACTATCGACAAAGCATCGGAGGTAAGTCTTCTGTTGAAGACTAAGGACCATGAAATATATGCATTACAGGCGGAGGTAATTGAGGCAAAAAACAAAGCAGCACAGGTGGAAGAGCAGTTGCTGTCTCAACAGCAAGAAAACAATTTGTTAACCCAGCAACTGCAAATTGAAAGACAAAGGATAGACCAAAGTGAAACTGAGAAGGAAAAAGAATTGTCGGAGGCATTGTCAGAGTTGGAAGCATCAAATGAGCTGATGATGAAATCAAAAGATGAGCGAATAGCTCAACTATCAACACAGCTCGAAGGTATCAAGAGCACACAGAATGTGAAAGTCTTCAGAGCAGAGGCAACTCAAATAAATGGCGCATTACTGTCTCAGATCAGACTTTTATGTCAAAAACTTGCTAAGGCTGAGCAATTATGCGAAATATCTACAACAGTGTGTGAGCAAATAGAGAAGGCCAGGAATGAGCTAGATCAGGCCGAAGAAGCCATATCCGATTATATTGAGTGGCAAGATACTGACGAAGGGAAAGCGACGAATTTGTCCCGAATCCATGAAGCGTACAAAGACATCCTCTTCACGGAATGGAACACTCAGGTAATGAAAACAGAAAGGGCGGCTTCCAGGTGTAAAATAATTGCCAGCAATATGATCGACCTAGTCAATGATACACTTTATTTGGCGAACATGATCTCCAAGTGCACACCTGGAAGCATAACAACAGCAGGTATGCTTGAAGAATCAAGTTATCCTGACTTGGAGGAACAGAGGAAATTAATTACCGGAGTAAATACTTTAACCTCTGATGCATATTGGCTCTTTCTAATCAAGCCACATACTCAAAGGTCTGCTCTCAAGTGTTTAACAGATGCCCTCGGATACCTAATCCTCGACATTCAAGATGCTACATATGATGCTCACCTAACTTCGCGTCTCAACACTCCACCAGAAGTAGAGCCAATGCTGGCGATATGTCAGCTAAGGAGTAAAGGCAAAGAACCCATCGAATGAAGCATTGCCGCCAACTGACAGATTGCCAAAAAAGATGGAACAAACATTTATTGATGCCAATTTAATAGCTTTTCAGTTGTTTAGATATTTAGATTAGTATAGTATTTATAGACCCTTTCATTGTTTTGGAAAGGGTCGTAAAATTTTGTAATAAGACTTAAAGGCTGAAGTTTGCACTATTGTGCTTCAATCTATATTCTTTTTGTGAAACTCGACCAACGGTCCTTAATTTTGATTTGAAGGCTGTTTTATACAATTGCGCACGACTGTCTGTTGTTTGGAATGCTTTCCGATTTGAAGGAAGGACTGCGACATAGTGATTGATGTACTGGATTGATCGATCAGCTTACATGGTACTATTATCTGTATCTGTGTTCTTTCTTATTATATGAATTGCTGTGTTATTATCTTTGCTATTGTTGAATGCATGTATGCGATATAACAGCGAATCGTCATTTCACTTCACTATTGAATGCTTGTGTTGATTTGTTATCCCTTTCACTCATGCATGTATCAATGATATGAATGATTAGGCGTAGTAATTCGCTCTAATCGCTCTGCATAACTAATTATGCAGAGAAACGTTTAAATGGTTTAAACGTCTATGCTTAAAGTGTTAGAGTCATTTATATGCCTGCCTTAAAGCACAGATCATCAAACGCTACGCTTTGCCGAGTGATAAGTCCCGGGATCCGATTATAGTTATTACATTTTGTTTATGGTTTAGCTGTCCGCTCATTATCATCTTATCTCATAAGTCATTCATCCATCCCATTCACTTATACTTTTTTGGGAAACTGGTCCCATTATCCCCAGTCGGAACCACTATTCCAAACGGAAAAGGAGCTGCACTAAGGTCCGGACCGGGTGGTTTCCCCTTTGTTGTGGCAGCGATTTTCGAGGCCTCAACAAAATTGGCGCTAGAAGGAGGGCCTAACTGTGAATGGCAAGCCGACCTAAATCGGTAAGTCATTCTAAGAGTAATTCTCCCTCCAAATCTCCTCGTTCTTCTCAATTGCATGCTGGTTCTCCAGCCCATAACCAAGAAGAAGAGGAATCTACCACCACTGCTCAATTCCATCATATCCCAGAACAGCTAAGTCTTGAATCTCCTGAAGTCCAGTCTCTAATCCATAAACTTCAGAGCTTCTCGATCTCACCTCATAAATCTGAGATATCAGAAAGCAGTGCGACTTCGCAGTTCAACCTCACACATCCTCTTACCAGACTTCAGAGCGAAAAACTTGGTATTGAACCCACTGAGTTTCCTTTACCCAAAAGGAAAAAGCCAAAGAAAAATACTGAAGGATCTGATACTGGGGATTTTTCTTCCACATCCTCCATTTTATCTCCTCATCTGCAAAGTCAACCACCCACTCCTCCATTACATATTGTTGTTCACCAGGGAACAGAAACCTCAATATGCCAATATATTCACTCCTCATCTTCAACCCTTTCCAACACATCCGGAATCCCAGCAGTAGTCCCAACCACTGCCGCCATTATAATGGCAGATCCATGGACTAGGCCAGGAGCAGTCAACATGCCTAGACCATTGCATGATCTACCCAATGACCCCGAAAAATGGCTGCCTAAATTCAATCCAGATGATGGGATCCAGGGTGAAGAACACATCAACAATTTCATGTTAGCAGTTAACCTAAAAGGAGTGACAGAGCAAGATGTCGTAGTAAGACTTTTCCCTTACACTTTACAAGGATCAGCAGGATCCTGGTATTTCTCCTTACCCTCTGGTTCGATTACCAGTTGGAATACATGCCAAGAGTAGTTTCTCACCAAATATGGAGATGATATATCCCTAGCAACTTTAATAAATGACCTCTCCAATTTGAGAATAGAGCACAGGGAACCAATAAAGGAGTTTAATGCCAGATTTAATAAACTACTGAATAAAATCCCTACCGCTTCTAAACCAAGTGAGCAAATCCGAAGCGAATGGTACATCACTGCCCTACCTGCCAACATAGCTATCTTTGTAGACAGGGCTGGCAAACCTACCTTAGCTGAAAATATGAAAGAAGCACTTGCCGTTGAAAAGCGCATCAATGCTCTTGAAAAGAAAGCTGTTCTAGAAGATAGAAAAGCTAAAAAAGTCTCATTTAAAGAAGATTCCAAGAAGAAAACCCCGAAGGACCCATATGACATGGAAGGTTTACAAAAGGTCCTTAAAACATTGTCTAATGAAATGGTTGAGATTAAAAAGCAGGTGGCCGAAACTTCAAGCAAAAGACCATTTAGGACTTTTAAGAGAACCAAATCAAAGCCACCTAATGTTATATCTAACGCTGATTCGGACCAAGAAGAAGAGGAAGAGGAAACACCTTCACAGACCGATGATGAAGAAGAAGTAGCTGAATGCCACGGAATGTGGGATTTTATACTCCCAAACTCTGATATGGAGAATGAAGAAGAAGCCTTTCCGGTTACTACAAGAAGTAAAAGCACTCCTGAACCCGCCCAGGCAACTTCAAAGAAGAGGAGCGCAGGCGCTACTACAACAAAGGAAAAAGTTCCCCCAAAAAAGTCACCTGTGGTAGTTCCTCAAAACCAGCCTTCAACTTCTAGTGCTCCTTCAACATCCAAGACTCTAGTGGTATCCGATTCAATGGAATATAACATTGTTGATGATATGAAGAAAACCAAGGAAAATATAACCATGTTTGAACTTAGTAAACTGAAACATTAGCAAAAGCTACTTCTCAAAGAATTTAACGCTGTTCCCTCTACTCCCCTTCCCAGTACAAGAGCCGCCAACGATCAAGGCCAGCCTCCCGCAGGTATGGTTGAAATTACTGATTCAGTCTTAATTGGAGATAAATCAAATTCTCACACTCCACCCTTCCTGCTCACTTATGAGATTTATAATAGAAACCTACACAACTGTTTAATAGATTCAGGGGCCTCATCTAATATAATGCCAGCTTCAGTTTGCTCTAAGCTGAACATTGAACCCCAGAAGTCTGCAATTCATATTGTACAGTTGGATAGAACTAAAGTGCAGGTTGTGGGAGAAATTAATTCTGTAACCATCAGGTTGTCAGCCGACCCCAGAATTGTCCAGAGAATTGACATTTTAATCGCAGACATACCTGAATTTTATGGTTTGATTTTAAGCAGAGATTGGTCCGAAAAACTACATGGGTATATTTCCACAGATTGGTCACATATGTGGCTTCCCTACAAGGGAAAGCCAAATCAGATAAGGATCGATCGTGAGAAACATATGACCCACACAGTTACTGAATTCGAGCAAGAAAACCAACCTGTGGCATTCAACAATAACATTTTGGGGAATTATTCGGCAGAATCATTCTTTGGCAACTTTGTTGCCCAACCATCTCCTTTTTCAGTCAATCATTTTACATCTCAAATAGAAAATTTTTCACAAACTGATAGGTCCAGATGTTTTAATGATGCTGAGAAAAATGTAGATACTTTTGTTAATATTCCTTTATTTTGGTCTCTGTATTTTGATGGCTCTAAGTCCCCTGAAGGTTCAGGAGCTGGATGTATATTGGTTAGTCCGCAAGGAGAAAAGACAATGTTGTCTTGTAGGTTAGAGTTTGAGTGCACTAATAATACAGCCGAATATGAGGCTTTAATCCAAGGATTATATAAAGCAATCGGTCTGGAGGTACGATATCTAAAGGTTTTCGGCGATTCGGAAATCATTGTCAAACAGGTTAGAAATGCAATTCATTGCCTTTCGACTCACCTTAAACATTACCAATCGCTCGTTCAAGAACTTACCTCACACTTTCTTGCATTCAACATTTCTTCTATACCTCGATCTCAAAATGCAGCCGCCGATTTACTAGCCAATGTAGCTTCAAAGCTTCTACCTTTTGAAGACTACAGCCTTGATAGATTTTCCGTAGAATTACTTTTCAGACCTTCAATTCCCGACAATGTCACTAATTGGAGAGTATTTAATCATGACGATGATATTTTGCAGTTTTTAACTTCTGAGAATTCTTATGATAAGCAAGTTATCGAGGAAGATGATCATGATTCCCAGATGAAAGGAGTGCCCAAAGAAAATTCGATCCCCAAACCAGTGGTAAAATTAGAAGACCTTTATGATATTAAAGACAGGTTCAAACCTGTAATTAACACAAAGCTTCAAAGTTCTACCCTTAGGTTTGAATTAATAAATCTAGGAACCAACGAGTCTCCTCAAAACATCAATTTAGGAACATGACTATCTCAGAACGAAAAGGAAGCATTTATTAAATTGTTGAGAAAGAACAAACAGGTTTTTGCTTGGAAATATGATGACTTAAAGACATACGATACATCTATTATCCAACATACTATTCCTATGCTTCCTGATAAAAAACCAATTCAGCAAAAATTAAGAAAAATACACCCAAATTTGGAGAGCCAGATTAAGTCGGAGCTTAATAAGCTTTTGAAAGCCAAAATTATTTTCCCAGTCCGACATTCAAACTGGGTCTCTAACATGGTGCCAGTCAGGAAGAAAAATGGCGACATTCGAATTTGTATTGATTTCAGGAATTTAAACAAAGCGAGCTTAAAAGACAACTTCCCATTGCCCACTATGGAGCAAATTCTCCAATCGGTGGCAGGTTCTGAATTGATGTCTTTTCTAGATGGTTTTTCAGGGCACAATCAAGTTCTGGTACATCCCGATGACCAGCTCAAAACTACATTCAGGACAAAATGGGGAACCTATGCATATCAGAAAATGCCTTTTGGTCTTATAAATGCCGGAGCGACATTTCAGAGAGCTATGGATATGGCCTTCAGAGGGTTAATTAATCGATCAGTAGTCGTCTATCTAGATGATATTACTGTATACTCTAAAAAGAGAGATAATCATTTGCACGACTTAAATCAGATCTTTCAGAGATGCAAAAGATATGGAATTTCTCTAAACCCAAAAAAGTCCTTCTTTGCTCTAGATCAAGGAAAACTCTTAGGGTTTATAGTATCCAAAGATGGTATTTATATTGATCCTGATTGGATTAATGAAATTTCTGAAATCCCTTTCCCACATAACAAAAAATCAATGCAGTCATTTTTAGGTCAGATTAATTTTGTCAAACGATTTATTCTAGATTTTTCACAGATTGTATTACCACTTCAGACAATGATCAAGAAGAATTCAGTCTTCAAATGGGGATCAGAAGAAAAGCAAGCTTTTGATGTTATCAAACAGTCAATAATCAATGCCCCAGCCTTGAATACTCCAAATTTTTCTAATCATTTTACACTATATACTATCGCATCCAACACTTCATATGCTGCAGTACTCACACAACTGAATGATAACAACCTAGAAGCACCCATATCATTTTTCAGTTCAAATCTTCAAGGTGCCGAGTTGAATTATTCAGATGTGGAAAAACAAGCCTTTGCTGTGTTCAAAGCAGTCAAACATTATAGACCCTTCCTTTTGAAAACCCACACGAAAGTAGTAGTTCCTTTCCCAGCGGTAAGACAACTACTAATTCAGAAAGAATTGGGTGAAAAGAGAGCCAATTGGGTTACAGCGCTTCAAGAGTATGATTTAGAAATAAAGCCAGCAAAGATTGTTAGGGGCCAAGGTTTTTGCAGGATGTTGGCAGGAGCATCAAACATTCACGAATCAAGCGATGAAGATCAGATTAAATCCATCAATCAGATAAGTCTCACTGATTCTGAATCTCAGTATGCTGATTTGATATTTTATTTGAAGAACGGTTATGCTCCTCCAAATTTATCTTACAAAAATAAAAGGGCCATTAGGTTGAAAGCTAAGAACTTCACTCTCATTGATGATGTGTTGTTTAAACAAAATTATGATTCTATCCTGCTAAGATGTCTTGAGAAAACTGAAGCACTAAAGGTTCTGCAGGAGCTACATGATGGACCAGCTGGAGGACATTTTGGAGCTGACACAACAGCTCACAAGATTATTCATGCTGGATATTATTGGCCCACTCTATTTAGAGATTGCCATGAGTACGTAAGAAAATGCCTTAATTGCCAAACATCTGGTGGAAGACAACGAAAATCCGCTTTCCCTCTGCAACCTGTCAACATTGAACAGCCATTCGAACAATGGGGATTAGATATCATCGGGGAAATTACTCCACCATCTTCCAAACAACATAGGTATATCCTTACCGCTACTGATTATTTTACTAAATGGGTAGAGGCTATTCCTTTGAAGGCAGCAAATGCAGAGGCAATCATCGAGTTCATTGACCAGTTCATCATTACCAGGTTTGGTGTTCCAAACGCTCTTGTTTTTGATAATGCCTCTTATTTCTCAGGAAACGCTATATATGAGTTTGCTATTAAAAGGGGGTTTAAACTGAAATATTCTTCCAATTATTATCCCCAGGGGAACGGTTTAGCCGAATCAACTAATAAGAATCTCATCAAAATCATTAAGCGAACTGTTGAACAGAATCATAGAAATTGGCATAAATCTTTGGTCTTTGCATTATGGGCTGATAGAATAACACAAAAGGCTTCTATAGGGACCTCTCCTTTCAATCTGGTATATGGAAAAGAAGCCGTGTTGCCTACAAATCTTGTTCTTCCATCTTTAGCCCTAGTGCAGTTTATTCAAGAGACTCCGTCTTCTTCTATCCAACTTAGACATGACCAAATTCTCAAATTAGAAGAAGAAAGGGAAAAGGCCAGAATCACTCATGCCAAACATCAACAAATCATCAAAGCATCTTTTGACTCAGCATCATCCGATTCCAAACAGCTTCAAGTTGGTGACTTAGTTCTCAAATGGGACAAGGCCCATGAGGATAAAGGTAAGCATACCAAATTTCAGAAAATGTGGCTTGGACCATTTCAGATCTGTGAAAAGATAGGCCATTCAACTTTTATATTGCAAAGCTTATCAGGGTTGAGAGATTCTCTCCCCGTCAATGGCCTGATCCTGAAGAAATTCTTTAATTGAGAAGGTAACCCCTTCTCCTTTTTTTAGATTTGCGTAATTTGTAGGATTAGTAGGAAATAAAACTGTAAGAGTACCTCCATTGACCTTTTGTTATGTTTGAGAAAGCTGTCTCACAGAAATAATATAAATACCTGTTTTTAGATAATAGAACCCTCAATCAAAAGAAATAGTTTCTAGGAAATTAGATATCCTTGTGTTCTGAAACTTTAATCTAAATTTTGAAGACTCCTCTCAGGAAGTAAAAGTTCTGAATCATTTTCTGTTTCCAAAATTAGTCTCCAAAGGTTATCTGTTAAAAGAAATAGAGGCTAAACCATTTTTCAGTATCTTCAACTCTTCACTTGTCATCCATCTACTCTTAAGGAGAAAATTGTTCACCCCATTCGCTAAAGGTTGTGATTATTCAGAGTGTAATTCTAAAATATAAAAGATTAAAGATAAGAGGTCTTATCATAAGCCTGCTTACCATGTTCATAGGGAAACAGCTTAACTGACATTACCAATACTGCCTACCAAAACAGGGTAATGGCTTGAAATTTCAAGACAAGGGGTCTCATCACGAGCCGGCTTGATCAGTTAAATTATTACCAGTGAATGGCATTGTCATAAGCTGGCTACCAAACCAGGACAATGGTTTTTTATCTTATTTATTACAAAGAAAAACAGATGAAAAATAAAATATGAAAACATTTTATGGATTCATTCTGTTAATCACACTCTTATGTGAATGGAAAAGTGGACAATACTATGGTTAAAAGGTATCCCTGTCGAGACTATAAATGTTTACTGGCAACAGAGGCTCTACCTATGACAAAGGGGTTAATTATAAAGGCTGATGTGGGAAAGTTTTCTATTTTATCACTATGAACCAATAAAGACTTATTTTAAGAAACTTTTTATGTATTTGGTTTCTTTAAACTAAATGGGATGAAGTTAACAAAATGGAATTCACTTTTGTCAGAACACATGAATATCTAGTTATATTAGAAATTTCTCCTTCTGATTGAGTTTCTATTTATGAAAGGCTTGAACGTTTATGTTAATTTCAGAGATAACTGGTTCTACCAATGAATCGCCAATTGTTGTGCCCTACAACAACCCCCCATTTCATATCATCTGTATTTACAAATAATCAACATATGAAATGGGTCCCTTTTAAAAAATTAATTGGTATTAATGAATTAGTTCGAAAAAGGTATGATAATCAAATGAGTATGTAAACTGAAGCCTTTTTCGAATAACAATGTTTCCAAAATAAAACAATCTTTTGTTATTACGATAAAGCGATCGCAAGATCGCATATCGCAATGACAAGAGAGACGCACTTAAACGGCACTTTGGCCTTTGCCGATGCGATATCGCTATCAGCAGTCGGCGTTTTATTTGCATACACAAAAAGAGCACATATCTCATTCCCCGATGCGACGCTATATCGGCGATCGGCTATCGGCACTGCCTCTTATGAGAAAATGCTTCAAGTTATAAACCCCGACCCGATGCGATATCGCTATCGGCCGTCGGCGGTATCCCATGCATTTTTTATAAGGCGCCCAGCTCTTTCCCCGATGCGATGCGAATTCGCTATCGGAGTTCGGCAAATCACTTAAATTGTATCTGGTAATGTGTTCATATGCTAGTCCGATGCAATATCGCAATCGGCGTTCGCCAGGGCTACTTTCAAACGATAATGTAACACTCTCCCCCCATGCGATGCGACATTGTTCATCGGTAGTTGGAATTTTCAAAAAACGATTGCTTTAAGCTTAAAAGTTATATTTAAAACCGGTTGATAAGGCGCAGATTTCAAAAAACCGTTAAATGCAGGGATAAGGTAATCCATGCGTATTTAATAACTTTGCCCCTTCGATTAACGAATACTTGCGTCTAAGGCATAGCATATCTGTTGCACGCGTTGGGAGGTCATTCAACTGAATAACAGCGTAAAGGTCATTTAATGGGTAGCAGGCCTTAAAATCACCATTAATGCATATGCGATCTCTTACCAGTGATTGGATCCGCAGCCACTTTTCGAAAATTAATAGCGCTACGCTTCAAGTGATATATACCTTTCCAATTATGCTTTGTCTTCATTATTCCTCGTGTTACGATTTCTCTTGCACTTGTGTAGAGTTCGTTTGTTGAAGAAAGCCTGAACATGATGGGGAAGAAGAATAAGAGGAGTTCTGGTTCTACTACAACATCTGTTGCAGGTCAAGCTGCTCCAATTTCGAAGAAAGGCTTAATCTCTGACACTACGTGCGCTGGTCTTGCTAGGACCACATGGCAGGGCACATATAATCTGTTGGAGGCCGAGAAACCACAAGTGACAGTGAGAACGGCTAGTGTTGATGTACTAAGGAAGTCTGATGCAACGCTCAAAGACTTGGCTGACTCCTTTTTACACAGAATAGCGGCCAGAGAGCAGGTGCTCCCTTACACAGATGTGGTGCGCTGGGCAATTGAAGAAATCCCTATCACTGATAGAACTTTCCATACAAGGGACGGAAGGATTTTTGGGTCATTCAAGCCTGATGACCTAAGGCGAATGTATCATCTGCCTGAACCGGAGCTAGTCTACAACAGAGCCTTCGTGGAGAAATTCGCAAAAGAAAATGAATCACCATCCGAACCCCTCCAAGATTGGAGGCAGAACCCAGCCAAGCACAAGCATGAAAGTTCGGGTAAGTACTCCAACGTTTCTTTGGCTTCTCCCTATTGCTATGCGGGGATTATGATGTGTAGATTGTGAGGATTACATGACTCTGTTAATATCAATATTGACATGGTTCCCTTAATGGAAGCGGCTATCAATAGTACAATTATGGATTGGGCCACTATTCTTTCTGATAAGTTGGTCGTAGCTGTTCGTGAATTTAGACACAAAACTAAAGTCACCGAAAGGAAAATCCCGCCATTTTATTATACAGCTTACATTATGGATACCCTGTGTTTTAATTCTGAGTTTCCTGTCCTCGGTTGGAGATGGACCACCCAAGATCCAACACCCATTCATTTATACCATCAGAAATTGTGGAAGTCCTATTACAAGGATCATTTGTACCAAATTTGTAATGGTTTCATGGTGCCCATTTACTATTCTATCTATGAAAAACCCATTCCCAGAATTTCCTATGAAGCTTCTTTTGACTTACCAGCCATAGCGAGTTGGTTCGGGGAAGAGTATTTCACCTATATCAGAGTTTTTGGGAGTAAGGCTAGGCCACATGTCCTCCCTTTATATATCCCAGACAAGCTGTTAGCCCGGGAAATCTGCTACCAGATTATGGCTGAGAGTGTCACACAAACTCTCAAAGAGGAGAAGAAGAAAGGCTGGCCCCCTTTTCCTTTAAGAATTGGGGTTTTTACTTTGCTTAATTACAAGCATGCAGAAAAGGAAGCGACAAACTCCAATCTTTATCCCTGGCCACTCTCCCAAGCAGACTCTATGATCTAAAGCAAACGGCCTACACTGCCCTAGAACAAGCAAAGTTGACGAAAGTTGATCATCAAGAGGATATGTTTGATGACCTGTTCGTAGGTACCGAGACAATCAGCCAAGCCAAACAGCTTGCCATAATGAAATACAATGATGAGGCGTTGACTGAGTTTAATAAACTTAGGGAGGAGAGGTTGCAAACTCTGCCTCTAGATTTATTATCCACAACTCCAGCGTCTTCCTCAAGCGAGCCTGGTCGGCAACAGATACATCCACCTCCTGTCACAACTAAAGAACAGGATAAACAACGGGAGGAACGGCAGAAGAAGCTGCAGGCTGAGAAGCAAAGAAAAGAGCAAGCAGAGAGGCAGAAAAAGGAGCAGATAGAAAGGCAGCAAAAGGCAAAGAAGGAAGAAGAGCAGAGGAAGAAGAAGGAAGAAGAAAAACTGAAGAAAGAACTAGCAGATAGGCAGAAAAAGGAATTGGAGGAGCAACAGCGAAAAGCACTTGAAGAACAGCAGAAGCTAGAACAAGAAAAAGAGTGGAGCAAAGCCCATACAGAGCAACATAAGCAAACCTCCACCGATCCTGAATTGATTAAACAATGGAACCAATTCGATTCCATTATCAGTGGTAAAGAAGGCTCCAAAGACAAAGGCTCCTCTAAAACAAGCAATGCGCCCGATACCACTTCTTCTCAGGTTCTAGGAGGAACCAGCGGCCCACCCATTTCACAGGATGTCGAGGTAATCAATAAGGACCCTTCCGATCAAATTGTTCTCCAGGTGGAAGAAATTCCTCCCCTGGATGTTTTCTATAGCCCAAAGCATAGAGCCGTTATCAAGCGCTCTAAGAAAAGACGAAGGCTTGATCAACCTTCTATCTTTCCTGAGCAAACAGTCACGGGCAATATGGTCTGGAAGGAGGATTTGGATCCCTCCGATGATCTAACAAAGCTGTCGCAATTCGCGGGAGCTTATTCTGCAGCAACTATCGACAAAGCATCGGAGGTAAGTCTTCTGTTGAAGACTAAGGACCATGAAATATATGCATTACAGGCGGAGGTAATTGAGGCAAAAAACAAAGCAGCACAGGTGGAAGAGCAGTTGCTGTCTCAACAGCAAGAAAACAATTTGTTAACCCAGCAACTGCAAATTGAAAGACAAAGGATAGACCAAAGTGAAACTCAGAAGGCAAAAGAATTGTCGGATGCATTGTCAGAGTTGGAAGCATCAAATGAGCTGATGATGAAATCAAAAGATGAGCGAATAGCTCAACTATCAACACAGCTCGAAGGTATCAAGAGCACACAGAATGTGAAAGTCTTCAGAGCAGAGGCAACTCAAATAAATGGCGCATTACTGTCTCAGATCAGACTTTTATGTCAAAAACTTGCTAAGGCTGAGCAATTATGCGAAATATCTACAACAGTGTGTGAGCAAATAGAGAAGGCCAGGAATGAGCTAGATCAGGCCGAAGAAGCCATATCCGATTATATTGAGTGGCAAGATACTGACGAAGGGAAAGCGGCGAATTTGTCCCGAATCCATGAAGCGTACAAAGACATCCTCTTCACGGAATGGAACACTCAGGTAATGAAAGCAGAAAGGGCAGCTTCCAGGTGTAAAATAATTGCCAGCAATATGATCGACCTAGTCAATGATACACTTTATTTGGCGAACATGATCTCCAAGTGCACACCTGGAAGCATAACAACAGCAGGTATGCTTGAAAAATCAAGTTATCCTGACTTGGAGGAACATAGGAAATTAATTACCGGAGTAAATACTTTAACCTCTGATGCATATTGGCTCTTTCTAATCAAGCCACATACTCAAAGTTCTGCTCTCAAGTGTTTAACAGATGCCCTCGGATACCTGATCCTCGACATTCAAGATGCTACATATGATGCTCAGCTAACTTCGCGTCTCAACACTCCACCAGAAGTAGAGCCAATGCTGGCGATATGTCAGCTAAGGAGTAAAGGCAAAGAACCCATCGAATGAAGCATTGCTGCCAACTGACAGATTGCCAAAAAAGATGGAAAAAACATTTATTGATGCCAATTTAATAGCTTTTCAGTTGTTTAGATATTTAGATTAGTATAGTATTTATAGACCCTTTCATTGTTTTGGAAAGGGTCGTAAAATTTTGTAATAAGACTTAAAGGCTGAAGTTTGCACTATTGTGCTTCAGTCTATATTCTTTTTGTGAAACTCGACCAACGGTCCTTAATTTTGATTTGAAGGCTGTTTTATACAATTGCGCACGACTGTCTGTTGTTTGGAATGCTTTCCGATTTGAAGGAAGGACTGCGACATAGTGATTGATGTACTGGATTGATCGATCAGCTTACATGGTACTATTATCTGTATCTGTGTTCTTTCTTATTATATGAATTGCTGTGTTATTATCTTTGCTATTGTTGAATGCATGTATGCGATATAACAGCAAATCGTCATTTCACTTCACTATTGAATGCTTGTGTTGATTTGTTATCCCTTTCACTCATGCATGTATCAATGATATGAATGATTAAGCGTAGTAATTCGCTCTAATCGCTCTGCATAACTAATTATGCAGAGCAACGTTTAAATGGTTTAAATGTCTATGCTTAAAGTGTTAGAGTCATTTATATGCCTGCCTTAAAGCACAGATCATCAAACGCTACGCTTTGCCGAGTGATAAGTCCCGAGATCCGATTATAGTTATTACATTTTGTTTATGGTTTAGCTGTCCGCTCATTATCATCTTATCTCATAAGTCATTCATCCATCCCATTCACTTATACTTTTTTGGGAAACTGGTCCCATTATCCCCAGTCGGAACCACTATTCCAAACGGAAAAGGAGCTGCACTAAGGTCCGGACCGGGTGGTTTCCCCTTTGTTGTGGCAGCGATTTTCGAGGCCTCAACAAATCCATAGAAACACTTTCCCATGGTCTAGAAGGTACCGAAAATGGCGTATATAATCCAAGCTTCCTGTTGCTAGGCTTGCTTGTAGCACAACCTCTAATGAAATGTGAAACACTATCTACCATGTGAGGCCAATAACAATACCTCTGTAAATGTTCCACCATTTTGCTTACCCTGAAATGTCCAGCAATAAGAGAAGAATGAGCTTCGCTCATGATACTTAGTCTCTCTCCTTGTGGTATACATAACTTTCCCATATGAAACAACAAATTATTATGGAAATGATAATCATTCTCCTTAACATGATTCCCTTCACTCGAGTTAGCATACACATCCTTAAAATCAACATTTGATGCATATTGTTCTATGTAGCTCTCATGTACAATAGAATCATTCTTAGGTAAAATAGTAGCACTAATAATAGGCCTTGAAAGCATATCAACAACTTTATTGAAAATACCTTTCTTGTACCTTATTACCAAGTGAAATTGTTGTAGGAAGCCCATCCATCTGAAATGTCGTGCCTGCTGCAATTTACTTTGTGAATGCAAGTACTGTAAAGGCTGATGGTCAGTATGAACAACTGTTTCTTTGCCCATCAAATAGTTTTTCCACTTTTTGACTATTTTTACCAATGCATACAACTCCTTATCATATGAAGGATAATTCATAATAGCACCATTAAATGTCTTAGAATGAAATGTGATAGGCTTACCATACTGTAAGAGAACTGCACCCATGGCCTAATCACTAGCATCGGTCTAAATATCGAATGGATGTCTCAAGTCCATTAATGCAATAAATGGAGCTAAACTTATCTTTTCTTTAAAATACTCGAAAGCTTTCTATTGCTTGCCTCCCGATTGGAAAGCATGCTTCAGACTTGTCACTGCATGCATAGGAGCTGCTATGGCAGAGAAGTTAGAAATAAACTTCCTCCAATAATGAGTTGCACCCAAAAAAATTCTTACCTCTGTAATGGATTTGGGAGTAGGCCAATTCACAATAGCTTCTACCTTAGAAGGATTAATTCTCAAAGCACCTCCTCCTACTATGTGTCCCAAATAAACCGAAGAAGTCTTTCCAGATTCACACTCTCACATTTTAAGAAATAACTGATTTTTCTTCAAAATATCAAGTAATTTCTTAACATGCATGACATGCTCTTCTCTAGTGTTGCTGAAAATTAAGATTTCATCTAAGTAGACAATAATGAAATAATCAAGAAAAGGATGTAAGACATCATCCATTACCCGCATGAAAGTTGCAGGTGCATTGCGTAAACCAAACGGCATAACAAGCCACTCAAAGAGTCCTTGTTTGGTTTTAAAAGTTGTCTTCCAAATGTCACTTTCTTCAATTCTAACTTGATGATAACCACTACGTAAGTCTAACTTAGTGAAATATTTAGCATCTTTCAGCTGATCTAACAAATCATCTATCCTTGGGAGTGGGTAATGATTCTTTACCGTTATTTTGTTCAATGCCCTGAAGTCCACACACATGCACCAAGTTCCATCTTTCTTTGGAATCAACACTATCGACAACCCACATGGTGAAGTGCTTGGTCTTATGAAAATGTTGTCCAACAAGTCTTTAATTTGTTTCTTTATTTCAGCATTTTCCATGATAGACATGTGGTACATGCCTATGTTAGGAAGAAGACAATCTGGATGTAAATGGATTTCATGCTGAATCTCCCTTTTAGGAGGCAAACCTGTTGGTTCCTGAAACATCTCATGATGTGCATCAACTACATCATATAAATCTGATTTAAGCTTGGAATCACAATTTTCAAATGACTCATGATTCACATCAACCTTAGGCTTGATCATAAGAAGTACAAAACTCTTACTTGAATTAACTAGCCTTTTCACCTATCCCGCATTTACCATCGCTATATTTTCCTTCTTGCGATGTGCCCTGAAAATGTACTCCTCACCATGTTTGAAAACATGATATTTATTTTCATGGCGATGGAAGATTGCTTTCCTGTCAAATAAGTAAGGACTTCCCAAAACAATTTCTGATATATCAAGCAATACTACATCAAGTTCAATTGTGTCAATAAAGTGTGTAGTAATTGCAAAGTGCAATATGCACTTTCTTGAGACTTGTAAGTTTGCATCCTTGCATATCCACCCAAGTGGATAAGGCTTTGGATGTGGAATGGTCTCAAGTTTAAGCTGTTTGACCAAGTCTTCTGATATGAGATTTGCTTGTGACTCACTATCAAACAGTGTGTCAATTTTTGTATATTTTGAGACTACCCTCACATGGAACAATTCAATTATTTCTTCCTCATTAGGAGGTTGTACATGACAGTTTGAAGTACTAGTGCTTGCTTTAGTTTTAGTTTCCCTTCCCTTCATACTTTTCAAACCCATGGCTGCAATTTTGGTTTCATCCTCTGAATCATCACCTAAATCTTGAGGTGTAGTTGTAGTAGCTGTAGTTTTCTTCTTTCCTTTGTTTTTGTTAAACTAATTTCTTTTTTTAGGATAAAGTTTCCAACAATTTTTCTCTTCATGGCATTCTCTTGAACAATGTTTACATATCACTTTCTCACCCTCCTTTTTGACAGATGAATTCTTTTTTCCTTTTCCCTTAAAGGTTTTATCTTTATTTTTCCCCTTAAGAGGCTTGTTTCTACCCTCATCAAAAGTGTTTTTCCCTCTAAGTCTCTAAATGCATAGCTTGTACACATACTTCGTCTAGACTAGTAGGATTGAACATAAGGATAGTATGTTTAAGGTAGCTGTGAAAACCACCTATATATTTCAGCAAAGTGTCTTGACTTTGTAAGTCTACCCCTAATAAGAGTGCTCTTCTCCTAAACTCTTGGGTGTAATCTTGAACATTTTGTCCCTTTAGTTGTCTAAAGTTTTGCCAGTTCATTATAGCCTTTTGTAAATGTGCAAGAGGATAAAATTTCTTCTTAATTGAAGAAATAAATTCAACCCATGTTAAAGTAATCTTAACATGTTTCTTAATTTCATCCTTGGTCTTGGCTTCCCACCATACTAATGCTGCTCCATCCATTTTAAAGAGGCTAACTGAATCGTGGTGTCGTCATCCTGTAAGTTCTATATCCTTAAATAAACTTCCAACTGTCTTATCCAGTTGTTAAGTTTCTCTACACTGACTTCAGCATTAAACATGTGTAATTCAAATTTAACATCTAGCTTTAAAAAAGAACTTTTTCCATAAGATTTAAGCTTATGATATTGATTTACTGAGGTATAGGATGACGATGTAGAGGAAGAGGATGACGATGGTGATGGTGGATCACCATTTCCTCCATGTCCTTTATTTGAATTATCATCACCTTTCTTTCCTCCTAAAGAGACCTCTCCTTCTCTCTGATGTTTAGACTCTTCTCCAACCAACCTATCATTCCTTTCCCGGTATAATATTCTTACCATCTCAGTCATGTCCAAAAAAGCTTTTTTGAATACCTGTTCTTCTTCTTTTGGATCCATGTCTTCAGGAACTTCTCCTTCCCTTTCAGACATACTTGAAGCTTCTTCTAAGGCTATTGAGGGTGAATTAGAAGGTGGAGATAATGGCACCCTGGCCCTCCTTGGTTGAGGTTTATCTTGTGCTCTAACTAATTGTCCTTTCCCTCTTTGAATTTTAAGCCTAGTAAGCATTAAAACTTGCAAAATAGCCAAATATATTTGCACAAAACTAATACTCAAAACTTGAGCTCTGATACCATCTGATTTGAAAATGAAACTACATGTATTTGTTGTTCAATGTATTCATTTCCATTAAATTATATGTGCAAACTGTTACTCATGACTTGCAATTGAAACAAAGTGTTTTTGGTAAATTTCTGAGTCTTATGTGTGAAGAAGTATTATTTCATTTCATTGTTTAGCATATTAAATCTGAAAAACATAGCAAGATAAAATCACATAATATAACACAACATTTGATGAGGCAATTCACCCCTCCTGGGCTACATCTGTCGGGTCGAAGGCCCCCAAATTGGCATGTCCTTGATCTTATTAGATGCTCAAATTGGTTATATAGTGATAAGAAAGTCTAAATAGGAAAAAAAAGCTGTGGAAATGAGTTTAGAACACAAAAAATAGTAAATATTTGCTTTTGTTTCACCTCCAATGGTTAACCATAGCCCAATACAGGTCCAACACTCCTTAGGCCCTGATGGCTCTCCAAGCTTCTTTGTTGAAAAAGTACCTAAATATTAGCTCTGTTGACTTTGCAACCTATACCATTGGCTCTGGATACTCGAAATAAAAAAAAACATTCTCTCCAAAAGGTTCTCTCTAGTGAAAGTTATCACCCATAGAAGTTTTGTCCAATCTAGCCTAAAGAAACTCCACCAAAAGTGGATTAATCGGAGTTACCTATGACTAAATTCAGAAAATTCCGCCTTTTTTTCTGCTCCGCGAAGCTTAACCATCGGGCTAACTAACCGTTGGTGTAACCACTGCACATGTGACTGGGATTCCCGACGGCAGTTAGGGGATTGACAGTTTACAATTAACGCTTGCGTGTTGTTTGGAAACCGGCGCATGTGCATAGGCTTTCGTGGGACCGCTTGCAGGTAAGACCACTGGTGGTCCATTCCTAAACCACAAATAGTTAACAAATAAATATAAATTGTGACTGCAAATTGTTGAGAAATAATCAGTAGTGGATTTGGTAACGCACTTGGTTAACCCGTCGAGGTCATGGGTTAGATCCCCCAAGACCTCAACATAATCTTACAATTCCATTCTAGGACCACGTGGCGGCATCCAGGCTTGCCACATTTCAGCACCTAATTCGTCAACCAAACAAAATATTCCAATGAATATTTTGGAGAATATTCTAGGGAATATTCCAAGGAATATTCCTCAAAATATTCCAAGGAATATTCCTCGGAATATTTTTTTTTTTTTTTAATTTTTCCAAAATTAAAAAATTTATAGTTTACTTGGCATTTTTAAAATGCGATAACTCCTCCATACGGTGTCAATTTTTCGAACTGTTTGTAGTGCTGGAATTAGGATGATGAGATCTATCCATTCCTTCTAGTTTCAACCAATTTTGAGTTGTTCCAATGTTGAGCATTTTCTTCACTTAGAACATGATCACCTGATCAGATTTCTAATTCTAATGAAGTAGACAAATGGGAAAGAGCTCAAAATCATGCAAAGATCATTGCTTTTACCTAAAGAAACTCATGGAGGAACTTGGCAACCCTAACTCGAATGCTACATAAGAAAATCTTGGGCTATGGTGATAGAGGTCAAATCATTTGAAAGGATAGCTTACTTGATTATTGAGCATAGTCTCAAATCTAAGCGTAAGAAGTCGGTAAGAAGGGAGAGACAGAGAGGAGCTGTAGGGGTAAGGGAATGTTGATGAAAAAAATGGTTGTAATCACTCTTCCGACATTAATATAGAACTACAGTTGTACTGTCTACCCCGTGGTGTTGATATTATCATTCATTTAGTTGTTTGTCCAATACCTTTTAGCATGAGTAGCTTAGTTATGTGTAACTAGATGTCTTTTATATACTCATGTATTAATTATCAAGGTTGTATTCTATGATTATGCTTGTCTCTTCTATGTGCAGGACTTGATCTGGATCTGGCTCAGGGGACTTCCACCTAGCTGCATTATGCTCTCTAAAAAATCTACACGGAGGCTTGAGGTAATGAATCTATTTTTCTTTGATAGTTAGCCATCAAATATGGACATGCATGTAGCTTTGTGACAACTGTAGATAATCTTACAATCTATCGAGGGTCCTAGGAAGACCCTTGAGGGTTTGTTCATTCTCCATACACCGTGCATTTTTTCCTATAGCAGAATTGGCGACTCCGTTGGGGACTATACTTTAGTTCTAGGTTTACCCAGAAATTTCCTCCTTTCCTCCTCCTTCTAGACCTCCCTGTACTTCTGCATTCATTTTCTAACCGATCAGGACCTTGCAACACTCTTCCTTCATATATTCAGTCCTCGATCTAATCGCCAAAGCCCTATTTTGAAGTGATTTCCCATACTAACGCAGGTTAGTAGTGTAAACAGAGCTTTATAAATCTCTATGTCTGCACAAACAGTGTGTTAGTACCTCCAATAACTCTCTGTGGCCTCTAGCATAGAGTGCTAGTCACCCAAATTTTGATATACAACTATGTCTGTGACCTCAAAGGGTTGCGAAACTTTCTTCTGGACTGATAAGGGATCTATAGTTGTGTTTTGTTTGCAAGATCTGTGTCATGAAAGAATTTTTTTTTAAGGAAATAACTTTTCTTCTTAAAAGTTTTTATTTTCATGAAGGGAAAAATCAAAAAAATTTATTCATTATTTTGCTTAGATGGTTAAGTTCTGCATTATTTGGTTTCAGTAATTGTTAGAGAGCATTGAAAAATTTATGTCGGTTATGTTAGTATTGATGCATGGAATGAATATTGATGTATGAAAGACTCTTCGTTGTAGAATACAAATTATTTCATCGAATTAAACATTTACAAGCATTGTCTTTTGCATGATTTTGAGTCAGAGTCCCACCAAATATCATACGTCAACACCCCTACCAAAGACACTAAAAAAGTACACTTAAAATCTACCTAAAATCAATCAGTGACTCTTTCTAGAGAAAGCAAACATTATTTTAGGCTAGGATCTTGGGATAGGCAGCGTGAGTAAACTACCCAAGATCAGAAACCAAAACTAGTGTCATTAAAAGAGAGAAAATTGCTTTTGCACTCATACTACCAGGACCACTCTAGTAAAAGAGGAGCTAAATACGAGACAACATTGGACTGTAAGTGAAGGTAGCCTACCTTTGCTTGCAACTCCTTTGGGTATTCTGTGTATCGGGGACCCCTTCAGGGATATCAGAGTTGCGTCGGGGACTCAGGTATCCTGCCTACACAACGTACTGTCTACGACTATGTCCCCCCTGTTAGTGTCTGTGATTTGAGGTATCCTTAGTAGCCATACTTTTAGGGACTTACAAAATGTGACTGGAGCCGGTTTCCCTAGTACCTAACACAGATGGACCTACTCTGTCGTCAGTTTTTGGGAGGGTGCTCGTCTTCACGAGAGTACTTGGCCCCTTAATCTGATGTTTGGGCGAAGCTCTAGAGTAACAATCACTGTAAATTTGGCCAGCCCTCTCTATTATTCATTGTGATACTGGGTTTCATCTCCAGTGATTGGTTCTTATCAGACAAGGTCATTTCCCTTTGTTTTCTGATTGATTCACTTAGTGTATTTTTTTCTTTTCAGGTGCCAGAGTGTTATCATTGAGACTTTAATAAACATCACAATAAAATTTATTGATAAAAATGATCAGCCACCATGGCTACATCTGGCCCTTATCATCAATCTAGACAATTGTTAGGAATTCCTCCACTCATTGTGGAAGATCTATTGAGCTCCAGTGAACCAAATTCCCCATCTTTGGGAAATCAATATCTGATATCTCACACAGAATCAGTTTGGACAGTCGACAATTCAAGCTTACTAGAGGATTTATTTACTACAGGATTTCTTCCTCCATACAATCCTACGATCACAAGTCCGTTGGACCCACTCCTAGTTCCCGTTCCATCTGTACCACCTTTGTCTTCAATTGGAACACTTCCACCCATCCCGTCGATGACTAACGGGTCATGGGACCTTTTGGACACTTTTGGTCCCCCACAACTTCTCGAGTCGACAATCACTACCACACCTTTGATGGCGAACCCTGCTATGTCGTAGGTACAAACCCTCACATGACACCCTCCATGAGTGGAACCTAGTCTATGTCGGGTTCCTCCCCTTTAGTGTCAAACTCTATACCTTCGACAAGTGCTACATACATCGCTCCTTATAATGATCAATATAACATAGTTAGTGTGGGTCCCTTCAACCAACAATATGGTTGGCATCCATTGTATAGTTCTAACCCCCAGATACAAGTATTTGGGGGCACTCCCAATATGCATATACCGGCCAGGAACGTAATAGTTCCCCCTCCATTTTCAGGCATGCATGGTTAGTCACTGATTGACATGAGCACTCCTTATGCCAGTTAAAGACATATGGTTAGTTCTATGGTGGGCGAGAATCATCAAGGAGGTCCCAACCAATCCATGGAGTCACCCTACTCACAACCTGAAATGAGTCAAGGGGGCACTGCTTATCCTGGGGGCAACTCTATACCCCAACATCACAATCCCCATGGAAATCTAGATTACAATGCCATACCCCAAGGCAAATACTATACCACACAACCTATGTATAGTATTGGGAATCAAACGATGGAAGGACCGCAAGGATCCTCAAATCATATGTCATCACCTTGGTCCAATTCGGGGAATCACACACACTGCCTTTCTTGGCATCTCTTGATATCACCGGCTTGTACAAAATTACGAATGACCCCATCTATCATAACTTACTCTGGCTGCCAATCCTGCATAAAATACCGATGGACATCCCTAATTTCGAAGGAAAACAAGGGGAGGATCTGGGTACCCATATCACCACCTATAATATTTGGTCTTTTTCTAACTCCATGGTGGATGATAGTATCTGGTTACATATTTTTCCCCGCACCCTCACTGGCAATGCAACCAAGTGGTACATCGAGTTACCATGTGCATCAATCAATACCTTTGACACTCTAGCGATGGAATTCTTAAAGCACTTCTAGCTACGCATCCACTATGAAACTGGGATGGAACTCCTCACTTCGCTACATTAGGATACCACCACCCACATCTCTAATCATATACATGAATGGAGACGTAGGTGGAGGTTAGTCAAAGCTCCCCTCCCAGACTATCTCTTAGCGGATTGGTTCTGCAAGTCTCTACTCCCCCAAATTGCTAAGGATGTCACCTTAGGTGGTGCAGTCACATAAGATGAATCCATACATCATGTGTAGCACTTACATTTTATATATTTGTAGTCTGGCACTCTTTACGACGTAATCCCCAATGCCCCTCGCAACTCCAATGGTCTCGCTACTTAGCACCCCAGAGCGCACGCCAATGTGATTATCAGCGCAACCTCCAGGGATACTATAAAAAAACTTGGTGGTCACATTGCCCAGATGTCAGTGAACCTCTCTACCAAATCGACTGCTTTTCCTACCACCATGATAAACTTTGTCTAGTTTGGGCAAAAACCTAATGGTAAGAATAAGAAGAATAAGAAAAAGACTGCTCCTTCCGAGGAGCAGTCAACAAAGCAGCAAAACCCAAAGCAGAAGGTTGTTGCACCTCCTTACAATGGAAAAGATAACCCACCAGATTTCCTTGCAAAATCTATGCTGAGGACCACATGACCTATCATTTCCTGCATCTTCAGGAATGCACAAATTTCATTACTAAAAAGGATATGGGTAGGACCCTTGCTGTCCTGAATAATCCTTTCCTCGCTCAGCAGTAGCAACACCTTATTACAAGCCAACCGCAACCCCCACAAGGGGGAAATGGTGGTTCACAACATCCTTCAGCTATTGAAGGACCATCTACCATTTACACCTTTGAAATGGTAGATCTACAAACAAGAGCCAAATCTTATGGAGCTCTTGTTGCTCATATAGAGGGGCCTTCCTCAAGTTAAAACCCACCGCCACCTAACAAAATGCATATCGAAAGGCCAGTTGTTGACCTTGTGATTCACCCCCCTAAAGGGGCTCTTCGATGCACAACACACAATACAGCTGCACGTGTCACCCAGAACTACAACATTATAGAAGACTTGGCAAAAGAACCATCAGCTATGTTGGTGCGCGAAGTATTACAAACATGTCCAGCACAAAGGAAAGCTTTTCTTTCGACCATTAGTGGTATCGACCCACAGGATTCCATGCTTGCAATTTTTGACATGGAAAAGTGTAAACCTCCCCTTTCACACCAGCTTTCATTTCAAGTGTAAATCTTTTCAAAAGGTAATGGTACACATAGAACTGTCATTGACGAAGGTGCTTCTACCTGTGTCATGTCGGCTTCATGTTAGCTCGCTTTGGGTCTCCAACCCTATCCCCGTTCTTGAATTCCCTTAAATATTTCGATGGCCACACTTTCATCGCAAAAGGTTACCTAGCTAGCTTCCCCATCACCTTGTATGGGAAAACTATAATGGTGGACATTGAATTCGTAGATAGAAAGCTCGACTATAATATCTTGATTGGTCACAGTTGGATGTACACCATGACGGGCATTGTGTCTACTATATTTTGCATCATCCTATTTCCATTAGATGGAAAAGTAGTCACAGTGGACCAGTGGTCTTTTTGCACCCCTGATTATTCCCCATTACCAAGCGGCTCTATACCCCTAGTAGGTGGTGTACATGACTCTTACATCAGTATTGGTACCGGTATTTTGAAGGATTCTCCCCTGATGGGTTGTTTCCCTCTTCAACCACCCAAGGTTTCATAGATAGTCAATATGCTTTCATCCATTCCTCATGAACAGACGGACCCATGGATGCTACTGGCTCCTTCAGACATTGACACTTACGGAGAGAAAATGTCATTGTCACCAGTTGATTGGCCTACCAAGCCATTCAATTTGCATCCAAATATCCGGTCACTTTGGTTACGACCAACAGTCCCACTACCCCTCCCATAACTACTCCTTTTGATCCACTCAATCAATTCCTACCTACGGACAAAGCTATTAGAGAAATCATGAGTTTAGAAGAGTGACCTTGGGAGGACTCTCACCATCATGTTTCAATATCTATTTTGGACATGATGCTTCTTCAAATCCTATCACCTAACATACCAGAAATTATTTCCTCACCATATACGACTATCAAAACTTTGGACATGGAAGGAAACACGGGCAATATTTTGTTGAGATTGCAACAAGATGATGGAGCTTAGTGAAAAGAGTCACCTTCACTAAGTGGGCCCGCAGGCAAATTATGGCGCAAGTTCTATTTTTGATCACAGTGTGGATGATCACAGTGTGGGTGACCACAGTGTGAGTGATCACAGTGTGAGTGATCACAATGTGGGTGACCAAAGTGTGGGTGACCACAGTGTGGGTGATCAAAGTCTATTTTTAGACTGGCTGTCAAAAATAGAAAATTCAAATATTGTTGTCTCATAATAATATTTGGACTATAAACTTGATCTTGTTCTCTTGGATCACTTCAGTTTGAGCTACAGATGTGGCCCATGCAGCTATCAGAAGGAAGTACGCTTTTCTTATGAGTCAGTTGAGTTGTTGCATGCATGACTTCAGTTAGAACTCAATCAGTTGAGTTTGGTGGAGTTGATTGTGGAGTTGATGGAGTTGTGTTCAGTTTGACTTGGTTAAACTAGTTGTAGTTAGTCTAACTGCAAATAGACTAATGATGAGTTGTTAAAATAATTATTAACTCATAATACAACTATAGAATACATCAATTAACTCAGTTGCATGTCAATGCATGTTCAGTTCAGCAGGGACAGGTGTTAGAGAATCAGATTGCTATCAGTTGTGACTATAGTTGTGTATCAGATCTTGCACAACCAAGGGATTGAGTATGCCAATGAGTTTGCTCATGTATTTACCCAGTTTGTAGCTTCTGCTCACGTCTTACACATTGTGAGTGATTCTTTGGAGGTGAAATACGAGTTTGGTAGACCATTCTCATCAATTCTTGAGCAGGTATTGAGCAGTGGAGGCAGGCAAGCAGTGGAATAGATTTGGAGATCAGATCTTAGCTGTATTGTGTGTAACAGGTGGAGCTGGTACTCGATTTCTTGTGATAAGCATTGTACTTTGTAATGTTACATGGTCTCAATCATTAACATACAGATAGTGTGGGGTTTTTAGCGAGATGCTTTCCCCGGGTTACATAATGTGTTAATGTGTGAATGCTCTTGATGTTTTATTGTTATTGATGCTGCTATATTGATGATCAACGTAGAGGAGCTTATGTATTGTGTATGTATTCCGCAATAGTACATGATTAGGATAATCTCTGTTGAATATGTGTTAAATTATTCAAAATTTCTACATGGTATCGGAGCCGCTGATCATCAGATCTACTATTCAGGAAGTGTTTACATTCTATTTCTTCAGGCAGAGTCTGTAATCGGGCCAGGTAGCCTTTGGATTCATCCTTCCTTTGGAAGGTGAGATATCCGGTGAATGCCCATACAGTCAATCTCTATACGAGAAATATTGTGTTCTCACGAATCTTAGATTCGAGGCGGTTGAGTTGGTTGCTGGTGGAATTCGAATTTGCAGCAGTGTTTTCTTGGTGACAACGCAGCAATGTCTTTCAACGAATTGCGATTGGAGTATGCTCTTGAGGGTAGCTAAAACTATATTGCATGGAAGGACAGGATGGAGGCAGTATTGGATGATAACGGGTTGAAGGAGTTCATAGAGACGGATGTCCCAAAGCCTACTGATGCTACTCAAGCTGATGCTTGGCAAAAGAAGACCGCAAAATGTCGAAGGATTCTGTTGGAGGGCGTGAAGGATCACATTGTGTCTAGCCTCCATGGAAAGGCTACTCCATATTTGATGTGGAAATCATTAACAGAATTATTCCAAAGCAAGAGCGATCAGAGGAAGCTGGCGCTCAAAGATAAACTCAGAGACATCAAATGCGAGAAGGGTGACAGTTTTCCCAAGTATCTCACGAAGTTCACTCAGTGTCGAGATGAGCTGGGAAGTGTGGGGGATACTGTCGATGATGAGGACTTGGTGAGATTAGCTCTCCTTGGTCTTCTGAAGAGTTGGCATTCCTATCAGGACTGTGTCAATGGTCGGGAGAAATTTCCAGGATGGGAAATACTATGGTCAGATCTTGTGCAGGAGGAGATCAGGCGGAGTACCAGGGATGGATCTTCGTCAAAGGGAGCTGATGAAGAGAATTGTGCTTTGGCTGCCAAAGCAAAGAAAGGGAAGATCAAGAAAGCTTCTCAGTCTGGTGCGAAAGGCAAGAAGCAGGATATGTCCAAGGTGAAGTGTTTGCACTGCCACCAACACGGACACTATGCCACTAATTGTCTGCAGAAGAAGAAGAACAAGTAGGCTGCTGGATCTTCAGTAGGAGAGGCTCTAGCCTCACAATTTGAGCTTGATTTTTCATTGATCGCATGCTTGGTTTCAAGTGTGATGGGATCAGTGTGGCTCTTGGACAGTGGTGCATCTTTTCGCATGACGGGAGATAGAGATTTGTTCTCTGATCTGGAGGACAAAGATCTTGGAGTGCACATCGAGATGGGTGATGATGGTAGATACAATGAGACTGGTATCGGTACCATTTCCTTTGAGAGGGAGTCTGGTAAACCCTTCGTATTGAAGGAAGTCATGCATGTTCCAGGATTGATGAAGAATCTCATCTCAGTGGCGATGTTAGAAGACAAGGGGTATGATGTTGTTTTCAGCGAGGGAAAGGCTTTCCTGCGCAGCAAGATAGCTGGTGAGACCCAGAAGATAGGGGTTTTAGTGAGGAACCTTTATCAGTTGCATGTAGATGGATGCGCAGCAATGGCGGGCAAGGCAAAAGGATTGGTGAGCCGGGATGATGGCGAGTTGTGGCACAGGAGATTGGGTCACCTTCACCATGGAGCCTTGAAGATACTGCAGCAGATCACTACAGGGCTTCATAAAGGCACACTTGCGCAGTCAGATCAGTGCAAGGGGTGTACTTTGGGGAAGTTTGTGAAAGCCACCTTTCACGAGAAGGATAGTCGCGCCACGACGATCCTTGAGAGAATTCACACAGACGTGTGTGGACCTTTCTCAGTTGCTTCGACAGCAAAACACAGGTATTATGTGATTTTTGTTGATGATTTCTCTCGTAAGTGATGGATCTTCTTCATGCAGAAGAAGAGCGAGACATATTCAAAGTTCTGTGAATTCAAAGCACTGGTCGAGAAGGAGTCGGGGAAGAAGGTGAAGGCTCTTAGGAGTGATAATGGTGGTGAATACATCTCGGACGAGTTCAAGGATTTCTGCAAGACAGAAGGGATTCGTAGAGAGCTCATAGCTCCCCATAACCCACAGCAGAATGGGGTAGCTGAGCAGAAGAACAGAACAATTGTGGGTGCTGCACAGGCAATGTTGCATGATCAGGGCCTTCCCCTTCACTTGTGGGCGGAAGCATGTAATACAACAGTTTATGTGTAGAACCGTTGTCCTCATAGGATACTTGGCATGAGTACACCTGAGGAGACTTATTCTGGTAAGAAGCCTGATCTTTCTCATTTGAGGATTTTTGGTGCTAACGTTTACATGCATGTGATGAAGGATGCCAGGAAGAAGTTGGAGCCGATCGCAGAGGTTAGGATATTTGTGGGGTACACTGATACGCCCCACAACTATCGTGTCTATTTGCCAGACAGTGGTAAAACTGTTGTGCGACGGGATTTAAAATTTCAGGAGGAGAAAGCCATGAAGTGTTCGCTTGAGAGGGAGCTACACTTGCATGCAGATGAGGAGCTATTAGTTCCTAAGGATGAGCTTTAGGACGTGGATCAGCCACAGGACAAGGTTCATGGAGTGGAAGTGACCACTCATGCAGCGCCAACCATTAGAGGGCGAAAGCGCTTGACAGAAGCTGAGTGACTGGCTCAAGATGCAGAGAAAGTTGTAGGACCACCTACAGCCCAACGCAGGTAGAGACAGTCACCTGATCGGTACACTGGATACATGGCTCTGATGAACAAGTGTGTTGTGACTGAGCCATCCTCTTTCGAGGAAGCTATGGAGGATCCCGCATGGGTAGACGCCATGGTGGAAGAGTATGATTCTATTGTCAAAAACAGTGCATGGGAGATTGTTCCTAGACCGGAAGGGAAATCAGTGGTGGGTTCGAGATGGATCTACAAGGTCAAGCAGGTATCTGACGGGAGTGTGGAGAAGTACAAGGCAAGATTTGTTGCCCGAGGCTTTTCATAGATAGAGGGGATCGATTATGAGGAGACCTTTGCACCTGTCACAAGGTATTCTTCCATACGGACGATTCTTGCTCTCTCAGCGTAGATGGGACGACACATTCATCAGATGGATGTGAAGACTGCGTTCCTCAATGGAGTCATTGAGGAGGAGGTGTACATTGAGTAGCTTGAAGGCTTTGAGGTCTTCAGCAGCGAGTCGCATGTGTGCAGGGTCAAGAGAGCGTTGTATGGGTTGAAGCAAGCACCACGTGCTTGGTACACACGGATAGACATCTATTTCACAGGACTTGAATTCTCCAAGAGCGAGGCAGATTCTAACCTATACCAGATTGTGGTGGAGGGTAAGTTGCTTATCATTGTATTGTATATTGATGATTTGATTCTAACGGGTGATGAGCTGTTGATGCTGTCATGCAAGAAGGATCTTGCTACAGAGTTTGAGATGAAGGACTTGGGCCTCCTTCACTATTTCCTAGGATTGGAAATATGGTAGCGCAGTGGTGGACTGTTTGTTTCTTAGGGAAAGTATGCTCGGGAGATACTGGAGAAGTTCAACATGCATCGCTGCAAGCCTGTTGATACTCCTCTTCGTGGAGGTTGGAGGAAGGAGGATGCCACTTCGGGAGAAGAATTGGATGCCACTGTTTATCGACAGTTGGTGGGGTCACTGATGTATTTGGTCAATACACGAATTGATATATGCTATGCAGTTAACCAACTTTCACAAGCTATGGTTAAGCCTACCATGCTCTTCTGGAAGGCGGGCAAGCATGTATTGTGCTACTTGAGAGGCACATCGGGATATGGTTTGTGGTACAGACAGGAGGATGAGGTGAAGCTATGTGGCTTCACGGATGCAGATTGGGCAGGGAGCCCAACGGATAGAAAGAGCACATCAGGAGGGGTCTTCAGTAGTGGATCGACAACAGTTTCTTGGTACAGCAGGAAGCAGAGATCCGTGGCACTCAGTTCAGCGGAGGCCGAGTATATGGCAGCAAGTTCGGCTGCATGCGAGGCTATATGGATGAGGAAGATCCTGGTTGGTTTTTTCGGTTCTCATTTGGATCCTACTGTGATTTACTGTGATAACCAGAGTTGCATTAAACTCTCGGCTAATCCTATATTTCATGATAGATCTAAGCATATTGACATCAGGTACCATCATATCAGATTGTGTGCAGCGGAGGATCATGTTTCTTTCATACATTCCAACGGAGGATCAAGATGCTGATATTCTGACGAAGGCTCTCACCAGGAGCAAATTCGAGTACCACCGAGGCAAGATAGAGGTTGATGATAATCCATATCTTGTCGAGAGGGAGTGTTGAGATTGCATCAAGATGATGGAGCTTAGTGAAAAGAGTCGCCTTCACTAAGTGGGCCCGCAGGCAAATTATGGCGCAAGTTCTATTTTTGATCATAGTGTGGATGATCACAGTGTGGGTGACCACAGTGTGAGTGATCACAGTGTGAGTGATCACAATGTGGGTGACCAAAGTGTGGGTGATCAAAGTCTATTTTTAGACTGGCTGTCAAAAATAGAAAAGTCAAATATTGTTGTCTCATAATAATATTTGGACTATAAACTTGATCTTATTCTCTTGGATCACTTCAGTTTGAGCTACAGATGTGGCCCATGCAGCTGTCAGAAGGAAGTACGCTTTTCTTATGAGTCAGTTGAGTTGTTGCATGCATGACTTTAGTTAGAACTCAATCAGTTGAGTTTGGTGGAGTTGATTGTGGAGTTGATGGAGTTGTGTTCAGTTTGACTTGGTTAAACTAGTTGTAGTTAGTCTAACTACAAATAGACTAATGATGAGTTGTTAACCTAATTATTAACTCATAATACAACTATAGAATACATCAGTTAACTCAGTTGCATGTCAGTGCATGTTCAGTTCAGCAGGGACAGGTGTTAGAGAATCAGATTGCTATCAGTTGTGACTATAGTTGTGTATCAGATCTTGCACAATCAAGGGATTGAGTATGCCAATGAGTTTGCTCATGTATTTGCCCAGTTTGTAGCTTATGCTCATGTCTTACACATTGTGAGTGATTCTTTGGAGGTGAAATACGAGTTTGGTAGACCATTCTCATCAATTCTTGAGCAGGTATTGAGCAGTGGAGGCAGGCAAGCAGTGGAATAGATTTGGAGATCAGATCTTAGCTGTATTGTGTGTAGGAGGTGGAGCTGGTACTGGATTTCTTGTGATAAGCATTGTACTTTGTAATGTTACATGGTCTCAATCATTAATATACAGATAGTGTGGGGTTTTTAGCGAGATGCTTTCCCCGGGTTACATAATGTGTTAATGTGTGAATGCTCTTGATGTTTTATTGTTATTGATGCTGCTATATTGATGATCAACGTAGAGGAGCTTATGTATTGTGTATATATTCCTCAATAGTACATGATTAGGATAATCTCTGTTGAATATGTGTTAAATTATTCAAAATTTCTACATATTTCAAAGACATTGCCCATTGATATTTTTGTCATGACAGGCATCATGGAAAACATCTAGATTGGAACAGATTGCAATCCTGAGGAAATTTCAAGCTTCACCTGCCTTTTTAAGGAATTCCATGATGTATTTGCCTAGTCTTACGAGGAAATGCCTAGCATAGATCCATCTATTGTCGAGCATGAGATCAAGCTTTACGACAATGCTAAACATGTCTATCAAAGGCTTCAACCGATCCATCCCCGCAAAATGGCAGCCATCAAAAACATGGTGGAAATTTTGTTACATGCTGGTTTCGTCTATCCTATTTAACGGAATGGGTTTCCAATCTAGTTCCTATTGATAAGAAACAACGAACCATCTGCATATGTGTCGACTATAAAGACTTGAACACCGTGTGTCCCAAGGATAATTATTTGACATCCTTCATCGATCAAATCATCGACGACTGTGCCAGTTGTGAATCATTTTCATTCATGCATGGATTCTCAAGTTACAACTAGATTTCTATAAAACCCAAAGACCAGAACAAAACCGCCTTTCTCTGCCCATGGGGAATCTTTTCCTATCTAAAAATCCTATTCGGTTTAAAAAATGCTGTAGCAACTTTTCAAAGATCCATGGACTACGCATTTCACGATATCAAGCATTTCATTCAGGCTTACTTAGATGACCTTCCAGCCCATTCCAAGCAGCAAACGCAACACCTAAACCATTTAAGAGCCATCTTTCCTAGGTGATGGTTTTGTAACATACGTCTGAATCCACATAAATGTATTTTCTTTGTCGAGTTCGGATGCTTACTTGGATTCGTTTTCTCCAAGTACGGGATTAGGGTTGATCCCGATAAGGTAAAGGCGATTACTCAATTTCCTGAACCACAATCCGTTCTGCAACTCCAACATTTGCAAGGGAAAGCAACATTTTTACGATGGTTCATAGTAAACTATGCTGAGTTGAAGAAAGGCTTTATGCACCTGCTTAAGAAGGGAGTGTCGTATCTATGGGATGATCAAGCTCAATGATCATCTGATGCTTCGAAAAATGTGCTTATATCATCCCCACTCCTTAGCACTCCCAACTATGGTCATGAATTTCTTCTATACTTGACAGCCTCACCATCCTCTCTTGGAATGGTCTTGGTTCAAACTCATGATCACCAGAGTGGACATGTGATCTATTATCTGTCGAAAGGACTGGTTGGGTCCAAACTCAGATATTCACATGTGGAAAAGCTGTCACTGGCAGTCATCTTTGTTGTCAACCAATTCTGACACTACATACTGCTGTGACAAACTACTTTCATCACCTTGGAGAATCCCATGAGACATATTTTGTCTTATCAAGTAATTGGAGAAAAATATTCAAAATGGAGCATGATCCTCCAAAAATTTGATTTGGTTTTCACTGCTGGCAAGGCAAAGAACTCCTTAGTGTTCACCTAACTTTTGTCAGATCTTCCCATTGTCAATCCTAATGAGGTAGCCAACGATCCTCTTTTGGATGAAGCTATCTATCTTATTGACACCACTGACCCTTGGTATGCAGACATTCTTGTCTACCTCCAATCATAACATTTCGCCCTGAGCTATCATCAGGTGACCGTCGTCGCATCCACCACCAAGCGCGACACTATCCAGTGATTAATGATACATTATATCATCATGGTATGGATACAGTTCTTCGATGTTGCATCACTCATGAAGAGGCAGAACATGTTTTAAATGACTGCCATGTTGGGGCATGTGGTAGTCATCTTTCTGGCATATCTACTGCACATAAAATCTTGTGCACATGCTATTACTCGCTGACCTTGTTCAAAGATTGTGTCAAGGCCATCTAGCAATGCCATCCTTGTTAAGTGTTCACAGATAAAATGTGCACTCCTCCAAACCTATTGCACTTGGTTATCTCCATTGGCCCCTTTGTCAAATGGGGGATAAACTTCGTAACTTGTAATTCCATTTCCTCTGCTGGACACAACTATATCATTGTAGTTGTGGACTATTTCACAAAATGGGCCGAAGCGCTTCCTACCTATCGGGCCGATGGGGAAACCGTAGTGCTATTCCTATTTAATTAGGTCATCTGTCGCTTCAGTGTATCCTGCATGATCGTTACAAACCATGGGTCTCATTTTCATAATCTGATGATGTCTAACTTAACATCGCTGCTAGGTTTTCGTCATGATCAATCATCCTCCTATTACTCCCAAGCTAATGGTCAAGTAGAGGCCATCAATGGTGTCTTAAAGACCATGATTTGTAGGTTGGTAGGAAATCATAAAATCAACTAGCATCGAATGTTATATTTAGCGCTAGGGGCATACCAAAATTCAGTAAAGACAGCCACGGGCTTTACACCTTTTCAACTAGCTTACAACTTGGAAGAAGTTTTACCAATTGAATGTCAGATCCCTTCCCTACAAATAGTTGTTGAACTCCTTCTGGGCACTACTGCCAAAGAAGAGTGGCTAATGTAACTCAATCAACTAGATGAAACCCGTCGAGATGCCAAATTGGCACTCGAGGTCCACAAGCACCAGGTAAAAACCCAGTATGACAAAAAGGTCAAGCCTCGTTGTTACCAAGAGGCAGATCTTCTTTTTCTCTATGATAAAAAACATGACCTCTTTGGGGCAGGAACACTTCAACTCTTATGTCTAGGTCCCTATGTTGTCAAGAGAGGCTTCTCAACAGGGGCATATGAGCTTTAGGACTTGGAAGAAATCTCACTCGCTGAGCCCAAAAATGGGCTCTATCTAAAAAAGTATTATGCCTAGTATTGCACTGGGCATGTGCTTGGTAATTTTAGGTATTTACAAGTTTTTCTTCCTTTTTTGATGTGATTGGATTGTTTTGGTATTTATTGGAGTATTTGTCTCATACATATTTCTCATAATGCAAATGTTTTCGTTACCCTTAGCAAATGTAGGATACATGGATGGTGTCAGTCATCACACACGACATGTTGCATCAGCTGCTTAGGTCATCGAGACACCTAAGTTGGAACTATTTTGTTCTAGAGGAGTCTTTCTTGGTACTTCCACCAACAATATTGTTGAGTACATGTCTATAATTTCACTTCTCACTAAAGCGTCATCAAGGGACATCTCCAATCTAGTGGTCAAGTTAGACTCTCAGCTAGTTGTTATGCAATTGACAAATCATTATCACATTTCTAATCTAACCTTGTTATGCCATTATTTAAGGGTACAACTCTTGGAATGTCAATTTGAAGTTATCACATATGAACACATTCCTAGAGAATTTAATACAATTGCTGAATCATTGGCAAACTATGTGTTAGATTGGCATCTATCTCATTCACTATAGAAGCATGCATGAAAAGTAAAAAATTACCAAGTTAAAGGTTTTTAAAAAAACATTTAAAAAACATTTACGCCATCAAAATACCAAAATGTCTGTATATATATATATATATAGATATATATATAATCCAGTCTTTTACATTGACATATTCCAGAACTTGGATGTTTTAAGTACAAAATGGCTACTAAGCCTAGCTACAAACACCCATTGGCTATGCCAAAACACCTGCTAAAAGGAGCCTATTGCTTCTGAAATGCTAAAACTGCTTTAGCTATCCTTTGAAGAGGAACCAGAAACCGCTCAGGTACATCGACTATGTGCTGCTGCATATGATTGGCAATCTCCCTCATAGGAAGGGGGGGTGTTGTTGGGAAAAGTATCCAATACGGAATGACCCTATCCCACTCTAAGGGTGATAGTACCTCAGCAACAATCAAAGCAAAGCTTTTCGAGATTACTTCTTTATGAGATGTAAGAGAGGGGAGAAAGAGATCCACTAACCGTTGTCTTCCGCTAGTGATTGATCCAATCTTCTCTCTTTGCCGCTTGCTCCCAGCTCCTTGCTCTTTCACTGGCCCAGCTACACCAAGATCCTGCAAAATAACAAGAAGAGGAAACTACAAGAAGCATACATCCATAATTGATTCAAGGATTAGAATAAATCAAATATACAAGCATCAATATGCCATTGAGACACATGCATATAGAAGAACCTCAAATGCTTTATTAATGGAAGAAGTAAAGTTCAGGAAGTGATACAACCATAAAAGGCCCAATCCAGCATCACCTCCCAGCAGAAAGAAATCTCCTCTTCACCTCCTTCAAGCAAATCACCCAATAGTTCTATATTCAAACCAACAGCACTTCCTTACATTCACAAGATTCCAGCCTCCATAGACCTCATGAGAGAGCTCTATATATAGGAGTTTTGGAGAAAGGATGAGTCAGCTTGAGCTTGGCATGGAGCTGACTAGTGTCCTCTCCCACTTCAGTTATTCTTCAGTTCTTGAGTCCACTTGGAGTTTCTTGCTTCCACTTGGAGATCTAGATCCTCTTACTCATCACAAGGCAAATTCCCTGATCCAAGTGTCATTTTGGAAGCTTCTTGGGCATTGACACCTTGAGGAATGACTGTGCCACTTGGCCAAACTCACCCAGCACAGGTAGCCTTCTTTGCAGTTGACATTCAGCGCAGGTACACAGTGGAGCACTTGACATTCAGCGCAGATGCTCAGTGGAGCAGTTGACATGATCCAGAATTAGCTTGTTTTTGAGTGTTTTCAGGTGGAGAACTGATATTTAGTGCTGTGGTTTGCTGACCTTGTTCCTCTAGGGGTAGGAACAACATGTTTAGGGACTTTGGATCCCTTAGATTATTGACATTTCATGCTTCATGCTGTAAGGCACAAAATGTCTATAACAGTTGCCCCCTAAAGTATGAGGTCGTTTATCGGGTGAAATGCTTTATCAGGAGGATCCGAAGTTCATTCAATCGCTGAGAGGTGACCTGTAATAAAATACAATACAATACATTATGATTCATTCTGCTTTCATGATCTAGCTGAGGCGGGCATTCCCATGCTCAGCTTTATAAATTCATTTTGGTACATAGAACAGACGATCATCTGATGGTAGACTGATAATTCTCTGCTGAAATTATCATCCTTTGAGTAGGATGATCATCTGCTGCAATGATGTACATATCAAATGTATTTATATTTCCTGAATATATATCGCAGCCCGGATGGATGAAACTAGATCCGAGGTCTTCAAACTCGTTCGATCTTCACTCTAAGTACAAGTCGATCCATGTGAGAATTGCATTGAAGTCGAACATGGAAAGACATCGCTTGATTACCGGTCAATGATGTAAACCGTTAACAAGCGCGAGAGGAATCACCGATAATGATAATGACCCTCAAGGTACTGCAGTACAATTCACGTGGTGTGAATATAGGACTTGGCGTCGAACACCACGCAAAATCTTCTGGTCGAAGGTCATTGATGTATACCTGTCGCCGGAAGTGAGAAACTTGCCATTGAGGCATGCAAGCTTCAAAGTACTGAGGGGGGTGTTCCTAGATCAACTTCTTGGATAATGAGCTGAAGTCGACAAGAAGCGATCCGTCAAAGGAGGGCCTTAATGAATCCCACATCAGTGACATGGAGTGGAGCTAATGATTTTAGTGGAGATGAAAACACTCTGTGAAATATGATTCAGGGTGGCGATCATGGATGGATGAAGGATAATGTATGGCAATGGATGGGACACGGTTGACTCTTTCTGAACAACATCTCTTGAACATATAACGACACTGATGTGATGGATCGGTAGCATTACCCCAAATGTGGATGGTTTGGCGAAGACCATGGTGATGAGACCGGTGAATGAAACAACCCAACCCGATGTGATACGAAGGACAAAGTGTCATGTTCAAGAGCGACTTGCTACCATTAAAGCTTTGAGGTTCTCCCAATTTTTCCCCAGTCATTTCTGACCAGTACCTCTTTATTTTTGTCAAGCTTGAGGAGGATAACATATGCTTGTTCTATAACCTGCCCTTCGGGCAAGCCTATCGCTATGTTTTAATGAGCTTAGCGATAGGGAAACTCGTTCTCGTCTAAAGACAAGTTTTTTGCTATTTAATCATTTTAACGAGTCTAACGACAAGGAAAACTCGGTCCTTTTCATTTTTAGAGAGTCTGAAAAGGTACAGAAAGTCAACTCCAAAATTCCTTTTTCGTCATCTAATCCCTTAAGTCTGAAAAAGTATAAAACAATACAGAAGGGATGAGTTTTCGATAATTTTAACGAGCCGAATAAAACAAGCGCTCGACCTTTTTGTCCAATAATCCCTCCGGTCCAAAAAGATTAAAATCTAGAGGAGGGATAGCTCTTCCGGTCATTTTAACGAGCTGGAAGGCCAAAACTCGGCAAACTTTTCATATTTTACGAGTCAGGAGAAAAGAGCTCAAAGAAGACTCGTCTTTTGAGGAACGAGTGATAAACAGGGATAGCAGCAGATTCCAGGTACAGGTTGGAATTTTCCAATCACGGCAGTGTCACAAGGATGGCTAGGTGAAATCACTCTTCGCAGCTGTTCCTCAAAATGGGTAAACAATAATATGGAGGTGAACGATTGGCCAAATGAAATGGAGGTGGCAGGTGCAAACACGACCAAGGTTTTTTATGGCTAATAATTTTACGATCACAATGGTTATTTACCGGTACTGGGTTCATTTTTTAAAGAGCTTGAATGCGCCAAAACACTGCTCAATCTTATGTTTATTTTTTAACGAGCATGAACTATGTGCTAAAACTTCTCGGATCTTGCTTTTCTATTTTTTAACGAGCATAAATTCCGCGGTAAAACTACTCGAATATACCAGTCATAAGATAAGAATGTCTCCTGTGAGATAGCTATTTTTTACGGAGCTTTATCTCACGAAGCTATGCTCCTAATTTGGAAAATTTTGACCTTTGCCCCACATCCTTTCTTTATGCAAGTTCGGAAACGACTAATCCCAAAAACAGATAAATAACCGTTCTTAGCTTGCACTCCAAAAGGTTTGCATGCCCCCACGTATAAAGTATAATTTCAAGGCTGCCCCTACTTATCCGTTAAAACATTTGTTTTAAAGGGTGAGGCTTGCCTCTTTCTGGTTACCCAAAGATCGTTTCATTAACACCTTCAAACTAAAACATTTCCTCGGCACTGTCTACCGAAGTAGACAATGGTGAATGACCTTTGTCAAACAAGTAACGTTAACAAAAGAATCCTATTCCAGAACAACCCCTCTTCCTTCTTTCGGACGGGGTACGGACTAGTCATATTCTCCCGCGGAAATTCTACCTTATACCCAAGGTTTCCTCTGCCCGAAGCAGACCAGGATGCATGCCTCCTGGGTTCCAGTCCCATCTTTCCGAATCACTCGCACTCATCGGGAAGGAGGACTGGGGGTGGAGACATTTCTTGAGTGAATAGACCATTGAGGGTTGGTATGTGACTATTTGTGATGCGTGATCCCGGAAATGAAAGTTGGTCTACGAGTTTGACCATTCTTCCTTCGTGTGGAAAACACATTACTCTAAAGAGTGAGGAGACTATAGCTCCCATGCAATATATATAGTCTCGTCCAAGGATTAGGTTATAATCCAAGGGTCCTTGGATGACCATCACGTTCATTTGAACGGTCTTCCCTTTCAATGTAACCGGCACATTGGGGAGGATCCCTAATGGTCGACTGGTTCCTTTATCAAAACCCGAGAGATTTCTTATCTCAGGCAAAAGCGCCGGGGAACCCAGTGCTTTCCAAGCAATAGAGGAAAGGATACTCACAGATGCCCCTTCATCAATGATAGTGCCAGCCATTACCATTCTGTAAATTTGGACTATGATTCGGAATGGTATACTGGCTGGCAACCGGGGTCTGCCTAGTTGGTTCCAATCAAAGGACACAACCAGGTTGCTTGGTGGTGGGACCGAATACACGGCCGGATATGACCCTGACGATGTTCCTTCCTGCGATAAAGGAATGGGCGCATTGCCCTGATGCTTATCAGAGTCGGTGTTGATGAAAAGAATCTGGATGGTGTCATCCTTATTCTCTTCAGTGAGGGTGTCATTTGAAGATGAAGCTTCAGTGACGGTGTCATTTGAAGATGAAACCTCTGAAGGCGGAACCGGGTCAACTGCCGTATCGACCTTTAGACTTTCGTCTGGTCTGGATTCAGTAGGTTCATTTTCAATGACTGACGCTTCAGCTGACCACTTGAGCGGGCCAGCTGTATTTTCAACCAACGAAGGACTTGGCACGAGTTTTTTGTATCCAAGAGGAAGTCTCAATGGTGAAACCGGGCGATCTTCCAAAACTCTCTTCGCTTCGTCTAAGAAGGGACAACGGTGGATGGCGTGACCGCCTTCACACAATCTGCAGGGGGATCTTGTCCCCCCTCTTTGTCTTGACCCTTCACTTTCGCTGGTTGACGGTAAGCAATCAACATGGCTATCAGAGGTTGATGCTCCCGAATTGTGCAAACGAGGGGACCAGTCCCTTAGTATCCGGGGAATACAGGGACAATCTCTATGGAAGTGGTCTCCTCTACATATGACACATGGCGATTTAGGCCCGGTATGTGCTATGTGTGGATTTTTGTCAGATGTCTTTTGCTTGCCCCCAGTCGCCTTAGGCTCCTTCTTCTTCTTCTCCTTCTTCTCCATGGGAGCTTGGCTTTTGCCGGCTCTACCTTGCGAAGATGAAGGATTGGAGGAAGAGTTATAGGAAGTAGAAGGCTGGTGGGCAGCTCTAGACTGATCTAACTGTTGACTCGACTGTTCAGGAACCATGGTGTTCTGAACTACATTGGTTGAGAATAGCCAAATTGGCAGGCCAATTGTCAGTCCTGGAAGCGACAATGTGGCCATGTGGGGCGCACCAACTTCTCCCCAAGAGGAGAAAGGACTAGGATTTCCATCATGTGGAGTTCCTTGGTTGGGGCGTTCCATGTTCTCAACCTAAAGATCAACGTAGGAATAGGAGGTGATTATGTTCCGTTTAAAATAAATTTTATAACGACGCTTTAGACACAACTTGCTTTTTCACTTTTTAAGAGTCGAGAAAAAGCTAAAGATGACTCTAGTCTCCTTCGATGTTTTAACGAGCCCGAAGTGACAAATGCTCGGATGGACTTTTTCAGTTATAGAGTTTGAAAAAGGCCAAAAGAAACTACTCTGGAGATCTAGGCAGAGGGTGTGCCAAACTTTTCGCAAAACCACATAATACGTTTTACGGTACGAGTGGTCGATCTTCGTGAATGCTGTGTTCACTGCAATGCGATCAGTAGGGCGGCCGACACAGTTTCCTATGGATAAAGGCTTTGTTCCTATAGGGGTCTCCCAATATATACGCGACGGTACGTGGGAGCACAAGTCCGTATTGATACTTATCGCTTCACCGTGGAGGAATCACCCAACCACTCAACGCTAAGATATCACGTTTAACGACGCCGGAACACGTCTCTAGCTTAGACCTCTATGTGTTTGCGTTATGTTTCAATGCGTTGTTATGTAAATTCAATTTATTTTAAGGTTGATCTTGTTTAGCAGTTTGCCTTTATGGATCACCACGAGATGTATAGTAACACTCCTAAATGCAGTCTAAGATGATAAGCAAGCTTTTCAATCTTTCAACTTTGAAAATCTTAACTACTGAGGGAAAATAAAGACATCATCTTTTCACACAGATCATAGAGCACACACTAATGCACTTTTTCCTAAATCAACATGCAAACTGTCAAAAATGTACATGCACAATGCAGGTATTTCTTTTCTCTTTCTTAATGTTTGTGCGATACAAAAAGAAAGCTGTTGTATAACTTTGAATTCAATTTCAAGTGAAAGCAAACAAGTTTGTCCAAAATCAAAAGACACCTTAAGATTTACTTGTTTCGATACTAGAAATACATAAATTCAAACCATATGACGAAAGCAAAAAGCTCAATCAGCTATGAACAACAAAAAAACTAACTCTTAAGATCAAAACGACACTTTATCACAGGTCTAGATCTAAGAGGCCACAGCAAGACTAGTTCACTTTCGTTATGGGAAACTGCAAATGATATATGAAATACACAAAGAACAAACACAGTTTCTTTATACAACCGAGGCGGAATAGTGGCAAGGAAAGTTGGTTTCAGATAGGTACATTGACTGGTAACAGGCTGCAAAAACAAAGGTGAAAACAGGGCAATAAACAGGAGGGAACCCTAGTAGCACTAGGCAAAACTGGTTCAGCGCAGGTAGTACACTGGCAGTTTGACCTTCAGCGCAGGTAGCCCCTTCGGGAACTACGCTGAAATGCAGACTGCCTTCACAGTGCCTGCACTGAAGAGATAAACTCTCGTTTTCTCAGTTTCCGGGTCACAGATTGCTCAAAAATTCACAGTTTTTGGCCAAATCAGAAGCTATCAATCAAGTACACACTAAGGGATGAAAAGGAGGATGAAAAGCTATCACTAAGAGCTATTTAGAGTCCTTGTGGATCAGCTCTTCAAATCATAAACATGCCCAGAAACTGAGCTAGAGTAGCTGCCCTCTACTTTGCATTTGAAAGATCCAAATGCAGTTCGATTCGGTACTCCCTGTGTTTATGAAATGAATAGCAAAAACACAAACAACCAACAAGATACGATCCCCAGCGGAGTCGCAAATTTGTTGTTGGGAAAATTATCCAATACGAAATGACCCTATCCCACTCTAAGGGTGATAGTACCTCAGCAACAATCAAAGCAAAGCTATTCGAGATTACTTCTTTATGAGATGTAAGAGAGGGGAGAAAGAGATCCACTAACCGTTGTCTTCCGCTAGTGATTGATCCAATCTTCTCTCTTTGCCGCTTGCTCCCAGCTCCTTGCTCTTTCACTGGCCCAGCTACACCAAGATCCTGCAAAATAACAAGAAGAGGAAACTACAAGAAGCATACATCCATAATTGATTCAAGGATTAGAATAAATCAAATATACAAGCATCAATACGCCATTGAGACACATGCATATAGAAGAACCTCAAATGCTTTATTAATGGAAGAAGTAAAGTTCAGGAAGTGATACAACCATAAAAGGCCCAATCCAGCATCACCTCCCAGCAGAAAGAAATCTCCTCTTCACCTCCTTCAAGCAAATCACCCAATAGTTCTATACTCAAACCAACAGCGCTTCCTTACATTCACAAGATTCCAGCCTCCATAAACCTCATGAGAGAGCTCTATATATAGGAGTTTTGGAGAAAGGATGAGTCAGCTTGAGCTTGGCATGGAGCTGACTAGTGTCCTCTCCCACTTCAGTTATTCTTCAGTTCTTGAGTCCACTTGGAGTTTCTTGCTTCCACTTGGAGATCTAGATCCTCTTACTCATCACAAGGCGAATTCCCTGATCCAAGTGTCATTTTGGAAGCTTCCTGGGCATTGACACCTTGAGGAATGACTGTGCCACTTGGCCAAACTCGCCCAGCGCAGGTAGCCTTCTTTGCAGTTGACATTCAGCGCAGGTACACAGTGGAGCACTTGACATTCAGCGCAGATGCTCAGTGGAGTAGTTGACATGATCCATAATTAGCTTGTTTTTGAGTGTTTTCAGGTGGAGAACTGATATTTAGTGCTGCGGTTTGCTGACCTTGTTCCTCTAGGGGTAGGAACAACATGTTTAGGGACTTTGGATCCCTTAGATTATTGACATTTCATGCTTCATGCTGTAAGGCACAAAAATGTCTATAACAGGGGGTGTACCCATTCTCAATCCCTCGAGGTTCCTTAGAACCTCACACATACAGTATCACCCCCCAGTAGGTAGTTGGCCTCCTCATCTCATATGTCGGGGTTCGCCTGCAGGTCGTAATGGCACCACATCTGTGTTAAGAATAAAGCTTCATGTCAATACTTGTTCACCCTTAAAAGACATCACATAAACACTTAAAAGCTAAATAATACTTGAATTACTCTAAAAAATCATTCTCACCTTGAGGACCCCAGTTGGTCCTGGGCAGCAACATCAAGTCAGGGTCTTCAGTGAAGTCCATGCCCTCATAGGCATAGTTGTCAATCATCACGATCTAGATATGAAGCCACTGGAAGAAATCTTCCTCAAAGAATTGTTAGATCAGTCCTCCCCTATGCGAGGATCGAGTGATGACCATCACCCCTGTCTCAGCTCCCTCAGATCAAAGGGACCTAAGCTCATGCTTGGGCACATAATAGGTATCCTCTGAAGAATGAATGAGACTATGAGAGTACCATACCCAAAACTGTGTTGGGTTCGAGTCTTGGTTATAGACATATTTGGGCACTGAAACCCCAATCACATATGTCCATAAACCAAGGGCTTCTAAGTCCCTAAAAGTGTTGTTTCATACCCTAAAGGAGAAAGGTCAGTTGATTACATCATCTCCTAGAAGTTCTCCATGAAAAACTACTCAGAACTGGTCAAAGCCGGACCATACAGACTGCTCAGTGCTAAAGGTGCGATGCATCTCACCTGCCACATGAAAAAAGTGCGATGCATATTGGAAAGCCCTTCTATAGGGTGCGATGAACGAGAGTAGACAAATGGCACAAGCAGTTTGCAAGGTGGAAACCCAGAGAATCTTCTAGAAACTGCTCATTTGACACTTTCCTCTCTAAGTTCGCCCAGGGATGAGTAAGAGATCTGAAATCTCCATGTGGAACCAGGAACTATCAAAGAGATGACACTAATAAAAATCCCAGAAGCTGACTCACCCCCCTGCAAATATCTATAAATGGATCCCTCATCCCAGAGATCCAAAGGTGGGAATTGGGTAATTTGCAAAGAGGTGCCATTGGTTTCCCTTTGAAGACATTGTTGGGTGATCTTGCTTTGTGTGAGGTGAAGAGGGCTTTCAAGTTGGGAGGATGGCGCTGGGTCAAACCAAGTCGTTGTAATCCTCTCTTCTACTACTTTAACTAATAAATCTATTTGAGTTTTCCTCCATATTCTTGTGTATCTTTGAATATTGTGTTGATATATGCATTTGTATGGTCAATATATATCTAATCCTATATTGTTTACAGTGAAAGATCTCTATGCTTTGATGGTATTATGCTGCTGTGAATCTACAGGTGCTCTTTGAAGCGGGACATGTAAGGAAGCAGTGGAGAGATTCTGTCAAAGGGGAAAGGAAACAAGAAAGGAGTCAAGTGGAAGACTGAGGTTGGTACTCTCTGCTTCTTTCTCATCTCTCTCTCATAAAGGAAAAACAAGTGACTTTAATTTGTTTGTTTCTAATATAGCTACCCGTCTGAGTGGGACTAGTAGTTCTGAATAGACACTAGATTTCCTAATAAAAAAATAGCGACTCCGCTGGGGAGTGATTAGTTTGATTGCTTGTCTCTATTTTTTTGATTCATAAACCACAGACGGAGCCTGAAGTTAAGCCAGCTAGCCTTCGAACTACATTTGCTATGCAAGTTGTTATAGGGAAAAGTGTCTACACAGAACTGCTTATCCCACTAAGGTGTGGTAGCTACCTTAGAAACAAACAAAGTAAAGCTACTTTCGTTTTTCCTTTATGAAATATAGATGAGAAAAGAACAAAGAAGACCAACCTCTCTCTTGCGCTAATCTCCTAGTGCGATTCCTCTCTCTCTTGATAGTCTTTCGCTACTTGCTCCCTTGTATGCCCAGCTTCACAGAGTACCGGTAAGATCACAGTAGCATAGCACTATACAAGAACATGGATCTATAATCATAAACAATCTAGTATCAGATGTAAATTGACCATACAAATGCATAAAACATAAATGGCACAAGAGTATGGAGGAAAACTTGAATAGCTTTTATTGATAAACAAGAAAGAGCCAAGGGAGCTACAACCAGTTGTTCTGACCCAGCATCATCCTCTCAGCAAGGAAGCCCCTCTTCACCTCATACCAAGCTTAGATCACCCAACAATCTGATGTTGTTTCAAGAAACCAATAGAAATTCCTTACAATATGCAAAATTCCAGCCCCTGGATCTCTGGGATGAGGGATCCATATATAGATATCTGTAAGGGAGATGAGTCAGCTTGTGATTTGATTAGTGTCTTCCCTCTGATAGTTCTTGCTTCCACTTGGAGATTGATGATCTCTTACTCATCCTTGGCCGAATTCAAAGAGGCAAGTGTCACAGGAGAAGTTTCTGGAAGTTTCCATGCCTCTCCACCTCGCGAAATGACACTTCCATTTGTCACTTCTCGCTCATCGCACCCCATAGAAGGGCTTTTTTAAATGTAATGCACCCACATAGTGTATTTAGGTGAGATGCAACGCACTTTGCCTATGGAGCAGCTGAAACGATCTTGTTTTGACCAGTTCTGAGTAGTTTTTCATGGAGAACTTCTGGGAGAAGCTGTAATCAGTTGACCTTGTTCCTTTAGGGGTTAGAACAACACTTTTAGGGACTTAGGAGCCCTTGGTTTATGGAAATTTCATGCTTGGGGTTGTAGTGCCCAAAAATGTCTATAACAGTTTCCCCCTAAAGCATGAGGTCGTTAATCTTTTGATGTTGGGTGAAATGCTTTATTATGAGGATCCGAAGTTCCTTCAAGCTGGGAGGAGACCTGTAATAAGATACAATACAATACATTATCTTCATAATATTTTCATGATCTAGCTGAGGCGGGCATTCCCATGCTCAGCTTTATAAATTCATTTTCATGTACATAGGTCAGACAATCGTCTGAGTGTAGACTGATGATTTTGGTAGAGTCATCATTCCTTTGATTGGATGATTATCTGTGCAGCAATGATGTATATTTGATGTCTTTACTTCCATGAATATATATCGCAGCCCGGATGGATGATACTAGATCTGGGGTCTTCAATCTCGTTCGATCTTCACTCAAAGTACAAGTCTATCCATGTGAGAGATGTTCTGGAGTCGAACATGGAAAGACATCGCCTGATTACCAGCCAATGATGTAAGCTGTTAACAGGCACGAGAGGAATCACCGATAATGATAATGACCCTCAATGTACTGCAGTACAATTCACGTGGTGTGAATAAAGGACTTGGCGTCAAACACCACGTAAAATCTTTTGGTCAAAGGTCATTGATGTAAACCTGACGTCGGAAGTGAGAAACTTTCCATTGAGGCATGCAAGCTTCAAAGTACTGAATGGGGTGTTCCTAGATCGACTTCTTGTATAATGAGCTGATGTCGACAAGAAGCGATCCGTCACAGGAGGGCCTTAATGAATCCCACATCAATGACACGGAACGGAGCAAATGATTTTAATGGAGGTGAAAACAATCTGATGACATAAGGTTCAGGGTGGCGGTCATGAAAGAATGGAGTGTAAATGTATTGTAGCGGGTGAGACACAGGTGAATTCTCTGAATGACTTCTCTTGAACATATCGGCGACACTGACATGATGGACTGGTAGCATTAACCCCAAATGTGGATGGTGTGATTGGACCATGGTGATGTGACCGATGAATGAAACAACCCAACCCGACTTGGATGCGGAGTGAAAGTGTCATGTTCAAGAGTGACTTGCTACCAACAAAGTTTCTTCAAGTTTTCTTCCCAATTTTTCCCCAGTCATTGCTGACCAGTACCTCTTTATTTTTTTCAAGCTTGAGGAGGATAACATATGCTTGTTCTATAATTTTCCCTTCGGGCAAACCCATCGCTATGTTTTAACGAGCCTAGCGATAGTGAATCTCGTTCTTGTCTGCTATGGACAAGTTTGTCGCTATTAAGTTTTAACGAGTTTAACGACAAAGATAACTCGGTCCTTTTCAATTTTAGAGAGTCTGAAAAGGAACGTAAAGGAAACTCTAAAATTCCTTTTTCGTCATCTAATCCCTTAAGTCTGAAAAAGTATAAAAAAATATAGAAGGGACGAATTTTCGATACTTTTAACGAGCCAAACAAAAGAAGCGCTCGATCTTTTTGTGTAATAATCCCTCAGGTCCAAAAAGATTAAAATCTGAAGGAGGGATAGCACTTCCGATCCCTTTAACGAGCTGGAGAGGCCAATGGCTCGGCAATCTTTTCATATTTTATGAGTCAGTTGAAAAGAGCTTAAAGGAGACTCGTCCTTTGAGGAACAAGTGATAAAATTGGGTAGCAGCTGATTCCAGGTAAGGTTTGGAATTTTCCAATCACGGTAGTGTTACAAGGATGGATAGTGAGATCACTCTTCGCAGCTGTTCCTCAAAAGGGGTAAACAATCAAATGGAGGTGAATGATCGGCCAATATAGCGTGGAGGTGATGATGAGAACACGACCAAGGCTTTTAAAGGCTGAAGTACTACATTCACGATGGTTATTTACCGAGAAATAGTTCATTTTTTAATGAGCTTAAATGCGGGGGGAAACATTTGCTCATGGCTTATGTTTATTTTTTAACGAGCTTGAACTATGCGCTAAAACTACTTGATGCAATTGTCATTTCTTGACTTTACCATAAATAGCTTTGTTCTTTCAAAGATTGTACTGCATTTTCAATTGCTTCATCAAACTAGTTAGAAATGAACAATACATGTTTGAAAAATGAGTTATAACAGTAATATTTTACTCGAATTACGTAAAAAGTAATGTAAAAGTGCTTTTACCTCTCATTTTACCATTTCATTTGAACTTTGGTTTGTTGGAGCTTTGGAGGTGCTTTCCCCCCTTGATTTTCATCAGTTGATTTCAGGAGATTCTGTGGAAAATTCTCAACGCCGTTTGGACCAGGTAGGAGCTAAACTTGATCTCTTTGATTTCATGCTTTCCATTTTGCATTCTGAGCTTGATTCCTGGTTTTTCTAAGCCTCTGGGGTTTAAAAAACTCACCCTGGCTTCAGCACACCCTTTGTGTATCGAAGGTGCGTTGGATGTTGGCCTGTCTACTAGCCATCTGACATGCAACGCACCCAGAGCACTACTGTAGGTGCGATGGGCGCAAGGAAGGAATTTTATGCACAATTTTTGATGAAAATTTTGCCTGTTTCTTACCAAAATCAGGATCTAACTCTTCTCTTGTTTGTTTTCAGGGATTTTTGGAGCAAGATGACTATTACATGGCGAGAACATGAGCATGAAGAAGAGCAAATGCTTGCTTTACATGATTCGGTTACAGTAAACGCACTGCGGAACTGTAGCTTGCTGAAGTTTTTCCGCATTTCTAGCATGAGAAAACAAATCAACTTGATACAGTATTTGCTCGATGCTTGGGATCCTACCAACCAAGTATTCCAGATTAGAGGAAAATCCATCCCCTTGACTGTAGTGGACATCTATTTCTTGACTGGCTTGTCGAGGCGGGGTGCCCCCATCTCTTTATCAGGTTCGGCCCGAGGAGGTGAATCTGTGAGAGATTATGTTCGCCGGTATTGCAGAGAGGGATCTCAGCTGAGTAAGGACGACAAGATCATCATCTGTGATGTCACTGACAGGTCCCTCAGGACTATTCTATTCACTTTTGGTAGGATGGCTGGTGGTGCGGCTCTTCATGTAGCCAACCGATCTTATATGCAGTATTCCTTGGAATGTCTCCAACCGAAGGTGTTCAACTGGTGCGAAGCAGTACTTCTTGTGATGAAAGAACAATTGACCAAGGTGAAGAGTGGGAGGTTGAAGAACTTTGGTTATGGTTCTATCTTGACCGCCTTTGCCTTGGAAAAGATACCACTGATGTAGCCGCAGTATATTGCACTCGATTTACCTTCACCGACTGAACCATGTATGCAGAGATGGGTCGACCATATGTCTAGGCATGCTGGTCAGTCTCAGATTTCATTTTCTGATACCTTCTTCGGGTGGTTTGATCATCAGGAGATGGTTTATTCCGAGTATCCATATGCCTGTATGGACTTCTGGGGTGATCCAGATTTAGTATTGCCGGCTAGCGAACAGTGGGGCGCCATTGGTAAATTCTTTGACCATATCCCTGTTTATCGTTTTTCTTTTATAATGTCCTTGTGCTTTATTCTGTCAAGACTTAATCAAACTCATGTGTTCATGCAGATGTTGGTCCCGTTCGGCCAGTAGTACACCTGAGAGTGTCAGCTGCCACCCCAGCAGGAGAGGCTGTTGGAAGGGCTATCCTTCGCGACCTCGATGTGGCCGAGACTCTCATAGCATTACAGGAATAGGTTGAGGGCCTCACTCTTGGTATTCCAGATGTGAGGACTGACGAGCTGCCCTTGAGGTTGCAGCGGCATACTACTGGTGTGCCAAGACGATGGACTCGGCTCTTACGCATGATCGCACAGGCTGTGACTTGCTATCACGAGCATCATTAGACTAGGGTGCCCCCTAGCGTTTTGAGTTTTTGGTCATTTGACCAATTTTGTCTTGGTTACAGAACATTATGTGTAAACCATAAATAGTTATATATATATTTTTTATTTTCGAAGCTTTATTTTGGTTAAGTTACATGATCCAAATGCAAATATTGATGGTATGCTTATTTTTATAAATGTTGCAAATGTCTATCTAACACATAATTTGCCAATGAGTCAGTTAATGTGTTTAAGGTTCTGGAAATATGCTGATATTGAATAAAATCAAATTGTCTTTCCAAAATCTTAACCCTTACGAACATGCGATAAATACCTGGATTTCGGACAGAGTAGATACCAGTGAGTTGTAGTATGACGAGTTGTGAGTCTAGCCTGACAATCAGTCGGCGTATACCATGTGTGATGGCATCAGAGAGAAGTTATATCAACGTGCTATATTCAGCGATGTTATTCGTTGATCGACCAATACATACCCCTCTGAAACTTACTAACTCGCCGCTTGGATCAAAAATGGCCCAAGACGTGGAAGATAGGTTCCGCGAACTACGACTCGCTCCGTCGGCATATCCAACACATGACTCCAATAGGTTTGACATCTGCAATAAATGTAAAAAGTGGATTACTTGACCAAAACAAACACTTTAGCGAAAACAAAAACATAACAAAAGCATACAGGTTACTATACTGAATCACGCATAGTAACGCTTGAGGTACAACCCGTTACGAGGTTGTTCCAGTGGAATCCCGTCATAATCCATTAACTCGTAGGCTCCTTTTGCTAACACTCGCTTAACAATATAAGGGCCGATCCATAAAGACTTGAATTTACCTGCCCCCAATTTATCGGATTCTTGGTCATAAAGCAAGACCAAGTCACCTTCTGAGAAGACACGGGATTTGACATTCTTGTCGAACTGCGCTTTGACTCATTTCTTATGGGCTTCGTTAGCCAAAGCAGCATCTTTCATCCAATTGGATTAGTTCCAAGAAACGAGCCTCCTCTTCTGAAGTTCCGGGGAGAAGGTCAATTGCGAGTTTGAGGGACGAGATTTCACACTGGATTGGTAAGACTGCTTCCAGGCCATATACCAGTTAGAAAGGTGTAAACCCGGTTGCATTCCTTACCGATGTTCGGTAAGCCCACAAGGCTGAGTACAGGATTAGGTGCCAACTTCTTTTGTGAACTCCAACCATCCTTTGCAGCATGTGCTTCAGGACCTTGTTGATTGCTTCAATTTGTCCATTGGCTTGCGGGTAATATGGAGTAGAGCTGTCGTGAGACAACCCTAGTTTGGCAGCTAATTCGACCATCATGTGATTGCAAAAATGTGATCCATGATCTGTGACTATAGCTTGTGGGACGCCGAATCTGGCGAATACATGATTGAAAGAGAAGAGGGTAGCTGTTTCACCAGTATTATCTAATGTAGGCATCGCCTCGGCCCATTTGGTAAAATAGTCAACTGCGACTATGATATACCCATGCCCCCCGGTCGAGGTGGGGTTACATTTCATGAAATCGATGCCCCATTTGGCGAATGGCCTGACAGCAACTATTGGCTACAGAGGTGTGGGTTGTCTTCTGGTTTTGCTATCGAAAATTTGACAAGCATGGCAACTTATGACTGCGGTTATGCAATCTTTGAACATTGTTGGCCAGAAGTAACCTGCTCGTAAAAGTTTTTGCGCTGTAGCATAACCAGATTGATGCCCCCCACACGCGCCCGAATGACAATCATTCAGGACTTTTTCGGCCTCCTCATGGGTGAGGCACCTTCTCAGAACCGTATCGATACCATGACGGTAAAGTGTATCACCGACGATCATGTAGTCTTTTGCTTGGTATCGAATACGTTTTTGTTTGGAGCAAGAGGTATTTGGCCTATATTTTTTGGGTTTGGAGATAAATGATTATATCCCCATACCACAGATTTCTTGAAGATATCTGAAACAAATTTTCGTCCACGATCGTTTCTTGGGATGTTTCATCGTTGGACGATGATGGGAGATCGCATAATAATTCTACGAAAACCAGAGCTTTCTTTGACTTTGATTTTACAAATTCCAGATCAAACTCTTGTAGAATTGCTATCCATTTTGAATATTTCCCCCCCATCAACTATCGCGACAATATATAAATCATGGGGTTGCAATATGATAGAATGGTAGTTTTTCGAAAGAGGACATAGTGTTGAAATCTCTGTATCACTGGAACGGCTGCAAGCGCTAGCTTTTCAACAAAAGAATATTTGCTTTCTGTATCATTTAAGTTCTTACTCAAATAATAAATAGGATGTTCAATTCCGTTGTCTTCTTGAACTAAAACCATTGCGATGGTTGTATCCATTGCAGCCAGATACAGGTTAAAGTCTTTTTGATAATCAGGAGCGTACGTTAATGATGCTTTCATTAGGGATTCTTTTAAAGCATCAAAGGAAGCTTGTGCAACCTGATCCTAGACAAAGGGTACTTCCTTTTTCAAAACATGTGTATAACCTTTAGCAAGTTCGGCGTAATTTGGAATGAACCTCCTCAGAAAGTTTGCTTTCCCTTGGAGTTTCTGAATTTGAAGCAAATTTGAAGATGGAGGAAAATTTATGATTGCCTGAACCTTACATGGGTCGAGACGAATCCTGTCTTTCAAGACTACAAAGCCAAGTAAATGACCAAAACTGACACAAAATACACATTTGTGTGGATTGAGTCATATCTTGTAGTGTCGGCAATGTAGAAATATTGCTCTTAAATGCTGCGGATGATCAGTCCGCTTTCGCGAATGAGCCGGTAGGTCATCGAGGTATGGTTTAACGATGTTTTTGATGTCATGGAAGGCATAATTCATTGCCCTCTGAAAAGTTTCCCCTGCGTTCTTTAAACTAAAGGGTAGTTTTCGATATGCGAATGTGCCCCACGGACAAATAAATGTAGTCTTTGACTGGTCCTGTGGGCGGATATTTATTTGATTATACCCGGAGAATCCATCCATGAATGAAAAGATTTCGCATCTAGTGCATTCATCAATTATCTGGTCGATGAAGGGTGTAGGGTAGTTGTCTTTTGGACAAGCTTGATTTACATCCCTATAATCGACGCACACTCTAATTTTTCCTTGTTTTTTCATAACAGGGACAATATTCGATACCCAATCGGTTAGAGGAACCGGGTAAATGAAACCAGCATGGAGAAGTTTTTCAACTTCTGCCTTAATGGCAGCGGCTTTCTTGGGGTGCACCTGCCATAGCTGTTGTCGTACTGGTTTGACATCTGGATACATCTTGATTTCGTGTTCAACGATACTTGAGTCAATGCCTGGCATTTCACTATATGAACAAGCAAAGAAACCTCTGAATTCACGAAAAAGAGCGTTATGTATTTCCAGTTCTGAAGGAGAATAACATTTTCCAACATAAATATTCTCTACAACATCTGTTTTGGTCGAGATATTTATGGTGATAGTCTCTTCAATGTTGGACAGGTTTCGCTCGGAATCCACCATGTTTACAGTATTTGATAGGAAATCAAAAACTAAAGGATGATAAAGGTCATCAGGAGTATTTTCTTCACAATCCGGAAGAAGGGAATGATGGTGGTAATCATCCCATGGTGCCCCTTCAATTACCATTGATTGAAAAATTCCTTCGTCGGTGACATGCACTCGCGACCAAGGATCTGAAGGGGTACCATATTCCTTAGACCTATCTATCCAAACGCTTGATGATCATTGATTTGGGTTTGCCTCCCATGCTAGGAACATTGATTGCTACAATATTTCTGTTGGGCTTGGAGGCAAAACCTGGGCATGATCCATGTCGATATCATTTTTTGAGATCTTTTTAGAAGATATCATATTGCAGGTTCCTACCGACACTACTTCCACAAAATTGATTGGAGGTGGAAGGGCGAAAGTTCCCATTAATATAGGATCTTTTAGTAAGCCTACTCCGATATTTTGAAGCGAATGGGGGCTTCCATGGATCATTTGAATGCTTCCTGTAACTTGAGAACCATTGGGGAGGAAGTTTTGTTGATTGACGATTGTAATCCCTCCTTGAAAGGGAAATGCAATCTTCCTAAAATAGGTCGACACAACAGCAGCCATAGCATATATCCATGGTCTTCCCAGTAGGATGTTGTAATCGAGATTTCTGTCGATTACCTCAACATCTATTTCTACTGTTTTCCCTCCTAGTTCAACCTTCAAGTTACTTAGAATACCATATGGGGTATATGTTCGTCCGTCAAATGCTTTTAATGTCATCGAAGATCGCGACAAGGTTGGAGATCCTAAAGTTTTCTAGCAACTCATCGACATAATACATGTAGATGCCCCCTCATCAATAATTGTTCGATGAATAGTTTTGTTGAGGGCTTTCACTTAAACGAGGAAAGCTAGCTGAGTTGGTAACTGAGGATCGTATCCTTTATGATCGAAGGATACAATATTGGAATCCTTTGCATCTATCCCACCAATGGCTGATAATAAAGCTTGCTTTTGGGATGGGCAATTTTGTAGTACCTCAAGAGTCGACATAGTAGATGGCGATTGGGCCAAATCTTCCACTATATTATAATGCTGTGCCGCTCTAGCACGGGGATTAAACGTTGACGTGTGTACTACTCCCTTTGGCGGTTTTATTGTCAACTCGGGAATGATAGGTGGTGCAACTTCTGTCGAAGTTGTTGTCGAACTACTAGGTTGATCTTTATCCTTGTTGTTCGACAGCTGTGGATTCCCATAATCTTTGTTTCTTGTCGATATCGAAGCATCATTTTGCTGTTTGGAAACCGACAACATTAGCACTTGAGATGGGGAAGCATTTCCACTGTCAACCAGATTTGTCCCTGGATTTGGAAATGGATCAGTCAATACCACCGAGGTTTTTGAATTCTTGAATAATTTTTTAAGCTCAGCTCTATGTGGACAATCTGCGGTCCAATGATCCTCATCGCATATAAAGCATGGATTTTTTGGTTTCCTATTTCTAGGAGGGGTTGCAGAAGATTTTTCAGGTGATGATTCTTCCTGTTTCTTCTTCTTCCCTTTGCCTTTCTTCTTGCCCCCTAGTTTCTTGGTTTCTTTGCCCTTATTTGTCGATACGACATCTACTTCCGAGGCAAGAAGTTCCTCTTTTGCATTTTGACCGAAAATCTTACGGGCCTTTTTAGATGTAGCCTTTGTCGATTTCGTGTCTGTTGCGCCAATCATGCCATCGCCGACATGAGAGTCATTGTTTGATTTAGGAGGAGGAGGAACTAAGAATTCCAGTCTAGGAGCATCAGGTATTTTATCATAGAGCGTGTCGGACTGAGTGTAAATCAAGTCCAAATATTGCCCACGAGCGATAACCTGCTCTTCAATGACGACCCCCCATTTTGCCACATCTTCCGTGATGGAAGGTAGTAATGAATTAATAAACCATTCAGCTAAAAGCTGACCGGGAACATACATTTTCACCATTCTACGACGACGTCGCCACTCATGTATATGATCAGATATGTGAGTGGCCGTTGTTTGTTTGAGTTTGGTAAGAAGTTCCGTTCCCGTTTCGTACCTTATTGGTAACTGAAAATGGGTTAAAAAGGTTGTGGCTAGGGTACTGAAGTTGTCAAATGAAGCTCTAGGCAATTCAATATACCATTTTGCTGCTGGACTAGTTAACGTCCTCTGAAAAAGGCAAAGCCTAATCGAATCATCGTTTAGGGTGTTTGATGAACACCATAGATGAAAGGTCATCACATGATTCGACGGATCTTCACCCGGATTTCCATTAAATTTAGGAATATCTGATGGAAGTTTATGCGGAATCGCTGGCCACCAAGGGGCGTAAGCGATTGGATCGTTTGTTAACCGATTTAAATCAGGTAACTCTAAAGTTGCCACGAAGGGTAACTGTTGATTCAGGTTAGGTGAAGCATACCCAGGATAATATGGGATTGCTTGAGCTGTTGGTCTTTGCATACCAACATAATGCATTTGATGCTAGTAACTTTGGTAAGGTTGGTGGGCACGACCATTGTAAAATGGTTGATTTTGACCGTTTTGAATATACGGTTTCCCACTATTCACAAATATTTGTTGCTCAGAACCTTGGTATACTTGTTGGAACTACGGTTGTTGGTATTGCATTAGCCATGGTTGTGAAGCCATGTGCTGTTACCCGATACTAACTGTTTTACCAATATAAGGGGTAATTGTACCCGTTTGAACTTGTGTCATTCCACCAGTCGGCGATTGTGGTTGAGTTGCAGGGTCAAGGGGCTGTTACATTACAACCTGAGAAACCTGAGGTTGGCATACAACAGGCAGCGCTTGAGTTTGCGTCACCGTCACAATAGCTGGCGTAGTTGGTATACTTGACATAGGTAAGCATTGTTGCATCGAATATACAACTCTTGGTTGTTGAGGTAGTATCGGTACCCAACCGCTTGACGTAATTCCAGCATAACCCGAATTTTGTTGTGAACTCCCGTATGGATGTCCTCTTGGGGGGGATAATGAAAGGGTATACTGCCCCCCATATGGTGGTAATCTGATAATTAAGGGAATGGTTTACCCTTGAGGGCCGGACTGCCCAAATTGACCTCCAAATGGATCAATTTGTTGAGACTCAACATAAGAGTTTTCGGATATTATTCCGGATGAACAAACTGGAACAGACCATACCATCGAAATGGCCCCTGGGTGGGCTCCTTCTAGCGATTGAGAGCTAGTTGGGACAGATGGTATACCAGCGAACATTGTTGGAGTGATAGCAGGAAGTTCTGCCATCGCTGTGTCAGATGACACAGTCCTAGATGTTGACGGTTGTTCAGACATTTCTAGTCTATCCAAAAGATTACCTAGTCATTCTACAGGAGCTTCCGCTGGCGGTAAACTAATTTCTGATGAAGAAGGATATAGAGTGATCCCGACTCCAAAATGCGATGGAGTACTAGATGGAGGATCTTCCACAATCTCTTCTATAGCAATCAGACCAGGTGGAAGGGGTAGACCGTCAGATCCGTAGAATATTTCTGGTGCCGAAGAAGGTATGGAATTTGCAGCGACAGATGTTTGGGGAGCAACACTCTCCGAACCGGTTGTAGATGAAACTGGTTCAGTGATACAAGTGTTCACCCTCAAACTAGGATCAGTACTACCATCCTTCTGTGGCTGCTGAACTTCTTCTGTAAAGGCAGGGATACCAGAAATGTTTGGAGTAACTGGAGTCTATGATGTTGTTGGAACACTTGTTCTAACTTTACCAGGAGATTTGGAACCGGTTAAATGAGTTCACTTTGTCCGTACTTGTTTCAATTCCGGAGACAAAGATGGTTGACTCGTAAGCCTCCGCGAACGACGGGGTTTCAATTGACTTTCTTCCACGATTGTGGATTACTCGATCAACTAAAAATCAAGGGGAAGTATGTTTCCAAATTAGATGAATTTTAGACGCTTTGACACAACTTGTTTTTTCAATTTTTAAGAGTCGAGAAAAAACAAAAGATGACTCTAGTCGCCTTCGATTTTTAATGAGCCTGAAGTGACAAGTGTTCAGATGGACCTTTTCTGTTAAGGAGTCTGAAAAGGAATGAAAGGGACTGCTATGGAAATCTAGGTAGAGGGATTACCAAACCAATCGCAAAACTGCAGAATACTTTTTATGGTACGGCAGTCAATCTTCCCGAATGTTGTGTTCAGTGCATTGCGATCGATAGGGCGGCAGACACGTCTTCCTATGGATAAAGGATTAAGCCTATTGTGGTCTCCCAAAATATACTTGACGGTACATGGGAGCACAAGTCCGTACTGGCACTTATCTTCTCAAAGTGGAGGAATCACCCAACCATCAGTGAGAACAACAGTTACTAGGCTTTACGACGCCGGAATACGTCTCTAGCCTAGACTTCTAAATGTTGTGCGTTAGGTTCCAAAGCGTTGTTAGATTCATTGAATTTATTTTATAGTTGATCTTGTTTAAGAAATTTTCCTTTCAAGTTCATCACGAGATGTAGATGTATAATTCCTAAAATGCAATCTAAGATGATAAACAGTCTTTTATCTTCTTTGTGCAATGAAAATCCTAGCTACTAAGGAAAGAGAGATAGTATTCTTTCACAAAGAGCAAAGAGCACAAACTAAATGCACAGTCATAAATCAAACCAATCAAACAGTCTAAATGCAAATGCACATGCATGTATTTGTTTTCTGCTTTCTTAGTATGTGAATGGTAAAAAGAAAGCTAATGCACAAATCTGAATTACTTTTCAAGCGACAATTACTAACAAGTTTCGTTTCGAAATCAGAAATGGAGACAATCACAACACTTTACGATTTGGAAATGAATACTTGCTTTCGACACTAGAAAAATTACAAATTCAGACCAAATACAATAGTAACAGGATAATCGACTATCTACAGAAACCAAACTCTTTCCTATTACTGAAAATGACACTTGCGACACTTTCAAATCAAAGGACGACAGTGCGATTACGTTACTTTTTGCAAAGGAGAACTGAAAATGACTCAACAAATACAAAAAAACATTTACAGTTCTTTTGTACAACGGAGGCAGAATAACAGCAAGGAAAAACGGTTTCAAACAGAGATATACTGATTACAGGAAGCAAAATTCATGAATAGAACTGGAAAGAATGAATCACAGAAACCAAAACTGAACAATGCCTAGTCTGATCAGCGCACCTGTAACACAGGGAATTTGAAATGCAGCGCACCTACTACACTCGGGAAGTGCGCTGAATTTCAGATTCACAGAAAAGTACCTACGCTGGACCAGAGACGAGACTTTGCTTGGGTTCCGAGTCATAGTTTGTAGTTCAGTTCATGGGTTTTGGCCGAGCAAATGGTAATCAGTAATGCAACAATCAGGGGTAGATCTAAGGAGGTTCTGAGAGCTACCAAAAGGGGCAATAAGAGAGTTTGTGAATCAGTTGTTTAAGTTATAAACAAATCCCGGAGATTGACTGAAGCGACATTTATCTACTTTGCATTTGCATAGAAAATGCAGTTCGAAAGCTACCTGGCTCGAATTCAGGCTCTGTCTGTAAGTTTATAAAATAGACAACAAGGAAGATAAACAAACAAACTAATTCGTCCCCAGCGGAGTCACCATTTTGTTACAGGGAAAAGTGTCTACACAGAACTACTTATCCCACTAAGGTGTGGTAGCTACCTTAGAAACAAACAAAGTAAAGCTACTTTCGTTTTTCCTTTATGAAATATAGATGAGAGAAGAACAAAGAAGACCAACCTCTGTCTTGCGCTAATCTCCTAGTGCGATTCCTCTCTCTCTTGATAGTCTTTCGCTACTTGCTCCCTTGTATGCCCAACTTCACAGAGTACCTGTAAGATCACAGTAGCATAGCACTATACAAGAACATGGATCTATAATCATAAATAATCTAGGATCAGATGTAAATTGACCATACAAATGCATAAAACATAAATGACACAAGAGTATGGAGGAAAACTTGAATAGCTTTTATTGATAAACAAGAAAGAGCCAAGGGAGTTACAACCAGTTGTTCTGACCCAGCATCATCCTCTCAGCAAGGAAGCCCCTCTTCACCTCATACCAAGCTTAGATCACCCAAAAATCTGATGTCGTCTCAAGAAACCAACAACAATTCCTTACAATATGCAAAATTCCAGCCCCTGGATCTCTGGGATGAGGGATCCATATATAGATATCTGTAAGGGAGATGAGTTAGCTTGTGATTTGATTAGTGTCTTCCCTCTGATAGTTCTTGCTTCCACTTGGAGATTGATGATCTCTTACTCATCCTTGGTCGAATTCAAAGAGGCAAGTGTCACAGGAGAAGTTTCTGGAAGTTTCCATGCCTCTCCACCTCGTGGAATGACACTGCCATTTGTCACTTCTCGCCCATCGCACCCCATAGAAGAGATTTTTGTAATGAAACGCACCCACACAGTGTATTTAGGTGAGATGCAACACACTTTGCCTATGGAGCAGTTGAAGTGATCCTGTTTTGACTAGTTCTGAGCAGTTTTTCATGGAGAACTTCTGGGAGAAGCTGTAATCAGTTGACCTTGTTCCTTTAGGGGTTAGAACAACACTTTTAGGGACTTAGGAGCCCTTGGTTTATGGACATTTCATGCTTGGGGTTGTAGTGCCCAAAAATGTCTATAACACAAGTGAAAAGTAGATCAACGCTGCTTTAGTCAATCTCTAGGTTTTTTTATGAATTGAACAATTGATTTGCAAACATCCTAAGTTCCATAGAGGTAGCTTGAGTAACCTCATTAGATCAGCCCCTGTACTTCGTAGTTACTGACTATCATTTGCTCGGCCTAAATCCCTGCACTAAGATGCAAACTGTGACCAAAAACCATGTTAAAGTCTCATCCCTAGACCATCGCACCCTGTCTTCTTGGCAATTTGGATGCATTGCACCTCTCGTGTGTAGTAGGTGGGATGCATCCCTGTTTCCCTGTGTTACAGGTGCGATGATCAGACAAAGATAGATCTACCTCCAGATTTTGGTTTTTTCTTCATTCTCTTCAACTTTATTTAGGAGTTTTGTTGTCTATGATTAGTAGACCACTATTGAAACCCCATTTATTTGCATCATCCAACCTCCATTGTAAAATTATTTGTGAATGTTTTATGTATTTTTCGCCATTAACAGTTCTCATTTACAAAATAGTAGCTTAATCAAACTGTCATCTTTTGATTTGAAAGTGTCGCAAGTGTCGTTTTCAGTCAAAGAAAAGAGTACTACTCTCTCTGATAGTCGATTACATTGTTACTCTTGTATTCGATCTAAATTTATAAGTATTTCAAGTGTTGAAAACAATTTTCAATTCAAAATCGCAAAGTGTCATCTTACCTTCCTGTTGTTTTTTGAAAAGAAAATTGTTAGTACTATCGCTTTGAAAGAAGAGATAATTCATATTGGTGCTTAGCATTCTTTTTGTCATTCACACATTAAGAAAGTGGATAACAAATACATTCATGTGCATTTACATTTACATTGCTTGTTGATTGTGATTTAGGACAGTGCATCTAGTGTGTGTTCTCTGCTCTATGTTGAAAGAATTTCATTTCCCTTTCCTTAGTAGCTAGGATTTTCATTGCAAAAGGAGGATTAAACAATTGTTTATCATCTTAGATTGCATTTTAGGAATTGTATATCTACATCACGTGGTGAACCTGAAAGGAAAACTTCTTAAGAAAGATCAACTGTAAAATAAATTCAATGAACATAAAAACGCTTTGGAACCTAATGCACAACATCTAGAATTCTAGGCTAGAGATGTATTCTAGTGTCGTAAAGTCTGGTAACTGTCACTTTCATCGTAGGTTGGGTGATTCCTCCTCTTTGAGATGACAAGTGCTAGTACGGACTTGTGCTCCCACGTACCATCGAGTATATATTGGGAGACCCTAATAGGCTATATCCTTTATCCTTAGGAAGCCGTGTCTGCCACCCTATCGATCGCAATGCACTGAACACAACATTCAGGAAGATTGACTGTTGTACCGTAAAAAGTATTCTGCAGTTTTGCGATTGGTTTGGTAATCCCTCTATCTAGATTTCCAGAGTAGTCTCTTTTGTTCCTTTTTAGACTCCTTAAAGGAAAAGATCCATTTGAGCACTTGTCACTTTAAGCTCATTAAAAATAGAAGGCGACTAGAGTCATCTTTAGCTTTTTCGCGACTCTTAAAAAGCGAAAAAGAAAGTTGTGTCAAAGTGTCTAAAATTTATTTTAATTAGATTAACGTCACTATTCTCTCATTGGTCTTAGGTTGAGAAAATGGAGTCCACCAACCAAGTATTTCCCCTCAGGGGAAATCCTAGTCCTTTCTCCTCTTGGGGAGATGCTGGTGCACCTCATATGGCCACTCTGTCCCTTCCAGGACTAGCAATTTGCCTGTCGGTATGGCTTTTCTCGACCTCTATCATTCAAAGCACTGTGATTCCTGAACAATCGAATCAGCAACTAGATGATACCAGAGTTCCCCCCAACCTTCTACTTCGTTTGTCTCTACCTCTCCTTCTTCCCCTTCACTTGGTGAAGATAGCAAAACTAAAAACCAAGTAACTAAGAAGAAGAAGAAGGAGAAGGAGAAGAAGAAGAAGGAGCCAACAACAAAAAGGGGAAACCGTGCATCGTCTAACGAAAATCCACACATTGCACCGTCCAAACCTAAATATCCATGTGTCATCTGCAAAGGAGACCACTATCACTGATATTGTCCTTGCATCCCACGGATCCTAAGGGACTGGTCTCCCTGCTTGCACAATCCAGTGTCGTCAACCTCTAACAATCATGTCGAAAGTACACTGTTAACTAGTGAAAACGAAGTCACGAGACAAAATGGAAAATCTAAATTTCCCTACAGATTGTGTGAAGGCAATCATGTCCTCAACTATTGTCCTTTCCTGGATGAAGCTAAAAGAGTCTTGGATAATCATCCTGTATCACCGTAGTGACTCTCTCCTGGGTACAAGAAACTCTTGCCGAATCCACTGTTAGATGAAAATCTGACTGACCCACCTTTGGAGTCGATCGAAGCACCTATCATTGAAGATAAACCCTCTAAGTCCACATCGGACCAAAGTCAACAGGTCGAGACGGAAGTCGACCCCATCTTGATTTTAGAATATTTACCTTCAGATGATACAGTCACTAAAGAGAATGCGAACGACACCGTTCAAATTCTTTTTGTAAACATAGACTCTGATGAACATGGGGGAAATCTGCCCATTCCTTTACTGCAGGAAGGAAATTCGTCAAAGTTGTATCCAGCCGTTTATTCGGTCCCAGCTCCAAGCAACCTAGTCATTTCCTTTGATTGGAATCTACTAGGCAGACCCCGTTTACCATCTAATGTACCATTTCGGATCATAGTGCAAACTTACAAAATGGTCATGGTTGGTACCATCATAGATGAAGGGGCTCCTATGAGTATCCTTTCCTCAACTACTTGGAAAACACTTGGTTCGCCATCACTTTTTCCTGAGATGAAAAATTTGACAAGCTTCGATAAAGGAACCAGTCGGCCATTAGGGATCCTTCCAAGTTTTTCTATAACTTTGAGAAGGAAAACCATTTATTTGAACATAATGGTAGTCCAAGGACCTTTAGATTACAATCTACTCCTTGGGTGCGACTACATTTATAGCATGGGAGCCATCATATCCTCACTCTTTCAAGTAATGTGTTTTCCACATGAAGGCAGAGTGGTCCAGCTCGTAGACCAACTTTCATTCCCTAGTTCACACATAGCTAATAGTCAAATGACATCCTTAATAGGTCTTTTTGTGCGAGGAATGTCTCATCAATCTCCATTCCGTCCACCTAATGGGTGCGAGTGATTTGGTTGTCAAGAATGAAACCCAGGGGGCATGCACCACGCTCTGCTTCGGCAACGGAAACTTCAGGTATAGGGTAGGTTTTTGCAGAGGATATGTGGTTGGTCTGAAACACCCGTCCGTTTAAGAAAATGGGATTAGACCGGAATAAGATACCTCTATTAGAAGGTAGGCATTCCCGATAGAACAAATTTTTTGTCTGTAAATTGAAGGGTAACCTGGAGAAGGTAGGCCTTTCTCGATAGAACAAGTGTTTTGTCTGCAAATTGAGGGGTAACCTAGGAAACTCTACTTCGCTATACCTGGAGGCATGCAAACCCTTTTGCGTGAAAATGAAAAGTAACAATTTATTTTCTTAGTTTGTAGGTTCTTAACCCTTTAAACTCGTAGGATTGGTCATTCCTAGATTACATAATAAAAGGAGTCGGAGCATAATTTTGAATGGTGCAAGCTTCCTAAAAAATGAACCTATCGATGAGACATCCTTATTATACGACTGGCATGAGTCATTTTACGCGAAGTTCAAGCTCGTTAAAAATTAAACTTAGCAATGAGCATATGTTCCACTAGAGTTTAAGCTCATTAAAAAATGAACCCACCTCTGGTAAATAACCATTGTGAATGATTATCATTAGCTTTTGAGCCTTGGTCGTGTTCTTACTATCACCTCCACTCTGTTTTAGCTGATCATTCGCCTCCACTTGATTGTTTACCCCTTTTGAGGAACAACTATGATGAGTGATCCTATTAGCCACCTTCTTTACACTACCATGATTGGAAAGTTCCAAACCTTACTTGGAACTAGCTGCTATCTGAAAACATCACTCGTTCCTCGAAAAACGAGTCTCCTTTAAGCTCTTTTCATCTGACTCGTAAAATATGGAAAGATTGCCAAGCAATTGGCCTCTCCAGCTCGTTAAAGTGATTGGAACTGCTATCCCTCCTTTAGATTTTAATATTTTTGGACCTGAGGGATTATTACACAGAAATATCAAGAGTTTGTCTTGTTCGGCTCGTTAAAACTATCGAAAAGTCATCCCTTTTGCATTGTTTTATAATTTTTCGGACTTAAGGGATTATATTACGAAAAATGAGTATTGGAGTTTCCTTTCCATCTCCTTTCAGACTCTCTAAAATTGAAAAAAACTGAGTTATCCTTGTCATTAAACTCGTTAAAACAATAGCGACAAACTCGTCCATTCAGACAAGAGAAAGTTTCACTCTCACTAGGCTCGTTAAAACATAGCGACGAGTTTGCCCGAAGCGCAAATTATAGAACAAGCATATGTTTTCCTCCTCAAGCTTGACAAAAATAAAGAGGTACTAGTCAGAAATGACTGGGGAAAATTGGGAAGAAAACTTGAAGAAACTTTATTGGTAGCAGGTCGCTCTTGAACATGACACTTTCACTCCATCACCATGATTGAGTCGGGATGGGTTATTCTGTTCACCGCTTATATCACCATTGGTCCACCGTACCATCCACTTTTTGGGTTAATGCTACCAATCCATTTTAGTGTCACCAATATGTTCAAGAGAATTCGCTCAGAGAATTCACCTACCGAGCTTGTGTCTCATCTGCTACAATACCTTCACGCTTCATTCTTTCATGACTGCCACCCTGAACCTTGTATCATCAAATCATTTTCACCTATACAAGATCATTTGCTCCGTTCCGTGTCATAGATGTGGGATCCATTAATGCCCTCCTACGACAGGTCACTTCTTGTTGACATCAACTCATTATCCAAGAAGCTGACTTTGGGACAACCCTTCCAGTACTTTGAAGCTTGGATGCCTCAATGGCAAGTTTCTCACTTTCGGCGACAGGTTTACACTAATGGCCTTCAACTGAAATATTTTGCGTGGTGTTCGACATCAACTCATGTATTCACACCACGTGAATTGTACTACAGTACCTTGAGGGTCATCATAATCATCAATGATTCCTCTCGCGTCTGTTAATAGCCTACATTATTGGCTGGTAATCAGGTGACGTCCTTCCATGTTTGACATCAAAACATCTTTTCACATGGATCGACTTGTACCTTTAGGCAAATATTGAACGAGTTTTGAAGACCTCGGATCTAGTTTCATCTATCTGGGCTATGATATATTCAAGAAAATAAAGACATCAAATGTACATCATTGCTGCACAGATAATCATCCAAACTAAGTAATGATGGCTCTACCAGAATCATCAGTCTACACACAGACGATTGTCTGTCATATGTACATGAAAATAAATTTATCAAACTGAGCATGGGAATGCCCACCTCAACTAAATCATGAAAATATTATGAAGATAATGTATTGTATTGTATCTTGTTACAGGTCACCTTCCAATGCGAAAAACCTCGGATCCTCATTATAAAGCATTTCACCCGACATCAAAAGATTTATGACCTCATACTTTAGGGGGCAACTATTATAGACATATTTGGGCACTACAACCCCAATCACATATTTCCATAAACCAAGGGCTTCTAATTCCCTATAAGTGTTTTTTCATACCTTAAAGGAGCAATGTCAGCTGATTACATCATCTCCTAGAAGTTCTCCATGAAAAACTACTCAAAACTGGTCAAAGCAAGACCATACAGACTACCCAGTGCTAAAGGTGTAATGCATCTCACCTACCGCATGGAAAAAGTGTGACACATACTAGAAAGCCCTTCTATAGGGTGCGATGAGCGAGAGCAGACAAATGGCACAAGTAGTTTGCTAGGTGGAAACCCAGAGAATCTTCTAGAAACTGCTCATTTGACACTTGCCTCTCTGAGTTCGCCCAAGGATGAGTAAGAGATCTGAAATATCCATGTGGAACCAGGAACTATCAAAGAGATGATACTCAACCCCCCACAAATATCTATAAATGGATCCCTCATCCCAGAGATCCAAATGTGGGAATTGGGTAATTTGCAAAGAGGTGCTACTGGTTTCTCTTTGAAGACATTGTTGGGTGATCTTGCTTTGTGTGAGGTGAAGAGAGCTTTCAAGCTGGGAGGATGGTGTTGGGTTAGACCAAGTGGTTGTAATCCTCTCTTCTACTACTTTTACTAATAAAGCTATTTGAGTTTTCCTCCATATTCTTGTGTATCTCTAAATATTGTGTTGATATATGCATTTGTATGGTCAATATATATCTAATCCTATATTGTTTACAGTGAAAGATCTCTATGCTTTGATGGTATTATGCTGCTGTGAATCTACAGGTGCTACTTGAAGTGAGACAAGTAAGGAAGCAGTGGCGATATTCTGTCAAAAGGGAAAGGAAACAAGCAAGGAGCCAAGCGGAAGACTGAGGTTGGTACTCTCTGCTTCTTTCTCATCTCTCTCTCATAAAGGAAAAAAAAGTGACTTTAATTTGTTTGTTTCTAAGACAGCTACCCGTCTTAGTGGGACTAGTAGTTCTGAATAGACACTAGATTTCCCGATAACAATCTTGCATGCAGTTAACTCTGCCCTCAACTGGCGAAGCACTACTTCACACCAATTGAACATTTGTGGCTAGACACAGTCAATTGAAAGTAAAAGTTCGGCCTTTGTTGCAACGTGGGGACTCTTTGACCCTGCCAACCGCACAATAAACCATAAAATGGCCCTCATAGACCTGGACCTAATCCTCTCTATGGTGACTCTGTTGCTAACAATTCCAATCTCATGGGTGTAGTAGGATTGCACCAGCTCTAGGGTAGATCGAGGATCAGGCCTACCCCTAGTGAGGTTTGCTTGTGCTCCATGGCATGAGAAACTTATTAAAAAGTATATGTCACCGCAATATATGGCCAACTCATGATCTACAATCCTGAACACCTACACATGTTCATCCCAGCATTGGATAATCCATCTCAATAAATCCTCTTGCCCTTTCATCAGCTCCAAATTTGCATACTTCAGTAAATCGCAGCAACGCAATGCAAGTATACATGCTGGATCATTTCACATAAGTAATTCCTGGCTATCATGGGGCCATTCTCTCCATAGGCTAGTCATTATGGCTTGAAACCTGCATAAAAAAACCCAAAAATTAGTTAAAATGGGGCAATACAACTTAACGAATCACTACATGGGGTTTTAAATTGCGCCCTTAAGGTCTAACGCTCCCCCTCGTGGTACATGGGGAGGATTAATGCCCTCGATCAGGTCATATAGGGTGTTTAACACTCCCTACAGGCCAGCCAAAGGGCGTTAGTGCACAATCACTACTTTAGGGCTCCCCATATCTGCAAGAATCCACCCCTGAAATTAATAAGAAAGGTTAAGAAATGCATAGAGCAAAGTTTTGGCCTCTACCTGGGACTGACAACACATTGAATGGTTGCCCGGATCTCTTGCAATGGTGTTATCAGGAAAACTAGTGTCCATTCAGAGCTGCTAGTCCCACTAAGACGGGTAGCTATCTTAGAAACAAACAAACTAAAGTTACTTGTGTTTTCTTCAATGAGAGATAGATGAGAGAAAAGAAGAGGGTACCGACCTCAGTCTTTTGCTAGTCTCCTCGCTCGTTTCCTCTCTCCTTTGATATAACTTTCGCCACTCCTTTCTCGTTTGTCCCGCTTCAAAGAACACCTGTAGAGTTAAGGCAGCAAAATACCATCAAAGCATAGAGATCTATAACCATAAATAATGTAGGATCAGATATACATTAACCATATAGATGCATATACAAATACAAGATTCAGAGATATACAAGCATATGGAGGAAAACTCAAATAGCTTTATGGATAGAAATAGTAGAAGAGAGGATTACAACCAGATGGTCTGATCTAGCATCATCCTCCCAACATGAAATCCCTCTTCACCTCATACAAAGCAAGATCACCCAACAATATAATGTCTTCAAAGAGAAACCAACAACATTTCCTTACAAATTACAAAATTCCATCATCTAGATCTCTAGGATGAGGGATCCATATATAGATGTTTACAGGAGAGTGAGTAAGCTTCTAGGATTTTGATTAGTGTCATTTCACTGATAGTTCTTGGTTCCACTTGGAGATTTCAGATCTCTTACTCGTCCCTAGGCAAATTCAGAGAGGCAAGTGTCATATGAGCAGTTTCTAGAAGATTCCATGGGTTTCCACGTAGCAACCTGCTTCTGCCATTTGTATACTCTCGCTCATCGCACCCTACAGAAGGGTTTTCCAGTATACATCACGCCCCTCGTGTGTAATAGGTGAGATGCATCACACCTTATGCATGTAGCAGTCTGTATGGTCCTATTTTGACCAGTTCTGAGTAGTTTTTCATGGAGAACTTCTGGGAGATGATGTAGTTAGCTGACCTTGTTCCTTTAGGGTATGAAACAACACTTTTAGGGGTTTAGAAGCCCTTGGTTTATGGACATATTTGATTGGGGTTGCAGTGCTCAAATATGTCTATAACAGTTGCCCCCTAAAGCATGAGGTCATAAATCTTTTGATGTCGGGTGAAATGCTTTATAATGAGGATCCGAGGTTTTTCAAACTGGAAAGTGACCTGTAATAAGATACAATACAATACATTATCTTCATAATATTTTCATGATATAGTTAAGGTGGGCATTCCCATGCTCATCTTTATAAATTCATATTCATGTACATAAGACAGACAATCTTTTGTGTGGCAGACTGATGATTCTGGTAGAGCCATCATCCTTTAGTTTGGATGATTATCTGTGCAGCTATGATGTACATTTGATTTCCTTATTTTCTTGAATATATCGCAGCCCAGATGGATAAAACTAGATCCAAGGTCTTCAAAATCGTTCAATCTTCACCCAAAGTACAAGTCGATCCATGTGAAAATATGTTCTGATGTCGAACATGGAAAGACATCGCCTAATTACTAGCCAATGATGTAAGCTCTTTATAGGCATGAGAGGAATCACTGATAATGATGATGACCCTCAAGGTACTACAATACAATTCACGTGGTGTGAGTACATGAGTTGATGTTGAACACCACGTAAAATCTTTTGGTCAAAGGCCATTGATGTAAACCTGTTGTCGGAAGTGAGAAACTTTCCATTGAGGCATGCAAGCTTCAAAGTACTAAAAGGGTTGTTCCTAAGTCAACTTCTTGGATAATGAGCTGATGCTGACAAGAAGTGACCCGTCATAGGAGGGCCTTAATGAATCCAACATCCATGACATGGAACAGAGCAAATGATTTTGTGGAGGTGGAAATTATCTGATGATATAAGGTTCAAGGTGGCGGTCATGAAAATGGAGAGTGAAGGTATTGCAGCGGATGAGGCGTTAGCTAGGTTGGTGAATTCCATAAGCGAATTCTCTTGAACATACCAACAACACTGAAATGGATTGGTAGCATTAACCCCAAGGTGGATGGTATGGTGGGCCAATGGTGATATGACCGGTGAACGGAATAACCTAACCCGACTCAATCATGGTGATGGAGTGAAAGTGTCATGTTCAAGAGCGACCTGTTACCAATGAAGCTATTCAAGTTTTCTTCCCTTTTTCCCCAGTCGTTGCTGACCAGTACCTCTTTATTTTTGTGAAGATTGAGGAGGATAACATATGCTTGTTCTATAATTTGCCCTTCGGGCAAACCTCTCGCTATGTTTTAACGAGCCTAGCGACAGTGAAACTCGCTCTTGTTTGCATGGACAAGTTTGTCGCTGTTGTTTTAACGAGTTTAACGACAAAGATAACTCGGTCCTTTTCAATTTTAGAGAGTCTAAAAAGGGACGGAAAGGCAACTCCAGTGGTCCTTTTTCATAATGTAATCCCTTAAGTCCAAAAAAGTATAAAATAATATGAAAGGGATGACATTTTCGATAGTTTTAACGAGATGAACAAGACAAGCGCTCAATATTTTTGTGTAATAATCCCTCAGGTCCAAAAAGATTAAAATCTAGTGGAGGGATGGCACTTTCGATCACTTTAACGAGCTGGAGAGGCCAATTGCTTGGCAATCTTTCCATATTTTACGAGTCAGATGAAAAAAGCTCAAAGGAGACTCGGTTTTTTGAGGAACGAGTGATGTTTTTGGATAGCAACTGGTTCCAAGTAAGGTTTGGAACTTTTCAATCATGGCAGTGTAAATAAGGTGGCTAATAGAATCACTCATTGCAGCTGTTCCTCAAAAGGGTAAACAATAAAATGTAGGCGTATGATCGGCTAAAAAAGAGTGGAGGTGATGGTAAGGACACGACCAAGGTTCAAAAGCTGATAATTATGCGATCGCAATGGTTATTTACCGGAGGTGGGGTTCATTTTTTAATGAGGTTGAACTCTATGGGAACACTTGCTCATTGCTAGGTTTATTTTTTAATGAGCTTGAACTTCGCATAAAACTGCTCATGGCTAGGTTTATTTTTTAATGATCTTGAAATTTGCGTAAAAATGCTCGTGCCAGTCGTATAATAAGGATGTCTCATCAATAGGTTCATTTTTTAGGGAGCTTTCCCCATGCAAAACTTTGCTCCAGAGCCTTTTGTATGCAAGTTAGGAATGACCAACTACTATCCTAGGGGTTAAAGAACTACTAAGGTTAGGTAGGATAGCTTCTTGGTGGGAAACATCTCCTTTACTTTGTTGTTTCCGTTGGTCCTGGAAAAGGTGAATGGTTGATCAGACCAATCACATAACTTAAGTAGTTGAAGTTAGTAAAAACTACGGGGTTAGAGTTATGCTGGTCGCTTTTCACTTGCGTACAAAAGGTTTTCATGCCCTAGGTATAAAGTAGAGTTCCCAGGTCACCGTATGGAAGTTCTTGCATTAGCAAAATTGTTCCATCCACGTCGCAAACAAAACACTTCCTTGGCGATGTCCATCGAAATGGACAAAGGTGACTGTTATCAGTGCCAATCAGATAACCTTTGATGGGGGAATCAATTTCTAGTCCAAATCCGTTTTCCTAAATGGACATGGGTATTAGAATAGTCATATTCCTACATGGAAATCTACCTCATATCTGGGGTTTTCCTGCCGAAGTAGACCAGGGCACATGCCTCCTAGGTTTCAGTCACAATCATCGAATCACTTGCGATCATCAGATGGATGGACTGGAGATTGATTAGACATTCCTTGTGGAAAAAGACTAGTTAGGGATGTCATTTGACTAATGGATGTGTTTGAACCAGGGAATGAAAATTGGTCAACTAGGTGGACCACTCTGCCTTCATGTGGAAAACACATCACTCGGAAGAGTGAGGAAACGATAGCTCCCATGCTATTAATGTAGTCACACCCAAGGAGTAGATTTTAATCTAGAGGTCCTTGGACTACCATCACATTTAGATGAACAATTTTCCTTCTCAAAGTTATAGGAAAATTTGGAAGGATCCCTAACGGTCGACTAGTTCCTTTGTTGAAGCCTGTCAGATTTCGAATCTTAGGCAAAAGCGATGGTGAACCAAGTGCTTTCCAAGCAGTTGAGGAAAGGATACTAACAGAGGCCCCTTCATCTATGATAGTACCAACCATGATCATTCTGTAAGCCTGTACTATGATTCAGAATGGTACATTAGATGGTAGGCGAGGTCTGCCTAGTAGATTCCAATCGAAGGAAACGCCTAGATTTCTTGGAGGTGGGACCGAATAAACAGCCAGATAAATCTCTGATGAACTTCCTTCCTGAGGTAAACGAATTGGTAGATTGCCCCCATGTTCATCAAAGTTTGTGTTTACGAAGAGAATTTGAACGGTGTCATTCTCATTCTCTTTGGTGATAGTATCATCTGAAGGTGGGCCCTCTAAAGACAAGATTGGGTCGATTGCCATCTCTACCTCTTGAATCTAGTCCGGTGTGGACTCAGAGGGTTTATCTTCAATGATAGGTGCTTCGATTGACAACAATGGTGTGTCAGTCGGATTTTCAACTAGCGATGGACTCGGTAAGAGTTTCTTGTATCTAGGAGGAAGTAGCTACGATGACACAGGACGGTTATCCAAGACTCTTTTAGCTTCATCTAGGAAGGGACAACGGTGGAGGGCATGATCGCCTTCACACAGTCTACAAGGAAATTTGGATCTTCCTTTTTTCCCATTGACTTCGTTTTCACTAGTTGATGGTGTGCTCTCAACATGATTGTCAGCGGTTGAAGACACCAGATTGTGCAAGCAGGGAGACCAGTCCCTCAAGATCCATGGGATGCAGGGACAATCTCGATGATAGTGGTCTCCCTTGCAAATGATACATGGAGATTTAGTTTTGGAAGGTGTAGTGTGTGGATTTTCGCCAGATGATGCATAGTTGCCCCCTTTTGCTGTTGGATTCTTCTTCTTCTTCTCCTTCCATTTCTTCTTCTTCTCAGTTACTTGGTTTTTAGTGTTGCTAGCTTCACCAAGCGAAGAGGAAGAAGGAGAGGGAGAAACAAATGAAGTGGAAGGTTGGGGAGAAACTTCATCTGGTTGCTGATTGGATTGTTGAGGAAATGTGGTGTTTTGAACGATAGAGGTTGAGAAAAGCCAAAATAGCAGGCCAATTTTGAGTCCTTTTAGGGATAATGTAGCCATGTGGAGCACCGATATCTCCCCAAGAAGAGAAGGGACTAGGATTTCCTCCAAGGGGAAATCCTTGATTGGTAGACTCGATTTCTCAACCTAAAGACCAATGAGGGAATAGTGACGTTATTCCGATTAAAATAAATTTTATGACGCTTTGACACAACTTGCTTTTTAATTTTTAAGAGTTAAGAAAAAGCTAAAGATGACTCTAGTCGCCTTCGATTTTTAATGAGACTGAAGTGACAAGTGCTCAGATGGACCTTTTATTTTAAGGAGTCTGAAAAGGAATGAAATTGACTACTCTGGAAATCTAGACACATGGATTACCAAACCAATCACAAAGCTGCAAAATACTTTTTACGGTATGGTAGTCAATCTTCTCGAATGTTGTGTTCAATGCATTGCGATCGATAGGGCGGTAGACACGGCTTCCTAAGGATAAAGGATGTAGCCTATTGTGGTCTCCCAATATATACTCGATGGTACGTTGGGAGCACAAGTCCATACTGGCACTTGTCGTCTTAAAGAGGAGGAATCACACAACCTATGATGAAAGCGATAGTTACCAGGCTTTACGACGCCAGAATACGTCTCTAGCCTAGACTTCTAAATGTTGTGCGTTAAGTTCCAAAGTGTTTTTATGTTCATTGAGGTTTATTTTACAGTTGATCTTTCTTAAAAAGTTTTCCTTTAAGGTTCACCGCGTGATGTAGATATACAATTCCTAAATATGCAATCTAAGATGATAAAAAATTGTTTATTTTCCTTTTGCAATGAAAATCCTAGCTACTAAGGAAAGAGAAATGAAATTCTTTCAACATAGAGCAGAGAGCACACACTAGATGCACTTTTCCTAAATTAACTTCAGCATGCAGTCTTCATGCAAATGCACATGCATGCATTGTTTTTCAGTTTCCTTAATGTGAGAATGACAAAAAGAAAACAAAGTATAGATCTGAACTATCTTCTTTCAAAGTGATAGTACTAACATTTTTCTTTTCAAAAAACAAAAGTAAAGCCAAGACGACACTTTGCGATTTCAAATTTAAAATTGCTTTCGACACTTGAAATTCTAATGATTCAAATCAAATACAATGGCAAAAGTGTAATCAACTATCTAAAAGAGGAATTCTTTGTGACACTCTTTTTCTTGAATAAAAACAACACTTGTGACACTTTCAAATCAAAAGACGATAGTTCGATTAAGCCACTGTTTGCAAAGGAGAACTGTAAATGATGAAAAATACATAAAAAAACATTCACAATTGCTTTTAATAGAGGTTGAACAATGGAAAGGAAGATGGCTTCAATAGAGATATATTGATCATAGAAAACAAAACTACTAAATAAAGCTGAAGACAATGAAGAAAAAACCAAAATCTAGAGGCAGAAACAGTCTCATTCAATCATCGCACCTATAACACAGGGAAATAGGGATGCATCTCACCTGCAACACATGGGAGGTGCGATGCATCCAAGTTTCCATGAAGAGACAGTGCGATGGTCCAGGGACGAAACTGTGCTTGGTTTTCACTCACAGTTTGCAGCCAAGTTCAGGGATTTAGGCTCAGCTAATGATTTTCAGTAAACAAAAAGTATAGGGGCTGATCTAATGAGGTTATTTGAGCTACCACCAAGGCACTTAGGATGTTTGCAAGCTTGATGTTTAGTTCATAAACCAACCTAGAGATTTACTAAAGCAACGTTGATCTACTTTGCAGTTGCATAGCAAAAGTAGTTCGAAGGCTAGCTGGCTTAACTTCGAGCTTTGTCTGTGGTTTATAAAGCAAAAGCAATAACAAACAAACAAACTATTCGCTCCCCAGTGAAGTCGCCATTTTGTTATCGGGAAAACTAGTGTCCATTCAAAGCTGCTAGTCCCACTAAGATAGGTCGCTATCTTAGAAACAAACAAACTAAAGTTACTTGTGTTTTCCTTTATGAGAGATAGATGAGAGAGAAGCAGAGAGTACCAACCTCAGTCTTTCGCTAGTCTCCTTGCTTGTTTCCTCTCTCCCTTGATAGAACTTTCACCACTCCTTTCTCGCTTGTCCTGCTTCAAAGAACACCTGTATAGTCAAGGTAGCAAAATACTATCAAAGCATAGAGATCTATAACCATAAATAATGTAGGATCAGATATACATTAACCATATAGATGCATATACAAATACAAGATTCAAAGATATACAAGCATATAGAGGAAAACTCAAATAACTTTATTGATAGAAGTAGTAGAAGAGAGGATTACAACTAGGTGGTCTGATCCAGCATCATCCTCTCAGCATGAAAGCCCTCTTCACCTCATACAAAGCAAGATCACCCAACAATACAATGTCTTCAAAGAGAAACCAACAACACTTCATTACAAATTACAAAATTCCAGCCTCTAGATCTATAGGATGAGGGATCCTTATATAGATGTTTACAGGAGAGTGAGTTAGCTTCTGGGATTTTGATTAGTGTCATTTCACTAATAGTTCTTGGTTCCACTTGGAGATTTCATATCTCTTACTCATGCCTGGGCGAATTCAGAGAGGCAAGTGTCATATGAGCAGTTTCTAGAAGATTCTTTGGGTTTCCACCTAGCAAACTACTTCTGCCATTTGTCTTCCCTCGCTCATCGCACCCTACAGAAGGGTTTTCCAGTATTCATCGTGCCCCCTGTGTGTAATAGGTGAGATGCATCATACCCTATGCATGGACCAGTCTATATGGTCCTGTTTTGACCAGTTCTGAGTAGTTTTTCATGGAGAACTTCTGGGAGATGATGTAATCAGCTGACCTTATTCCTTTATGGTATGAAACAACACTTTTAGGGGTTTAGAAGCCCTTGGTTTATGGACATATGTGATTGGGTTTTCAGTGCTCGAATATGTCTATAACAAATTGTCCGCGGGAAATCTGCTCCTCTTTGGCTAAAAAGCACTCGCATAGTTCTCAAATAGTGAAAATGGTGAATGTGAAAGCTCAAAGAAATTCCTTATATTTATTTTTGGAGACATAATTTTTTGAAATCATTAAAGAGGAAGTATTCCATTCCCCATGATTTTTTATCATGCATGAACCCATATGGATAAGAATTGTTGTTTTTTTAATACTTTTTTCCTCTTTTTGATGAAAGTACTTTTAGGAATGAAAAGCAGTAATCACTGCATGAAATTCTCAAATGAGTGCTTTCTTTTATGGGAAGTTTTCTCACTCTAAAATTGACAAATCCCAAATTTTTTCATCATTGGTCTCGTTAAACCCATACGATGATGGTCTAAGCAACTCTTTTTCACTCTTTTTCTAGCTCATTAAACTGAAAAATATCATTAGAGCATTCTTTTTAGGCACTTTTTTCTTGCTCATAAAATTGAAAAAATTCCGAGTTTTTTTCTTTAGGATCATTAAAAATTTATAAAGATGAGCTGGGCATTCTTTTAGGTACATTTCTCACTCATTAAACTAAAAAATCCTGATTTTTTGTCACTAGGATCGTTAAAAATCTACGGCAGCAACCAGAGCACTTCCTTTTTTGGGCCCATTTCTCGCTCTTAAATACAAAAAATCCCCGAGTTTTTCCCCTTCTTTGGGCTCGTTAAATCTACGAAGAAGGAATGAGTAATTCTTTTACCTCTTTTCCTTGCTCAATAAGTTGAAAAATATACTTAGAGTTTTCTTCATTTGACTCATTAAAATTTGATGAAGGTATTGAGCTTGTTGTCGTGTGACTCATTGAAAATTCATGATGAAAATCGAGTTTAGTAAGACTCCTCGTACTCGTAACAAAATGAGGTCAACATCTATTGAGCATAGGTTTCTCTTTATCCGGACTCAATAGATTAACTCACTAAAAAGTAACTGATCCAGGTATACTATTAAACTTTTGTTGCACCTGGTTAAAAACTATGACAAAGGGACCACCTTGGAGTCGTTATTTATGATCTTTTCAAACTCTCTAAATATGAAAAGACCAACGAGTTGTCTCATCTGGACTCATTAAATTAAATAGATGAGGTATAGAGTCGCTCTTTTTACAATCCTTTTTAGACTCTTAAAACATGAAAAGATCAACCAGTTTGCCTGTCTGGACTCATTAAACTAATTAGATAGGGCATATAATCACTCTTTTTGCAATCCTTTTCAGAATCTTAAAAATATGAAAAGATCGATGAGTTTACCCATCTGTAATCACTAAACTAATCACATGGGGAAGCAGACAATACAACTATATTCAGTATTAGAAAGCATGGTTTGGTAGCATTTGTTTCCTTGAACATGGCACAGCCTTAGATAAACCTTCCTTATGACAACCTCTCAATATGAATCCTACCATCCTATGAGTTTAGCCTAAAATACCCCAATGTTCTTGTATCTCTGTATCCAAACACTCTTTGGTGTTCATGAGTCTAGTGCTGCATGGTTAAACCGTGTCGTGCCTTCTATTGTTCAAGGGTTAACCTTTTGTTTCCTCCATCAACCCATCAAGCATATCCTTTCATCATGCCCTCTGTCGTTTAGACCCAATGCTCAAAGATTCCTCAAAAAATAAATCATTTTTGTCTTGTTTCATGTCAATTGATGTAGGACACAATATGGCCTGCCTTTCGATAGGTATCTTCCTATCGACTTCAACACTCTATCTAGGAAGACAACCCAGAAACACATTCAGTGCCTTGGTACTTGCAGACATTAGTGGAAAGTCACCTTGTGGTTGATCATGGGTTCTCATTATTGGCTCCTGGTTAAGTGATTCTATGCGTGTTCGATGACAAAAACATCTTTCACACTTGCTAGATTGCACTGTGCATCTTGGAGACCATCACTATTATTGGTGGCCTTCCTCACATCTGTTAATGGTCTCCATTATTAACTAGTAATTAGAGGATTTCATGCATGTTCGACATCAATGCATATATTCACATGCATTGATCTATGTTATTCAATGAAGCAGAAATCAAGAACTTGGGTAGAGGTTTGCATCACTCAGCCTTGTTTCCTCTCCCAAGTTGCACATATTTTTTTTTTGACATAGCTTATCAGAATGATCGTATTATGACACCGTATCCACATTCTTCTTATCGGCGACAAGCATCGTCATATCTATTTTATGAGAAAATCACTCTGACATAGCTACTGAGCGTGGGAATGCTCGACTCAAGACATGATTTTAGTTGTTTTATATATATGTGTTGTATCACGTTTCCTGTACTTCCCAAAGCTCCGATCCTCTGTCTCTTTTTGTCGAAGAAGGAAAATAATAGTTAAGTAAAGTATTTCATCCATCATTGCAGCCTCTGATCTCACACTTTAGGGGGAATCTATTATATAGCAAAATGATGCCCTCATTAGCTCATAGGGGAAGGACATGATAACTGAAGCAAATACCAAGATCACAAGCCTTGTTTCCACACTAACACTGGCTGTACATTGACAACATGCTTTATAAAGATTCTCTGTAAGCCTAAGGGAGCATCAGTGACCCCCCTAACTCTACTTCTTGGTTCAGGGACAATGTTAGTGAAACCTAATGAATATCTAGAGGTCAAAGGAGTGAATTGACTCATAAATATCTCTACATTCTCTCCTAAATCTGCTCAGAAAAGCAAGGAAACATCTAGAGTTCTACCTACTTGAGGGATTTCTAATCCTAATGAAGGAGACAAATAGGAAAGAGCTCAAAAGTGTGGCAACATCATTGCTTTTACCTAAAGAAACTCATGGAGTAACTTGGAAACCCTAACTCGAATGCTACATAAGAAGAGCTAGGGCTATGATGATAGAGGTCAAATCATTTGAAAGGATAACTTACTTGATTGTCGAGCATAGTCTCAAATATAAGCATAAGAAGTTGGTAAGAAGGGAGAGAGAGAGAGGAGCTGGAGGGGTAAGGGAAGGCTCATGCAACAAATGGTTGTAATGACTCTTCTGACATTAATATAGAACTGTAATTGGACTGTCTACTTCGTGGTGTTGATACTATCATTCATTTAGTTGTTTTTCCAATACCTTTTAGCATGAGTAGCTTAGTTATGCATAACTAGATGTCTTTTATATATTCATGTATTAATTATCAAGGTTGTATGCTATGATTATGCTTGTATATTCTATGTGTAGGACTTGATCTGGAGGGAGCTCAAGGGAATTCCACCTAGATGCATTTTTCTCTCTAGCAAATCTACATGGAGGCTTGAGGTAATGAATCTATTTTGCTTTGATAGTTAGTCATCGAATATGGACATGCATGTAGCTTTGTGACAACTGCAGATAATCTTACAGTATGCCGAGGGTCTCGGGAAGACCCTTGAGGGTTTCTTCATTCTCCATACACTGTGCATTTTATCCTATAGTAGGTCAAATACTCCACATTTTGAGGATCAAAACATGCAGAAATGACGAAGTTATATTCATCGCGCGATGTTTTAGGAGCTTTAGGGTAGGTCAAAGTCCCTTATTTTGTAATGGGTATTGGGTTTTAGTCATTTTTTTTCCAATCCATAATTTGTGGACCATGGTATCGTAATAAGGAAGTCTATTTAAATAATATGTAATACTTGTAAACAATACGATATAGAAGAACTAAGCATAGATTGTTCTTATTCTCTATTCTGAGTCTGTATTTTTGCAGAAGGCTCCACAACTGAGTGCATAGAGGCTTGGAAGAATCTGTATCTGAGTGCACAGACCACCTACAACTAGGTGCGCAGGTCAAAGAAGTATATGTATTGAAGATCTGTAATAATAAATAAAAAGTTTGGCAAAATATTGTGTATATTTTTTTGTTCATTCTTTGTTGTTGTTATTATTGTTATGCATGCTTTCTATTGAATTGTTCAAAAGAATACATGTTATACTATTTCCTGTTATTTGATGCGATAAGCGTAATTCTGTAAATCTAATCATCAGCGCGAAGTGATTCATGTACATGGAGTTGTTGGTAGATAGAAAACATAAGTAAATACATGGTTGCAACAATGCGCATACCCCTATGGTTATAGAAACCTAGTTCTATAGCCTCCCATAACCACTTTGAGTGAGACTATGATCTTCTTGGAGGTCATTGCTGAAAAGGCCAGTGGTTGAGGGTTTTGTTGGTCTGCAACACACTCTAAACCTGGCTCAATCCCCCTTAAACCAACAAATGGCTTCGTTATCGGGACAAGGATCTGCTTAAGGGACATGTGTTGGCACCCACCAAAGAAAGAAATCTAGTAGTGGGTTGAATAGAAGTAAAGAGAAATTGCGTAAAAAGAGAAAAGAAATCCTTGATTATTAGCTGAAGACTGGTTATAGAAGTATATCTTCGAAGAGAAATACAAAATCTTATTTGGTTAGTTTCACATTGAATTGTGAGTGGGTATCCAAGTTGACTGAGCATAAGACTTGTTTCGAGAACGATGAACCTAAGGAGTTGTTGAAGGCCTCAGATTTATACTACTCCAACATGGGGGATAACCACCCAGTTCGGACCTTAAGACAACTCCTTTTCCGTTTAAAGTGGTGGCTTTGACTGGGGATGATGAGACCAATTTCCCAGAATGGGTTTTAAAATGAGAGTGGATGGTTTTTCATGTGATTGCAATAGAATAATGATAACTAAATGCCCTATTATATCATGCAAATCTATAGATAACTTAATCTAATATAAACCCGAGTATTTCTGTATAATATGTGATCTAAGAAGATATTTGTTTGACATGTGATAATAAAGATCAATCACGTATAAAATAGAAATGGTAACGTGTAAAGATAATTTCTTTGACTAAATAGTTAGTCAAAGAAATTTATAAACTATATCGCATATGTGATGATGTATATATGGAAATAAACAATCTCAGTTGGCATCATACAATAGTGCAATTAAAGCTTAACAAAAAGAACATATCTCATATACAATTCATGAAAATAAAGTGTTGTCACTAATTAAATAGAAGCATGACTAATCATACAAGATAGAAGTACCATATATGTGAATTTCTACTCATTTGACTAATGACATATATCAAATCCTTTCTTCAGATCAAATTATCTTCCAAGTATACAAAAGTGCATCAACAAAGGAAAGTAGTCTGATATTTAAAAGAAACGATCATGTTCCATAATTTCACCAAATAAATCACAAACTTACAAAAGTGCATTCTTTGCAAATGTTTTTGATAAAATTATGGACCTTTCTCTAAATGCATGAGAAGGGTATAAATACTATTCTAACTAATGTTCAAAAATAGATTATACAAAAATTTGAGGAGGTTTCAAACAACCTTCCTCCTAACTAGTTAACTAACTCTAAAAATAAAAAGTGACTTGATGAGCAAGGGCTATGATAATGATTTGTTGTCTGCCAGCTTGTCCTTCAAATCACATATATCGACCATCAGTTTGACTTGAGGAGGTGCCCCAAACTGTGTTCTGACCTGTCCTATGAAAATTGCATCTGTGGGAGCTGGCAACACCTACTGAGTTGAATGGAGTGAGCAGTGAAGGGTCATAATTTGATTGTGTGGCTTAACGAGGTATTTCCAATACGACTCCCAATCAGTCTTTACTAAATTTGTGATTTCTTCCATTTGAGCTTCCGCTCTTTCCTTCCATATGTTATGGAAGTCATTTAGATTGAGCAGTTTCTTTGGGTTTCCTTGCTTCACTAGGTTGGTGGAAAAAAAAGTGTGGTTTATTGCATTTACTATGTGTTTTGACACCCTGACCACTCTTGCCATTGTTAGTTTAGCTTCTTTGATCCTTGCATCCCAATCCGTGAAACGAATGTCCTTGCGTATCTCCTCAATCTCAGGCATATCAACTTTCCTTCCCTCTTCTGTTTCTTGCCATTCAATGAACTCTAAGATTCTTGTGTTTAGATCAGTAAAATTAGTTCTCTAGTCAATTGCGTTATCCATTAGTTGGTCACTAGTTGTTATAGACATTTTTGTGCCTTACAAGATTGAGCATGAAATGTCCATAATCTAAGGGATCCAAAGTCCCTAAGCATGTTGTTCCTACCCTTAGAGGAACAAGGCTAACAAACCACAACAATTCACAGAAGTTCTCCACCAGAAACTGCTCGAAAACAAGTCAATTCAGGATCATTTCAGTGGCTCCACTAGCTGTTTGCGTTGAATGTCAAAGCCAACACTGGCTACCTGCGCTGAATGTCAAAGGAAACACTGGCTACCTGCGCTGAGCGAGATTGGACATGTGGCAAGTTCATTTCTCAAGGTGTCAAAACCCAGGAAGCTTCCAAAATGACACTTGCCTCAGGGAATTCGACTGGTGATGAGTAAGAGGTTCCAAATCTCCAAGTGGAAGCAAGAACCTCCAAGTGGAATCAAGAATTGACAGAGGGAGAGGACACTAGTCAGATCTCAAGCTGACTCATCCTCTCTCCAAACATCTATATATGGATCTCTCCTCCATGAGATCTAGAGGCTGGAATTTTGTTATTGCAAAGAATTGTTGTTGGTTTGAGATTGGGATCATTGGGTGCTTAATGCTTTGAAGGGGGTGAAGATAGGAATTCCATTTGCTGGGAAGGAGATGCTGGATTGGAGCCCTCTGGGTTGTATCTCTTCCTGAACCTTGTTATTCATCAATAAAGCTATCTTGGTTTCTCCTATATACTGATGTATCTTTGATGTATGATTGCATTAGTATGTTTAGTTTATTTCTAATCCTGAACTAGTTATGAATATGAATCCATGTCTTGTGTAGTGTTCTCTTCTTGTGATCTTGCAGAAACCTCTTGAAGCTGGGCGAGCGAGAAGACAAGTAGCTGGGAACTCACAAAGAGAAGAGAAACCGGATCGAGGGACAAACGGAAGACACCGGTTAGTCCATCCATCTCTCTTCATTCTTAATTCATAAAGGAAGAATACTAGAATAGCTGTCTCTGTTTGTTGCTAAGGCACTGTCACACCTTAGGTGGATAGGATCGTCCTGCATAGGCATTTTTCCCCACAACAAATTGGCGACTCCGCTGGGGAGATCTGTTTAGTCATTTTATTTGTGTTTCTATCATTGTTTGTTTCATAGACTTGACAACAACAATCGAACTGCATCTGCTATTCCCAGATGCAAAGTAGACAGTTGTTGCTTTGATCCAATCACTGGACTTGTCTATGATCTGAACAATGGATTCACAAATGATTTGATGATCCTTTGTGATAGATCTTAGTACCCCTCAAAGCATCCCTTTGATTGTACCTTGCTTGTTGCTTTTATTTGGCCTGAAACAGTAGATTAAATAGCAATCTGTGACCCAGAACCCAGTGAGAAACGAGAGTTTCTCCTTCAGCGCGACAGCTGTGAAGAGGTTCTGCATTTCAACGCAGGTCCCGTGAAGGCTACCTGCGCTGAATGTCAAAACCCCTGTGTTGAGGTTGCGCTGAACCAGTTTGGCCTTGTGCAGCTGGGGTTCTCTGCTCTGTTTTGCCTTGTTTTGATCTCTGATTTTTGCAGCCTGTAACCAGCATAGGTACCAGTCTGATAACTCCTTTTCTCTGCTTAAATTCCGCCTCCTTTTGTACAAAAAGACTGTGTGTTTTTATGTGTTTGTGGCATCATTTGCAGTTTTCCTTTGCATGAGTGAAATAATCATCCTGTAGCCCTTGATTCAGATCTGTTGATTGTGATCTTAGAAGAGAGTTCATTGGCTGTTTGCAGTTGATTATACATTTACCTTTGCATTTGGTTTGAGTTTGTCTCTTTTAAGTGTCGAAACAAGTATTCATTTCGAAAATCGTTAAGTGTTGTAATCTCTTCTACCCTCTCTGATTTCGAAAAAGTAAACTTGTTTGTATTTGTCATTTAAAAGCAAATTCAAAGTTGTACAAAAAGCTTTCTTTTGTAGGCATCAATACTAAGAAAGCGGAAAACAAAAACTTGCATTGTGCATTTGCATTTTGATAGTTTGCATGTTTGATTTAGGAAAAGTGCATTAGAGTGTGCTGATTGCTCTGAGAAAAGATGGTGTCTTTCTTTTCCCTTAGTAGCTAGGATTTTCAAAGTTGAAAAGATATAAAGCTTGCTTATCATCTTTAGACTGCATTTAGGAATTGTATCATACATCTCGTGGTGAACCTTGAAAGGCAAACTTCTAAAAAGATCAACCTAAAATAAATTGAATGAACTTAACAACGCTTTGCAACATAACGCACAACATAGAGAGGTCTAGGCTAGAGACGTGTTCCGGCGTCGTAAAGCCTGGTGACTGTCGATCTTGTGGATGGTGGGTGATTCCTCCTGAGGGACGATAGCGCCAGTACGGATTGTGCTCCCACGTACCGTCGCGTATATATTGGGAGACCCCTATAGGCATAAAACCTTTATCCTTAGGAAGCCGTGTCGGCCGCCCTACTGATCGCAATGCACTGAACACAGCATTCAGGAAGATCGACCGCCCGTACCCTAAAAAGTATTCTGCGGTTTTGCGAAAAGTTTGGCACACCCTCTACCTAGAACTCCAGAGCAGTTCCTTTTGGCCTTTTTCAGACTCTATAACGGAAAAAGTCCATCCGAGCATTTGTCACTTCGGGCTCGTTAAAACATCGAAGGAGACTAGAGTCATCTTTAGCTTTTTCTCGACTCTTTAAAATTGAAAAAGCAAGTTGTGTCTAAGCATCGTTAAAAATTTATTTTAAACGGAACAATCACCCTTTATTCCTGCGTTGATCTTTAGGTTGAAAAAATGGAGCACACCAACCAAGGAATTCCCCTTGGTGGAAATCCTAGTCCCTTCTCCTCTTGGGGAGATGTTGGTGCGCCCCATATGGCCACATTGTCGCTTCCAGGACTGACAATTGGCTTACCGGTCTGGCTCTTTTCAACCAATGTCGTTCAGAACACCACTATTCCTGAACAGTCGAGTCAACAGTTAGACCAGACCAGAGTTGCCCACTAGCCTTCTACTTCATCTAATTCTTCCTCTCCTCCTTCCTCTTCGCTTGACGGAACTGGTAGAACAAAAAACCAAGTTCCTAAGGAGAAGAAGGAAAAGAAGAAGAAAGAGAAGAAGAAGAAGGAACCAAAAGCGACTGGGGGCAAACAAGTGGCGTCTGACAAAAATCCACACACAGCACTGACTAGGCCTAAATCGCCATGTGTCATATGCAAGGGAGACCACTTCCACAGAGATTGTCCCTGCATCCCTCGGATACTAAGGGACTGGTCTCCCCGTTTGCACAATTCGGTAGCGTCGACCTCTGATAGCCATGTTGACAGCTCACCGTCGACTAGTGAAAGTGAAGTCCCAGGACAGAGAGGGAAAGCTAGATTTCCCTGCAAACTGTGTGAAGGCGACCACGCCATCCACCGTTGTCCCTTCTTAGACGAGGCTAAAAGAGTTCTGGAAGATCGCCCGATTTTACGAGCGCAACTTCCTCCTGGATATCAAAAACTCCTGCCAAGTCCTTCACTAGTTGAGAACCCGGCTGGCCCGCCCAGGTGGTCAGCCGAAGCACCTATCATTGAAGATGAACCGTCTGGATCCATGCCTGACGAAAGTCAAAAGGTTGAGGTGGCAGTTGACCCGGTTTTGCCTTCAGAGGCTCTATCTTCGAATGATACCATCACAGAGGAGAATAAAGACGACATCGTCCAAGTTCTCTTCATCAACACAGACTCCGACGAACAAGGGGGAAATTTGCCCATTCCTTTATCACAGGAAGGAACTTCGTCAGAGCCATACCCGGCCGTCTACTCGGTCCCACCACCAAGCAACCTAGTTGTCTCGTTCGACTGGAACCAACTAGGCAGACCCCGGTTGCCAGCAAGCATACCATTCAGAATTATCGTTCAAATATACAGAATGGTAATGGCTGGCACTATCATTGATGAGGGGGCATCTGTGAGTATCCTTTCCTCTATTGCTTGGAAAGCGCTTGGTTCGCCAGTGCTTTTGCCTGAAATGAGAAATCTATCGGGCTTTGATAAAGGAAGCAGTCGACCTTTAGGGATCCTCCCCAATGTGCCCATAACATTGAAAGGGAAGACCGTTCAAATGAACGTGATGGTCGTTCAAGGACCCTTGGATTATAACCTACTCCTTGGACGAGACTATATATATTGCATGGGGGCCCTCGTCTCCTCACTCTTTAGAGTAATGTGTTTTCCGCATGAAGGAAGAGTGGTCAAGCTCGTGGACCAACTTTCATTTCCCGGATCACGCATCGCAAATAGTCATATACCATCCCTAAATGGTCTATTCACGCAAGAAGTGTCTCAACCCACGGTCCGTCCTCCTGATGAGCGCGAGTAATCCAGGAGGATATGACTGGAACCCAGGGGGCATGCGTCCTGGTCTGCTTCGGCAGGGAAACTTTGGGTATAGAGTAGGTTTCCACGGGAGAATATGACTAGTCTGTACCCCGTCCGTCTAGGAAGAGGGGTTATTCTAGAATAAGATTCTTTTGTCAAAGTTATGTGAGTTGGCGGGCTACGTCACTCACCTTTGTCTATTTCGGTAGACATTGTCGAGGAAGTGTTTTGTTTGAAAGATTAACGAGACAATCTTTGGGTAACCTGAAAGAGGTAGGCCTCTCTCGGTGAAACGAATGTTTTGACGGAAATGAAGTAGAGGTAACCTTGAAATCGTACTTTATACCTGGGGGCATGCAAACCTTTTGGAGTGCAAGCAAGGGGCGGCTATTTATTTTTTAAATTTTTAGGTCCTCCCTTTAAACCTGTAGGTCTAACCCTTTAAACTCGTAGGATTAGTCGTTTCCGAACTTGCATAACGAAAGGATGCGGGGCAAAGCTTCGTGAGATGAAGCTCCATAAAAAATAGAATCTCAATGAGACACCCTTATCATATGACTGGTATATTCGAGCAGTTTTAGCACACAGTTCATGCTCGTTAAAAAATAAACGCAAGATCCGAGCAGTTTTAACGCGGACTTCATGCTCGTTAAAAAATAAACATAAGCAATGAGCAAGTGTTTCCACCAGCGTTTAAGCTCATTTTAAAATAAAAAATGAACCAATACCCGGTAAATAACCACTGTGAATGTAACCTTATCAGCCATTAAAGCCTTGGTCGTGTTTGCACCGTCACCTCCACTTTTCATTTGGCCGATCGTTCACCTCCATATGATTGTTTACCCATTTTGAGGAACAGCTGCGAAGAGTGATTTCACTAGCCATCCTTGTGACACTGCCGTGATTGGAAAATTCCAACCTGTACCTGGAATCAGCTGCTAACCCTGTTTATCACTCGTTCCTCAAAAGGCGAGTCTTCTTTAAGCTCTTTTCAATTGACTCGTAAAATATGAAAAGATTGCCGAGTCCTTGGCCTTCCAGCTCGTTAAAGGGACAGGAAGTGCTATCCCTCCTCTAGATTTTAATCTTTTTGGACCTGAGGGATTATTGCACAAAAAGATCGAGCGCTTGTTTTATTCGGCTCATTAAAACTATCGAAAACTCATCCCTTCTGTATTGTTTTATACTTTTTCGGACGAAAGGGATTAGATGACGAAAAAGGAATTTTGGAGTTAACTTTATGTACCTTTTTAGACTCTCTAAAAATGAAAAGGACTGAGTTATCCTTGTCGTTAGACTCGTTAAAATCATTAAATAGCGACAAACTTGTCTTTAGACGAGAACGAGTTTCACTATCGCTAGGCTCGTTAAAACATAGCGATGGGCTTGCCCGAAGGGCAGGTTATAGAACAAGCATATGTTATCCTCCTCAAGCTTGACAAAAATAAAGAGGTACTGGTCAGCAATGACTGGGGAAAAATTGGGAGAAACTCAAGAAAACTTTGATGGTAGCAAGTCGCTCTTGAACATGACACTTTTCCTCCGTACCACAATCGGGTTGGGTTGTTTCATTCACCGGTCACATCACCATGGTCTCGCCATACCATCCATATTTGGGGTAATGCTACCGATCCATCGCATCAGTGTCACCATATGTTCAAGAGAAGTCGTTCAGAAAAGTCAACCGTGTCCCATCCATTGCCATACATTATCCTTCATCCTTTCATGACCGCCACCCTGAATCATATGTCACAGATCGTTTTCACCTCCATTAAAATCATTAGCTCCGTTCCGTGTCACTGATGTGGGATTCATTAAGGCCCTCCTTTGACGGATCGATTCTTGTCGACATCAGCTCATTATCCAAGAAGTTGATCTAGGAACAACCCCTTCAGTACTTTGAAGCTTGCATGCCTCAATGGCAAGTTTCTCACTTCCGGCGACAGGTATACATCAATGACCTTCGACCGAAAGATTTTGCGTGGTGTTCGACGCCAAGTCCTTTATTCACACCACGTGAATTGTACTGCAGTACCTTGAGGGTCATTATCATTATCGGTGATTCCTCTCGCGCTTGTTAACGGTTTACATCATTGACCGGTAATCAAGCGATGTCTTTCCATGTTCGACTTCAGAACATTTCTCACATGGATCAACTTGTACTTAGAGTGAAGATCGAACGAGTTTGAAGACCCCGGATCTAGTTTCATCCATCCGGGCTGCGATATAAATTCAGGAAAGATAAAGACATTGACATGTACATCATTGCAGCAGATAGTCATCCTACTCAAAGGATGATAATTTCATCAAAATTATCAGTCTACCATCAGACGATTGTCTGTTCTATGTACAGAAAAATGAATTTATAAAGTTGAGCATGGGAATGCCCGCCTCAGCTAGATCATGAAAGCAGTATGAAAAATAATGTATTGTATTGTATCTTATTACAGGTCTCCTCCCAGCATTGGATGAACTTCGGATCCCCCTGATAAAGCATTTCACCCGATAAACGACCTCATACTTTAGGGGGCAACTGTTATAGACATTTTTGTGCCTTACAGCATTGAGCATGAAATGTCCATAATCTAAGGGATCCAAAGTCCCTAAGCATGTTGTTCCTACCCCTAGAGGAACAAGGCTAACAAACCACATCAATTCACAGAAGTTCTCCACCAGAAACTGCTCGAAAACAAGTCAATTCAGGATCATTTCAGTGGCTCCACTAGCTGTTTGCGCTGAATGTCAAAGCCAACACTGGCTACCTGCGCTGAATGTCAAAGGCAACACTGGCTACCTGCGCTGAGCAAGATTGGACATGTGGCAAGTTCATTTCTCAAGGTGTCAAAACCCAGGAAGCTTCCAAAATGACACTTGCCTCAGGGAATTCGACTGGTGATGAGTAAGAGGTTCCAAATCTCCAAGTGGAAGCAAGAACCTCCAAGTGGAATCAAGAACTGACAGAGGGAGAGGACACTAGTCAGATCTCAAGCTGACTCATCCTCTCTCCAAACATCTATATATGGATCTCTCCTCCATGAGATCTAGAGGCTGGAATTTTGTTATTGCAAAGAATTGCTGTTGGTTTGAGATTGGGATCATTGGGTGCTTAATGCTTTGAAGGGGGTGAAGATAGGAATTCCATTTGCTGGGAAGGAGATGCTGGATTGGAGCCCTCTGGGTTGTATCTCTTCCTGAACCTTGTTATTCATCAATAAAGCTATCTTGGTTTCTCCTATATACTGATGTATCTTTGATGTATGATTGCATTAGTATGTTTAGTTTATTTCTAATCCTGAACTAGTTATGAATATGAATCCATGTCTTGTGTAGTGTTCTCTTCTTGTGATCTTGCAGAAACCTCTTGAAGCTGGGCGAGCGAGAAGACAAGTAGCTGGGAACTCACAAAGAGAAGAGAAACCGGATCGAGGGACAAACGGAAGACACCGGTTAGTCCATCCATCTCTCTTCATTCTTAATTCATAAAGGAAGAATACTAGAATAGCTTTCTCTGTTTGTTGCTAAGGCACTGTCACACCTTAGGTGGATAGGATCGTCCTGCATAGGCATTTTTCCCCACAACACTAGTGATCAGATAAGGAGTGATATGTGACATCTTTTGGAAAAATTATTCTTACTGTTTTAATAAGAGAGAATTTAGCTTTATCGCCTCTTTGATGAATTCGTCGATAGTAGGAACATCCTTATATATTTCCATGGCTTGCTGCGAGTCTTGGAGTTGCATTTTTTTAGTCGATTTGTCCGCTTCATCGCTTATCTTCTACACCTCCATGCTCTATTATAATTGGTCTAGTGGCCTGCCTATTCAAACTTTCCCTCTGTTTCGAGCTGTTGCTCGAGCTGTGCAATCTTCTCTTCCTTTTCCTTCAACAAAACATATATGTCGGTAGCTATGTCCATGGTGGTAGTTGCATATGCTCCTGTAAACTATGACAATTTAGTCAAGTTTTCAGCGGGGTTGGAAGGGATGTCCTTCCAAACTATGTCCATTGGCTCATTCCCAGGTGGGAGTTCGGGTGTTTCTATCCTTCTCCTTTTCCTTTGTCTCCTTACTACAACCTTGTGGAGCAGGTTGTAGAACAAATCAAGAGAAGGGGTTTCAGTCACCTTTAAGACAATTTCCCATGTGAGCAGAGTGGGAATGATTTTAGTGTGCTGAGATGTCCTCAATTACTCATCCATTGGTTCAAACTCTATGTTTTTCTGAACATGCAAAGGAGTATGATTCTTCGTAGTTCCTGGGCATCTATTGTCTTGGGAGTGTCTTGTAGTTTCTTATTGAATTGATCCCACTCCTGCTCCAAACTACTGCTTTTGATCTCAGAACTAATATCTTTAGGCGGGGTACTCATACCCTGCTTTTTGGTTGACTTTCTAGTAGATTCTACTATTGTTGGTCACTTTAATTTCTTATTGAATTAAACATCAAAGTGCGACATTAATTGTCAACCCAGGGAAGTCTTGTTATTTCAAAGGCAACTGCATACTGTATGTACTTTAATTTTAAAAGTAATGGAAGTTATAGTATAAGCAAATCACGCCTTAAATTAACAAACTGAAGCTCCACTATGCATTAAAGCAATTACACTCTGTTGCAGATGGCTATCAGAGAAGTGCTTAATTCTAATAAAGAAATGGAAAGAATCAATCTGCAAAAGAAAACAATGGCTATGCTATAGCAGAGAATCAGGACCCTATCCCCCGGAGCGAGAATCTCCAGCACCTACCTCTGATTAATTCAGCCTTTCCAATTCACTCTGTAAATTAATCACCGATGAAACACTCATATAACAATAATCAAAAACAGAGTTTCAGCAAAGGTATTATAAACAATGTTCAACAAACAGTATTTTTAACATGGCATGAATAAAAGGCACACTTAACACACTGTAGAAATGTAATGGGTGAATCTTGTGATGAAGGTGGGCCCTGTCCTCCTCACAAGATTCCCTAGGAAACAAGAACTAGAAAAAGATGCTCAAAACAAAACTTTATTCATCCATCAATATGTCATATTACAGAAAAGAGTTCTAGTCCTGTTCCTTTAGCTAAGCCTTTCTATACAGTCTGTTCATCCCCCCTCTAATGTAGATGTCTCTTCTTTATATAGAGGAGACATCTATTACAAAAGATTTACATTGTTCTAACCCATTATACAAAAATAGGGAAGTCAATTCCCTGTCAATGAAATGTTGTTACAGTAATGTTGTCTTTAGATATAAGCGTTGCATCCCGTGTAACAACTTCTTTGGTGATCAGTCCCGATTCCTTTGCCGCTTTCGTATTTAGAATGCGGATCTCAATTGTTTCAGCATCGTGATCCGCATGCTGTTCCTACTATTTCAGCAACTACAAAATAGTCTTCCAGCTGTTTCAGCACCACAAACTGCACATCATCCTTTAACTGTTTAGCACTTAATAATTCAAAGATTAACTATGAAGATGTCGTGATTATATGCTAAATAATTAAACGTATAGTGATGAGAAGAATCATTTCATACCTTAGAGATAATTGGGTCAAAATCTTAACAAAGGCTTTTAAATATAAGTTTGAAAGGGATAGTATCATAGCAAAACATATGGTCAAAAAGGGACAATATGAGGCCCTAACATCCCCCCCAACTGAAGCAATTGCATGTCCCCATGCAACATCTACTCTGGATCTGAATCGGAATACTAGGATGTATAGTGCAAATTACTTATACAGTAAGTATAAAAGGTGATATCAGTCAGATTTCTAAAACCCTAGACACTCTGTAATCTCTGCCATGCTGCAAGCTCCTCCTTTTTGGACACCTTAAAGTCGGCCTTATATTGCTGTACTGGCAACCAAATAAGGGGAAAGTGAAAATGATAACCTAACCATTTGTTACCACATTGTTGAACACATTTAACATAATGAGGCATGCGTGAAATTGTTGCATGAAGATTGAGAGGGTTAAAAGGACGATATTGCCTTCTCTCCTTAGGGCAGTGTTCCCAGAACAAATTGTTTGCCTGCATGGCAAGAGATCCTTTCTTCTTGATATACTACTGACAGTCTTCTAACACTGCTACTTGTAATTCCCTAATATGCTCAGTCATTCCTGGTTCTTTTATAATCCTATGATGTTCAGCAATGAAAATAGCAGCGTTCTGTGGTTCAGCTCGAATCCACAGAAGGTGATTTTCTTCGTTATGTTTTGCTGAAAGAAAAGCGTTTTTCCATGTGAGCTGATTAGCCATAAAAGAAACCAAAGCTCTAATCTGAATATCACCAGCTACAGGAATCAAATTAAACTTCCTATCTTCTGGCATGGCCTCATTATGAAGATAAAGTTCACATAAGAGATTCTGTTCGCTGACTGAGGCTACTGCAAAGGTTTCAATAAACTGTTGTTGTGTGGTGACTTCATGTGGTCGTCCATCTCTGACTGCTTTTATCTGAAGGAATGCTAGGCATTCTGCTAGGAACACGGAATAATTAAAAGATGGTTTCCTGGTGGCCAGAAGTCTTTGAACTAATTCAAAGATAAGGGACAGTCTGGTTTTTAACATTTTATTTTCCTTCTGCTGCGTGTGGAACTGTTCCAAGACTTCCCAATTCCTATATGCATGGTTCTGCCATAATTATTTTTGTACCTGAAATGCCCATTCTTGCGATAAGGCATACTCTTTCTTCCATACAGCACTGAGTTCTTGAATGATTAAAGTTTGAGTAAAAAAAATCTCTGCACGAAGAGGCTCAGTCTGGGTAAATACCGTCTTTGCAGAATTTGGTGCAGGATTCTCAACTTTGACAACTGGGGTAGGCCGGTGTACTTGCGGTTTTTCTTCTTCTTCAGAAATCTTTGAAGGCCCTGCTGGTTCTTGTGTAACAGCAGGGCATTCCTTTTTAACTACAACAGGAGTTACTGCAGGAGTAGGTCCAGAGAATGGAACTTCAACTATCTTATAACCAGCTCGAGAATAAAGATCACCACATTGGCTGCACATGTATTCCTCATACCGATCCTTATCCACACTTCTCTCGGTTGCTGATGCTACCTGGGCCAAAGTGTACAGATTAAGTTCTTTTTCATAAGCTTCCCTTGCTATTATTAACTCCTGCTTATAGGCCTCAATCTTGGCTTTCAGAAACTCATTCTCCTATTGAAGGGAAGCTATCATAACTGGGCCTTCTATAACAATTGCAGTCTCCGTGGTTAGTTTAGGTGGATGGGAGGATGGTTGTTTGGTGGCAGCTTCATCATTCATTTCTCCAGTAGGTGGTTCTTGTGTGACAACTGTTGGGCCATCGGCTGGTTTTGCAATAGCTATCTCTTTCTGAACATGCAAATTTTTCATACTGAGCAACTGAGTGACTAGCTCTTCTGTAGCAACAGTATCCTGGGTATCAATTCTTTGTTCATTGGCAAGTGGTTCTTGTGTAACACCTTCTGGACTAGTAGCTGGTTCTTGTGTATCAGCTATTGAGTCAGTAACAGCTAAGTCTTGTTCAGTTTCCTGTTCCTGGTCATCAACAAGTGGTTCTTGTGTGACACTTGCTGAGACAGTGGCTGATTCAGCTGTATGTTGATTACCCATTTCCTGTTTATCAGCAGGTGGTTCTTGTGTAACACCTGCTGAGACAGTGGCTGCTATGTCCTGATGTGTTTCCAAATCATGGTTGTCAGCAAGTGGTTCTTGTGTGACACCTGCTGAACTAGTAGCTGGTTCTTGTGTAACAACTATATGCAGTACATCGTCCTGGGTATCTACTTTTGATAAGTTAGCAGCTGGTTCTTATGGAGCAGCTGCGTCTTCTAAGATGAATGATGTCACAAAATCCTAGACGTTTTGCATTTCGGTACCCGAGGGTAAGGAAGGTAGGGATTCGGGGTTTTGTGGGGTATGGTGTTTTAGAATAATGGGTAGGGTATCTAGGATAGGGGTCTCTATTGCTGCTGCGGGAGATATCCTCCTTCATCTTTGAGGTAAGGAGGCAGAAAAAATAAAGGGTTTTCTTTTATGGATTTCCTATTCTGGGGTGGGAGGAACACTCGAAATACTAGCTTGTTTCACTGAGGCCCTTGTTTGTCTTTTTATTGAAGAGGCAACCGTTTCTTGCGTTTTTCTTTTCCTTCTCAGCCGAGCCAGAGGAATGTCATCTTCTGAATCACCACTAGGAATATGGACAGTGGGAATGGATGATTCAGGTGAATTATGGGACGGGGTTGATACACTAGCGAGGTCAATTGGTCTGGATGTTGTGGATGGCTGAGGAATTTCATCATGTACTTGAGAAGTCTCGGCTGCCACCTGAGAAGTTTCAACGATTTCTTGCGGAATTGCAGCAGCTTCCTAGGGTGGGTTATTAAGGGGGAGAGGGTTCTGCAGGGCAAAGCCCCTGAGGATTAAGAGCTGAACCAGGCGATGGTGAGTAATGGAGAGGAGTGGGTACCTTGCATCCTTGGAATAATGTGACATATTATTTAGACACCCAAGCAGATAGTACGGCATATTCATTAAACGACCATGTCTTAAATGATTCAATAATACAAAGTCATGCTTGTACACTACCTGGTAACGTTCTTCACAGGTAAAATAGTGCTTGACAAACTCCACAACCTTTGCCCATGGAGGTGGTAATGAACGTAGTGCAACACCTCTGCCTTTAGGTTCGACCTGCTCCCCAGGTAGAAGAAAATCTTGCTGAGCATTCAGAATTAAGAGTTTTCGGTTGAACCAGCGGATACCATTCGCCAGTAATCCTGAAACCTGTGCTATATCCTCCTCTGTTACCGGAATTCGCACTCCCCGAACAATAGAATGGTCTTCCTTTAAATTAAGTGCGAATTCCAGGACTTGCTGAGAGTCAAATTCCTGGAGTCTTCGGAAGTAATCCACCCAGCCCGCTTGCAGAAAAATTTGATATACTTCTGGATAAAGCTCCAATAAAGACATTGAACCAGGTTCATTTTGGACAATGTTCCCTCCCATAGTTACTGGTTCGGTAAAATGCAGAATACAGAGCCGAGTTACTGTAGCCAAGACAGAGTAAGGTATTGCAAAATGGGGCGCGACAGAATAAAACCGGGACGGGATGATGAGACTCAATCGTGTTAAAAGAACGATGGTGATTGACATATCAGGTAATTATTGCGAAACTTTGATATTCCCCCCCAACTGCGGCTAAAAAGTGTACGAAGATTTTAGCAATCATATCGTGATCTTCTCATTAACTATTGTTTAATATTTACACATAAACACGCATACCTCACGTTTTACCTTTGATTGCTGTGCTGAAAGTCCATTTTTGTCATTTAGTGGATCACCAATGGTTATTAGAACAAGTTATAAGATATGAGGGTATTTACATAAAAGGCTTTCTTTATACATAGGAGGTGATGGCGAAGGAACTTCAATTATCAGGATAAATGGCTGATTCTCTGAGAATGGATAATATTATATATTAATTATTTTTGAGAGAAATTGATGCCTCAATTACGGGAAAAATGGGAAAAATTGACACTTTTTCGGAAAAATGAGAAAAAGTCGGTGTTTCCACAATGGAGAAGAATGAGGAAAAATTGATGTTTTAGCGACGGAAAAATGGGGGAAGATTGGTGTTTCAGCAACGGGAAAAAGATGGGCGAAGATTGGTGTTTCAGTAACGGGAAAAAAGTGCTGTGGTTTGTTATAGACATTTTTGTGCCCTGCAACCACAAGCATGAAATGTCCATAAACCAAGGGCTCCTAAGTCCCTAAAAGTGTTGTTCTAACTCCTAAAGGAACAAGGTCAACAGATTGCAGCTTCTCCCAGAAGTTCTCCATGAAAAAATGCTCAGAATTGGTCAAAACAGGATCATTTCAGTTGCTCCACTGGCTAGGTGCGTTGTATTGCACCTAAATACACTGTGAGGGTGCATTGCATTTCAAAAGTCCCTTCTGTGGGGTGCGATGGGCGAGAAATGACAAATGGCAGTGTCATTCCGCGAGGTGGAGAGACAATGGAAGCTTCCAGAATCTTTTCCTGTGACACTTGCCTCACTGAATTCGACCAAGGATGAGTAAGAGGCCTTCAGTCTCCAAGTGGAAGCAAGAACTATCAGAGAGAAGAAACTAACCAAATCACAAGCTGACTCATCCCCCTTACAGATATCTATATATGGATCCCTCATCCCAGAGATCCAGAGGCTGGAATTTTGCATATTGTAAGGAATTGCTGTTGGTTTTTTGAGACAAACATCAGATTGTTGGGTGATCTATGCTTTGTTTGAGGTGAAGAGGGGCTTCTTTGCTGGGAGGTTGATGCTGGGTTGGAACAACTGGTTGTAACTCCTCCTGGACCTTTTCTTGTTTATCAATAAAAACTATTTGAGTTTTCCTCCATGCTTTTGTATCATTGATGCTTGTTACATTTGTATGGTCAATTTATATCTGATCCTAGATTGTTTATGAATATAGATCCATTTCTTTGTATAGTGCTATGCTTCTATGATCTTACAGGTACTTTGTGAAACTGGGTGTGCAAGGGAGCAGGTAGCTGAGGACTATCAAAGAAGAGAGGGATCGAATCGAGGGATTAGCACAAGACAGAGGTTGGTCCTTCTGTTCCTCTCTATCTATAATTCATAAAGGAAAGACAAAAGTAGTTTTTCTTTGTTTGTTTCTAAGGCAGCTGTCACACCTTAGTGGGATAGAGCAGTTCTATATAGACACTTTTCCCTGTAACAAAATGGCGACTCCGCTGGGGAGCTAATTAGTTTGTTTGTTTATCATTCCTTGTTTGTTTGTTTCATAAACTTATAAGTAGCATTCGAACTGCATTTGCCATAACAAATGCAAAGTAGACAACTGCTGCTTCAATCCATTCACTGGATCTGTTTATGATTTAAACAACTGATTCACAAACTATCTGATTGCCCTTGTGATTGCTCTTAGATCCTCCTTAGATCTACCCCTGATTGTTGAATTACTGATTGCTTTTTACTCAGCCAAAAACCAAGAACTGGACTGCAAACTGTTACTCGGAACCCGAACAGAGTCTCGTTTCTGGCCCAGCGCAAGTACTGTTCAGAGATTCTGAATTTCAGTGCACTTCCCGAGTGGACAACCTGCACTGCATTTCAGATTCTTCTTGTTACAGGTGCGCTGATCAGACTAGCTCTGTGCAGTTGAGGTTTCTATGGTTCATTCCTTCCAGTTCTATTCCTGAATTTTGCTGCCTGTGATCAGTATATCTCTGTTTGAAACCCCTTTTCCCTGCTGTTATTCCACCTCCTTTGTACAAAAGAACTGTAGATGTTTTTGTGTGTTTGTTGATTCATTTACAGTTCTCCTTTGCAAAAGTAACATAATCGTACTGTCGTCTTTTGATTTGAATCTGTCGCAAGTGTCGATTTCAATCGTAGGAAAGAGTTTGATTGTCGTTGATGGTTGATTATCCTATTACTATTTCTTTTGGTCTGAATTTATAATTTTCTAGTGTCAAAAAAAGTATTCATTTCAAAATCGTAAGGTGTCGTAATCATCTCTAGTTTTGATTTTGAAAAGAAGCTTGTTTATATTTGTCGCTTGAAAATAAATTCAGATTTGTGCATCAACTTTCTTTTTTGCATCCATATACTAAGAAAGTCGAAAACAAATACATGCACGTGCATTTGCATATAGACAGTCTGTTTGGCTTGATTTAGGAAAGTGCATTTACAGTGTGCTCTTTGTGAAAAGATTCTGTCTTTCTTTTCCCTAGTAGTTAGGATTTTCATTGCATAAAAGAGATAAAAGGTTTGTTTATCATCTTTAGATTGCATTTTAGGAATTACATCTACATCTCGTGGTGAACCCGAAAGGAAAACTTCATAAACAAGATCAACTTAAAATAAATTCAATGAATCTAACAATGCTTTGGAACTTAACGCGCAACATTTAGAGGTCTAGGCTAAAGACGTATTCCGACGTCGTAAAACCTGGTAACTGTTGTTCTCACTAATGGTTGGGTGATTCATCCGCTTTGAGACGATAAGTGCCAGTACGGACTTGTGCTCCCACGTACCGTCGAGTATACTTTGGGAGACCCCTATAGGCTTAAATCCTTTATCCATAGAAATCCATGTCTGCCGCCCTATCGATCGCAATGCACTGAACACAGCATTCGGGAAGATTGAATGCCGTACCGTAAAAAGTATTCTGTAGTTTTGCGACTGGTTTGGTACTCCCTCTACCTAGACTTCCAGAGCAGTCCCTTTTATTCCTTTTCAGACTCCTTAACGGAAAAGGTCCATCTGAGCACTTGTCACTTCAGGCTCATTAAAAATCAAAGGAGATTAGAGTCCTCTTTTGTTTTTTCTCGACTCTTAAAAACTAAAAAAACAAGTTGTGTCAAAGTGTATAAAAATTTATTTTAAATGGAATATTCATTACCCCTTTTCCTACGTTGATCTTGGGTTGAGAAAGTGGAGTCCACCAACCAAGGAATTCCCCTTGGAGGAAATTCTAGTCCCTTCTCCTCTTGGGGAGATGTTGGTGCACCCCATATGGCCACATTGTCGCTTCCAGGACTGACAATTGGTTTGCCTATATGGCTCTTCTCAACCTCTCTCGTTCAGAACACCACTATTCCTGAATAATCGGATCAGCAATTAGACGAGTCCAGAGTTACCCACCAACCTTCTACTTCCTCTAATTCTTCCTATCCTCCTTCCTTTTCGCTTGATGGAGCTGGTAAATCCAAAAGTCAAGTACCTAAGGAGAAGAAGGAAAAGAAGAAGAAAGAGAAGAAGAGTAAGGAGCCAAAAGCGAATGGGGGCAAACGAGTTTCCTCTAACGAAAATCCACACACTACACCAACCAATCCTAAATCGCCATGTGTCATTTGCAAGGGAGACCACTATCACAGAGATTGTCCTTGCATCCCTCAGATCTTAAGGGACTGGTCTCCCCGTTTGCACAACCCGATGTCATCAACCTCTGATGATCATGTTGAAAACACACCGTCAACTAGTGAAAGTGAAGCCCCAGGACAAAAAGGAAAATATAGATTTCCTTGTAAACTGTGCGAAGGCGATCACGCCATCCACTGTTGTCCCTTCTTAGACGAAGCTAAAAGAGTTTTGGATGATCGTCCGGTTTCACCGGTACGACTTCCTCCTGGATATAAAAAACTCTTGCCAAGTCCATCACCAGTTGAAAATCCGGCTGGCCCGCTCAGGTGGTCGGCTGAAGCATCTATCATTGAAGATAAACCATCTGAATCCATACCAGACGAAAGTCAAAAGGTCGAGGTGGCAGTTGACCCGGCCTTGCCTTCAGAGGTTCCATCTTCGGATGATACACTCACTGAAGAGAACAAGGATGACACCGTCCAAATTCTTTTCATAAGCACAGACTCCAATGAACATGGGGGCAATTTACCCATTCCTTTACCGCAGGAAGGAAGTTCGTCAGAGTCATACCCGACCGTCTATTCGGTCCCACCTCCAAGAAACCTAGTTGTCTCCTTCGACTGGAACCAACTAGGCAGACCCCATTTACCAGCTAGTGTACCATTCCGAATTATTGTTCAAATATATAGAATGGTTATGGCTGGTACCATCATAGATGAGGGGGCTTCTGTGAGTATCCTTTCCTCGACTGCTTGGAAAGCACTTGGTTTGCCATCGCTTTTTCCTGAAGTGAGAAATCTGACAGGCTTTGATAAAGGAACCAGTCAACCATTAGGGATCCTTCGCAATGTGCCCATAACACTGAGTGGGAAAACTGTTCACATGAACGTGATGGTAGTTCAAGTACCCCTGGATTACAATCTACTCCTTGGACGAGACTATATTTATTGCATGAGAGCCATTGTCTCATCACTCTTTAGAGTGATGTGTTTTCCGCATGAAGGAAGAGTGGTCAAACTTATAGACCAGCTTTCATTTCTCGGATCACGCATAACAAATAGTCATATACCATCCCTAAATGGTCTTTTCACGCAAGAAATGTCTCAATCTCCAGTCCGTCCACCTGATGAGCGCGAGTGATTCGGGGGGACATGACTGAAACCCAGGGGGCATGCACCCTGGCCTGCTTCGGCAGGAAAACTTCGGGTATAAGGTAGGTTTCCGCGAGAGAATATGACCTCTGTACTCTCGTCCGTGATTGGAAGGGGGAGTTGGACTGAAACAAGATCCTCTTGTCAAAGTTATGTTAGGGACGGTCACGCCATACCATCCGCTCACCTTTGTTTATTTCGGTAGACATCGCCGAAGAAGTGTTTTGTTTGTGCTGTGAATAGAACAATCTTTGGGTAACCTGTAAGAGGTAGGCCTCTCTCGGTAAAACAAATGTTTTAACGGACTAAAGAAGGGGTAACCTTGAAACTCTGTTTTATACCTGGGGGCATGCAAACCTTTTGGAGTGCAAGCGAAGAGCGACTATTTTTTTTTTAAATTTATAGGACCTCTAACCCTTTAAACTCGTAGGATTGGTCATTTCCTAACTTGCATAAAGAAAGGATGTGGGGCAAAACTCTAAAAATTGCCGTTTCATATGAGACATTCTTATCATACGACTGGATTAATCGAGCAGTTTTAGCACATAGTTCAAGCTCGTTAAAAAATAAACATAAGACATGAGCAAATGTTTCCACCCGCGTTTAAGCTCGTTAAAAAATGAACTATTCCCCGGTAAATAACCATCGTGAATGTAGTACTTCAGCCATTAAAGCCTTGGTCGTTTTTGCATCGTCACCGCCACTTTTTCATTGGCCAATCATTCACCTCCATTTGATTGTTTACCCATTTTGAGGAACAGCTACGAAAGTGATCTCACTAGCCATCCTTGTGACACTGCCGTGATTGGAAAATTCCAAACCGTACCTGGAATCAGCTGCTACCCATGTTATCACTCGTTCCTCAAAAGACGAGTCTCCTTTAAGCTCTTTTCAACTGACTCGTAAAATATGAAAAGATTGCCGAGTCCTTGGCCTTTCCAGCTCATTAAAGGGATAGGAAGTGCTATCCCTCCTCTAGATTTTAATCTTTTTGGACCCGAGGGATTATTACACAAAAAGATCGAGCGCTTGTTTTGTTCGGCTCGTTAAAAGTATCGAAAAATCATCCCTTCTGTATTGTTTTATACTTTTTCGGACTTAAGGGATTAGGTGACGAAAAAGGAATTTTTGAGTTACCTTTACGTTCCTTTTTAGACTCTCTAAAATTGAAAAGGACAGAGTTATCTTTGTCGTTAAACTCGTTAAAAATATTAATAGCGACAAACTTGTTTATAGACGAGAATGAGTTTCACTATCGCGAGGCTCGTTAAAACATAACGATGGGTTTGCCCGAAGGGCAAATTATAGAACAAGCATATGTTATCCTCCTCAAGCTTGATAAAAATAAAGAGGTACTGGTCAGCAATGACTGGGGAAAATTGGGAAGAAAACTCAAGGAAACTTTATTGGTAGCAAGTCGCTCTTGAACATGACACTTCCGCTCCGTGTCCGAGTCGGGTTGGGTTGTTTCATTCACCGGTCACATCACCATGGTCACGCCATACCATCCACATTTGGGGTTAATGCTACCAATCCATCACATCAGTGTCGCCGATATGTTCAAGAGAAGTCATTCAAAGAATTCACCTGTGTCTCACCCACTACCATACATTATACTCCATTCTTTCATGACCGCCACCCTGAACCTTATATCACCATATTGTTTTCACCTCCATTAAAATCATTTGCACCGTTCTGTGTCATTGATGTGGGATTCATTAAGGCCCTCCTGTGACGGATCAATTCTTGTCGAAAGCAGCTCATTATCCAAGAAGTTGATCTAGGAACACCCCATTCAGTACTTTGAAGCTTGCATGCCTCAATGGCAAGTTTCTCACTTCCGGTGACAGGTTTACATCAATGGCCTTCGACCGAAAGATTTTGCGTGGTGTTCGACGCCAAGTCCTTTATTCACACCACTTGAATTGTACTGCAGTACCTTGAGGGTCATTATCATTATCAGTGATCCCTCTCGCGCTTGTTAACAGTTTACATCATTGACTAGTAATCAAGCGATGTCTTTCCATGTTCGACTTCAGAACATTTCTCACATGGATCGACTTGTACTCCGAGTGAAGATCGGACGAGATTGAAGACCCCGGATCTAGTTTCATCCATCCAGGCTGCGATATATATTCAGGGAAATAAAGGCATTGAATGTACATCATTGCTGCACAGATAATCATCCACTCAAAAGGATGATGGCTCTATCAGAATCATCAGTCTACACTCAGACGGTTGTCTGTCCTATGTACATGAAAATGAATTTATAAAGTTGAGCATGGGAATGCCCGCCTCAGCTAGATCATGAAAAATAGTATGAAGATAATGTATTGTATTGTATCTTATTACAAGTCTCCTCCCAGCATTGAAAAACTTCGGATCCTCATAATAAAGCATTTCACCCGACACCAAAAGGTTAACGACCTCATTCTTTAGGGGGCAACTGTTATAGACATTTTTGTGCTCTGCAACCACAAGCATGAAATGTCCATAAACCAAGGGCTCCTAAGTCCCTAAAAGTGTTGTTCTAACTCCTAAAGGAACAAGGTCAACAGATTACAGCTTCTCCCAGAAGTTCTCTATGAGAAAATGCTCAGCATTGGTCAAAACAGGATCATTTCAGCTGCTCCACTGGCTAGGTGCGTTGCATTGCACCTAAATACACTGTGAGGGTGCGTTGCATTTCAAAAGTCCCTTCTGTGGGGTACGATGGGCGAGAAATGACAAATGGCAGTGTCATTCCGCGAGGTGGAGAGACAATGGAAGCTTCCAGAATCTTCTCCTGTGACACTTGCCTCACTGAATTCGACCAAGGATGAGTAAGAGGCCTTCAGTCTCGAAGTGGAAGCAAGAACTATCAGAGAAAAGACACTAATCAAATCACAAGCTGACTCATCCACCTTACAGATATCTGTATATGGATCCCTCATCCCAGAGATCCAGAGGCTGGAATTTTGCATATTGTAAGGAATTGTTGTTAGTTTTTTGAGACAAACATCAGATTGTTGGGTGATCTATGCTTTGTTTGAGGTGAAGAGGGGCTTCTTTGCTGGGAGGCTGATGCTGGGTCGGACCAACTAGTTGTAACTCCTCCTGGATCTTTTCTTGTTTATCAATAAAAAATATTTGAGTTTTCCTCCATGATTTTGTATCATTGATGCTTGTTACATTTGTATGGTCAATTTATATCTGATCCTAGATTGTTTATGAATATAGATCCATGTCTTTGTATAGTGCTATGCTTCTGTGATCTTATAGGTACTTTGTGAAGCTGGGCGTGCAAGGGAGCAGGTAGCTGAGGACTATCAAAGAAGAGAGGGATCGAATCGAGGGATTAGCGCAAGACAAAGGTTGGTCTTTCTGTTCCTCTCTATCTATAATTCATAAAGGAAAGACAAAAGTAGTTTTTCTCTATTTGTTTCTAAGGCAGCTGTCACACCTTAGTGGGATAGAGCAGTTCTATATAGACACTTTTCCCTGTAACATCGTTAAAGAGGAAATGTTGCTGATGGATATTGAGATGAAATGGCCATGCTTCCCAAACTGAAACCTGATCCTGCTTGTAATGCCATTACTCCTTCAACCAGCCTCCGGATTAAGACTTGCAAAATAAATTGTAATATGGAAACCCTTCACAGGGATTATTAGTTAAGTAATCTAATCTAATACTAATACAAAAATAATGCAGAAATTAGGTGCAATGAGGGGCAAGAGACTCCCCCAACAAAATGTAGTGTGACTCTACCATGCAAGTGGCTTTAAAATCCTCCTTAGAAATTGGTTGCTCGTACAGACGAAGCTGATACCCATTTACTAGTAATGGAGTTCTAGAACCATCAATTGTTAGGAGCCTTACTGTTCCATTGGGAAAAACAGTGTCTATTTCGTAAGGTCCCAGCCACCTTGTTCGTAACTTTCCTTGAAAATTTTCAAACCTGGAATCATATAGTAAAGCCCAATTACCTTTTAGGAACTACTTATGTTTAATAGCTTTGTCATGCCACCTGGTTCTTTGCTGCTGAATCATAGTTGTTTGATGGATGGCATCCAACCTTTTTTCATCCAATTCCTGCAGTTGCTGCAACCTAGCTGTCTGTGCATCAGTTAAATCAAGGTTAACAGCTAAAGCAGTTCTTAAAGTTTTAATTTCAAATTCTACAAGGAAAACAACACTTTTATCGTAAACCAATTCATAGGGTGAAAAACCTGTAGCGTTTCTCCAAGTAGTTCTATAAGCCCATAATGCCTCAGGCAGTCTTTGAGACCAATCTTTCCTATTCTCTTTCACAGTTTTTGTTAAAATAGCTTCTATGACTTTATTTGTGCTTTCCACCTGACCATTATCTTGGGGGTGGTAAGGTGTAGTCATTTTATGGTTGATATGATATTTTTGAAGCATATCTTTAAAACCATGTGAATTGAAAGGAGGTCCTCCATCTGTGACTAATTATCTAGGCACCCCAAATCTAACGAAGATTTCTTCAAATAAAAAGGTTTAAACAGATTCTTCATTAGCTTTGATTAGTGCCTTAGCTTCCACCCATTTAGTCATGTAATATGTACAAACCAATATATAAACTCTTTGGTTGGATGGAGGGTTGATGGGCCCTACAAAATCTAGAGCCCATCTTTCAAAGGGTTCAAGTATTACCTGAGGGTTTAGTGGCATTTCATCTCTATGGTTGGGTTGGCCCATTCTCTGACAACTGTCACAGGCCCTGACATATTTCTTTGCATCCTTGAAAAGTGAGGGCCAATAATAATCCATCTTGAGAATTTTATGTGATGTTCTCTTATTAGCGAAATGCCCACCACAAGGGCCATCATGAAAAGCCTTCAATATGTTGTAAACTTCATCTTCTCTAATGCATCTCTGTATCTCCTGATCAAGTCCTGTATGAAAAAGACACCCATTTATCCAGCTGTACCTAGCACTTTGTTGAATGATCCTTCTTTTCTCCCTATGTGATAGGTGTGATGGTAACTTCCCTGCAACCAAATAATTGGCAATGTCTGCATACCATGGTGAGTGAGCAGATACTGCAAACAAATATTCATCAGGAAAGGAATCACCTATTGGAGTATTATCATCAGTTTTTATTCGAGAAAGGAAATCAGCAACCACATTCTCTTTACCTGGTCGATCCACAATTGTAATATCAAATTCTTGTAGTAACAATAACCACCTGGTAACTCGAGAATTTGTAACGGATTTATTCATTAAATACTTAATAGCTGAGTGGTCAGTGTGAACAAAAGTAGGATAACCAGTAATATAATGTTGAAATTTATTAATAGTATAAATGACTGCTAAAAATTCTTTCTTGGTAACTATGTAATTAAGTTCAGTAGGGGTCATATTCTTACTAATGAAGTAGATAGCATAAGGAAGATTGTTTTCTTCTTCACCCAAGACAACTCCAATTGCAGTGTCTGAAGCATCAGAGGATATGTGAAAGGGAAGTGCCCAATCAGGTCCCCTCAGAATAGGAGCTGTTGACAACTGATGCTTAAGTTCATCAAATGCTTTCTGACAAGCATCAGTCCACTTAAATTCAACATTTTTCATAAGTAACACAAACAAAGGGGAGGCTATTTTAGAGAAATTTTTGATAAATCTTTTGTAATATCCAGCATGTCCTAAAAAGATTCTTACATCAGTTTGTGTTTTAGGAATAGGAAGGGTCTGAATTACCTGTACTTTGGATGGATCCACCTAAATCCCAAGAAATCAAATGAAGTGCCCTAGTACAATTCCTTCGTTCATCATCATATGACATTTTTCAGTACTCAAGGAAAGTTTAGCTTGTATACATCGTTTAAGTACTTTCTCAATGTTTTGCAGTGCAACTTCAAAAGTCACACCATAGGGAGTGAAATCATCCATAAATATTTCCAAAGAATCATTAAGCATATCAGAAAAATTCCTATAACTGCTCTTTGAAATGTTGCTAGAGCATTACATAGTCCAAATGAGAAAACTCAATAGGCAAAAGTTCCCCAAGGACTAGTAAAGGTGGTCTTGTCCTGATCTTGGGGTGCAATTCTGATTTGGTTATATCCGCTAAAACCGTCTAAAAAGGAAAATAATTTCTTCCCTGACAAGCTATCCAACACCTGATCAATAAAGGGCAAGGGGAAATGATCTTTTTGGGTGGCTTTGTTTAATGCTCTATAATCCACACACACTCTCCATTTCCCGTTTTTCTTAGGTACTATCACCAATGGCGAAACCCATTCACTGTCAGATATATGATATATAAACTCGGCATCAAGCAATTTTTGAAGCTCTTCCTTAACAATTTCCCTTAGGTTGGGATTCATTCGTCGCTGGGGTTGATAGACTGGTCGGGCTCCCTCCTTAATATAAATACGATGAGTACATAATTCAGGAGAGATCCCCTTCATGTCCGTGTAATCCCAGGCGAATGCTTCTTTGTTTTCACAGAGCAACCTCATTAGCTATTGTGTTTCAGCATATGATAAATTGGGGTTTATGGTTAGTGTTTTGCCAGGTTCAATTTCTATTGTTATGCTTTTAGAGGAAATAGCAGTTGATGTTTGAGGTAAATCTTCAGATTTAAGCTTTTGTTGTGCTTCAGGATCCAGAATTGTAGTTAACTGATTATGTGCTTCAGAAGTAACTAAGGAAGGTTCAGAAATAAAATTACTAATTACTTCGTCTTCTGTGGTATCTTTAAGAGTTAAGGCCTGTCCAATGGTCAAGATGGGTTGAGTATCATTATCCTCATAGTCTAACCATACAGAATCGTCATTATTAATCATAGGTGTAGCATGAGGGTACAACATAAGCTGCTTAGTTTCACAGCCATTAGAAATTGTCATTGAACCTGATCAACAACTGATAAAAGCATCTGCTGTAGCCAGCCAGGGTCTCCCCAAAATCAGAGGATGCCCCCCCAACTTTGCTTTAGTCTGTAACACCACAAAGTCAGCTGGGTAATTCCAGGATTCAACTGAAATAATCAGGTCTTCAATAACCCCCTCTGGTTTGATTGTGGAACGATCAACTAATTCCAGGATAGTTGGCATTTCTCTAATTATATTTTTCAATTGTAACAGCTGTGCAGTTTCAAGGGTCATGATATTTATAGCAGCACCTAGGTCTACCAGAACTCGTGAAACAATAGTTTTTCCGACCTGCACTGTGACCGTAGGGTGACCAGGGTCACCATATATGATAGGAGGGTCTTTTCCTGTCATTAAAGTAGCTAGATCTCCCATGACATGAACTGTAAGGGGATATTTAGCCCTCCTACCAGGTTTCTTAATGCAAATTTCTCTAACAGTTCTGGCATAGATTGGTACATCTCTGAGTGCTTGTAAGAGTGGAATTTTAACATACGAATTTGCAATTCCCCTAAAAGGTTAAAAGTAGGTGGCTCAGGCATCTTAGTGAGAGCCAAGCACTCAGGGAATGGTGGTTCTGCTGTTTCAGTAGTTCCATTAGAGGATGGGTTGATTGTTTCAACAGTTTTATTAGAGGATGGCTTGACTGTTTCAGCAGTTTTATTAGATGATTTATTCTGTTCTGCTTCATCTTTCTCAAAGTCTGAAGAGGTAATATCATCTATAATTGGCTCAAATACTCTCCCCGATCATAAATGAATACCATTGCATTGCATAGGAGATGTAGGCAGGTTTTGAATGTCAATAACTTGCACAACTTTATTGTTATTTGGGTTAGGGTTCGGTTGTACAGGCAGTTGAGGCTTCATGGTCTGATTATTCGATGGGGTACCTGCCGGAAGAGAAAGTTGTTGCTGGAGCTGAGGAAATTGATTTGAGAATGGAGTCTATTGAGCTCTCCAGTTTGGGTTCCATTGGTTAAAATAGGATTGCTGTAGAAGCCAGGGATTCCACATTGTAGGGTCTACAAAGGGAGGGTTTGTTTGCTGCATGGGTGGGAAATTAAAGGGTGGGTATTGGATTTGGTTAAAGGGTGGGTAATTTGCTTGATTAAATGAAGGATAATTATTCCAATGATTAAATGGCATACTAGAATTCATACCTTGTCCTCCTGGTTGCCATTGCCTCCTTTGTGTCAACAGATAAACTGCTTCAGCTTCTTCCTCCGTTGGTTGTAATGCTACCTTTATCCCTGGTGTTATAGACATTTTTTGGCACTACAACCCCAAGCACGAAATGTCCATAAACCAAGGGCTCCTCAGTCCCTAAAAGTGTTGTTCTAACCCGTAAAGGAACAAGGTCAACAGATTACAGCTTCTCCCAGAAGTTCTCCATGAGAAACTGCTCAGAATTGGTCAAAACAGGATCATTGCAGCTGCTCCACTGGCTAAGTGCGTTGCATCTCACCCAAATACATTGTGAGGGTGTGTTTCATTTCAAAAGTCCCTTCTGTGGGGTGCGATGGGCAAGAAATGACAAATGGCAGTGTCATTCCGCGAGGTGGAGAGGCAAGGGAAGCTTCCAGAATATTCTCCTGTGACACTTGCCTCACTGAATTCGACCAAGGATGAGTAAGAGGCCATCAGTCTCCAAGTGGAAGCAAGAACTATCAGAGAGAAGACACTAATCAAATCACAAGCTGACTCATCCCCCTTACAGATATCTATATATGGATCCCTCATCCCAGAGATCCAGAGGCTGGAATTTTGCATATTGTAAGGAATTGTTGTTGGTTTCTTGAGACAAACATCAGATTGTTTGGTGATCTAAGCTTTGTTTGAGGTGAAGAGGGGCTTCTTTGCTGGGAGGTTGATGCTGGGTCAGAACAACTAGTTGTAACTCCTCTTGGCTCTTTTCTTGTTTATCAATAAAAGCTATTTGAGTTTTCCTCCATGCTTTTGTGTCATTGATGCTTGTGACATTTTTATGGTCAATTTACATGTGATCCTAGATTGTTTATGATTATAGATCCACGTCTTTGTATAGTGCTATGCTTCTATGATCTTATAGGTACTTTGTGAAGCTGGGCGTGCAAGGGAGCGGGTAGCTGGGGACTATCAAAGAAGAGAGGGATCAAATCGGGAGATTAACGCAAGACATAGGTTGGTCTTTCTATTCCTCTATATCTATAATTCATAAAGGAAAAACAAAAGTAGCTTTTCTCTGTTTGTTTCTAAGGCAGCTGTCACACCTTAGTGGGATAGAGCAGTTCTATATAGACACTTTTCCCTGTAACACCTGGTAAAGAGGGGCATTGTTGAGTTTCGTGGTCCTTTTCACAAATGGTATAGATTGGCACCTTGTCCAGTGGGCATTCCCTCAATGGATGTTTTTCCCTGCATTTAGAGCAGAAGATGGAAAAAGCAGTGTCTGCCTCTACCTGCTTCTTTTTAACCTGCAAGGTATCAATCTGTGAAGCAAAAGAACTTAACATTTCAGTTTTAAATTCCTCAAGTAAATTACCTATTTCAGCCCTTGTTGCTCCACTACTAGCTGATTTCTGGACCCTTGAATAAGTACTATCCCTGCTTTTTGATTTATTTGCAGCTCCTCTTGAACACCTCTTGTAGAGATTAACAATTTTGTCATACGATTCTTTGGATATATCTCCTTTACCAAGCATATTTAGCTTATCTAAACAATAATCTCTTACTCCTCAACAATATTGTTTTGAGAATATCTTTACTTACATCGAGGTGTTCAGATCTCTGCAGATTATATTGGAGTCTTTCCACAAAGTCCTCCAGATTTTCATCCTCCTTCTAAACCATCTTGAATAATTCCCCCCTTTTTTCCCTTGTCCGACAATAATCTTGGTATTTGGCCAGAAATTTCTCCTTCATCTGGTCCCATGTCGTGATCACATGAGCTCCCAATCTCATAAACCATCTTAGTGCATTCCCCTTTAATGTAGCTGGAAACAACTTCAATTTCTGAGCAACATTAACATAGTCATAGCTTCTACACAATATATCAAATTCAAAAAGAAACTCATCAGGATCTTCAGAGGATAAACCATGGAAATTGGGTAATGATGAAAGTGGGATATTCTTCATAGGAGTTGTTCCTCTGGGGAGTTCCCCAATAGGGAATTCCAGGGTGGAGAGAGAATTCTCTCCCCTTCCTTCTCCTCTACGACCTCCACCGGAAAGTCCTTCATTGTTATCCTCCATTGGTTTTTCCCGGTCTTCAGTGCTTTCTGTTGGACTTTCAATGTCCTGAACTAGTTCCTTAACTTCAGTATCCTCTATTGGCTCCTCAATATTTTCTATTGGTCCTTCGACTTCTTCCACTAGTTCCTCAGTGTATTCTGATGATTCTATAACCCTTTCAAGTTCCACTACTTCTTTTGTTTGAGAGTCTGTTTGGAAAGAGTGTTGGGTTTGTCGCCTTCGAGAGCTTAACCTCTGGGATGTCTCAGCTTTTGAAATAATATCATCGATGAAAGTTTTTCTTCCTCCTCTTCCTTTGCCCTTGCCACCTGTAGGATTAGTTTTCTTGCGTCCTCTCATGCATTTTGCATACCTACAAAAAAATCATCAGTACTTTTAAAATCTATAATTGCCTTCCTTGGCAACGACGCCAAAATGTTGGTCACTTTAATTGCTTATTGAATTGAACAACAAAGTGCGACATTAATTGTCAACCCAGGGAAGTCTTGTTATTTCAAAGGCAACTGCGTACTGTATGTACTTTAATTTTAAAAGTAATAGAAGTTATAGTATAAGCAAATCAGGCCTTAAATTAACAAACTGAAGCTCCACTCTGCATTACAGCAATTACACTCTGTTGCAGATGGCTATCAGAAAAAGCGCTTAATTCTAATAAATAAATGGAAAGAATCAATCTGCAAAAGAAAACAATGGCTATGCTGTAACAGAGAGTCAGGACCCTATCCCCCAGAGTGGGAATCTCCAGCACCTGCCTCTGATTAATTCAGCCTTGCCAATTCACTCTGTAACTTAATCACCGGTGAAACACTCATATAACAATAATCAGAAACAGAGTTTCAGCAAAGGTATTATAAACAATGTTCAGCAAACAGTATTGTTAACAAGGCATGAATAAAAGGCACACTTAACGCACTGCAGAAATGTAATGGGTGAATCTTGTGATGAAGGTGGGCCCTGTCCTCCTCACAAGATTCCCCAAGAAACAAGAACTAGAAAAAGATGCTCAGAACAAAACTTTATTCATCCATCAATATGTCATATTACAGAAAAGAGTTCCAGTCCTGTTCCTTTAGCTAAGCCTTTCTCTACAGTCTGTTCATCCCCCATCTAATGTAGATGTCTCCTCTTTATATAGAGGAGACATCTATTACAAAATATTTACATTTTTCTAACCCATTGTACAAAAATAGGGAAGTCAATTCCCTATCAGTGAAATGCTATTACAGTAATGTTGTCTTTAGATATAAGTGTTGCATCTCGTGTAACAGCTTCTTTGGTGATCAGTCCCAATTCCTTTGCTGCTGTCATATTTAGAATGCAGATCTCAACTGTTTCAGCATCGTGATCCGCATGCTGTTCCTGCTGTTTCAGCAACTACAAAAATAGTCTTCCAGCTATTTTAGCATCACAAACTGCACATCATCCTTTAACTGTTTAGCACTTAATAATTCAAAGATTAACTATGAAGATGTCGTGCTTATATGCTAAATAATTAAACGTATAGTGATGAGAAGAATCATTTCATACCTTAGAGATAATTGGGTCAAAATCTTAACAAAGACTTTTAAATATAAGTTTGAAAGGGATAGTATCATAGCAAAATATATGGTCAAAAAGGGACAATATGAGGCCCTAACAACTATATTCTCAGTGTCTTCTTCCTTCCTTGTATCTAGTGCTTTCCCTGTACATAATTGAGACTCTATGTGAGAATCAAGTCCCTCGTTGTTGATAGTTACACTAGGCATAGGTTTGTCTTCGACTTTTAACAAATGCAACCGAATTATTTCGAGCCTTTTATTTCTGAACTCCTGAAAGCTTTCGAAATATTCAGGACTCATTTTTGTCCTTTCCCATTCGAATGATTGTTTGAAGGATTGAGCTGACTGTAAAATTTCTTCAAAATCATTAGCCTCATGGTTATAAGGCTTGATCTTTACTGTAGTAGTGATGTTATATGCTATCTTGACTAGATAAAATTTCCTTTTGGGAAAAGTATGGAGCTTGAGGCTTTCCAGGCTCACTGACTCCTTTATTGCATGGTTAAAATTTTCTAATGAAAAGGAACCACACCTAATAGGAAAAGATGGCCACAATAACTTCTTGCTTTCTTTCAGAACTTTGGTCAAGCCTTTTTCCATGGTCTGGTGGGCTATTTCTCTTACTAATAATTTATCGGAGACATATATAGGAAGGACATGTAGGTCTGTTGTAATACCAAAATCCCTGATGTATGTGAATCATTTGTCAACAAAATATTTGCCGACTACAGGAAGGTCTGTAGTGGTTTCTTTGGAAAACATTGGGGCTTTCTGATTAAAACTTAATTGATGCAACAAAAAAATAACAACATGGCATATTTTATAAAAATGGGGTATATAATGGGATTCCCAAATTTGTTTATGGGTCATATGGATAGGTTAGGGGTCCTGCAAGGTCCGTTTCCAACCCATGATTGCAAATTTAGTGTAGAAATAGATGGCATCCATAATGTAGGCACTAAAATACAATTGAGGAAGGTTATCTGGAGAGGAGCATCTCTTCTGTCAATATTCAATGATGACAGTGGCTAGGTGATCAGATAGGATGGTGGCACAATTCATAATGTGGGAATTGACACAGGCATCAATCTAAGGAAACCATTCTATGGAAAACTTAGCATTATTAGGTAACCTGTATAGTCTACATAACATAGCAGCTACATAGTTGTAGGGGTTTGCCAAAGAGGCTACATGATACATACCTGTTTTATCAAATTTGAACTTGTTCTCTAGTACCCTCCACACATGGATCATCTTGAAAGGTTCTTCATTCTTCTTTGTGAAATTGGCCATGTATGGTTTATCATATATATCCTGAGGGTTAGGTATATGGTACATTTGCTTTAGGTCTTCTGCTTTGAATGACCCCATGAGTTCCATTCTCAAGTTCTTGAATTGCCTATCTTCAATAGTGAGGTTTTCCACCACCCACCTAATCATATCAATGTATGGGAGGATTTTTTCTCTCGCTCCTATTCTATGAAGGAAAGAATAGGCATCGTCCTTGAATTGGAGTCTCAAAGGTTTAACTGAGTCAACTGTCAATTTTGTGACAATAACCTTGGGACTCTCATCCTCAAGCCTATTCCATATGACTTGCCAAGTTGTTGCTCCCCAATTGACACTGCACACCATATCAAAGAATACAAGGGACATTTTTGATAGCTCAGATTCTGTAATGCTCTCCTTTTTCTATTTCTGTATCACTTTCTACAATGTCATGTCTTTTGTAGCATGCCTGAAATGGAGGAGATATATTCAACACGGTCGATATAGGGAAATTAAGGTTGAAAACTCTCTAAAATGACATTGAATTGTGGGAGGATTTCGAATGAGATATTCAACATTAACTAGCCATAACTTGAAACATCATTACCTCTCCTCAGGCTGCTAAACATTAATTACCCTGTCAAACCATTCATTATTATATTAAAACATAGTTACTTCCCACGCTTGGTGCTTTATTCATGCATCGCAGATTTTTAAATGATGTCATATAGCGTTGTCTATTTATAATTGGAAATGCAATTGCAAATATCGCAATATCGCATTTCGTAAATCATTAACGGATGACAATTGACATGGCTTATTTATTTGTGACTCATGAGAAATGCGATTGTCAATTGTTAAGGCATTTTGATCAGGTTGTCGCAGCGAGGGTTTTGACCATATATCACAATTTCTTTAAGGTGTTTATGGTTATCACATGAAAAAAATAGGTTTGTGATTTGCAATGAGGATCCTAAACTTGGGTTGTTTTCTAAGAGTTTTCAAGGCAATTTCGTAGAGTTAGGATTTATTTTTGGGAGACTAAAAAATTAAAAAGGGTCCACATTTATATTTCTAATATTAGCTATTACTAAATATAAATGAGGAGGTTGTTACATAGTACAACAATTGGCAATTCACTTGGGAGAACCAATAATCTCTGATTGGTTTTCTGAAATTTCTAAAAACTTTCAAAATAGGAAGAGTTAAAGGAATAATAGTTACATGAGTTATAAAGTAAACAACATTTCTCTAGAGTCCTAATCTCTTACTCAATCTATTTATTCAGTTACTTTACTCTTGTAGTGATAAAAAATACAAATGCCTGCATCAGCCAATATTAAGATTTAAAGAGATATAGTAGGTTTCTCCTACAAATTAGTTTTTTTGTGTTTACTAATTTATCACAGATAGAGCCTCTGCTGCCAGTAGGCATTCATAGCCATGACATGGTTATCTTTTAACCAACAACGATTCATTGTCCCATATGAAGCAATTTTCAAAATTCAAAATGATATTCACTTGGTTTCAATATCATTTGGATCTTGCCCTTTTTTTCGTTTATATAATCTTTCCTTTTAAGTTTCTTAAAAGACATTGTCTAGGCTTGGTAACCTAATAACGACAATGCCACTCACTGGTTGTAATTAAACTGAACAATCTAGCTGTTGATGAGACCCCTTTTCATTTGATTGATTAGATCATTTGCTATTACCCTGTTTTGGTATGCGGTTTTGGTAATATCAGTTTAATTATCTCCCTATGATCACGGTAAACAAGCTCATAATGATACTTATTGTCTTCTAAGTTTTTCATATTTTAGAATTACACTCTGAAAAAAAGGAAAATTTTATCAGAAGGGTTGAATCATTGGTTCTTTTAAGAGTTTTGGATGATAATGATAGAGTTTTAAGATACACATCTGTAGAAAGTCCTTACTAGGTTAAAGGTTCTTTTTTTGACTGATAACAAAACATTTGTACTTTGTAAAGGTAATAGTTTGTTCATAGAATACATGTTTAAGTAGGATCAAGTTTTTCCAAAGAAATCAAGTTTACTTTGATACTCAAATATCCTAATTATTTCCTTAACTTTTCCTACTTATAGAAGCAAAAAATAAAAAATATTATCAAAGATTTTATTTTGAAAAACCAAAAGTAAATACTACATAACATTTATTTTCCTAAGAATTTTAAAGGGTATATGATACAAAATTAGAAGAGGTTATCTTCTAGGAAAAGTATTTCTTCATAATTTCCCTATTAATAGGCAAGGAATGTATCCTTCCTGATAAGTCTTGTAAAGGAAATGTTCATTGACCAATTTCTTAATGATTTGGAAAGGGCCAAGCTGTAGTCTTTGGAATTGGTATGTTTACCTTTTTCCTCGTGTGCTTTGTCCCATTTCAAAACCAGATCACCTACTTCAAAAGTCTTATGACTGGTAGAGGTTGTATCAAAAGAGGCTTTGACTAATTGCTGATAATGGAAGTGGGTTGCTTTAGCCTTTTCTTGTTCTTCTTTGAGCTTAAGAATTTGGAATTTTCTTGCTTGGAGAGAAGAGGAAGGGTTTTCATCGATGAATTGAACTAGGGTGAGAGATGGAATTGATATGTTTATGGGGAGAATAGCTTATTTTCCATAAACTAAAGAAAATGGAGAAGAACTGATGGAGGCCTTCTGTGTAGTTTTGTCTACCTAAAGAGAAAATGTCAATGCTTTGTGCCAATTCATATGATTTTGATCAATAGTCCTTTTGATGATTCTGATAAGGTTTTTTTTTGTCGATTATGTTAATCCATTACCTTGTGGATAATAGTTGGTTGAATACTTTAATTTAAAACCTCGCTTTAAACCAAATTCCACCATTGTATTTCTAGAAAAATAAGATGCATTGTCAAACCTTAAATCTATAGGTAAGCCAAACTTGGTAATTATGTACTGATCAATGAAGTTTGTGACATTTTCTATTTTAGCTATCTTTAGTGGGATAGATTCAACCCATTTTGTAAAATAATCAGTAGTTGTAAGGATGTATTTGTGATGCTTGGAAGAGTTAGGAACAATCTCACCAATTATATCTAATCCCCATTGTTCAAATGGTTTTTGGATGTTTACTAGCTGGAGAGGGAATGCTAGCTTCTTTTCTCTTCCAGCTGTAGTTTGACAAGTTTTACACTTTCTTGCATATTCATGTGCATCCTTGAATAGTGTTGGCCAATAATAACCTGCATGCAGGATTTTGTGAGCTGTGGTGTTTCTCTGAAATGTCACCTAGCCGGTCCATCATGTAATTCTTGCATGACCTTTTCAGCTTCAAGCTTTTCTATGCATCTTAAAAATACCGAATCATAATTTTTCCTAAACAATACATCATTTATTAATTCATACCGATTTGATTTCAACCTTAAAGCACGCTTTGTTTTATAATTGAGATGCATAGGAGCATATCCATTGTTCAAATAGAACTTCAAATCAGCATATTGCAATTGTGCATCATTGAGGCTTACCTATGATATTTGCACTTCATTACATTGGCCTTCTTCTGCTGATAAGTGGGAATATCGAGTTAGAATCCTACAAAAACCTTGGCCCCTAACAATTTTACTCAACCAGATTTCTACATTGTATTATTGAAGTGCAGTAACCCAATTGGATCTTTTCTCCCCTACTTCTATTTGAATCAATAATTGCCTTACTACAAGATAAGGTACTACTATCTTTGTATGGGTTTTCAGAAGAAAATGTCTGAAATGTTTCAAGCTTTTAAAAACAGCAAAAGCTTGTTTCTCAACAGCTAAATAATTTATCTCGGGACCTTACAAGTTAGAACTGAAAAAAGAGATGGGTGCCTCGATATTTTTATCATTCAGCTATGTTAAAACTTCTACATATGATGTATTAGATGAAAAAGTGTATAACACAAAATTTTTGAGAAAGTCAGGAGTTGTTAGAGAAGGAGCATTGATAATGGATTTTTTAATCAACTCAAATGACTCTCTTTCATATTTACCCCACTTGAAGACTGCATTTTTTCTTTTCATTACTTTGAAGGGGTAGGACAATCTGTGAGAAATCTAGAACAAATCTTTTTACAAAATTTATTTGGCCTAGGAACGATTGCATGGTATTTTTGTTATGTGGGAGAGGATTTTTTTCAATCTCTTAGACTCTATCAAGATCAATGTAAATCCATTTCTTAGAAACTATAAATCCAAGGAGTTTTCCTTCTATTAAAGCATAATAAGATTTTCAAGGATTTAAAGAAATGCCATATTTCTTGCATCTTTCAAAAATGTTCTTTAGGTCATTTAAATGTTTGTTTCTATCCTTAGAATAGACTATTACGTCATCTAGGTAAATAACAACTGATTTATTGATCAAACCTTTGAAAGCAATATCCATAGCATGTTGAAATGTAGCACATGCATTTAAGAGTCTAAAAGCCATGTTCTGATAAGCATATGCCCCCACTTAGTCCTGAATGTTGTCTTCAATCTGTCATCTAGATGTACAAGAATTTGATTGTATCCTGAAAATCCATCTAGAAAAGACATTAATTGAGAACCTTCAACTAATTGCAATATTTTCTCCATAGTAGGCAAAGGAAATTTATCCTTTTTACAAGCTCTATTTAGGTTTCTAAAATCAATACAAATCCTAATATCACCATTATTTTTCCTCGCAAGGACCATATTTGATACCCACTTTGAGTGTTTAACAGGAAATATTATTTTGGCTTTGAAAAAGCTTGCTCAATTCATATTTGATTTGACTTTCAAGGTTTGGGTGAATTTTCCTAATCTTCTATTGTACTAGTTTTTCATTTGAAGTCATTGGTATGGTATGTTGAATTACCGAGGTATCGTAGGTCTTGAGTATGCATAATCCTAGGCAAAGACACCTTTATATTTATTTAACAACTTAATGAATGATAACCTTTATTCAGATGATAAACCAAGACCTAGGTTGACATTTTGAGGTTTTTCAGTTGAACTTAGGTTTACCACTTCAAATCTCATAGTGTAACTCTGAGTTTTGGAGTTGTTAGTATTCTTGAATCTATCCTTTAAATCATAGAGATCTTCCATCTTAACTATAGACTTCGGAATTGGGTTTTGATCTTGTTTATGGTTGATTTGAAGATCATGCTCATGTTCATCTATGATCTGTTCCTCATAAGGCCAATCTGATGTAAGGAAATTGATTATATCAACATCATTATTAAACACTCTCCAATTTGTCACATTATCAGGAATGGATGACCTAAAGACTAACTCTATTGAAAATCCATCTGGACTAAATTCTTCCGAAGGTATAAGCTTGGATGCTGTATTAGCAAGTAAATCAGCACTTGTGTTTTGCAATCTGGGAAGTTAAGAAATGTTAAAAGCAGTGAAATGAGAAGTAATATTCTAGGCAAGATATTGATAATGTTTAAGGTGCCCATACACACAATGAATTGTGTTTCTTACCTATTTAAAAATCATTTCAGAATATCCATATACTTGCAAGTATTTGACATTAAGGCTAATGGCTTTATACAACCCTTGAATCAATGATTCATATTATGCGGTATTGTTAGTTCATTAAACTTCAAGTCTGCATGCTAACATGGTTTTTTTTCCTTGCGGGTTGATTAAAATACATCCTACACCTGTACCATCTTCGGATTTGGAACCATCAAAATAAAGAGTCCAAAATAATGAATTATCTAAAATAATATCTACTATATTTACACATTTGGAAGCATATGTTTGTGAAAAATTATCTATTTGAGACACTAAAACATCATTTGGAAAGGGAGACCTCTGAGCATTAAAGGATCCTAGGAATGACTGGGTTGAATAATTTCCAATGATATTATTGGTGAAAGCAACAAGTTCATTGCTTCCCTTGAGATCAATGACTGTGCATTTCATGAATTTTTCTCCTTCTACTCTGATTTGGTTTGGTTTATCATTGTGTGGAAACTGCATGTGATACCAATCAATTGCAAAGTATCCTTGCAACTTTTCAAACCAATCCCTACTTAAAATTAAACCATAAAATTTGGGGATATCAACCACTAGAATATTGATTATTTGTGAAACTTTTGGATTAGAGGAAAGCCTAATTGAAACTATTGCTATTTCTCCAAGTACTTCTACTTTTGTTCTTTCCAATTGAACTATGTGTACTGCAGATTTTTGAGGTGTAATATGCAATTTGGTACACATTGTGCTTGGCATAATATTTGAAGAGGCTCTGAATCAACAAGGCAATTATGGATATTTTTGTTGAAAATCTCATAAGTAAGAAGAAATGGAGATGTATGAGAGATAGACCTATTACCTATCAGGACTAAATCTATCAGATTTACTTTATTTAAAGAGGAGGGAGGTTCTCCCATATCATAGGCAGCTTGAGTAACTACAACAGATGGTAGAGGGGATACAAGAACTGATTTGAACTCTCTTAATAGAATTTTCTGTTTTTGCTTGACTTTAATGATTTTGTTTAATGAAATTTTTGCTCTCATATTTTTCATATATTCGACTATGTTATATTCCAATGTATCCATGATTACCAATGTTTTGGAAGGATTTGGGGGATCTAGTGGAATAGGATCAGTTTGACTAGTATTATACTTCTTACTTACTATTTTCTCCTTTATAGGAATAGCAATTTTCTGTTTCTAATTTGTTATAGACACATCATGAGAGATTTTACTTCTTGTAGTTATTGGCATAGTTTATTCTTCTTCTTCAGTTGGAAGAATGAAATCCTACATTCCATTTAATTCAAATTCTTATTCTGTTTCGGCTTCCTCTTTGGCTGGTTATTCTTCTTCTATTTCTTGATCAAATTTGGCATTTGAAATAATATTTGGTGGTTGCTATGCAGAAGAAGGGTTTCATTTAAATGAGCGAAAAGGTTTCTTGGGAGATGAGGATTTTGTGACCGTTTCTTGATTTCGACCATTTTATTAGACATGGTTTTTAACACTTTCTGAAGCCCTTCAAGATCGAAAGGGTCCTTTGAAGTTTTCTTTTTTGAATCATCATTAAATGTTACTTTCTTTGACTTCCTTTCATCTATCTATGATTTTTTTTCTAAAGCTATAATTCTTCTTTCTACAGACAGGGCTTATTTCATGTTTTCAACAAGGGTAGCCTTATTGGCTCTATCTACAAAAAATGAAATATTATAAGGAAGGGAGGATATGTACCATTTTATTTGTACATCTACTGCAAGTTTTGAGGTAGCTAAGATTTTGTTTAGTGACTTGTTAAATTTGGAGTTGAACTCTTTGATCATTTCATCTGAATTTGCTTTTAAGTTAGAAAGATCATTGATTAAGGTTGCTATGCTATTTCCATAACCAAATTTTGCAAGAAATACTTCTTGAAAAGTATCTTAGTCTCTTATTGAACCTGCTGGAAGGGAAAAATACCAAGACCCAACAGATCCTTGAAAGGTGTAAGGAAACAATCTAATTGCAACATCTTCATGTGCAACTCCATTAAGATTCATGGCTAACATAAATTTATTTAGATGTTCTTCAACTGGAAGACCATCATCAAGATTGTACTTAGGTAACCATTTTTCTAGGTTTGGTGGGAGAGCATTTGGATTAGCAACAAAAATAGCACTAGGATTTGTCCAAGGTTGAGTGGGTTGATTGGCCATAACTTGAGTCAGAGACTGGGGAGATGGGAAGGCCGGTCTAGAAGTAGGTATAGATGGAGAAGAACTTAGTACTAGGTTAGTACTACTAGTAGTAGTACTAGTTGGAGAAGTGTATAGTTGAGAAGAAGTGCATTGAGTAGAAATGAATGGAGAAATGAATGGATGGAAGGGTGATGTGATCTTGCTGGTATTTGATTCAAATCTTGATGTAATAACTTTCCTACATCGTGGATGGATGGGAAACTCAAAAGGAGTTACTCCAATCCTTTCACTTTTCAATCTAGTTAATACACTAGTTTCTCATAACAAGGAAGTAACACTTTCTTCAGAAGCTTCAGGTCTCTTTGGTTTCTCGGTAGAAATGGATATGCGTTCCAATTTGTGTATCAGAGAATGGACTTCGAGAGAATCGGGAGTGTAATCTGGAGAAGGTGGTTTTCTTACTACTTGAGGAGACGAGGAAGATGCTTCTACAACTTTAGATTTCTGATCCAGAGATTTTGAATGAGATCTAGAAGGTGTAGAAGTGGAGGGGTTTTGACTGTTATGAATTTTTTTCAATTGACCTTTCGGTTTATATGCCATTCACAGTTGGATGTCCCTCCCTCTACCGCCAAAATGTTGAAGGCCTCAAATTTATGCTACTCCAACATGGGGGATAACCACCTGTTCTGGACCTTAAGACAACTCCTTTTCCATTTAAAATGGTGGCTCTGACGAGGGATGATGGGAGAAATTTCCTAGAATGGGTTTTAAAATGGGAGTGGGTGGTTTTTCAAGTGATTGCAATAGAATAATGATAACTAAATGCCTTATTCTATCATGAAAATCTCTAGCTAACTTAATCTACTATAAACTCAGGTATTTATGTATAATACGCGATCTAAAAAGATATATGCTTGATATGTGATAATAAAGATCAATCACATATAAAACAGAGATGATAACGTGTAAAGATAATTTCTTTGACTAACTAGTTAGTCAAATAAATGTATAAACTATATTGCATATGTGATGATTTATATATGGAAATAAACAATCTCACCTAGGCATCATACAATAGTGCAATTAATGCTTAATAGAAAGAACATATCTCATATACAATTCATGAAACTAAAGTGTTGTGACTAATTAAAAAGAAATAGGACTAATCATACAATATAGAAGTACCATACATGTGAAGTTCTGCTCATTTGAATAATGACATAGATCAACTCCCTTCTTCAGATCAAGTTATCTTCCAAGTATAGAAAAGTGCATCAACAAAGGAAAGTAGTCTGATATTTAAAATAAATGATCATGTTCCATAATTTCACCAAAGCATTCACAAACTTACAAGAGTACATTATTTGCAAATGTTTTTTATATAATTTTAGACCCTCCTCTAAATCCATGAGAAGGGTATAAATAGTATTCTAACTAATGTTAAAAAATATATTATACAAAACTTTAAGGAGGTTTCAAACAACCTTCCTCCTAACTAGTTAACTTACTCTAAAAATAAAAAGTGACTTGATGAGTAGAGGCTATGATAATGATTTTTTGTCTACCATCTTGTCCTTCAAATCACATATATCGTCCATCAGTTTTACTTGAGGAGGTGCCCCAAACTATGTTCTGACCTGTCCTGCAAAAAATACATCTGTGAGAGGTGGCAGCATCCACTGAGTTGAAAGAAGCGAGAAGTTAAGGGTCATGATTTGACTGTGTGGGTTAACGAGGTATTACCAATATGACTTCCAATCAGACTTTACTAACTTTGTGATTGCTTCCCTTTGAGTTTCTGCTCTTTCCTTCCATCTATTATGCAAGTCATTTAGATTAGGAAGTTCTTTCGGGTTGCCTTCCTTCACTAGGTCAGTGGTAAACAAAGTGTAGTTTACCACCTTTACTATGCTTTTTGACACCCCAGCTGCTCTTGACATTGCTAGTTCGGCTTGTTTGATTCTTGCATCCCAATCCGTGAAAAGAATGTCCTTGTGTGTCTCCTAAATCATAGCAAGATCAACTTTCCTTCCCTCTTATGTTTCTTGCCATTCGATGAACTCTAAGATTCTTGTATTTAGATCATTAAACTCAGTTCTCTAGTCAATCGCTTTATCCATTAGCTGGTCACTAGTGATTAGATTTGGAGTGATATGTGACCTCTTTTGGAAAAAAAATTCTTGCCATTTTAATAAGAGACAATTTAGCTCTATCGCATCTTTGATGAATTCCTCGATAGTAGGAATATCCTTATATCTTTCCATGGCTTGCTGCAAGTCTTGGTGTTGCATGTTTTTGGCCAATATGTCTGCTTCATGGCTTATCTTTAACACCTCCATGCTCTGTTGTAATTGGTCCAGCTGCTTAGCGGCCTACTTTTTCACACTTTCCTTCTCTGTTTTGAGCTATTGCTCAAGCTGTGCAATCTTCTCTTCTTTTTCCTTCAACAAAAAAAATATCTCGGTAGCTTTGTCCATGGTGGCAGTTGCATACACTCCTGTAAACTGTGACAATTTAGTCAAGTTTTCGGCAAGGTTAGAAGGGATGTCCTTCCAAGCTATGTCCACTGGCTCATTCCCAGGTGGGAGTTTGATTGTTTCTATCCTTCTCCTTTTCATCTGTCTCCTTATTACAGCCTTGTGCAGCATGCTATAGAACATATCAGGAGGAGAGATTTCAGTCACCTTTAAGAAAATTTCCGATGTGGGCAGAGTGGGAACAATTTCAGTCTACTAAGACATCATCACTTTCTCATCCATCGGTTCATACTCTGTGTTTTTCTAAACATGTAGAGGAGTTTGATACTCCATAGTTTCGTTGACATCTGTTGACTTGGGAGTGTCTTGTAGTTTCTTATTGAATTTATCCCACTCTTGCTCCAAACTGCTGGTTTTGATCTCAGAATTGATATCTTTAGGTGTGGTACTCATACCCTCCTTTTCAGCTGACGTTCTGATGGATTCTGCTGTATTCTCGTTGTCTTGGGCCTTCCCTGTATCTAGTTCTTTCCCTGTATCTACTTGAGACTCTACGTGAGAATTAGGGCCCTTGTTGTTAACAATCACACTGGGCATAGGTTTGTCCTTGATTTTTAACAAATGCAGTGGAATTATTTCAAGTGTTTTATTTCTGAACTCCTGAAAGCTTTCAAAATCTTCAGGACTTAGATTTGTCCTTGCCATTCGAACGATTGTTCGAAGGATTGAGTGAACTATAAAAGGTCTTCAAAATTTTTAGAGTCATGGTTATAAGGCTTGATATTTATTACAGTAGTGATGTTATATGCTATCTTGTTTGGATCAAATTTCCTTTTGGACAAAGTATGGAGCTTGAGGTTGTCTAGGCTCACTGACTCCTTTATTGCATGGTTAAAATTTTCTAATGAAAAGGAACCACACCTAATAGGAAAATATGGTCATAATAACTTATTTTTTTCTTTCAGGACTTTGGTCAAGCCTTTTCCCACGGTCTAGTGGGCTATTGATCTTACTAATAATTTATCAGAGACATATAAAGGGAGGACATGTGGGTCAACTGTACTACCAAAAACCCTGATGTACGTGAACCATTCCTAAACAAAATATTTTCTAACTGCAAGAAGGTCTGTAGCAACTTCTTTGGAAAACTTGGGGGCTTTCTGATTGAAAATTAATTGATGCAATGGAAAAATAACAACATGGCATATTTTATAAAAATGGGGTATATAATGGGATTCCCAAATTTGTTTATGGTTGAGATGGATAGGGTAGGGGTCTTTCAGGGTCCATTTCCAACCCATGATTGGAAATTTAGTGAAAAAACGGATGGCATCCATAATCTAGGCACTAAAATAAAATCGAGGAAGGTTCTCTAGAGAGGAGGACTTCTTTTGTCGATATTCAGTGATGACAGTGACTAGGTTATCAGATAGGATGATGGCCCAATTCATAATGTGGGAATTGACATAGGCATCAATCAAAGGAATCCATTCTATAGAAAACTTAACATTATTAGGTAACCCACATAGTCTACATAACATAGTAGCGACATAGTTTTAGGGGTTTTCCAAACAAGCTACACGATACATACCCATTTTATCAAAATTTGAACTTGTTCTCCAGTACCGTCTAGCCATGGATCATCTTGAAAGGTTCTTCATTCTTCCTTTCGAAGTTGGCCACGTATGAATTATCATATATATCATGAGGGTCAGGTATATGGTACATTTGCTTTAGGTCTTCCGCTTTGAATGACCCCATGAGTTCCATTCTAGAGTTCCTGAATTTCCTATCTTCAATAGTGAGGTTTTCCACCACCCACCTAATCATATCAATGTATGGGAGTATTTTTTCTCTCGCTCCTATTCTGTGAAGGAAAGAACATGCATCATCCTTGAATTGGAGTCCCAAAGGTTTTATTGAGTTAGTTATCACTTCTGTGACAGTAATCTTGGGACGCTCATCCTAAAGCCTATCGTATATGACCTCCCAAGATGTTCCTCCCCCATCGGTGCTGCAGACCATATCAAAGTATATAGGAGACCTTTCTGATAGCTCCAACTCTATAATGCTTTCCTTTTTCTGTTTCTGCATCACTTTCCACAATTACATGTCTTTCGTAGTGTGCCTGAAATGGAAGAGATATATTTAGCATAGTCGATATAGGGCAATTAAGGTTGAAATCTCTCTGAAATGACTTTGAATCGTGGGAGGATTTCGAGTGATATATTCAGTGTTAACTAGCCATAACTTGAAACATCATTGCCTCTCCTCGGGCTGCTAAACATTAATTACCTTGTCAAACCATTCATTATTATATTAAAACACGGTTACTTCCTACGCTTGGTGCTTTATTCACGTGTCACAACATTTTAAATGATTTCATATAGCGTTTCCTGTTTATAATGCGTTTGCGAGTATCACAATATCGCATTTCACAAATCATTAACGGATGACACAATGACATGGCATATTTATTTATGACTCCTGCAAAATGTGATTGCGAATTGTTAAGGTGTTTTGATCAAGATGTCACAGTGAGGGGGTTGACTGCATATTGCAGTTTCTTTAAGGTGTTTATGATTATCACATGAAAAAAAATACGATTTGAGATTTGGGATGAGGATCCTAAACTTGAGTTGTTTTCTAAGAGTTTTCAAGGTAATTTCTTAGAGTTAGGATTTATTTTTGAGAGACTAAAAAATTAAAAAGTGTCCCCATTTATATGTCTAATATTAGCTATTACTATATATAAATGGGGAGGTTGTTACATAGTACAACAGGAGTGGAACCCTGAATTGAAATGACGACTTAAGAATGCCAGTAACAATATCTCTAGGGTTGTTGATTTTTGTATCGATAGAATTTTGGGAGGATTTATCACTGAGTTTACAATAGATGCGATCGTGTCGTATAGCGAAGTTGAACGAAGATTTTTCAAAGGACCATGAGGTAAGTTCTTAAGATCTTTTAATCTTTGGATTAAGATGTTATTAGGGAAAATGGGATTCTATGAATGTAGTTAGATTAATGTTTGGACAAAGAGGAAATAAACCTGAACCAGGGTCTACGTGAAGTGGAAAATGATACAGAACAGATCTGAAGAATTTTATTGAAACTAACTATAGCCCCTTGTTAGGAGGATCTGAGAGTGAAGAAGAAAGAAGTAACCCTACAACCCCATGATATTCCCCCACTCATTCTAAAGGCGTATCGAAGTTAGGAGCTAAGAAGAATTAGGGAGTCTTTAGGATTCCTCATCCATCTAGCCCCCTTACACCCCATCTCCCTCCCCATAATTCCCTGACACCCCCGCCCCCACCCCCTCCACCTAGCCCCTCGAGAAGAAACATGGTCGATGACATTAAAATGACTATTTTAAGGGATTGGGATTAGAGGATCTTGACCAGTTCCAGTTTGTAGTTAATGCAGTATGGACAACATGACAAATCACTAATGATGGTGTAAAGAATAATTAGTTTATCATGTCACTTCGAGAAGGTGTGTTGGCCTAGTATATCAAATAATCTATGACTAACCTCACTACTTCGTTGGATGAAATTAATAAAGAATTGGTATCAAAATTCAAGAAGTCGGAATTAGAATCATAGTGCATCGTAGAGCTAAAACAAATCAAAGAGACAATTACTAAATCTGTGTGGAAGATGGATCAACGATTCAATGTGTTGATGGTTCAAGTAAGCTTTGATCTACCCCCACAACAACATAAAGAATGGTTTATAGCCATGCAAATAACACATATTAGGTTACCATTGAAACAACAGGATATCACAACTCAAGTTGAAGAATTAGAGATTGTGATGAAGCTAGAAGCTTCACTGATTGGGGATATTCATGCAAGAGTATAGAAGATAGAGAGTCAGCTAGCCAATCTTACCTTGGAATTGTAGGACCTCAAAAAAGCTAAAGATACTAGATGCTAAGTATGGTGTACAAAATGCAAAGAAGAGGGTCATTATAAGGATAAATGCCCAATGTTCAGAGATTATATCGCAAGTGGAGTGCCTAATCTAGTAAATCCAGGTTTGTGGTGTAGAATTTGTAGAACGAGAGGCCAACATCACTTTGAATACTGCTCGCTGTTACAGAAGTATGTACAGACCTCAAAGAAACTGTTTTGTAACTTTTGTAGATCAGTAGGTCAATATGAGGAAAATTTCCAAAGTTATGACTTAATGATGGAGTGCATTGCTCATAGTTATAGACTACAAGTTGAAGGACATACACATGGTGAGCAAGGACAACATGCTAGTTGAAGAGGATTTCAAGGATGAGGAGGAGGAGGAGGAGGAGGATCTGGTCGAGGATGTGGCCATATTATCTTTTACAACTATGGATAGCCTAGACACTTCGCAAGAGACTATGAGAACCCTATGGCAACCTGCAGTTACTGTAAATCCTTTGATCATGTGATAGAAGAATGCCTTGTCTTTATTACGAAGATGCAGGAGAAAATAAGCTAGTAGCCTGCAATAAATATCCAAATGATTATAGCTAAACCAAGAGTATATTGAATGTGTATCGACATTATAATGTGAAGTGGAGTTGCGACAGGACATGATAAAACCAATGGGAAAAAGGAAACTGAACCTACATTTGGTAAGAAAAACTATTGAAAAAGCTCCAAAATTTGATATCTTGAGGGAAAAGCAAGCATTCATGGAGGTAAGGCAAATATTTATGGATGATGGAGCCTCGACTTCTACCACGCGGCCAACTCAGAAGAATAACTATGAGATAGTACCAGTTGTGGCATAAGAAATTAGAAGGTCGTAGAGGTATTGCGGGAATTGGTAGATTCTTGTGCTCCTAAAGAAGTACCACAGAGTGAGATGCGCACAGTGAATAATCTACATAGACACAAGAAGTGAATAAGGAAGGAAATGAGGCTTATAGCGCATATTGGGGAATAGGAGGTGGATTAAGTTATCTTGTATCTAGGATCTGATGCTAATGTCTGGCTGAAGAAAACTTGGGAATTGATGGGTAAGATGAAATTGAAATGGTCAACTATCCTGTCGAAGATGGAAAATCAACAAATGATCATACCTCTAAGAAGATTGTCAGGAATCACAGTAGACATTCATGGAGTGCGCACTACCACTATCTTAGAAATGATTTAGATTTGGGATGATAGTAATCCTTACCCCACGCTACTTGGATTGAATTGGGAAATTGATAACATGGCTATAATTAAATTGAAGAAAAGGAAAATTATATTTGAAAGCGATAATATGAGAGTTATTGTGCCATTAGCTCGATCGAAGGGAGCGAGATATACTGAACCTGTCAGAGAAGAATATAGCGTGAATGACATCAGCAACATGTATCAGATAACAACAAAATTAGAATAATGGATCAAGCCTACTGCAGATGGAAAACTGACTTGGGAGAAAGATAGTTCCTACACTTCAGATTCAGAAGAGGAATTGGAAAACTATAGAACAGGTGTTGGCTTAAGGGGTCCTGACCCAGGTTCAGAGTTAGTTGTGCCAACCAACAAAACCATAAACTCCTGGTCATTTAAGCAACAACCCATGTAGCACAAGCTGTAGTCTCACTCGAAGCAGTATTTGGAGATAACAAAACACAGCTTCTGCATCCAGAGGTCTGTGTGATGGGTTTTTGTTACTTCTAGGGCTTTATCCCAACCTTCACGAACCCTAACCCTTAAAATGCAGAAATCAAAATAACTTATAGAAACATAATCTAACCCTTTTGGAAACATTTTAAAAATTCATAATATCAATTAAACATCTGGATCTACCACTTTCACGCATCAATTAAGTGTTTCCTCAGATAAATGAAGAAAACAGAGAAAATACACATAAATTCCATAAGTAAATAAAAGGCACAGATACATAATTATTACTCCAAAATAGTCTTTATGAGATATATATCCTTCTATTATAGACTCTTCTTCCCTATGCACATAGCTGTAGGGACCCGCGCACTTATCATGAAAACTTACCAAGGTCTCCCTACACATAATTGTAGAGGCTTGTGCAGTCATCTTGTAGAATTACGAAGGTCTTCGTGTACACAACTACAAGAGCCTTACTCTTCACCTGAGTATAGAAAATAGAATTTTCAACCTCATAATACTTGCCCATACAATTATCTTTAATGACTGACTTTCTTCCTATGACTCACTATGACTTCTTTATATAGTTTCTTTCATTATAATTCCATGGTTCGCGAACCATGGGTGGGTCAAAAAACATCCTATATTCTAACAAACTAAGGGAATAAAGTCCCTTTTGACTCATATGACCTTCATGCTTCACTCCTCAAAATGCAAATAGTTTACATAATTAATAAAATTATTACAAAATTTGCCCGAACGGAACTGGTTCCAACAGGCCCCTAACACAATTTCATTACTCGTCCATGAGTCACTCTATTGGTGGCACCTTGATCTTTACCTGCACCTCACTGAACTCAATCTTTAATACCCCCAGGTTAGTTTCTCCCTGTGTCGCATCTTGACACACTTCCTCGACCATTTTTTCAGTGGTTGGGCCTTCAACTGTAAGGCCCATGGTAGTTTGTATCTGCTGCATCCCTTTGAGCTTGCTTTGCACTAGTAGAGTCAATTGAAGAGCCTCATCTGCCCATGGATGCGTCCTTGAAGAGTTGATCACTTCCTTGTGACATAGCTCATTAATTTCATTTTGAATGAGTTTTCCTTCCTATAATTGAGCGAAACTTTGCATTGGTGCTAAGGTCTGTGTTGTGGGCATGGTTTCATCAAACTATCTTTGCTTTTCTCCGATGTTTGCGCCAATATTCTACAGAGTTGGATCCTCATGTTGTGAGGTCCATAACTCCATGGCTTGCTTAAATAGCTCAGTGTAGCCCTTTACTATATTTCCAGAGGTGCCCCTCCCTTGTTTAATAGAAGCTCCATGCTTCTTTCTAATTTCTAGAGGAGTAGTGGGCTGCAGCTTTAGTTGTAATTTTGTGATTTGCAACTGTAGCTCAAACCTAAATCGGCCAATTTTGTCCTTAGACTCTATGACCGCAACATCCAGCTTTTGAATTTTATCCACGAAGGCTTCTTTTGTTGGGATCTTGAGCTCTAGAAGTTCACTGTAGGCTTGTGCAATAGTTGCTTCCTACTACTAGCTTCGCGCTCTTGCCTCCACCTTTTCCTTGAGGGCATGCCCTTTCTCCTCAGAGATACGTTGGTTATTAGTCTTCAACTCATTCAAGACCAGAATTACATGTTTCTCCTCTCTCCTGAGTTCATCGGACACCCCTTGGTGTATCTTGTGCAAAGTCGAAATGGGAAGCACGACCAAATTCAGACTTAGGTTCTTCATATGTAATAGATGTGACTACTCATTAGTTGAGTCTTCGTGTAGGGATCCTTCTAGAAACTACTCAATACAGAGATCCACTATAATTTTTGTGTCCAAGACTAACCCACTCGCTTGATTCAGGCTCGCTTGCTTCCTGCTTGCCTGTCCCATGCTCGCTTGAATGAGACCTGTTTGTAGCTGCAAATCCCGTAGGCCTTGCTATACCTTCCCTAATGTTTGCTAGTACTATGCTTCAAAGTGGCTCATAAGATCCGTCATTGCATCATGGACCACATCCCTAATTTCATTCAAGTACCCCTCTATGAGGAACAAAGGCATCACGCTTACTGCTTTATCAAAATTTTGTTTCTTGCACAACCTTGGGAAGTCCTCTTCTTGTGCTTCTTGACAATGAAAGGGACTCCAATTTTGTGCCCCCTTCTTCTTTTGCCTCTATTTCTTCCTCCACATGTGTCTACTCGGTGTTTGACTCATAAACATCAATGGTGGCCTGCGACGTAGGCTTTTCCTATGCTGCTTATTTTTCCTTGGCTACTGATACTTTCTCCCTCGCAGTAGATTCCTTCTTCTGCACAACCTTTTCTTGAGCGAAAGCCTTGTATGCTTCCTTCTTACTTTTCTGTTTTCGTGGTTTACATTGTTGAACCTTGAACAACCTTACTGGTACCTATGCTGACATCAAAAGGGGTGAAACAATCACTTGGCCACTTGCTGATAACCCATACTATATCTTCCTTAGGAACCAAGTAAGGCGACTCGTGCCATATGCCTCAGGCATGCTTCTTTGCGCGAATGTGAAAATTATGGAAATCTGCCTTAAAATGAATGACATTTTTGTACTATGCATGAAAAGTAGCTGATAACCTTGGCCACTGGTTGATCACCATCATTAGTTCTGTCTCAAACAACACACAGAATATATTTTTGTCGATCATGAGCATGCAGTCTTTAGTATCCCATAGCGAAGTCAACTTCATTTCCTAGAATAGGTCCGAGTCATGCTAAGGGAATTGGCTCTCTTCGGGAATCCTCCACACCACTAAAGTAGTCAACAACAACAACCAGGGATAGTGAAACACCTTTCCCTCATCCTGTGCCTCCCTACATTCCTCCATAAACTCTTTACATAGATATTGAGCCCAATTATACTGGACTTCTTTGGCACACCGCGCAACAAAATAAATGATTAGCATCGATACTTTATCTGCGCAACACTTTCTCATGATCTTACTGGCCAAGATCTATGCAACAAACTGCACCACACCATAGGATATGGAATGGATGGAATATCTGTGTGACTTCTTGATCAAACTAAATTCTCTCTTCATTTGGTCCACCAACCTTTTTTTGAGACCTTCCTACAAAATCCTCCATAGTGTCCACTCCTTGGGATGGCAGTAGAGTTTTGTGGTGGATCAACATCTCTGTGACCAGGATGGGTTCTCCCAACTAGAGCAAGCCATCGTGTACTAGTGTTAGCAATTGGCCCATGAAAACTGTGTTAATAATGATGTGACTGAAAGCCCACAACATGTTTAGGAACCTGTTGTGGTAAAAACACAACCCCCCATTTTTTACTTGCTCAACTCAAATAATGGGGACCCTTTTTATAAAAATTTTGGCTAAACACCTTTTTGGATTTTTATTTAGTTAATTGCCCTACGCTTTTGTTAATTTTACATTTTCTTTGGATTCTTGTTTTGATTGCTTTGTTAGAATCGATTTTTTATAAGCTTCCCATTGACGCTTGTTTCGCCTCATTTGGTCAACTGGTTTGAAAATGGCACTCCTTTGAAGTCTCATCATTTATCTAGCCTGGGTTAAAAATGCATAAAATGTACAATATTGCATTTTGTAAATAAATTAGTTCAATAAGGCATTCATTTTAAATATTAACCCGTAGCAAGTTTTTTACTAACATTTTTCATTTTTAGTTATGCGGCCAAATCATTAAGTATCTAGATTTAAGAAATTTACTCCAATTTCTTAATCAATTATTAATCTCGAAAACCCAAAATTTTCGAAGTGGCTGTAGTTATTTTTATTTTTACTTTTATTAAGAGTGGCTGTAGTTTATAAAATAACCCTCCTAAAATAAAATCAAAATCAAAATTGATTGTTAATATTAAATCTCAGATTAATTAAATTAATTATCATTTAAAATATGATTAATTTAATTAAACTAAAATTTAATATATATATATATATCAAGAGTTTCATATATGGCAAATTTAACAACCCCCGATACAACACCATATCCCCGATGCGATATCGGGTCGGAAGTTTTATTCGCAGCAAATTTTAAAAACCCCCGATAAGCCCATTAGCCATCCCCCGATGCGATTTGCCGATGGCTTCATAACTCAATGGGGCATTAATTTGGGTTATAAAGATGATACCCCATTTGTTTTTTTTTGTCAACTCACTCATACGTATGAGTGGAGTTAATGAGTTAGGTTGGTATATATTAGTTTAAGTTATAATATTATATATTAAAGTAATTATTTAATATTTTAAAATTAATTCATATATATTATTTAATTAATAAATTTTAAATTAATCATATTAATTAATTTATAACATTTAATTAATTTAAATTTAAATATCATTTAGATTAATATTAATTAGTTTTTTTAATTAGATTAAATTCGTTTATAAATAGTTTACTAATAATTAGTTTAGTTTATAATTAGCAATTCAATTAGAATTAATTAGAGACTAATTTAGGATTAGTTTTTAATTACAATTTTTTAGCCCAGCAACAGAATTTCCAGATTCATGTCAGATTTGACTCATCAACTTTAGAAGCTCATAGAATGAGTTATACTTGGCCAAATAAGGCCTAGGACGGCTCATTGGAAAGAGAAAATCAAGGAGAATATTTCTGAGGAGATTTCATTGACAGATTTCGTCATTTATTGGGTCAAAAATCAGGCAGAAGATCAAGCTCTGAATTTTGAAAACAAAATCATTTTTCTGAGTTTTATTTTCATTGGTCCAGGCCTCTTCTAATTGCAGATTCACTCGTCAATGATATTCTTGGCCAATTAAATCATCCCAGGCATCAATAGAGAATTTATATTTTATAGAATTTGATTGGATTTGATTTAAATGCCAGCAATGCCATGTTGATTTTATTGTTGCATCTTAATTTATTTTGATTTCTTTTTGCAGGAAAACAGTGGGAGAAATATGGAGAAAAGGAACTCAATCAATGAGAATGCTCCAGCAATTGGATTTGGCAGATTTCTCTTCACCAAACTTTCCTCTCAAGAATTCCTTCACAAATAGTATAAGTAATAGATTGCAGAATGGAATAAGGGGCTGCTCTCCTCTGCAATACTAGACTTCTAAAAAGCACTACTATAATAGGAATTTAGAGTTGTAGGAGAGAGGAGAGAAAATCTCAGATCTGGGGATTATTGATGATTTTTCCTTTGTATCTTGAATTATGTATGAGGGGCAGAGTTTTCACTATTGTGGCTTTAGCTTTGAAGGCAGAAGTTCAAGCAATGTAAAGGACTGTTGGAGACCAAGATCAGAGAAATAGATGCAATAAATTGGTATTTTTAATACTACTGTTGCAAATATCAGTTTCATTTTTATAGTAATAGGAATGTCTCATTTTATTCATGTTTGTGCACTATTGTCAATATAGGTAATTTGTCTTAATCTTGTTATTAAGTATCTCTGTTCTTATGAATTAAAATCTGATTTCTGAGTAACTATTACTCAGAAATCTGTCTTATAAAACTGATTTATTGAATGGTAATGTGTTGTGAACTATTTCCACATATCATTATTCAATTATTGGATTTACTAATTTGATAATTAATATCATTTTTATGAACTACTTCTTGAATGTTGTTGGTTTATTATTTCAGTTAAGAGGTCTCAATGGGATGTGTTTTGGCAACTATAATATCAGTTAATTGAACTACTTCATTAACTTGATATTCATTATAAACAAGACATATTTAAATCTCAATACTTTAATTATCTTGCTCTTAGTTGGGTTAGATCTATATCTGCCTAATTAAGATAGGATTTCGATTAGTTTCTTTGGGCTTGCATCATAGAATAAGCTTGCATTTAGAGTAAATTCTACATTCTTTTAAGTCCTCTCCTCAAAGAGGCAAAACTTTAGTTGTGGCTTGGCTGAACCCAAATCAGCTTAAGGGTCATTCTCTTTCCTAATCAGCAAGAAGAAGTGATCTGATATCCCTGTCTATTGGTATGTAAAGATACATCATAAACCAATAGCAATATGGAAAAGGTAACTGGACCTAGTTGAACCAGTCGGAGCCACCACACCAAACGGAAAAGGAGCTGCTTTTAAGGTCCGGACCGGGTGGTTATCCCCCAATGTTCTTGCAGCGATTTTCGAGGCATCAACATTTTTGGCGCTAGAAGGAGGGCATGAGATTTTTTATCTATTGGAGTCTTTTCAATTTTAATATTTTATTTATTGCGATGGCTCCTCTCAAACTTCCAATTTGGAGTTGTATCCATGGACGTGCATCCTCCAATACTCCACCCAAAGTGGTAAGACTCTTGTCTCAGGCAAAATTCAATGGTAAGAGAAATTCTTCCGCTTTTAACCATGTCTTTCAATTTATTCAAAACATTTCAAATTATGATTTTCAAGGAATTGATGAAGGCATTTTATGCATAATTTTTACTCTCACATTTGCGGCAAAAGCCAAAAACAGGTGCAAAACTCTTCCAGTTGCCTCAATCCATAGCTGGGATCAATTTGTTACAATTTTCGTTTGTAAATTTGACGGCTACGATTATGAACATGTATGTGAAGAAATTGAATATCTACGAAGGTTTAAAAATGAGTCTGTTAATGATTTTCATATTCGATTTCACTTGAATTGTTTAAGATTTAAGGACGAAGATAAACCTACAGAAGAAGAATCATTAGATTGGTTTAAATATATTTGTTCTCTTCCAACCATTCCCAATCCATATGAAATTGATTAAAGCTTTGTTCCATCCCCTTCCGATACAAATGAGAATAACAATTTGGATGTGCAAATAAATTGTGATGAAGTGGTTTCACAAAGCTTAGAAGATATTTCTAATCAAATGCAAGAAGACAACAGCAGCAATTTTGGAGAAAAAGCTGCCTTGAAATCTGAAAGCTACTTCGAAGTAAATTCGGAAAATCAAATCGCAAATCAGCAAGTACAAGCAGCAATCAAAGTAAATAAAATGCAAACTGCTGTACAAATTTCTGAATTTCTCCATGATGAGCAAATGCCAAAATCAGAGAAGCAAAGCAGCGTTCTTCAAGAAAGCATATGCACGCAAAGGAATGATCTGCAATCTAAAATTTACAATGAGCATAATGCACAAGAGCTCTCAAACAGAGACAGTTTTAAATGCATTGTTTCAGGTTCACATTTTTCCCTTTATCCTGATATTTTCAATAATGGTAATATTTTTCCTCCTGGTATTAATGATATTTCAGAAATTAAAGAGGATGATTTAAATAAATTACCATTAAGTTTTTATCAAGATAGAGAAGCAATTAATGATCATTCTTTTGCCATTAATGAACATGAAATTCTTGTTCCTCCTTGTTTGGATATATTGGATGAGATTGAAGGGAATTCTAGAGAGTCTTGTGAGGTCATTTATGATGATTACTCTGATATTGAGGATGTTGATTTCAATTTTTCTCAAGAGAATCCTCATGATAAAATTCAAATAACATCTGAGAATGAGGAACGCTTCAATTTAGAAATTATCCCAACTAATCCTCATTTTAGAGCAGCAAATTATCTTCATGATTTCACCATTCAAGAAAACATTCCAATTTATGATTCATATGAGGATCAAACTCCCATTCCTATTCATAATCATAATTCGTTTTCTATTTCACAAGTTGGAATTCAAAATTATTCAAATTCCATAATTCTGGCCATTCCTTGTGAAAATGAAATCATTTCAAAACAATCCCAATTGTGCTATAACATTAGTGGTAAAAATAGTGATTTCATTTTATTTTTATTTCCCCACTTATTTTGTATAAAATCAGATTTAAATTTTCAAATTTTCCACACTTTTCGCTGGCATATTGAATACCTTACTATCAAACACTCAATTGATGCATTGCCCAATTGGGAAATTCAAGTTTCATATTATAATCATCAGCATCGAAAGATATTAATATTCCAATTTCAATCAATGCTAATGTTTCATCAAAAGCTTCTATTTTTTCAAAGGCAATGTCAACAAGAGAATGTATTTTTGCAATCTGGCCAGCAATTCAATTCAATGAATAATTTTCCATTTCATTTGAAAGATTTCCATCCATTTTTCATTAATTCATTTAAAAAATATTTGGAAATTTTTCTCTCAAAGGAAATGGTTAATAGCTTAACATTTGTACATAACACTAACAAATCTTTTCAGGTCAAAAAATATAAAAATTCATCTTCACAATTCGGCCTGTCATCTCCTCTTTTGGACGTTTCCCAATTATTAATAGAAATCCATCCAGATTTTTATGATCCAATTGATAGTCAATTGGAAAGGAAATTTCAGGAGAGAGAGATTTTAATTAAGTTCCTAACAATAACTGTACATTCTGATTTCATATTTATTTTCCTTAGTTTAGTCAAATCTGTATTTTTATTACTAACATTTGAACTGTACATATATGCGGGAATAAAAATGAGAGAATGGTTACACTGGAAATATGACTATACCTAGTCATTTCCATGTATATGGTTAGAATAGGAGTAGAATTAATTTAGTTAGTTTGTTTTATGTAGTTAATTTATTTGCAATAGTTCTGTAGATTAAAAAATAAAACAAAGCAATCAGCCTTCTCATACATATTCAGTGGAAACATTTTTCCTTATCAGAAAATTTTAATTCTTGCTTTCCTTTTTGAAATTTCTTATAGCGATATCTCTACTCTGCCTATTTTGAATAATGTCTTGATTAAATTCAACTAAAGTCGCACTTGGTATCAATTGCCTCAAAGCCACTTTTCTTCATTTTGGGATTTCCTTCTAAGATTTTCTTTTGAAATTTATATGGTAAGGATTTGAGAATAAAAAGCTTCACGACCCCATTATCCCATGAAATGTATGACTGTCTATCATAAGCTTAATTCTAATTCAATCATTATTAGTCAGTCTAACCTTTCACGGTAATCATATGAAGTTCATATTATCTTCCTCGGAGTTTGCTAAAAGCTGATTTTAAGGATGTCCATTTTGCTAAGTGCACACATTCAAATCTGTTTTGATACTTTTTCACAATTAGTGGCTTTATCCCATTCTGATCTTTAGTTTATTATTTGATGCTACAAAACGCATCATATTCATTTACTAAAGGTATTATTGAACAGTCACTATAACAATACGGATTCTTCTCAAGTTATTCAGAATAAGAAGAGATTATAAATTGTTGTTTCAATTCAAAAGGGAAGCCTATTTTTATATTTATTTCTGGTAAATTTTATATTTCCTGAACATGAATAAACAAATTTTATTTAGGCTGATTGCACACTTAGATTTAGAATAAATAATGAGATGATTTTAAACGAAGGGAAAAATTTGATAAATCAAAGGAAGAATTTGAAGATTTATAAAGTAAAATTTGCAGACAATTTCCTTCCAGGTACGCATTTGCAAGTTCGTTCTCATCTCTTATTAGTTTCTCTTTTCCTTAGTTTATTTTTGATTCGTGTTATGTTTTATTTACAGGTTTTCATTTGTTTTCAAAAACTTGAGGTAAGCAGTAAACCCATTTCAAATTTGCAATAGGCTCAGGGAAATTTTATTTGTGATGCATTAGAATTTAAGCATTTTTTTTAAATTTTGCTTTTATTCACTTAGAAAACCCAATTGAAATTTCAAGGAATATCATAAGACCATTTGCATCAAAAGATTTCATCAGAAGTAATTCTTAACATTTCGCATACCTCCGATGTATTATCTTACTCATATGCCATATCGCATTTCGCATATCGGAGCTTTGCAGTTGACATATACTTCCATTATCGTGAATTGCCGATCTCTCATAATCGACTTTACCGATATTGCGATAAACACATAATTCTAGACCCGATATGAAATTCAAATCAAAGTCATAAAATTATCGCGTCCGTTTAATCGCAATAATGGTAAGAGCATAACTTTTAAAGGGCCGATGTCTCGGATCCGATATGTTATCAAATTTTCATCATAAAGTTATCGGGTCCACTTTTCATCGCATATCGGCGTATTGAGAATTGTTACATCATACACTTAAGATTGCCGATCACAATTGCCGATTAGCCATGTCATTCATCGCATATCGGCATCGCAAGAATCATATTGTGTTACATCGGGTACCAAAAGTCCACTCATCGCCGATTAGCAATCGCCGATATCGCAATCATCTCATCGCATTTTTATTTATGCTCATATCATATCATATCTCGGAATCTGCGATGTGCGATGTGGGAAGCACAGTGTAGATATGCCCCGACCCCCGATATAATATTTCTTTAATGATGCGATCGCTCCATCTCATAGCACAACTTCTCATCGCATATTTTCATATCGGTGATTCGCCGTTGCAACCTTTGATGCGAGAACTTCCAATGCATGCCTCTAAGCCGTTAACATTTAATCAATATATGGCATAGCAATAAAAGTAAAGTTTTGCAAATTAAAATTCAAGCATGGTGAAGAAACATGTTGTGTGGATCATCCGATGAGGCGATGTGTTAAAACGAGCTTGGGTAACCACTATGCAAAAAAGGCAATTGATGACAAATTTGTAGCATACAAAAAATCATTTCAATTTCTCATACAGTTTAGTTTTAAATATATAATTCCGTAATGAAAAATGGAATTCAAGACCTCTATCTTCATATTTAAATTTTATTATCTTGGATTTGGTCTTGATTCTGGACAATTTATCAAATCATGGAGTTTATATGAAACTTATAATATTTTGAGAAATAGTCATTACTGCAAATTCTCATTCTCATCTCTGATGCATTTCTTTTAATTTCAATTTCCTTGAACACTAAGCATTCCATTTTTACATTTTACTGCTTGCCTTAGTTTAAATAAAATAAACAATGATTTTGGGTTATAGGATTTTGGTTAGTTTGACTTCTTTATGTTTTTAATGATAATTAAAATAAGGAGTCAGCTAGTTTGGAGAAATTGATACCTTTCAGGTAAGATCAAAAGCAATTATCCAATGGTAAGATTCATGTGCCCACTTTCATTAATTTCCATTTCATCACTCTAGTTTCATTTTTGTTTTTAAATTATGCTGATATAAAACTCTGTTTTGCAGCTCTCCATTTGAAGTTTCCAATCCTCCGCCAGATCATATTTTCAAAGTCTTATACTCTTCTCCTGGCTTTATTTCAAGAAGCAGCAATAATCCTCATTGAAACAGCCACACCAGGAAGTTTCTGAACCTTTAGTTTGTTTCTTTAAGCATTCCTTTTTAGAAAATGATTAAGATGATGCTTGGAAACAAGAAGATTCATATCAGACAGAAGGTATCCATTGTGGCTGAATTTTACAATCACTGTTATCTAAAAGCCTAAAGCATTCACAACTCTGCAAGGTATGTTTTTCTAAATCTCAACATAAGAAGGAATGATTACATGCTTATTTTCTTTTTCTTCATATTGTTGGAGACATTGGTACAAACATTCTTGTTTGAGTTTATCATGCGAAACTTGGATTTTCCTTCCCATTTTTAGAGATTTCTTTGTTTTTATTTTTGTTCGCTGATTTCTTTTCTCATTTTAGCATAAGAATTCTTTTCTTTTGGATTTCAATTTTGATTTTGGTGAATTTGTCATTATTTATATGGAAGGCCTATTTGTCACCTAACAATGGTTAGGATACATGGAGAAAAATTGTTAATAGTCATCTATTAGCTTTTTCTTAAATCTCTTAGTAGAGTTTGATTTTCTTATTATAAAGGTAAAAATATTTAAGGAAGAGATTACCAATCAAGAGAAGTTGGCAAAGTATCATAAAATCTGAAAATTTCTTTCTCATCAAATTGTAATCATTTTGAGATTTCAAAATTTTATTAAGATCTTTCAAAGTTTTATTATCAGTCAAGAAAAGTTATTTATAACCAAGTAAAGACACTTTACAGCAAAGCACCTTTAACTCTAAAATTGTCATTCTTAACTCTTAAGGAGTCAATGATTCTCCCTGTCCCAAAAAGTCTTATTTTTCTAGAGTATAATCCAGAAATATATTTAAACTTAAAAGATAAGAGGTCTCATCATGAGCCTGCTTACCATGATCATAGGGGAAAAATAGGATGACATTACCAACACTGCTAAACAAGCCAGGGTAATGGCTTATGATTGCAAACAATTATAAGACAAAGGGTCTCATCACGAGCCAGCTTGTTCAGCCCAATTTTAACCAGTGAATGGCATTGTCAACTATCTGGCTACCATACCAGGACAATGGCTTTTAAGATTTACTTAAAAAAATAAAAATAAAAATTTAAAGAAAATAAACATATATAAATGGATTTATCTTTAGATCAATAATTCTTAAACAGATGGGATTCTGAATCATTTATGATTAAAAGGTAACCCTGTCGAAACTATAGATATTTGTTGGCAGCAGTGGCTCTACCTATGACAAAGGAGTATATTTTAAAAGCTAAGCTGTAAAGTGACCCCTGCTTTATCTCTACAACTAATTAAGGACTGATATAGAACTTTGAAGTATTTTAATTTATGAGGAGTTTTAAGAAAAATAACAGTTAGATGATTCTTACTTTTATTCAGACTAATGAACCTAGTCGAGCATTTCAAGCATAATTTTCTCTTCTTTAATTATTTTTGCTTTAATTTTAGGAAAATATCATTCATATCAAACAGAGATAACTGGTTCTTCTCCCGCGTGTCGCCATTGTTGTGGTAAAAACACAACCCCCCATTTTTTACTTGCTCAACTCAAATAATGGGGACCCTTTCTATAAAAATTTTGGCTAAACACCTTTTTGGATTTTTATTTAGTTAATTGCCCTACGCTTTTGTTAATTTTACATTTTCTTTGGATTCTTGTTTTGATTGCTTTGTTAGAATCGATTTTTTATAAGCTTCCCATTGACGCTTGTTTCGCCTCATTTGGTCAACTGGTTTGAAAATGGCACTCCTTTGAAGTCTCATCATTTATCTAGCCTGGGTTAAAAATGCATAAAATGTACAATATTGCATTTTGTAAATAAATTAGTTCAATAAGGCATTCATTTTAAATATTAACCCGTAGCAAGTTTTTTACTAACATTTTTCATTTTTAGTTATGCGGCCAAATCATTAAGTATCTAGATTTAAGAAATTTACTCCAATTTCTTAATCAATTATTAATCTCGAAAACCCAAAATTTTCGAAGTGGCTGTAGTTATTTTTATTTTTACTTTTTTTAAGAGTGGTTGTAGTTTATAAAATAACCCTCCTAAAATAAAATCAAAATCAAAATTGATTGTTAATATTAAATCTTAGATTAATTAAATTAATTATCATTTAAAATATGATTAATTTAATTAAACTAAAATTTAAAATATATATATATATATATATATATATATATATATATATATATATCGCATCGGGAGTTTCATATATGGCAAATTTAACAACCCCCGATACAACACCATATCCCTGATGCGATATCGGGTCGGAAGTTTTATTCGCACCAAATTTTAAAAACCCCCGATAAACCCATTAGCCATCCCCCGATGCGATTTGCCGATGGCTTCATAACTCAATGGGGCATTAACTTAGGTTATAAAGATGATACTCCATTTGTTTTTTTTGTCAACTCACTCATACGTATGAGTGGAGTTAATGAGTTAGGTTGGTATATATTAGTTTAAGTTATAATATAATATATTAAAGTAATTATTTAATATTTTAAAATTAATTCATATATATTATTTAATTAATAAATTTTAAATTAATCATATTAATTAATTTATAACATTTAATTAATTTAAATTTAAATATCATTTAGATTAATATTAATTAGTTTTTTAATTAGATTAAATTCGTTTATAAATAGTTTACTAATAATTAAGTTTAGTTTATAATTAGCAATTAAATTAGAATTAATTAGAGACTAATTTAGGATTAGTTTTTAATTACAATTTTTTAGCCCAACAACAGAATTTCCAGATTCATGTCAGATTTGACTCATCAACTTTAGAAGCTCATAGAATGAGTTATACTTGGCCAAATAAGGCCCAGGACGGCTCATTGGAAAGAGAAAATCAAGGAGAATATTTCTAAGGAGATTTCATTGACAGATTTGGTCATTTATTGGGTCAAAAATCAGGCAGAAGATCAAACTCCGAATTTTGAAAACAAAATCATTTTTCTGAGTTTTATTTTCATTGGTCCAGGCCTCTTCTAATTGCAGATTCACTCGTCAATGATATTCTTGGCCAATTAAATCATCCCAGGCATCAATAGAGAATTTATATTTTATAGAATTTGATTGGATTTGATTTAAATGCCAGCAATGCCATGTTGATTTTATTGTTGCATCTTAATTTATTTTGATTTCTTTTTGCAGGAAAACAGTGGGAGAAATATGGAGAAAAGGATCTCAATCAATGAGAATGCTCTAGCAATTGGATTTGGCAGATTTCTCTTCACCAAACTTTCCTCTCAAGAATTCCTTCACAAATAGTATAAGTAATAGATTGCAGAATGGAATAAAGGGTTGCTCTCCTCTGCAATACTAGACTTCTAAAAAGCACTACTGTAATAGGAATTTAGAGTTGTAGGAGAGAGGAGAGAAAATCTCAGATCTGGGGATTATTGATGATTTTTCCTTTGTATCTTGAATTATGTATGAGGGTAGAGTTTTCAGTATTGTGGCTTTAGCTTGGAAGGCAGAAGTTCAAGCAATGTAAAGGACTGTTGGAGACCAAGATCAGAGAAATGGATGCAATAAATTGGTATTTTTAATATTACTGTTTCAAATATCAGTTTCATTTTTATAGTAACAGGAATGTCTCGTTTTATTCATGTTTGTGCACTATTGTCAATATGGGTAATTTGTCTCAATCTTGTTATTAGGTATCTCTATTCTTATGAATTAAAATCTTATTTCTGAGTAACTCTTTACTCAGAAATCTGTCTTATAAAACTGATTTATTGATTGATAATGTGTTGTGAACTATTTCCACATATCATTATTCAATTATTGGATTTACTAATTTGATAATTAATATCATTTTTATGAACTAATTCTTGAATGTTGTTGGTTTATTATTTCAGTTAAGAGGTCTCAATGGGATGTGTTTTGGAAACTATAATATCAGTTAATTGAACTACTTCATTAACTTGATATTCATTATAAACAAGACATATTTAAATCTCAATACTTTAATTATCTTGCTCTTAGTTGGGTTAGATCTATATCTGCCTAATTAAGATAGGATTTACATTAGTTTCTTTGGGCTTGCATCATAGAATAAGCTTGCATTTAGAGTAAATTCTACATTCTTTTAAGTCCTCTCCTCAAAGAGGAAAAACTTTAGTTGTGTCTTGGCTGAACCCAAATCAGCTTAAGGGTCATTCTCTTGCCTGATCAGCAAGAAGAAGTGATCTGATATCCCTGTCTATTGGTATGTAAAGATATATCATAAACCAATAGCAATAGGGAAAAGGTAACTGGACCTAGTTGAACCAGTCGGAGCCACCACACCAAATGGAAAAGGAACTGCTTTTAAGGTCCGGACCGGGTGGTTATCCCCCAATGTTGTTGCAGCGATTTTCGAGGCATCAACAGATCCTTGTGCCCCCAACTCCAGCCACCCACCTCATCGGTTCAAGGTTCACGGCATCTGAATCTTCATAGTAGACCTTCTTGAGGTACTTACTCAGCACCAATTGTGGAAAATTATCATGGTCCCCTAGGTCCCAATCCTCGATTTTAGAATTAGGTATTTGATCCAGCAACAGTCACTCAAAAAACACATTCTCTGAGAGTAGAGGCGTAGAGACCATAAACTTCTCGGAATCTGGGTTTTTTGGGCACCTTCACCATGGATTTTTTAGGTGGTGTGTACTTCAGTAGCCGAGTTATTAGCTCAACCTCCTATGCATCAATCTCCTCTATGCCCTCGCGTAGTTCTTCCTCATCTAGGTCTAGTGGCGTCGTCGGCTATTTGGACTTATCCATATTGCCCTTCTGGCGTATTTTTGTCAGATGTTTCTAAAATGATTGCTACAACAACACTTGCTGAGGCTTCTTCTGCTTCATAGAAGCAGATGGCTTACACCTTGGCAACCTAGGCATGGTAGTATGTTGTTGGGAAAAGTATCCATTTGGAATGCCCCTATCCCACTCTAAGGTGAGATAGTGCCTTAGAAACAAATAAGGAAACTTATTTGAGTATTTCTTCTTTATGAAATGTAAAAGAGGAAGAAGGATGTAACTAACCTGTGTCTTCCGCTAGCTTGTCGATCCAAATCACGCCTCTCTTCAGTAGCTCCAAGCTTCTTGCTCCTTCAACGACCCAGCTTCACCGAATTCCTGCAAGATCACAAGAGAGAGAAACTACACAAAGATATAGATATACATTCATAAAAAGCTCAAGATCAGATTAAGCTAAACATGTAAGCATAACAAAACATCATTGGTACACAGCATGTAGGAGAAACTCAAATAGTTTATTGATAGAATAAGAAAGTCCAAGAGGAGATACAACCAAGTGAGTTCTGATCCAGCATCTACCTCCCAGCAAAGGAATCCCTTCCTCTCCTCCAACAAAGCATAAATCACCCAATGTACTAATCTCAATCTCAAACCAACAGCAATTCTCTACAAAGTACAAAATTCCAGCCTCCTGAACCTCTGTGTGAGAGATCCATATATAGATGTAAGCAGAGAGGATGAGTCAGCTTATGTTTTGACTTTTGGCTTCTCTCTGTCAGTTTTTGCTTCCACTTGGAGGTTGAGAGCCTCTTACTCATCACTAGTCGAATTCATTGAGGCAAGTGTCATTGGAGAAGATTCTGGAAGCTTCCAGGGTCTTTCCACCTCGTTGAATGAGTTTGCCATTTGTCATTTCCCACTCAGCGCACCCTGGTAGTGCTTCCACCTGCGTTGCAGTGCACCTAGCCAGTGTAGCTTCTGCATTTCAACGCAGGCAGCTAGTGGAGCTTCTGAATTGATCCTGAATTGACTGTTTTTAAGTTGTTTTTGGTGGAGAACTTCTGGGAGAAGCTGTCATTGGTTGACCTTGTTCCTTTAGGAGCTGTAACAACATCTTTAGGGACTTTGGATCCCTTGAATTATGGACATTTCATGCTTATAGCTGTAAGGCACAAAAATGTCTATAACAGTTGCCCCCTAAAGTATGAGGCCGTTTATCGGGTGAAATGCTTTATTAGGAGGATCCGAAGTTCATTCAATGCTGGGAGGAGACCTGTAATAAGATACAATACAATACATTATTTTTCATACTGTTTTCATGATCTAGCTGAGGCGGGCATTCCCATGCTCAGCTTTATAAATTCATTTTGATGTACATAGGACAGACAATCGTCTGATGGTAGACTGATGATTTTGATGAAATCATCATCCTTTTGGTAGGATGATTATCTGTGCTGCAATGTTGTACATGTCAATGTCTTTATTTTTCCTGAATATATATCGCAGCCCGGATGGATGAAACTAGATCTGGGGTCTTCAATCTCGTTCGATCTTCACTCTAAGTACAAGTCGATCCATGTGAGAAATGTTTTGGAGTCGAACATGGAAAGACATCTCTTGATTACCGGTCAATGATGTAAATCGTTAACAAGCGCGAGAGGAATCACCGATAATGATAATGACCCTCAAGGTAGTGCAGTACAATTAACGTGGTGTGAATAAAGGACTTGGCGTCGAACACCACGCAAAATCTTTCGGTCGAAGGTCATTGATTTATACCCGTCGCCGGAAGTGAGAAACTTGCCATTGAGGCATGCAAGTTTCAAAGTACTGAAGGGGGTGTTCCTAGATCAACTTCTTGGATAATGAGCTGATGTCGACAAGAAGCGATCCATCAAAGGAGGGCCTTAATGCATCCCACATCAGTGACACGGAACGGAGCAAATGATTTTGATGGAGGTGAAAACGATATGATGATATATGGTTCAGGGTGGCGGTCATGAAAGAATGAAGGATAATGTATGGTAGTGGATGGGACACGGTTGACTTCTCTTGAACATATCGGTGACACTTATGTGATGGATTGGTAGCATTTACCCCAAAGATGGATGGTATGGCGAGACCATGGTGATGTGACCGGTGAATGAAACAACCCAACCTGACTCAGGCACGGAGCGGAAGTGTCATGTTCAAGAGCGACTTACTACCAATAAAGTTCTTTGAGTTTCTTCCCAATTTTTCCCCAGTCATTGCTGACCAGTACCTCTTTATTTTTGTCAAGATTGAGGAGGATAAGATTGAGGAGGATAACATATGCTTGTTCTATAATTTTCGCTTCGGGAAAACCCACCGCTATGTTTTAACGAGCCTAGCGATAGTGAAACTCGTTCTCGTCTAAAGACAAGTTTGTCGCTATTTGATGTTTCTAACGAGTCTAACGATAAAGATAACTCAGTCCTTTTCATTTTTAGAGAGTCTGAAAAGGTACGTAAATTCAACTCCGAAGGTCCTTTTTCGTCATCTAATCCCTTAAGTCCGAAAAAGTATAAAACAATACAGAAGGGATGAATTTTCGATAGTTTTAACGAGCCGAACAAAACAAGCGCTCGATCTTTTTGTGCAATAATCCCTCAAGTCCAAAAAGATTAAAATCTAAAGGAGGGATAGTACTTCTGGTCGCTTTAACGAGCTGGAAGGCCAAAACTTGGCAATCTTTTCATATTTTACGAGTCAGATGAAAAGAGCTTAAAGAAGACTCGTCTTTTGAGGAACGAGTGATAAAACGGGTTAGCAGCTGATTCCAGGTAAGGGTTGGAATTTTCCAATCACGGCAGTGTCACAAGGATGGCTAGTGAAATCACTCTTCGCAGCTGTTCCTCAAAATGGGTAAACAATCAATATGGAGGTGAATGATCGGCCAATGAAAAGTGGAGGTGCCCGAACACGACCAAGGCTTTAATGGCTGATAATGTTACATTCACAATGGTTATTTACCGGAGGGTAGTTCATTTTTTAACGAGCTTAAACGCGGAAAAACACTGCTCGGTCTTATGTTTATTTTTTAACGAGCATGAACTATGTGCTAAAACTGCTCGATCTTATGTTTATTTTTTAACAAGCATGAACTATGTGCTAAAACTGCTCGATTTTTCCAGTCATATGATAAGAATGTCTCATGTAAGATTCCATTTTTTATGGAGCTTGCGCCTCACAAAGCTATGCTCCAGGAATCCTTTCTTTATGCAAGTTTGGAAACGACTAATCCTACGAGTTTAAAGGGTTAGACCTACGGGTTTAAAGGGAGGACCTAAAAATTTAAAAAAAGAAATAGCCGCCCCTTGCTTGCACTCAAAAGGTTTGCATGCCCCTAGGTATAAAGTATGATTTCAAGGTTACCCCTCAATTTGCAGATAAAACATTTGTTCTACCAGGAAAGGCCTACCTCTTTCAGGTTACCAAAGATTGTCTCATTTGCGCAGCAAACAAAACATTTCCTCGGCGATGTCTACCGAGATAGACAAAGGTGAATGACAACAAGTGCCAAACACATAACTTTCACAAGAGAATCTTATTCTAGAATAACCCCTATTCCAAGACGGATGGGGTACAGACTAGTCATATTCTCCCGCGGAAACCTACCCTATACCCAAAGTTTTCCTGCCGAAGCAGACCAGGACGCATGCCCCCTGGGTTCCAGTCATATCCCTCCGAATTACTCGCGCTCATCGGGAGGACGGACCGTGGGTTGAGACATTTCTTGCGTGAAGAGACCATTTAGGAATGGTATATGACTATTTGCGATGCGTGATCCGGGAAATAAAAGCTAGTCCACGAGCTTGACCACTCTTCCTTCGTGCGGAAAACACATTACTCTAAAGAGTGAGGAGACGATGGCTCCCATGCAATATATATAGTCTCGTCCAAGGAGTAGGTTATAATCCAAGGGTCCTTGAATGACCATCACGTTCATTTGAACGGTCTTCCCTTTCAATGTTATGGGCACATTGGGGAGGATCCCTAAAGGTCGACTGGTTCCTTTATCAAAGCCTGTCAGATTTCTCATTTCAAGCAAAAGCGCTGGCGAACCAAGCGCTTTCCAAGCAATAGAGGAAAGGATACTCACAGATGCCCCCTCATCAATGATGGTGCCAGCCATGACCATTCTGTATATTTGGACGATAATTCTGAATGGTATGCTTGCTGGCAAACGGGGTCTGCCTAGTTGGTTCCAGTCGAAGGAGACAACTAGGTTGCTTGGTGGTGGGACTGAGTAGACGGCCGGGTATCGCTCTGACGAACTTCCTTCCTGCGATAAAGGAATGGGGGGGGTGTCCCCGTGCTCGTCGGAGTCTGTGTTGATGAAGAGAATTTGGATGGTGTCATCTTTATCCTCTTCAGTGACTGTATCATTCGAAGATAATACCTCTGAAGGCAAGACCGGGTCAACTGCCACCTCGACTTTTTGACTTTCGTCGGGTATGGATTCAGCTGGTTCATCTTCAATGACCGGTGCTTCAGCTGACCACTTGAGCGGGCCAGCTGGATTTTCAACTAACGAAGGACTCGGCAAGAGTTTTTTATATCCAGGAGGAAGTCGTAACGGTGAAACCCGACGATCATCCAAAACTCTTTTCGCTTCGTCTAAGAAGGGACAATGGTGGATGGCATGATTGCCTTCGCACAGTCTACAGGGAGATCTAGCTCTCCCTTTTTGTCTAAGGACATCACTTTCGCTAGTTGACGGTGTGCTTTCAACATGACTATCAGAGGTTGATGCCACCGAATTGTGCAAATGGGGAGACCAGTCCCTTAGTATCCGAGGGATGTAGGGACAATCTCTGTGGAAATGGTCTCCCTTGCATATGACACATGGCGATTTAGGCCTAGTCAGTGCTGTGTGTGGATTTTTGCCAGACGACACTTATTTGCCCCCAGTCACTTTTGGCTCCTTCTTCTTCTTCTCTTTCTTCTTCTTTTCCTTCTCCTCCTTAGGAACTTGGTTTTTTGTTTTACTAGTTCCGTCAAGCGAAGAGGAAGGAGGAGAGGAAGAATTAGAGGAAGTAGAAGGCTGGTGGGTAACTCTGGACTGGTCTAACTGTTGATTCGACTGTTTAGGAATAGTGGTGTTCTGAACGACATTGGTTAAGAAGAGCCAGACCGGCAAGCCAATTGTTAGTCCTGGAAGCGACAATGTGGCCATATGGGGCGCATCAACATCTCCCCAAGAGGAGAAGGGACTAGGATTTCCACCGAGGGGAATTCCTTGGTTGGTGGGCTCCATTTTCTCAACCTAAAGATCAATGTAGGAAAGAGGGTGATTATTCCGTTTAAAATAAATTTTAACGACGCTTAGACACGACTTTCTTTTTCAATTTTAAAGAGTCGAGAAAAATCTAAAGATCACTCTAGTCTCCTTCGATGTTTTAACGAGCCCGAAGTGACAAATGCTCGGATGGACTTTTTCCGTTATAGAGTCTGAAAAAGGCCGAAAGGAACTGCTCTGGAGTTCTAGGTAGAGGGTGTGCCAAACTTTTCACAAAACCGCAGAATACTTTTTAAGGTACGGGCGGTCAATCTTCCTGAATGCTGTGTTCAGTGCATTGCGATCAGTAGGGCGGCCGACACGGCTTCCTAAGGATAAAGGTTTTATGCCTATAGGGGTCTCCCAATATATACTCGATGGTACGTGGGAGCACAATCTGTACTGGCGCTATCGTCTCTCAGGAGGAATCACCCAACCATCAGCGAGATCGACAGTCACCAGGTTTTACGACGCCGGAACACGTCTCTAGCCTAGACCTCTATGTTGTGCGTTAAGTTACAAAGCGTTGTTAAGTTCATTCAATTTATTTTAGGTTGATCGTTCTTAGAAGTTTGCCTTTTTGGATCACCACGAGATGTATGATACAATTCCTAAATGCAGTCTGAAGATGATAAGCAAGCTTTTATATCTTTTCAACAATGAAAATCCTAGCTACAAGGGGAAAAGGAAGACACAAACTTTTCTCAAAGAGCATAGAGCACACTATAATGCACTTTTCCCTAAATCAAACCATGCAAACTATCAAAATGCAAATGCACATATGCATGTATTTGTTTTCGCTTTCTTAATATTGATGCCTAAAAAGAAAGCTGTTGTACAAATTTGAATTCGATTTCAAGTGAAAACATAAACAAGTTTCTTTTTGAAAACAAAAAGACGATTACGACACTTTATGATTTTGAAGTAAACACTTGTTTCGACACTAGAAATGCATAAATTCAAACCAAAAGACAAAAGTAAAAGTGTAATCAACTGTGAACAGCAAACAAACTCACTCCTAAGATGAAAACGACACTTACGACAGGTCTAGATCTAAGGGCGATAGTATGACTAGTTTACTTTTGTAATGGGAAACTGCAAATGATGTAACAAATACGCAAAGAACAAATACAGTTTCTTTATACAACTGAGGCAGAATTGAGGCAGAGAAAAGGGGTTTCAGATAGGTACACTGACTGATAACAAGCTGCAAAAAACAGAGATAAAACTGAGCAAAAGGAAGCAGGGAACCACAGCTGCACAAGGCAAGGGCTGATCAGCGCACCCTCAGCACAGAGAAACTGAACTTCAGCGCAGGTATCCTTCACGGGACCTGCATTGAAATGCAGAACCTCTTCACAGAGTCTGCGCTGAAGCAGAAATGAGAATTGTCTCTGGGTTCTGGGTCACAGTTTGCAGTTTAATCTACAGTTTTTGGCCGGATAAAAGCTATCAATTAGGTACAATTAGGAGGATGATTTAAAGGAGGACTAAGATCTATCACAAAGGGCTGTTAGAGCACTTGTGGATCAGTTTGTTCAGATCATAAAAACAGGCCCATTGAATGGACTAGAGTAACAGATCTCTACTTTGCATTTGAAAATGGCAAATGCATTTCGATTCGGCACTCCTGAGTTTATGAGAAGAACAACAATAGAAACACAAATAAACTAACAAGATACGATCCCCAGTGGAGTCGCCAATTTGTTGTTGGGAAAAGTATCCATTCGGAATGCCCCTATCCCACTCTAAGGTGTGATAGTGCCTTAGCAACAAACAAGGAAACTTATTTGAGTATTTCTTCTTTATGAAATGTAAATGAGGAAGAAGGATGTAACTAACCTGTGTCTTCCGCTAGTTTGTCGATCCAAATCACTCCTCTCTTCAGTAGCTCCCAACTTCTTGCTCCTTCACCGGCCCAGCTTCACCGAATTCCTGCAAGATCACAAGAGAGAGAAACTACACAAAGATACAGATATACATTCATAAAAAGCTCAAGATCAGATTAAGTTAAACATGTAAGCATAACAAAACATCATTGGTACACAGCATGTAGGAGAAACTCAAATAGTTTATTGATAGAATAAGAAAGTCCAAGAGGAGATACAACCAAGTGAGTTCCGATCCAGCATCTACCTCCCAGCAAAGGAATCCATTCCTCTCCTCCAACAAAGCATAAATCACCCAATGTACTAATCTCAATCTCAAACCAACAGAAATTCTCTGCAAAGTACAAAATTCCAGCCTCTTGAACCTCTGGGTGAGAGATCCATATATAGATGTAAGCAGAGAGGATGAGTCAGCTTATGTTTTGACTTGTGGCTTCTCTCTGTCAGTTTTTGCTTCCACTTGGAGGTTGAGAGCCTCTTACTCATCACTAGACGAATTCATTGAGGCAAGTGTCATTGGAGAAGATTCTGGAAGCTTCCAGGGTCTTTCCACCTCGATGAATGAGTTTTCCATTTGTCATTTCCCACTCAGCGCACCCTGGTAATGCTTCCACCTGCGTTGCAGTGCACCTAGCCAATGTAGCTTCTGCATTTCAACGCAGGCAGCTAGTGGAGCTTCTGAATTGATCATGAATTGACTGTTTTTGAGTTGTTTTTGGTGGAGAACTTCTGGGAGAAGCTGTCATTGGTTGACCTTGTTCCTTTAGGAGCTGTAACAACATCTTTAGGGACTTTGGATCACTTGAATTATGGACATTTCATGCTTATAGCTGTAAGGCACAAAAATGTCTATAACATAGTAGGAAATTCTATAGGCATAGGTTGGGCTAGCTCCATCTTAGGGTGAGTTGCAGTCATTTTCTCAAGGAAGATCTTACAGTTCCAATCAGGCAAGTTAGTGAATACCAGCCGTGAAATATGTTCCTCCCAATCCTTCTCACACATACAACACTTAATTTGGTGCACAACAAGGAAAAATATCTTAAGGCAAACTCTTAGGAAGAAAAGTATTCAAATGTGGAGCAGTATGCCATATTTATAGAACAATTTGAATTCAAATCCAACTGTTCCCTCTAATTCCTAGTCATTAATGGACATTTGGCAGCATATTTCCAAAGATATGCTCCATAATTTTTTTTTCCCTGCTCCTTGTAATGGAAAAATGGCCATAAAATTAGCTACAGTGCATCCAATGGTCATCTTTCGTCTATGTTGCATAGGATCCATCCACCTAGTGCATATCCTTTAGTGCAGCTCCCCTTGGCACCATCCTTCGACTTTTCGCGTAGCCCCTTCACTTTTCCTTTTTAATGTTTGGGTAGTGTTGTTTATAGTCCCATACTTCCTTGCAACTATTTGGAGTACCAATACTATCGCGCAATCATATATTCATTGCGCATGGGAGGGATCACCCCTGTAGAACTTCAATTGACTCCCATTAACTTTTCATGGAAATAATTTCCCATTAAACTTTGCGGGCTAAACTGTGCCTCCATCTGTAATTTCCTTCACAACATATGGCCCCAACCAATGCATTTGAAACTTGCTTGGGAAATTTGTGAACTTATTGTCATATAGAAACATTAAATCTTCGATCTTGAAGGTGCACTATTTAATATGGTGATCATGCCATGCATTTTCAAGGTCCTTCTGCACTTGCTGATGAAATCTAGCCAAGAAGCAACCCCCTATAACTCAACAAGGTGCGTGAGTTGTTTCTCTATGGTATCGTGGTCAACCATATCTATAACTGTTGTAATTCGTAAGCTTGACACTATGTACTCCATGGGTGTTACAACCTCCTGCCCATATACCAATTTGAACGGTATTTGTCCTATCAAATTTTTGCAGGTAGTCCTGTACACTTAGATGACTGTTGGTGTGCACACATCTTAGTCATTTCACTTCACGTTGAAAATCTTCGTGAAATTGCTTTCCAAAATTTTATTGAAGGCTTCCACTGTGCCATTTTCTTGAGGGTGATAAGGTGTACTCGTTTGATGATATATCTATAATTTCTCAGGAAATGAAGCAATTTTTTCATTCAAGAAGTGTGTGCCCGTATCACTTGGAAAAATATTAGGGTAGTCGAACCGAGACAACATATATTCAAAAATAAACTTCGCAGTGGTAGCGATGCTACAATATTTTACTAGTTGTGCCTCTGTCCACTTGGTTAGGTATTCAATGGTGGTAATGATATATCTAGCCCCTCTCATCTTCCCTAGTGGTCGTGTTGGTCCCAAAGATTCTAATGCCCATTTATCAAATGCTTGCAATGTTACTTGCAGATTCAGTGGAAATTCATCATGTCACCACAGTCTTCCCATCCTCTAGCAAGCATCACGTGCCCTGTAATATATTTTGGAGTCCTTATGCATAGTCGGCCACCAAAGTCCTGTGCATAGGATCTTTTGCGCAGTTTCTCTTCCAAAATAATTTCCTCCCACGACCCCTCCATCCACTTCGGCAAGGATACTTTTCCTCTCATACTCCATAACATAGCTATGCAATATTTCATCTGAGCCCATTTTGTATAAGTGTCCAACGATAATAGAGAAATTTGTAGCCTGAACCACTAGGTCTTTATGTTTTTGCACCGAATATCCTTCAGGAGTGGTGTCTATAGACAAGTGATGAGCCTCATAAATGGGTAATTATATGGGCTCATTTTACCTCCTAACCTAGTCAAATCAACCATTCTCTTATCTTATTGCATGATTTTTTGATTATATTTATGCTTATAGAGTGAGTTGAGTTAGTTATGATGTCATGTGGTCTAATATGTGTTTAATGTAGATTATTGATTAATTTTGAGGTCAAAGTCAAGGATCCAGTGGAAAAATGGCAACAATAACTTGAAGTGGACAAAGGAGAGGACTTATACAAGGGAATCCCCCTCATTTATTACTCCTCACATTGAATTCCCCATCATTCAGCTCGGAGTACAAGCAGCCAAGTCATGCACTAGAAGGCAGCGAAGCAAGTGGAGGATGACTGATGATTATCTCAAGTTTTGGGAGCCAAGCCCCCCTGATTTTAAGGAAGCTATTGGTAGCCTCATTTTTCTAAGTAGAGAGGCATAGGGCCTCACTAGGGTCAGATTTTTGTTGGATTTTTTCTTATGTAAACTCTACTCAACTTCGAGCTTATTATTTTGTGACAGCTTCATGTAATCTTGTTATTGTTTTGGAAATAAAGATGGAATCCTTTTTGAGTTAGCACTGAGTTACCTTAGAGGGATGAAGCTCTTGGGTCAGAGCCCAATCCAAGCAGCGAATATCCTATTTAATTGTATTTGTATGTTTTATTTCAGTTGTAGATCAGGTTGTTGTTAGATGAATTTCTTTTATGGTTAAGAATATGTTGTTTTTGATGATTCAGTAGTTTGCTTCCATTTGTGCTTTCTATAGTAGGTTAAGCAGTGATAAATAAAATATTCAAAAGGCTAGAAACAATACCTTTTCCTCTCTTCCTCCCTTTGGGACCATGATTTGAGGAAAAGACCCTCTTGCTGCCCCAAAAAAACAGATTTCCCTCATTCATAGGACTTCTAGTGTTTTCATTTTTTAGTTGGTTAATAGTCTAGTTTGCTTTGCTTCAGAACTTCTTCATCATGCTCACTTCTTGGTTTACAATAGTATTCTTTCATGCTTTTCTTTCTTGCAGTAGTCATTAACATTTCCTTTCATAGATCATAGTTTATACTAGTTTGATGCAAAACTCTGTTTTCCTAGATGCACTTCTTTCATTTCTTGCTTGATCTTATTGGTTGACTATTAGTTGTTTATGCAGTAGATCTCTTCTATCAGTAGGCTAGCCTATTAGCCATCCCATCCTCCATCTGACCCATGCCCTATAGGTCACCCAAGTCTCCTCTCAATTCTACCTTAGTTTCCTGCATTTTCCATAGAATTTCTTCCTCTCTCCTTGAGCAAATCCAATCATCTTTCTCTCTCCTAATGATTCTCGATGGACCCTAGATGCCCTAACACTTCATTCCAACCTCCATCCATCTTTTCCACCCACTCTCACACCCTCTTAGTTTACCTTTCAGTCTTTCTGCTTTCTACAAATTAGAATAACATCTATTTTTCTTTCCTTTCATCACATATAGAGCTTCTTCTGGAATCCATAGAAGTTGGATTGAGCTCCTTTTTGGGTGTGGAGCCTAATTATCTTCTGTATTCAAAGGTATTGCCACATTGGACCCCAATTCGAAATGGGGCACCCATAAAATATTCGCTACAGGGGGGGTCCAGGGGGGGTGGCTGCGACTTTTTGGGAGGCCCCCCCTGGTGGGGGGTTTCGGGAGCAATACCCCCGAAGCTAAAAACAGATGTAAAATTGCCTTGTAAAAGTATAGTAATTTCTAGTCAATCTGGGCCATTCATTAGGCAGATGATCTGATGGTAGAACTTATGTTTAGTTTAGGGTTTTTTGCCCTAGAAGGCAACCCCTCTCTTTGTATGAGGGCATTGTATTGAGTCTATGTAATATATGTGTATTCTTCGAGCGAGAAGTAGAGAGGTGAGACTGTGAGAGAAAACAGAGGAATTATAGTGGATCTGCTGTAGGTTGTGTCTCTTCATTTTGTTGGATAATAGAAAGTAAGGACTGGCTATTCAGGGTGGACGTAACCCAAACTGGGTGAACCACGTATATCTGTGTCTCTCTTGTTTCATGCATTTTCTGTATTTATATCTCTGCAATATTTTATGTGTTCCATTGCTCCATAATATATAATTTTCTAACCACTGGTATCAGAGCCAAAGGTCTATTTGGCTGATAAACTCGTAGGAAAGAAGGGTTCCTCGTTCGAGTGGGATCAATGGCGGAAGATGGTAAGTTTAGGGTCGAGAAATTTAACAGCCAAAACTTCTCACTGTGGAATATGCAAATGGAAGATTATCTGTATCAAAAATATATGTACCTACCATTGGGTGGAAAAACAAAGATGCCAACGGGAATGACAGATGAAGAATGGAACCGTCTGGATAGAAAGGCACTTGGAATAGTACAGTTGTGCCTCGTAGCATCAGTTGCCTTCAACATTTCAAAGGAAAAAACAACAGAAGGTTTGATTAAGGCATTGGAGAAACTATATGAAAAACCCTTGGCCTCAAACAAGGTATTTCTTATGAAACGATTATTTAATATGAAGATGTCGGAAGGTGGATCTGTTGCAGACCATTTAAATGATTTTAATACTGTTACAAGTCAGTTATGTTCTGTAGGGGTAAACTTTGATGATGAAGTTAGAGCTCTGTTATTCTTGTGCTCATTACTAGAAAGTTGGAATGGTTTAGTAATGGAAATTAGTGACTCTGTTTCTGGATCTGGTACTTTAAAGTTTGATGATGTTGTCGGTGCTATCCTTAGCGAGGAAATGTGATGGAAAAGCTCCGGTGAGACATCGGGTAATGCTTTGAGTGTAGATTCTAGGGGAAGAAAAATGGAAAGAGGAAAGAGCTCAAGATATCACAGTAAACCAAGGAAAGGTAGATCCAAGTCTAGATCGAGGATAGTGTGCTGGAAATGCAGAAAGAAAGGACACTTAAAGAAAGACTGTAGATCTTGGAAGGGAAAAGACGGAGATGCACAACAAGAAAACAATCATGAAGCAAATGTGACAGGTGAGGTGTTATAATATGCTTTGATTCTTTATTTCAAAAATATTATTGATTCCTGGGTGGTAGATTCAGGGGCCTTATTCCATGCCACACTTGATAAGAAATACTTTCATGACTAAGTTCAAGGAGATTTTGGACAAGTTCGTTTGGGTGATGATAAAACTTGTAAAATTGTTGGAATGGATAAGGTTCTTAAAAAACAGCAGAATGGAAACCAATGGCTACTAAAGGAGGTAAGGCATGTTCCAGATCTAAAGAAAAATCTGATTTCAACAGGGTAGTTAGGCGGTGAAGGTTGTGTGACAACTTTCACAGATAAATCTTGGAAGGCTACCAAAGGAGCCCTGGTAATATCAAAAGGCGAAAACGTTGGTACATTGTATTTATGCAATGGTATTTCTAACTCTGTTAATACTTTAACTTCCAAAGGAGCAGATGTAGCATTATGGCATCATAGGCTCAGACACATGAGTGAAAAGGGGATGAAGATTCTTCACTCAAGGAATTTTTTGCCAGGTTTGAAGAATGTTGATTTGGACTTCTGTGAGAATTGCATTTATAGAAAACAGAAGAAAGTCATATTTCTTAGAGTTGGGAAAGAAAAGAAGAGAAAAAATTAGAGCTTGTGCATACAGATGTATGTGGACCTACTTAGGTATCATCTCTCGATGGCTCTCATTATTATGTTACTTTTATTGATGATGAAACTAGAAAAACTTGGATTTATTGTATTAAGAATAAATATGATGTACGTGATACTTTCAAGAAATGGGAAGCGTTGGTTGAGATTGAAACAGGAAAGAAATTAAAGTGTCTCAGATCAGACAATGGAGGTGAATATTGCAGCAAAGAGTTTGATAGGTACTATTCAGAGCATGTAATTCACAGAGAGAAGACAGTTCCAAGAACACCACAAGAAAATGGTGTGTCAGAAAGGATGAACAAAACAATCATGGAGCGTCCAAGGTGAATGAGATTGCATGCAGGATTGCCTTTACAATTTTGGGCAGATGCTGTAGATACTGCTATTTATCTAATAAACAAAGGGCCTTCAAGTTCCTTGGATGGTGGTGTTCTAGAGGAAGCATGGACAGATAAAAAGGTAAACTACTCTTTTTTAAAGCCTTTTGGTTATGATGCCTTTGTCCATATTGATAAAGAAAATAGAACAAAGCTTGAGGAAAATTCAAAGAAATGTACCTTTATTGGATATGGTGTTCATTAGGAGTAGAGATGTAATATTCAATGAAAAGGACTTGTATAAGAATCAGTTGCGGGAAAAGAAATAGGAAAAAGAAACAAGGAATACACAGTTCTTGATGAAATCACTAAAAAAGTAAAGGTGCCTGAAAATACTAATAATCAACAAGCACAACAACAGTAACCACCGCAATAGCAACAAGCTCCCCAAACATCTGAAAGTGGTGTTAGAAGATCTACCAGGATAAGTAGACCCCCTGAACGATACTCTCCTTCATTATATTATTTATTGTTAACTGATTCTGGTGAACCCGAATGTTATGAAGAAGCAATGCAGGTTGAAAGCAGGAAGAAGTGGGAGGTAGCCATGGAAGAAGAGATGGATTCCTTAATGCATAACCAGACTTGGGACTTAGTTAGGTTGCCTGCAGGAAAAACCACATTGAAGAATAAATGGGTTTACAGGCTGAAGGAAGAAGATGGAGGAAAATAGAGGTACAAAGCTAGACTTGTGGTGAAGGGGTTTGCACAGAAGAAAGGTATTGATTTTGATGAAATATTTTCTCCTGTTGTTAAAATAATTTCAATCAGAACTATTTTAAGTCTAGTAGCAGTTGAAGATTTGCATCTTGAGCAGTTAGATGTAAAGACAACCTTTCTCCATGGGGATTTGGAGGAAGAGATATATATGCAGTAGGCACAAGGATATGAAGTGAAAGGCAAGGAGAAACTAGTGTGCAGGTTGAAGAAGATCTTGTATGCCTTAAAACAGGCTCCAAGGTAGTGGTATCTAAAATTTGACAAGTTTATGTCTGAACAAGGTTATACTAGATGTCACTTTGATCATTGTGTTTATCTGAAAAACCAAAATGATGGCAGCTATATTATATTTTTATTATATGTAGATGACATGCTCATTGCAGGGTCTAACATGCAGAAAATAAACATGCTCCAAAGAAAAATGGAAAATTCATTTGTAATGAAGGATTTGGGAGCTGCAAAAAAAATCCCTGGTATGAGAATAACTAGAGATAGGAAAAATCATAAATTAGCATTGTCTTAGAATGAGTACATACAAAAGGTGTTGAAAAGATTTAATATGCACAATGCAAAACCAGTTAGTACACCCTTTGCTAGCCATTTCAAGCTTAGTAAGGAAATGTGCCCAAAGACCCAAGAAGACATGGATTATATGTCTAAAGTTCCATATGCATCAGCAGTTGGAAGCTTAATGTATGCAATGGTCTACACAAGGCCTGATATTGCACATGCAGTGGGAGTTGTAAGCAGGTACATGAACAATACAGGAAAGGAACATTGGATGGTAGTGAAATGGATCCTCAAATATTTGAAAGGTACCACAAATCAATAATTATGCTTTGGTGGTTCAAACATTTCTGTACAAGGATATGTTGATGTAGATATGGAAGGTGATAGAGATAACAGGAGGAGCACTATAGGATATGTATTTACTGTTGGTGGAACAGCTGTTAGTTGGGTTTCAAAAATCCAAAGTGTTGTTGCACTTTCAATAACAGAAGCAGAGTATGTTGCTGCTACAGAGGCTAGTAAAGAAATGATTTGGTTACAAAGGTTTATGGGTGAATTGGGTAAGAAGCATGATATGGGCACGTTATACAGTGATAGCCAAAGTGCCATTCATCTTGCAAAGAACTCAACATGTCATTCCAAGACTAAACACATACACCTCAAGTACCATTTCATACGATCAATGTTGGAAGATGGAGAGTTGAAGCTGGAAAAGATACACACTAGCCAAAATCCTGCAGATATGCTAACAAAAGTTGTAACCAGGGAGAAACTGAGAATATTCTCAGTTTCAATTGGTCTTCAAGGATGACGATGAAGATGAGAAACAACCAGGTCCAAAGAGGAGTCATTGTCTAGCAATTAAGCAGCAGTGGAGTTGCTATAATCAGTCTCCAAGTGGGAGATTGTTGGGTGTGGAGCTTGATTATCTTCTGTATTCAAAGGTATCGCCACATTGGACCCCAGTTCGAAATGGAGCGGCAACGCTACCCGTAAAATAGTCACTGCAGGGGGGTCCAGGGGGGGTGGTTGCGACCTTTGGGGAGCCGCCCCCTACCGGGGGGTTTCGGGGGCAACAACCCCAAAGCTAAAAACAGATGTAAAATTGCCTTGTAAGAGTATAGTAATTTCTAGTCAATCTGGGAATTCATTAGGCAGACGATCTGACGGTATAACTTATGTTTAGTTTAGGGTTTTTTGCCTTAGAAGGCAACCCCTCTCTTTGTATGAGGGCATTGTATTGAGTCTATGTAATATATGTGTGTTCTCTGAGCGAGAAGCAGCGAGGTGAGACTGTGAGAGAAAATAGAGGATATTATAGCAGATCTGCTGTAGGTTGTGTCTCTTCATTTTTCTGGATAATAGAAAGGAAAGATTGGCTATTCAGGGTGGACGTAGCCCAAATTGGGTGAACCACATATATCTCTGTCTCTCTTGTTTTATGCATTTTCTGTGTTTATATCTCTGCAACATTTTATGTGTTCCATTGCTTCGTAATATATAATTTTCTAACACTCCTAGTGATCTTGCATCGACTGACCAAGTGACAACCTGTAGTAAGAACTAGTACTTGTGCATACAACACCATTGCTTCCAAGTTTGTTACGAACTACTGGGTTGATAAGAGTAAAGTAGGTAGCCCAGGAGGTGCAGCGTTATTGTTGCAATACTGGTGCTCACCACTTTTTGGCGCTGCTGTCGGGGAAGTGTCAGAGTATTCTGTGATTACTGCTTTATTCTATTTTCTTCTCGCAACATTCTGCTAATAGTTCATTTCAGCAGAAGTAGAGTAGTCCTTTCTTTTCCTTCGATTCTCCATTTTCTTGCTTTTCTTTTCAAATCTACAAATTTCATTTCAGCAAAATTAGACTAGTCGTTTCTTTTCCTTCAGTTCTACATTTCCTTTCTTTCCTTTTCAATTCTTCAAATTTCACTTCGGCAAGTTCATTTCAATTAGTTGCAATTTTTTTTGTTCAATCAATTTTAGTTTCGCGGGTACTATCAGTGCGGGGAAAAAGAAATAAAAACCAACCAAAAAGATTTCCTTTCATGCCTTGTAGGAATAGAGATAATTCAGGAAAAATATTTCCCAACAGCCCCACTGCTTCACACAACAAACCTTCTCTCTTCTTCAGTTCCTGTGATCAAGAAGAACCCTTAGGTGAACAACCATAAATATTTGAATAACCTATAGGGGAGGAAGAAGAAGAAAACATTCGTTTTAAGCCAATGGCTGAACACAAAAATGCTAGGGGGAATGGATAAAGAATAGAGGGTACCTTTCCCATTTGGGAGACCAATGGGGATACCAAAATAAAGAATATAAGCCCTTCTACCATACCTCATTTCCATGGTCTGACTACAGAAGATCATGCCACCTTCTTGTTTGAGTTTTCTTTTATCTGTCAAACCTATGACTATGCAGAAGATGAGCAAAAATTGAAACTGTTCCCTTGAAATTGCGCTAGTTCATGGGATTACCTGGTAATAGCATCAAAATTTCGGCTCAGATGCAGCAAGCCTTTAACAACAAGTATCAAGACTATTGTAGGTCAAAAGATACTAAAGAAGAAATTTTCTAAATGACTATAGGAAGTGATGAGTCACTGGAAGACTATGAGGAGAGGTTCTAGCTCAGTTATAAAAGGGTTGGGTGTACACTTGACCTTGAGTCTCTGAAGCTGGTCCTGCTCAGGGGAATTCCGGAAGATCCTTTAGACACCCTCCATCTACTGGCCATGAGAGACATCTACCAACTATCCTATGAGGACATAAAGACTATTTTTAGAAACCATTCTAGAGCAGCCAGAAAGAAAGGTAGGCGTAGTCAACCCATAGGAGTACCTCTTCCTCTAATTCATCCATTAAAGGAGAAATTGGAAACATGCTGGAAGACTTCAAGAGTGAGATGTTGCAGACTCTTGCCATGCAAATGGATACCTTACATATAGGAAGGAAACAAGAGGAAGCAGAGAAGGCTTTGGCCATTTTTTTCCCTAGGTGCACCAGGAGGCATCCTAGGAATGAATGCCCATTGAAATCTATAGAAGTTTGTTCAGTCTGTGAAGAAAATAATTCTACATAAAAGTATCCTTCCTTACTTGGACTTAAAGCTGTATATCAAGGGGCTGAGGGAGTCATTGAATAGCTCTATTACATAAACCAAAGGAAGCCAAATGGACCTAGACCATACCAACAGGGGATGCAAGGGACATCTCAGGCATACCACAACCCCAACCAAGTCACCTCCATACCTTCTTGGGACCCCCCTACTCATCCTTCCTGGTCCACACCTCCTCCTTGGTCCTTCATGTCTCAATATCATGCCCAACCAACCACCCATTCATTTCAATCCTATGCTCAGCCACAACCTCAGTGGAATGCATCTCGTCAGGGGTGGATGCCCCAATACAACTCTCCTCCCGCTCTTTTGCCTCAACCACCTGTCCAACCACAACTGTTATTGCCTGCTCCACCAAAGAAACCCTAAATGCCTACCCTGCCAAATCTGAACCCAAACAACAGATGGGCTTAGCAAGTGTGTAGTGGGGAACCATCATGCCCAACATATGCTGTGGAGATTCAGGAAATTAACTTGCGATCTGGGAATGTTCTCCTAGATAGCAAGCCTCCACCCAGGGAGGTTGAGGAAGAGAAAGTGGAAAGTGAACCTAAATCAATTCCACCCTTTCTTGAGATACTATCCATGACAGTCCAACCTACCCCAGAAGAAACTGAACTCCTAGGGGAATTGAAGCATTTATGTGTGAAGATACCACTTATCCAAGCCATCAAATATGTGCCTATCTACAATAGGTTGATCAAAGAGAAGTTATTTAGGCATATAGGAAGGCACAATAGAGATGCCCCAACCATTAATGTCATAGGGAAACAGTCCGACCTGATGTTGGTGCAGGTAATCTGTCCAAAATATCTAGACCTTGGAAGCCCAATAGTTGATGTCCACATCAATGGCACCATGATCCCACACACACTGATTGATCTGGGAGCTGCCATTAATTTAATGGAAAAGGACACAATGCTCGAACTCAACCTCTAGGGCTCCTTAAGGAACACCACGACCGTGCTACACTTAGCAAACCGCTCCACCGTGACCCGTGAGGGGATTGTGGAAGATGTCATGGTCTCTGTTGATTCCTGGGAATACCCTGCTGATTTCATAGTTCTCCAGCCAACGGTAGAGCTCACTCGGTATCCTATCATTCTAGGAAGACCCTGGTTGGCTACTGTCGATGCCTACATTAGCTGTCAAGTTGGGAACATGACCATAAAGAACAGGCATATGTCTAAGCAGTTAATCCTATATCCTCCTGCCCAACCCTTGTTAGAACATGATCTACCTCTCTGGTTGGAGGAGGAAGATGAAGATGAAGTCTAGTTTGCACTGCTTTGTGCATTAGGAATCGCCATGGGGGGAAAACAACAAGATGAGAATGATATTATTGAAAATCTAATTCAGAATCCACCTCCCAGTGTATCACCATTAGAGGAAATAGTAAGAGAAACCAAAAACAACCCCTCAACTGATCTCTGTGTGGCCTATTCCACCTCTCTCCATCTTAAGAATATAGAGTTCAGCCCAGAAAGAACCTTGAAAATCATTCCATCCCTATCCACTTCCTAGGAGAAGGAACTGTGTAGCTTTCTGCGAAAAATCCTAGATGCCTTCACCTAGAGTTATAAGGAGATGAAGGGAGTGTGCCCCTCAGTATGTACTCATCATATATACATCAAGGAGGATTGCAAGCCAGTCATGTAGCCTCAAAGGAGGATGAACGCAACACTTAAAGATATTGTTAAGGAAGAACTATAGATATTGCTTGATGCAGGATTCATCTATCCCGTCTCTGACAATGAATGGGTCTCTCCTTTGGTGCTAGTGCTAAGGAAAAATGGTAAGTGGAGAATCTGTGTCAACTATTAGGAGTTGAACAAAGCCACTAAAAAGGACCATTTTCCTTTACCTATCATAGATCAAGTGTTAGAGTCTGGAAGGGGAATTTTTTTTCTATTTCCTACATGGGTTTAGCAGGTACAATCAGATTCAAATCATCCCAGAAGACCAAGATAAGACCACTTTCACTTGCCCTTGGGGTACCTTTGCATACCGGGTCCTTCCTTTTGGTTTGTGTAATGCTCCTGCCACTTTCCAAAGAGCGGTATTGAGTATATTCTTTGAATTAGTTCATGATGTAGTAGAGATATACATGGATGACTTTACTCCATATGACTCTGACTTTCAGGAAGCCTTATCTAATCTAGGAAAATTTCTAGACAAGTGTATTGAGATGAGCCTATGCCTTAGTCTGGAAAAATGTGAATTTTTTATGACTGAAGGGTCCATGCTAGGTCATGAAATATCTCAACAAGGATTGTAGGTGGACCCCAACAAAATTACTATCATTCAAAGGGTCCCACCTCCTCAAAAAGTGAGAGATGTCAGAAGTTTCCTAAGCTTAGCTGGGTATTATCGAAGATTCATTAAAGATTCCAGTAAGCTAGCATCTCCTTTGTTTGCATTTTAGGTAAAGATGTCGAGTTTATATGGTCTGAAAACTGTCAAGAAGCCTTAGATACCTTGAACTGCAAGCTCGTGACTGCCCCAATTCTGAGAGGCCCAAATTGGGCCCTACCTTTCCACATTCACATAGATGCCTTGAACAAAGCAACAGGAGCAGCCTTGGGGTAAATTGATGAAAATTTTCCTTATGCCATATACTTTATAAGCAAAAACTTGTCAAAGGCCGAGTTAAACTATACAGTGACCGAGAAGGAACTCCTAGTTGTTGTGCATTCTTTAAAAAAATTCAGACATTATATCATAGGCTATCAAACCTTTGTGCACACTGATCATGTTGCAATTAGATATTTAATGAACAAACCGGATGTGAATGCTCGCACTATTAGATGGTTGCTTTTACTAGAGCAGTTTGATTTGACCATTATTGATAAGCCTGGTAAAGAAAATGTTGTTGCTGACTTTTTGTCTAGAGTAACTTTTCCTGCAGGTGAAGAAGGAATGGTTGATGATCAAATGCTATATAAACACATGTTTGATATTTTAGTACTCTCTCCATGGTTTGCTGATATAGCAAACTACTTGGTTTTAGCACAATTTCCACCACACCTGTCATCAAAAGAAAAGAGCAAGATCATAAGGAAAAGCACCCCTTTCACTTGGATTGGGGGCAATCTCTTCAAACTTGGCCCAGATCAAATCTTGAGAAGATGTGTCAAGGAGGAGGAAGTCTTTGACATCCTCCTGACCTGTCATGATAGGCCTTGTGGAGGTCATTTTGTAGTAAAAAGAACTGCCTTCAAGATAATGCAAGCAAGATACTACTAGTCCACTCTTCATCAGGATGTGAGGAGATATACCATCCAGTGTGATTGGTGTCAGAGGATGTGTTGTTGGGAAAAGTATCCAATACGGAATGACCCTATCCCACTCTAAGGGTGATAGTACCTCAGCAACAATCAAAGCAAAGCTATTCAAGATTACTTCTTTATGAGATGTAAGAGAGGGGAGAAAGAGATCCACTAACCGATGTCTTTCGCTAATGATTGATCCAATCTTCTCTCTTTGTTGCTTGCTCCCAGCTCCTTGCTCTTTCACTGGCCCAGCTACACCAAGATCCTGCAAAATGGCAAGAGAGGGAAACTACAAGAAGCATACATTCATAATTGATTCAAGGATTAGAATAAATCAAATACACAAGTATAACAACACACCATTGAGACACATGTATATAGAAGAACCTCAAATGCTTTATTAATGGAAGAAGTAAAGTTCAGGAAGTGATACAACCATAAGAGGCCCAATCCAGCATCACCTCCCAGCAGAAAGAAATCTCCTCTTCACCTCCTTCAAGCAAATCACCCAATAGTTCTATACTCAAACCAACAGCACTTCCTTACATTCACAAGATTCCAGCCTCCATAGACCTCATGAGAGAGCTCTATATATAGGAGTTTTGGAGAAAGGATGAGTCAGCTTGTAGTTGGCATGAAGCTGACTAGTGTCCTCTCCCACTTCAGTTATTCTTCATTTCTTGAGTCCACTTGGAGGTTCTTGCTTCCACTTGGAGATCTAGACCCTCTTACTCATCACCAATCGAATTCCCTGATCCAAGTGTCATTTTGGAAGCTTCCTGGGCATTGACACCTTGAGGAATGACTGTGCCACTTGTCCAAACTCGCCCAGCGCAGGTAGCCTTCTTTGCAGTTGACATTCAGCACAGGTACACAGTGGAGCAGTTGACATTCAGCGCAGATGCTCAGTGGAGCAGTTGACATGATCCAGAATTAGCTTGTTTTTGAGTGTTTTCAGGTGGAGAACTGATATTCAGTGCTGTGGTTTGCTGACCTTGTTCCTCTAGGGGTAGGAACAACATGTTTAGGGACTTTGGATCCCTAAGATTATTCACATTTCATGCTTCATGCTGTAAGGCACAAAAATGTCTATAACAATTGCCCCCTAAAGTATGAGGTCGTTTATCGGGTGAAATGCTTTATCAGGAGGATCCGAAGTTCATTCAATTGTTGAGAGGTGACCTGTAATAAAATACAATACAATACATTATTTTTCATTCTGCTTTCATGATCTAGCTGAGGCGGGCATCCCCATGCTCAGCTTTATAAATTCATTTTGGTACATAGAACAGACGATCGTCTGATGGTAGAATGATAATTCTCTGCTGAAATTATCATCCTTTGAGTAGGATGATCATCTGCTGTAATGATGTACATGTCAAATGTCTTTATATTTCCTGAATATATATCGCAGCCCGGATGGATGAAACTAGATCCGGGGTCTTCAAACTCGTTCGATCTTCACTCTAAGTACAAGTCGATCCATGTGAGAATTGCGCTGAAGTCGAACATGGAAAGACATCGCTTGATTACCGGTCAATGATGTAAACCGTTAACAAGCACGAGAGGAATCACTGATAATGATAATGACCCTCAAGGTACTGCAGTACAATTCACGTGGTGTGAATAAAGGACTTGGCGTCGAACACCACGCAAAATCTTTCGGTCGAAGGTCATTGATGTATACCTGTCGCCGGAAGTGAGAAAATTGCCATTGAGGCATGCAAGCTTCAAAGTACTGAGGGGGGTGTTCCTAGATCAACTTCTTGGATAATGAGCTGAAGTCGACAAGAAGCGATCCGTCAAAGGAGGGCCTTAATGAATCCCACATCAGTGACATGGAACGGAGCTAATGATTTTAGTGGAGGTGAAAACAATCTGTGACATATGATTCAGGGTGGCGATCATGGGTGGATGAAGGATAATGTATGGCAGTGGATGGGACACGGTTGACTCTTTCTGAACAACATCTCTTGAACATATAATGACACTGATGCGATGGATCGGTAGCATTACCCCAAATGTGGATGGTTTGGCGAAGACCATGGTGATGAGACTGGTGAATGAAACAACCCAACCCGATGTGATACGGAGGAAAAGTGTCATGTTTAAGAGCGACTTGCTACCATTAAAGCTTTGAGGTTCTCCCAATTTTTCCCCAGTCATTTCTGACCAGTACCTCTTTATTTTTGTCAAGCTTGAGGAGGATAACATATGCTTGTTCTATAACCTGCCCTTCGGGCAAGCCCATCGCTATGTTTTAACGAGCCTAGCGATAGGGAAACTCGTTCTCGTCTAAAGACAAGTTTGTCGCTATTTAATCATTTTAACGAGTCTAACGACAAGGAAAACTCGGTCCTTTTAATTTTTAGAGAGTCTGAAAAGGTACAGAAAGTTAACTCCACAATTCCTTTTCCGTCATCTAATCCCTTAAGTCCGAAAAAGTATAAAACAATACAGAAGGGATGAGTTTTCGATAACTTTAACGAGCCGAATAAAACAAGCGCTCGACCTTTTTGTGCAATAATCCCTCGGGTCCAAAAAGATTAAAATCTAGAGGAGGGATAGCTCTTCCGGTCCTTTTAACAAGCTGGAAGGCCAAAACTCGGCAAACTTTTCATATTTTACGAGTCAGATGAAAAGAGCTCAAAGAAGACTCGTCTTTTGAGGAACGAGTGATAAACAGGGATAGCAGCAGATTCCAGGTACAGGTTGGAATTTTCCAATCACGGCAGTGTCACAAGGATGGCTAGGTGAAATCACTCTTCGCAGCTGTTCCTCAAAATGGGTAAACAATCATATGGAGGTGAACGATCGGCCAAATGGAATGGAGGTGGCAGGTGCAAAACACGACCAAGGCTTTTTATGGCTAATAAATTTACGATCACAATGGTTATTTACCGGGATATGTTCATTTTTTAATGAGCTTGAATGCTCAATCTTATGTTTATTTTTTAACGAGCATGAACTATGTACTAAAACTGCTCGGATCTCGCTTTTCTATTTTTTAACGAGCATAAATTCCGCGGTAAAACTGCTCGAATATACCAGTCATAAGATAAGAAATGTCTCCTGTAAGATCCCATTTTTTATAGAGCTCGCGCCTTACCAAAGCTATGCTCCCTCTCATCCTTTCTTCATGCAAGTTCGGAAACGGCTAATCCCAAAAACAGATAAATAACTGCTCTTTGCTTGCACTCCAAAAGGTTTGCATGCCCCCAGGTATAAAATACAATTTCAAGGCTGCCCCTCCTCTCCCCCACTTCTGCTTTTCTTTGGGTGTTCACAGCTACTTGTCGTCTTGCTAGTCTAATGTTAACGATACTTGTCTTCTCATTATTTTTAATGGGTCTTACGCGGTACTTGTCTTCCCGTCGGCCCAACTTTTGACAGCTCTTTTGCAAGATCGCAAGAGAACAGCTACTTGCGACAAGAGAGCAGCTACTTGTGACAAGAGAAGAACACTACTCAAAGACAAAACATATGTGTTATTGAGGGAGGCTTGCCTCTTTCTGGTTACCCAAAGATTGTTTTGTTAACTTCTTCAAACGAAAACATTCCTTCGGCACTGTCTACCGAAGTAGACAATGGTGAATGACCTTTGTCAAACAAGTAACCTTGACAAAAGAATCCTATTCTAGAACAACCCCTCTTCCAACCACGGACGGGGTACAGACTAGTCATATTCTCTTGCGGAAATTCTACCTTATACCCAGGGTTTCCTCTGCCCGAAGCAGACCAGGATGCATGCCCCTTGGGTTCCAGTCCCATCTTTCCGAATCACTCGCACTCATCGGGAAGGAGGACTGGGGGTGGAGACATTTCTTGATTGAATAGACCATTGAGGGTTGGTATGTGACTATTTGCGATGCGTGATCCCAGAAATGAAAGTTGGTCTACGAGCTTGACCATTCTTCCTTCGTGTGGAAAACACATTACTCTAAAGAGTGAGGAGACTATAGCTCCCATGCAATATATATAGTCTCGTCCAAGGAGTAGGTTATAATCCAAGGGTCCTTGAATGACCATCACGTTCATTTGAACGGTCTTCCCTTTCAATGTAACAGGTACATTGGGGAGGATCCCTAATGGTCGACTGGTTCCTTTATCAAAACCCGAGAGATTTCTTATCTCAGGCAAAAGCGCCGGGGAACCCAGTGCTTTCCAAGCAATAGAGGAAAGGATACTCACAGATGCCCCCTCATCAATGATAGTTCCAGCCATTACCATTCTGTAGATTTGGACTATGATTCTGAATGGTATACTGGTTGGCAACCGGGGTCTGCCTAGTTGATTCCAATCAAAGGATACAACCAGGTTGCTTGGTGGTGGGACCGAATACACGGCCGGATATGACCCTGACGATGTTCCTTCTTGCGATAAAGGAATGGGCGCATTGCCCTGACGCTCATCAGAGTCTGTGTTGATGAAAAGAATCTGGATGGTGTCATCCTTATTCTCTTCAGTGAGGGTGTCATTTGAAGATGAATCTTCAGTGACGGTGTCATTTGAGGATGAAACCTCTGAAGGAAGAACCGGGTCAACTGCCGTTTCGACCTTTGGACTTTCGTCCGGTCTGGATTCAGTAGGTTCATTTTCAATGACTGACGCTTCAGCTGACCACTTGAGTGGGCCAGCTGTATTCTCAACCAACGAAGGACTTGGCACGAGTTTTTTGTATCTAGGAGGAAGTCTCAACGGTGAAACCGGACGATCTTCCAAATTTCTCTTCGCTTCGTCTAAGAAGGGACAACGGTGGATGGCGTGATCGCCTTCACACAGTCTGCAGGGGGATCTTGCTCCCCCTCTTTGTCTTGAACCTTCACTTTCGCTGGTTGATGGTAAGCATTCAACATGACTATCAGAGGTTGATGCTCCCGAATTGTGCAACCGAGGGGACCAGTCCCTTAGTATCCGGGGAATACAGGGACAATCTCTATGGAAGTGGTCTCCTCTACCTATGACACATGGCGATTTAGGCCCGGTCTGTGCTGTGTGTGGATTTTTGTCAGATGTCTTTTGCTTGCCCCCAGTCGCCTTAGGCTCCTTCTTCTTCTTCTCTTTCTTCTTCTTCTCCTTCTTCTCCATGGGAGCTTGGCTTTTGCCGGCTCTACCTTGCGAAGATGAAGGATTGGAGGAAGAGTTATAGGAAGTAGAAGGCTGGTGGGCAGCTCTAGACTGATCTGACTATTGACTCGATTGTTCAGGAACCATGGTGTTCTGAACTACATTGGTTGAGAATAGCCAAATAGGCAGGCCAATTGTCAGTCCTGGAAGCGACAATGTGGCCATGTGGGGCGCACCAACTTCTCCCCAAGAGGAGAAAGGACTAGGATTTCCATCATGTGGAATTCCTTGGTTGGGGCGTTCCATGTTCTCGACCTACAGATCAACGCAGGAATAGGAGGTGATTATGTTCCGTTTAAAATAAATTTTATAATGACGCTTTAGACACAACTTGCTTTTTCACTTTTTAAGAGTCGAGAAAAAGCTAAAGATGACTCTAGTCTCCTTCGATGTTTTAACGAGCCCGAAGTGACAAATGCTCGGATGGACTTTTTCAGTTATAGAGTTTGAAAAAGGCCAAAAGAAACTACTCTGGAGTTCTAGGCAGAGGGTGTGCCAAACTTTTCGCAAAACCACAGAATACGTTTTACGGTACGAGTGGTCGATCTTCGTGAATGCTGTGTTCACTGCATTGCGATCAGTAGGGCGGCCGACACGGTTTCCTATGGATAAAGGCTTTGTTCCTATAAGGGTCTCCCAATATATACGCGACGGTACGTGGGAGCACAAGTCCGTATTGATACTTATCGCTTCACCGTGGAGGAATCACCCAACCACTCAACGCTAAGATATCACGTTTAACGACGCCGGAACACGTCTCTAGCTTAGACCTCTATGTGTTTGCGTTATGTTTCAATGCGTTGTTATGTAAATTCAATTTATTTTAAGGTTGATCTTGTTTAGCAGTTTGCCTTTATGGATCACCACGAGATGTATGGTAACACTCCTAAATGCAGTCTAAGATGATAAGCAAGCTTTTCAATCTTTCAACTTTGAAAATCTTAACTACTGAGGGAAAAGAAAGACATCATCTTTTCACATAGATCATAGAGCACACACTAATGCACTTTTTCCTAAATCAACATGAAAACTGTCAAAATGCACATGCACAATGCAGGTATTTCTTTTCTCTTTCTTAATGTTGGTGTAATACAAAAAGAAAGCTGTTGTATAACTTTGAATTCAATTTCAAGTGAAAGCAAACAAGCTTGTCCAAAATCAAAAGACACCTTAAGATTTACTTGTTTCGACACTAGAAATATATAAATTCAAACCATATCATGAAAGCAAAAACTCAATCAGCTATGAACAACAAACAAACTAACTCTTAAGATCAAAACGACACTTTATCACAGGTCTAGATCTAAGAGGCCACAGCAAGACTAGTTCACTTTCGTTATGGGAAACTGCAAATGATATAAGAAATACACAAAGAACAGATACAGTTTCTTTATACAACCGAGGCGGAATAGTGGCAAGGAAAGTTTGTTTCAGACAGGTACATTGACTGATAACAGGCTGCAAAAACAAGGGTGAAAACAGGGCAATAAACAGGAGTAATCCCAGTAGCACTAGGCAAAACTGGTTCAGCGCAGGTAGTACACTGGCAGTTTGACCTTCAGCGTAGGTAGCCCCTTCGGGAACTGCGCTGAAATGCAGACTACCTTCACAGTGCCTGCAATGAAGAGATAAACTTTCGTTTTTCTCAGTTTCCGGGTCACAGATTGCTAAAAAATTCACAGTTTTTGGCCAAATCAGAAGCTATCAATCAAGTACACACTAAGGGATGAAAAGGAGGATGAAAAGCTATCACTAAGAGCTGTTTAGAGTCCTTGTGGATCAGCTCTTCAAATCATAAACATGCCCAGAAACTGAGCTAGAGTAGCTACCCTCTACTTTGCATTTGAAAGCTCCAAATGCAGTTCGATTCGGTACTCCCTGTGTTTATGAAATGAATAGCAAAAAACACAAACAACCAACAAGATACGGTCCCCAGCGGAGTCGCCAATTTGTTGTTGGGAAAAGTATCCAATACGGAATGACCCTATCCCACTCTAAGGGTGATAGTACCTCAGCAACAATCAAAGCAAAGCTATTCAAGATTACTTCTTTATGAGATGTAAGAGAGGGGAGAAAGAGATCCACTAACCGATGTCTTCCGCTAATGATTGATCCAATCTTCGCTCTTTGCTGCTTGCTCCCAGCTCCTTGCTCTTTCACTGGCCCAGCTACACCAAGATCCTGCAAAATGGCAAGAGAGGGAAACTACAAGAAGCATACATTCATAATTGATTCAAGGATTAGAATAAATCAAATACACAAGTATAACAACACACCATTGAGACACATGTATATAGAAGAACCTCAAATGCTTTATTAATGGAAGAAGTAAAGTTCAGGAAGTGATACAACCATAAGAGGCCCAATCCAGCATCACCTCCCAGCAGAAAGAAATCTCCTCTTCACCTCCTTCAAGCAAATCACCCAATAGTTCTATACTCAAACCAACAGCACTTCCTTACATTCACAAGATTCCAGCCTCCATAGACCTCATGAGAGAGCTCTATATATACGAGTTTTGGAGAAAGGATGAGTTAGCTTGTAGTTGGCATGAAGCTGACTAGTGTCCTCTCCCACTTCAGTTATTCTTCAGGTCTTGAGTCCACTTGGAGGTTCTTGCTTCCACTTGGAGATCTAGACCCTCTTACTCATCACTAGTCGAATTCCCTGATCCAAGTGTCATTTTGGAAGCTTCCTGGGCATTGACACCTTGAGGAATGACTGTGCCACTTGTCCAAACTCACCCAGCACAGGTAGCCTTCTTTGTAGTTGACATTCAGTGCAGGTACACAGTGGAGCGGTTGACATTTAGCGCAGATGCTCAGTGGAGCAGTTGACATGATCTAGAATTAGCTTGTTTTTGAGTGTTTTCAGGTGGAGAACTGATATTCAGTGCTGTGGTTTGCTGACCTTGTTCCTCTAGGGGTAGGAACAACATGTTTAGGGACTTTGGATCCCTAAGATTATTGACATTTCATGCTTCATGCTGTAAGGCACAAAAATGTCTATAACAGGATGGGGAAACCTACTCCAAAGGATGAGATGCTCATGCAACCTCAAGTGACCTTTGAGCCATTTGAGAAGTGGGGAATGGACTTTGTGGGGCCTATCAACCCTCCTTCAAAGCAGAAGCAATACATCATTATGTGCACCGATTACCTGACAAAGTGGGTAGAGACAAAAGTAATCAATGTAGTGACAGAGGAAAAAGTAGCTGAATTTTTGAGAGAGAACATCTTCTACAAGTTCGGGTATCGAAGAGAATTGTTCACAGATCAAGGTAGTCACTTTACTTCCAATCTGATTGAAGACCTGCTCACACATCATAGAACCAAGCACAAGACTTCAACCCCTTACCATCCACAAGCCAATGGGCAGGTGGAGGTCACTAATAGAGCACTAGAAGGGATCCTCACAAAGGTAGTGAGCAGCAGCAGAAAAGACTGGGCGGATAGATTAGTTGAGGCCACTTGGGCCGACAACACAACATGGAAGACCACTACAGGGTTCACACCCTATGAGCTGGTCTATGGGAAGAAGGTTTTGCTGTCAATAGAATTTGAATTCAATACCCTAAGGATGGCAACTCAGCTGGACCTAGAGCTCATCTGTGCACAAAAAGAAAGATTACTTCAGCTCAATAGATTGGATGAACACAAAATGCAGGCCCTTCTCCATATCGAGGTAGTTTAGCTTCAGAAAAAGATATGGCATGACAAAAATATCAAGGAGAAGCAATTCCAAAAGGGATACTGGGCACTACTCTATGATTCAAGATACAAATATTTCAAGGGAAAGCTGAGGACAAGATGGCTGGGACCCTACACTGTGGAGAAATGCAATGACAATGGTCTAGTTCTGATTAGGACCATTAATGATGAAGCCATCCCCATGCTTATCAATGGACACCGATTGAAAGTATACAAGAAACCCCTCTCCAAGCGAGAGTTCATTGAACATTTGAATAAGACAATGATGGCAGTGAAGCATGTCTTAGCCTCCACTTCACCCACTCATTAAAGAAAAAGAAAAAAAACAATAAAAAATAGGGACTCAAGTGAAAACCTCCATGAGGCACTTGAGTCCCATCATTGGGTTGAAAACCTCTTCTGAGGTGGCCCAGTGATGTCAAAAAAAAGAATAAGAGAGAAAAATAAGATCCCTAGGTGAAAACCTCGCTTGGAGGCGCCTAGGGCAGGAAATTAAGGTGAAAACCTCCCCGAGGCGCCCTGCTTATTTTCAAAAAGAAAAATGAATTTCCAATTGCATTGCAGGTTTGTAGGAGGAATACAGGAAGTAGCAGAAGGTGCTAAGGGAGCCCTAAAAATAGCACCATAATCTATCCTACCTTCCCACACCTTTCTCCATCATTCTTGGCATTCTTTTCACCTCACTATGCTTCTTTTTCAAAAAATGTGTTTTCTATAGGAGGTTCCTGTAGGAATTACAGAGAGCTAGAAATGGATATCAAAAGGCAGTTTGAGGGACAAGGAAGCTTCATAAAAGATCTATAAATACTCCTGCAGTCTCCAAACCTCCTTGCCATCATTTCTAAGCCTGCTTCACATCCCAAGCATCATTATTCCTCCTGTCCAAGAAAAACACAGAAAAAACAGTTTTTTAGGAAAAAGAAAAAACAAAAAAATAGGAAAGGAAACAGCACCATCCACTTCACCTGAAGCCTACCTATCACCTCTCCATCTCTATCTACATCTATGGCATCATCCTCACAGTTCCAAGCACAAAAAGAAGCTGAATTTTCAAAGGGAGAAGTAGCTATAGGAGCATCTCTATAGGAATTCCTATAGCAGCTAATCCCATTAAAATCTAGCATCGGCAGCAAGAGGGTGAAAATATGAAGATTGAAGAAGACACCTGAAGATCAGATCCAGCCAAAGAGGAACCCGTAAAAACCATATCCACACATCAGCAAGAGGACAACATGCATCAAAAGAAACAAAGGCATGCAGCAGAGAGAGAGAGCCACAAAACCTCACAGCAAATGCATTCAGATCCCAGGTAAGTAACTAAACCGCTCCTCTATTTGCATTTGTGTAATTAGAATGCATGCAACAACAACGAGATGGTTGAGGTTGGATGAGGGAAAGGTGGCTAGTTAACTTGGCAACCTTCATCTAGTTGACTCCACTCATCCGCAGATGTCACCCACACGTGCACACAGTCAACTCAAGAAAGATGTCAAGGACAGGCAGTGGAGGAAGTCTGAACTCCGATGTAATCATGAGGGATGATTACGAGGAAAGGGCCATGATGATAAGGTAGGTGGGGACCAATGGTCCGAATATGGCCAATGTACACTTGGACAGATCACCCTCCATCACCAGAAATATCCATAAAAAGTAATAAATACTCTTCCTCGAGCACTCTCACCACCTTTTTCCTTCATTCTCTCCTCGAAACTCCGCTCATGCAAATCTTCTCGAGCTGCCATAGCCTCAAAACCATCATTCTCCATTTATCTCTCCCATATTCATACTCTCAGCGTTCTCTACGGGAGAAGTTATAGGTTCTACAAGAGAACCTACAGGAATTCTACAGGAGGGACAACAGTCTTCGACAGGAGGGCCAGTGAGTTGTTTTGAAGGGAAAAAAACAATGGTTTTGGCACAATTCTCGGGCTGAGGAGGTAGGTTCTATGCATACCACCATTGAATATCAAATTATGAAAGAAGTGGTTTAATTTTGAGGAGGAAATAAAGCCTTTAGGTGGAGGAAATAAAAAATAAAATTTCTGCTTATTTCTTAAAAAAAAACACAGTCTCTCTATTTATCTGTTTTTCTTCAAAAATTGTTGTCTACTTCTACACATTTGGTTTCTCAAAGAAGCATAAACAAAATGATAAGAGATTTTATGAGGAAGGAGCCCACCAAATCCTCCAGGCTCCATGCACATCCCCAAGTAGTGGACATATTCACAAGATCAAATTGGATGAACCTTTTTGAGAAATTCTGAGGGTTTGATGAGGAAATTGCTCAAGAATTTTCCCACCCTTTGGTCCCTCACACCAGAACACATGCCACTGTCACCTTTAAAGGAATTTCCATGGAGATAACCCTTGAATTTATTAGTAGGGTCACTACCCTTCCTCTTGGGTTTCCTTGGAGTAAGGATGAAAAACCAATTGGCTAGGCTACCAAGAAAAACGTCTTCCAAAACAATGAAACCCTTGTAGAAGATAAAAATGGCATAGGAAGGGCTAGCATCCCATATCCTTAGGATGATGTTAGCTACCTAATAATCAAGTATATTTCCTATGAGGGGAGGTACAACATTGTCTATGGTTACCACTTTAGAATCCTTCATGAGTTAAGGTATGACATGGACACTCCAGCCCCCTCAGAAGCTCAACATTCCCTACTTCCTCCTACAGTCCCTCATTGACTTCAGTACTAAAGTAAAAGAAGGAAATCCAGAACAGCTAGCTCACCATGTGTTAATCAATATTTTAGTGGAAGAATACCTCCATATGTTTACACTGCATATACCATAGGAAATCTTCCAAAACATGACAGCTGAAGATGACATAAAGACCCTGACCTATGATATCAATCCTACTGGAAGTGAGGAAAAAGAGCAGCAAGGGGGAGAAGGTGAAGCAACTGGTGATTTATAAGAAGAAGAAGGGAAGAAGGAGGAAACCAAGATAGAGGATGAAAAAACTGAAGAAACAGAGTAGGGAGAAACATAGAAAACAGAGACAGAGAAAGAGACTAAAGGAGGAGAAAAAGGGGAAGAAAATATAGAAGTGTCCCCTGAGACTCTAGAAAGAGAGGCAGAAACTGCTCTTAATGCCCTCAGCACACCAATTAAGCCAAAATAGAAGAGGAAGAGGCAGGCCTCAATGTATTTCAGGGCTAGGAAGAGCAAAAGAATCAAAACAGGGAAACCCCAACCTTCTTCAAAAGTGCCAATTATTATTGAAGATTCACCCTCTGCCCAAGGAAAAGAATCCCCTTCCAAGGCACCTATCTGTTATAGACATATTTGGGCACTGCAACCCCAATCACATATGTCCATAAACCAAGGGATTTTAAACCCCTAAAAGTGTTATTTCATACCCTAAAGGAACAAGGTCCGCTGATTACATCATCTCCCAGAAGTTCTCCATGAAAAACTTCTCAGAACTGGTCAAAACTGGACCATATAGACTACTCCATGCATAGGGTGCAATGCATCTCACCTATTACACACGGGGGTGTGATGCATACTAGAAAGCACTTCTATAGGGTGTGATGAGCGAGAGCAGGCAAATGGCAGAAGCAGTTTGCTAGGTGGAAACCCAGAAAATCTTCCACAAACTGCTCATATGACACTTGCCTCTCTGAATTCACCCAGGGATGAGTAAGAGATCTAAAATCTCCAAGTGGAACCAAGAACTATCAGTGAAATGACACTAATCAAAATCCCAGAAGCTAACTTACTCTCCTGTAAACATCTATATATGGATCCCTCATCCTAGATATCCAAAGGCTGGAATTTTTTAATTTGCAAGGAAGTGTTGTTGGTTTCTCTTTGAAGACATTGTTGGGTGATCTTGCTTTGTATGAGGTGAAGAGGGCTCTCACGCTGGGAGGATGATGTTGGATCAGACAGCCTAGTTGTAATCCTCTCTTCTACTACTTCTATCAATAAGGATATTTGAGTTTTCCTCCATATGCTTGTATATCTCTGAATCTTGTTTGTGTATGCATTTATATGGTTAATGTACATCTGATCCTACACTATTTATGGTCATAGATCTCTATGCTTTGATGGTATTTCACTACCTAGACTCTATAGGTTTTCTTTGAAGCGGGAAAAGCGAGAAAGGAGTGGCGAAAGCTCCATCAAAGGAGAGAGGAAACAACCAATAAGACTAGCGAAAGATTGAGGTTGGTACTCTCTGCTTCTATCATCTATCTCTCATAAAGGAAAACACAACTAACTTTAATCTGTTTGTTTCTAAGATAGCTACCCATCTTAGAGGGACTAGTAGCTCTGAATGGACACTAGTTTTCCTAATAAAAAAATGGCGACTCCACTAGGGAGTGAATAGTTTGTTTATTTTGTTATTGTTGTTTGCTTTATAAACCATAGATGGAGCCTGAAGTTAACCGAGCTAGCCTTTGAACTGCTTTGGCTATGCAATTGCAAAGTAGATCAATGATGCTTCAATCAATCTCTTGGTTAGTTTATGAACTGAACATCTAGCTTGCAAACATCCTAAGTGCCCTGGTGGTAGCTCAAATAACCTCATTAGATCAGTCGCTATACTTTGTGTTTACTGACTATCATTAGCTAAGCTTAAAACCCTGAACTTAGCTGCAAACTGTGAGTGAAAACCAAGCATAGTCTCGTCCCTAGACCATCGCACTGTCTCTTCTTGGAAACCTGGATGCATCGTACCTCTCGTGTGTTGCAGGTGGAATGAATCGTCGTTTCCCTGTGTTACAGGTGCGATGATTGACTAAGACTGTTTCTGCCTCCACATTTTGGTTTTTTCTTCATTGTCTTCAGCTTTATTCAGTAGTTTTGTTGTCTGTGATCAGTATATCTCTATTGAAACCATCTTCCTTTGCACTATTCATCCTCCATTACAAGGAATTGTGAATGTTTTTTATGTATTTTTTATCATTTACAGTTCTCCTTTGCAAATAGTAGCTTAATCGAACTGTCGTCTTTTGATTTGAAAGTGTCGCAAGTGTCATTTTCAGTCAAGAAAAAGAGTCTTACAAAGCATTCCTCTTTTAGATAGTCGATTACATTTTTTCCATTGTGTTTGATTTGAATCATTAGTATTTCAGGTGTCGAAAGCAGTTTAAAATTCAAAATCCCAAAGTGTCGTCTTGACATTACTTTTGTTTTTTGAAAAGGAAATTGTTAGTACTCTCGCTTTGGAAAAAGATAGTTCAAATCTATACTTTGTTTTCTTTTTGTCATTCTCCCATTAAGGAAACTGAAAAATAATACATGCATGTGCATTTGCATTTAGGCTTCATGCTGAATTGATTTAGGAAAAGTGCATCTAGTGTGTGCTCTCTGCTCTATGTTGAAAGAATTTCATTTCTCTTTCCCTAGTAGCTAGGATTTTCATTGCAAAAAGAAAGTAAACGACTGTTTATCATCTTAGATTGCACATTTAGGAATTGTATATCTACATCACATGGTGAACCTTAAAGGAAAACTTCCTAAGAAATATCAACTCTAAAATAAACTTCAATGAACATAAAAATGCTTTGGAACCTAACGCACAACATTTAGAAGTCTAGGCTAGAGACGTATTCCGACATCGTAAAGCCTGGTAACTATCACTTTCATCGTAGGTTGGGTGATTCCTCCTCTTTGAGATGACAAGTGCTAGTACAAACTTGTGCTCCCATGTACCATCGAGTATATATTGGGAGACCACAATAGGCTACATCCTTTATCCTTAAGAAGTTGTGTATGCCGCCCTATCAATTGCAATGCATTGAATACAACATTTGGGAAGATTGACTGCCGTACCGTAAAAATTATTCTGCAGTTTTGCGATTAGTTTGGTAATCCCTCTATCTAGATTTCCAGATTAGTCACTTTCTTTCCTTTTCAGACTCCTTAAAAGAAAAGGTCCATCTAATCACTTGTCACTTCAGGCTCGTTAAAAATCGAAGGCGACTAGAGTCATATTTAGCTTTTTCTCAACTCTTAAAAATTGAAAAAGCAAGTTGTGTCAAAGCGTCATAAAATTTATTTTAATCAGAATAACATCACTACTCCCCCATTGGTCTTAGGTTGAGAAAATGGAGTCTACCAATCAAGGATTCCCCTTGGGGGAAATCCTATTCCCTTCTCCTCTTGGGGGGATGTTGGTGCTCCACACATGGCCACATTGTCCCTTCCAAGACTCACAATTGGCCTGCTAGTATGGCTTTTCTTGACCTCTGTCATTCAAAACACCGCAATTCCTCAACATTCCAATCAGCAACCATAAGAAGTTGCTCCCAAACCTTCTACTTCGTTTGTTTGTCCCTCTCCTTCTTCCTCTTCACTTGGTGAAGCTAGCAATGCTAAAAACCAAGTGGCTGTGAAGAAGAAAAAAGGGAAGGAGAAGAAGAAGAAGAATCCAACCACGAAAGGGGGCAACCATCCATCATCTGGTGAAAATCCACACACAACACCTTGCAAACCTAAATCTCCATGTGTCATTTTCAAGGGAGACCACTATCATCGAGATTGTCCTTGCATCCCATGAATCTTAAGGGACTAGTCTCCCTGTTACACAAAAATATCGTCACCATGATTATTTGCAATCAGTATGGGTCTATCATCACTTGTACTGTCCTCCTAAGCAAGTCTCAGACCTCAGCTCTTCAAGTCAAGCTTTGGAAATGAGAGAAAGACATTAAAAATCAGTGCAACTCTAGTTCCGCACTTTATCTCATTGTCACCTGCGGTCCCGCACCTTCTGTGTACAAAAACTGCGGACCTGCACGCTCTGTCCCTAACGGTGTAGGTGCGAACCCCTGTGAAAGTCAAAAGGTGCAAGTTTTATCTGAAAAAACTCACTTTGGGTTAATTCTAGAGGTTTCTAGAAGGAATTTTGACGTGGATTATTCACTGTGAGGTGGTTCATGCATCCCAAAAGAGAAGGATCTAATCCCTTGGTGAGAGGAGCTATCCCTTTGAAGGAGGGCTTTATCCCTCTGAAGGAGGACCTAGTAACCTCCCTCCATTGCACTATAAATACAGGCATTGGGCTGGTTGCTAGAGAGGTTAGAAGCTAAACATTTTTGAGGGTAAATGCTGGTGAAATCAATACTTCCTAGTTGAGCTTAAGAGGAGAGATCACATACCTTTTTGGCTTCATTGGGGAGAGAGTGAACCTTGTCAAAGTAGAGGAGACTTCTTGTTGGACCCTGGGAGGAGCTTGTACAACGTCAAGGCAAAGGTTGTAAAGTTCTTCTTCTTTTGAATTAATACAATCAAACTCATTTTTCTCAACAAGTATCTCATGCTATTTGTTTCATGAACTCCTTGACTTTCATGTTAAATATGTTTTATGAAATTGGCTTTTCAGGTGCTATTTAATTTGTTTGCCTTGTTTGTGTTTGCAGATTCATGACAAAGGAGCTCATTTGGATCACAGGAGTGAGGGCATCCACAAGCTTGCGTTGGACCTAAGGTAGGCCCTAAAAAACACTTGTTTGCCATTGTTTATCAAAGCATATTTAGAGAAAGATAGTGTCTGGTTGGTTTGCTTGTCATTAGGTCTTCTTTAGATTCTAGGAAGGTCTATCTTGTCCGCAAGATCGACTTATTCCGTGTGACAAAATGGCGACTCCGCTAGGGACTTGATTGTTTTCCTTGTTTTTACTTTGACCTAAGAAACTGTGTTTTTTTTTCTGTTTTTGGCTTGTTGTGTGTAAAATTGGGTACAGTTTGTAGATCCTGGGTTATTTTTTGTTTTTCATAGCTTTGGGAGAGGACCGTACCCTAGCCATTTGACACAGTGCATATCTACCCGCAGCTTGGCTTTTAGCAGAGAGCGGGACCGCACCTGTGTCAACTGTGGTCCTGCAGAGACTGTCAAAATTTTGAAAAACCCTAAGATTTCCTCTGTTAGTCAGCTTAGTGTTTGTTTAGAAATTTTTATCCACTGCCCAGACCTGCATATAACTTGTCAGAAGCTTTCCTTAGGTTGATTTCGTTAGTGTTAGGGTTTTAAGTGAAATTCCTAGTGTTATAGACATTTTTGTGCCTCGCAGCATGGAGCACGAAATGTCAATAATTACAGGGATCCTCAGTCCCTAAACATGTTGTTCTTACCCCTAAAAGAACAAGGTCATCAAACCACGGCACTTCCAATCAGTTCTCCACCTGAAAACACTTCAAAACAGGCTATTTTTGGATCATGTCAACTGCTCCACTGAGCATCTGCGCTGGAATGCAACTGCTCCTCCTTGTACCTGCGCTGGAAGTCAAATCTAATGAAGGCTACCTGCGCTGGGCGAGATTGGCCAAGTGGCACAGTCATTCTGCAAGGTGTCAACTGCCCAGGAAGCTTCCAAACTGACACTTGGTTCATGAGATTCGCCCTGTGATGAGTAAGAGGTACTTGATCACCATGTGTAAGCAAGGATCTCCAAGTGGACTCAAGAACTGAAGATTAACTGAAGAGGAAGAGGACACTAGTCAGCTCTATGCCAGCCTCAAGCTGACTCATCCTCTCTTCTTCTCTCCTATATATAGAGCTCTTCTATGAGGTCTAAGGAGGCTGGAATTTTGTGTAAAGCAAGGAGGTGCTGTTGGTTTACAGTTAGAGCTATTGGGTGATTGTTTTACTAGAGGTGAAGAGGAGAGTTCTTGCTGCTGGGGAGGTGCTGCTGGATTGGAGCCATCAATGGTTGTAACCTTCTCAGAACCCTGTTACTTCTATCAATAAAGTTTTGCATGTTCTCCTATATACTTGTATTGCATTGATGTATTGTATTTACTTGTATATTTGATTCACTCTAATCCATGCATCAGTTATGAGTACATGTATCTTGTAGTTTCCTCTCTTGTTTTGTGCAGGATCTGTGTGTAGCTGGACCGGCAAAGAGAGCAAGGAGCTGGGAACAAGAGACAAAGAGAGAGGATAAGGATCGACTAAGCGAAAGACACTAGGTTGGTTAATCTTTTCTTCCTTCTCTCTGTACTTTCATAAAGGAAAATATCAAAGCTTTACTTTCAGTTGTTGCTAAATACTGTCACCTTTAGAGTAGGGATAGGGTCATCCGAGTCGGATACTTTTCCCCACAACAAACTGGCGACTCCGCTGGGGAGCCTAGTATCTTGTTGGTGTTTGTAGTATTTTGCTATTCATTTCTTGAAGAAAAGAGTACCAAATCGAAAAGCTTTTGACTATATCAAAAGCGAAGTAGAGGGACTGTTACTCTTGCTCATTTGCTGAGCAAATTCAAGATTTGAAGAGCTTATCTACAAAAGACTCTTTACTCTTTGTGATAGATCTTCATCCTCTTGATCATCCCTTAGCCTGTACTTGACCTATAGCTTTTTATTTCAGCAAAAACAGTGCATTTTTGAGCTTTTTATGACCCGGAAATCCTTGTAGACGCAACTCTCGTGTCCCAGAGCAGGCTGTCCACAGGCAGTCTGCATTACAGCGCAGGTACTCCCTTCGGGAACTGCGCTGAGAGTCAAACTGACAGACCAGAGCCTGCGCTGGTCCAGTTAGCCAGTGTCTTGCTGAGGTTTCCCTTTGTGTCTGAGCCCTGTTTTCACTGATTTTTTGCTGCTTGCTTGCTGGTCATTGTATTTGCTGTAAACCCTTCTCCTTGACATTATTCCGCCTCAGTTGTGTGATGAAACTGTGAATGTTCTTTCAGTATTTCTTGTTTCAGTTACAGTTTCCCATTGTGAAAAGCGAACCAGTATAGCTGTGACCTCTTAGATCCTGAACTGTAAAGGTGTCTTTGTGATCTTAAGAGCTAGTTTTATTACTGTTCATGGCTGTTTGAGTTTTTTTGTTTTTCATCTTATGGTTTGAATTCGTATATTTTTAGTGTTGAAACAAGTACCTGTAAGGTGTCTTTTCATTTTAGATGAAACTTGTTTGTTTACGCTTCAAATTGAATTCGAAAATTATACAACAATTTCCTTTTGTCTACATCAACATTAAGGGAAAAGAAAAGAAATACATGCATCTTGCATTTGCATTTTTGATAAGTTTGCGTGTCTGATCTAGGAGAAAGTGCATTAGTTTGTGCTTTGTGCTCTGTGTGGAAAGATATTGTTTTTCTCTCCCCTCAGTAGTTAGGATTTTCAAAGCTAAAAAGATTGTAAAAGCTTGCTTATCATTTTAGCTGCATTTAGGAATTTGTACCAATACATCTCGTGGTGATCCTGAAAGACAAACTGATAAACAAGATCAAATTAAAATATATTGAATGAATCTAAAAACGCATTGTAACATAACGCTCACAATAGAGGTCTAGGTAGAGACGTGTTCCGGTGTCGTTAAACGTAGTGACTGTCGATCTCTACGAAGGTGGGTGATTCCTCCTGAGGGACGATAGCACTAATACGGACTTGAGCTCCCGCGTACCGTCGCGTATATTGGGAGACCCCTATAGGCAATTATCCTTTATCCTTAGGAAGCCGTGTCGACCGCCCTACTGATCGCGATGCAGTGAACACAGCATTCACGAAGATCGACCACCCGTACCGCAAAACGTATTCTGTGGTTTCGCGAAAGGTTTGGCACACCCTCTGCCTAGATCTCCAGAGCAGTTTCTTTTGGCCCTTTTCAAACTCTATAACTGAAAAGGTCCAACCGAGCATTTGTCACTTCGGGCTCGTTAATACATCGAAGGCGACTAGAGTCATCTTTAGCTTTTTCTCGACTCTTAAAACATGAAAAAGCAAAGTTGTGTCTAAAAGCGTCTAATAAAATTCATTCGATACGGAAACATAATTCCCCTTTTTGTATTTTAGTTGATCAAGTAATCCGCAACCGTGGAGGAAAGTCAATTAAAACTCCGTCGTTCGGGGAGACTTGCGAGTCAACCGTCTTTGTCTCCGGAACCGAGAGTAGTACGGACGAAGCGAACTCGCTGGACCAGGTCAAAATCTCCTTTTAAAGTTAGAACGGAAGTTCCAACAACATCTGAGATTCTGGTCACTCCCAATATTTCTGGAATCCCTGCCTCTATTGAAGAAGTTCAATAGCAACAGAAGGACAGTTGTACTGATCCTAGTCTGAAAACAAGTACTTGCATAACTGAACCAGTTCCATCTGAAACCGGTCCACAGAGTCTTGTTGGTCAAACAACTGTCGCTGTCGAAGCAACCCCTTCTTCGGCACCAGAAATCTTTTACGGACCTGACGGTCTTCCTCTTCCTCTTGGTCTGATTGCAATAGAGGAAATCGTAGAGGACCAGCAAGCAAATACTCCAATTCATTTTGGAGTAAGTACCCCTCTTTTTCCTTCTGCATCAGAAGTTTGTCTATCGCCACCGGAAGTTCCTGAAGAATCGTTAGGAAGTTTATTGGATAGACTTAAAATGTCTGAACAACCGTCGACATCTAGAACTGTGCCAAATGACACTGCAATAGCAGAAGCTCCTGCTGTCACTCCAACGATGTTTGCCGGCATACCATCTGTCCCAACTAGTTCTCATCAACTAGAAGGAGTCCACCCAGGGATTATTATGACAACTTGGTCTGTTCCAGTTTGTTCTTCCGGTATAATACCCGGTAATTCTTATGTTGAAACTAGACAAATTGATCCCTTTGGGAATCAGTTTGGGCCATCCAGTCCTCAAAGGCCATCTACACCCTTGAGCTCCGGATTGTTACCGTATGGGGGGCAATATGCCCTTTCACTTCCCCTTCCGGTGGGATACCCATACGGCAGTTTTCAACAACATTCAGGTTTGACTGAAGTAACGACGAGTGGTTGGGTACCTATGTTACCCCAACAACCAAGAGTTGTATATTCCATGCAACAGTGTGTACCTATGTCTAGTATCCCGACGACGCCAGCAATTGTAACCGTGTCGCAAGTTCAATCGATGCCTGTTGTATGTCAACCCCAAGTTGTAATGCAACAGCCTATTGACCCTGCAACACAACCACAATTGCCAACTGTCGGGACAACACAGATACAAACGGGAACCATAACCCCGCATCTTGGTCCGTCGGTTAGTGTCGCACAACAAAACATGGCTTCACAACCATGGATGGTGCAATACCAACAACCTCAGTTTCAACAGGTGTACCAGGGATCTGAGCAACAGATCTTTGCAAATAGTGGGCAACCCTATATTCAGAATGGGTTAAACCAACCACTTTACAGTGGCCAAGCCCACCAACCATATCAGTCATATCAACATCAGTTGCATTATGCTGGTGTGCAAAGGCCTACTGCTCAGGCAATTCCATCGTATCCTGGGTACGCCTCGCCAAACCTGAATCAGCAGTTGCCATTCGTGGCGACCTTAGAATTACCAGACTTACATCGATTGACGAACGATCCAATCGCCTATGCCCATTGGTGGCCAGCGATTCCTCACAAACTTCCTTCGGACATTCCTAAATTCAATGGAAATCCGGGCGAAGACCCGTCGAATCATGTGATGACATTCCATCTGTGGTGTTCGTCGAATACCTTGAATGATGATTCGATAAGGCTTCGCCTTTTCCAGAGGACATTGACTGGTCCGGCGGCTAAATGGTATATTGAATTACCTAGAGCCTCGTTCGACAATTTTAGTTCCCTAGCCACGACTTTCTTAACGCACTTTCAGTTACCTATAAGGTACGAAACTGGAACAGAGATATTGACCAATTTCAAGCAGACAACGGCCACACATATATCAGATCATATACATGAGTGGCGTCGTCGTCGCAGAATGGTAAAAACCTATGTTCCAGATCAGCTATTAGCTGAGTGGTTTATAAAGTCGCTTCTGCCTGCCATAACAGAAGATGTGGCCAAGGGAGGCGTCGTAACAGAGGAGCAAGTTATTGCTCGTGCTCAATATTTGGACTTGGTGTATACTCAGTCGGGCACGCTCTATGATAAGATACCTGACGCCCCCAGACCAGAATTTTCAATCCCTCCTCCTCCCGGATCGAATAGTGACTCTCATGCCGGTGATGGCGTGATTGGAACTGCAAACGCTAAGTCGACAAGGGATTCAAATAAGAAAGCCCGTAAGACTTCGAATCAAAAAGCAAATCAAGAGATTCTTGCTTCGGAGGTAAATGCTGTATCTACGGATAAAGGCAAAAACTCCAATCAACCAGGAAGCAAGAAGAAACAAAACGAAGGGAAGAAGAAGAAACAGGATGAGTCATCTCCTCAAAAAACTTCTTCAAGCCCTCCTAGGAAAGGGAAACCAACGAGTCCATGTCATATATGCGATGAGGATCATTGGACAGCAAATTGTCCATATAAAGCCGAGTTTAAAAGATTCTTAAAGAATTCACAAGCCCCAGCTGTATTAACTGATCCATTTCCCAATCCAAGTCAAAATCTGGTTGATAATGGAGATACTTCCCGGTGCCAGGTACTAATGGTGTCGACCTCTGAGCAGCAAAATGATGCTTTGATTTCGACAAAGTGCAAAAACTGCGGGAATCCGCAGTCGTCGAACAGTAAAGGAAATAATCAACCAAGCAGTTCGACGACGAATTCGACAAAAGTTGTGCCACCATTTACTACGGGAAGCATTCCTATGATCCAGGGAAGGAATCACTCTCTCCAAAATATCGGAGTCATTTTCCTAAAAGACCCTACTTTAATAGGTACTTCGGCATTGCCGCCTTCAAATAATCTGGCGGAAATGACCACAATGGAATATGAGACCTTCTGTTTCTAGCGGATCTGAAAGATCGAGGATAGTTCCTAACTCATGTCAACCTCGTTAAAAAATGAAATAAGGAGTCCTGAGGACGGTTCTAATCTTGTGTCAACCTCATTAAAAAATGAAACAAATCCCCGAGGTAAACCTTCATTCCAACCACCAAGATGAATGCAATGAAGCTTGGGGGGCACCCTCCTTTGACATGCGTCATTATGATGCTGGGGGCATGCAAAAGAATCGAGCAGTTTTTGTGCAGAAGTTCATGCTTGTTAAAAAATAAACGTAAATTGTGAGCAATCTTTCCCTAGCAGTTCAAGCTCATCCAGAAAAAACGAACCGGTAAATAACCTTTTGAGATCGTAAATTCATCAGCCATAAAAGCCTTGGTCGTGTTTGTGCACCGTCACCTCCACTGTTCATTTGGCCGATCATTCACCTCCATTTGTGTGTTTACCTCTTTTGAGAAACAGCTGCGAAGAGTGATTTCACCTAGCCATCCTTGTGACACTGCCGTGATTGGAAAATTCCAACCTGTACCTGGAATCTGCTGCTATCCCTGTTTATCACTCGTTCCTCAAAAGACGAGTCTTCTTTGAGCTCTTTTCACTGACTCGTAAAATATGAAAAGTTTGCCGAGTTTTGGCCTTCCAGCTCGTTAAACGACCGGAACGCTATCCCCCGTTTAGACTTTAATCTTTTTGGACCTGAGGGATTATTACACAAAAAGATCGAGCGCTTGTCTTGTTCGGCTCGTTAAAAGTACCGAACACTCATCCCTTCTGTATTGTTTTATACTTTTTCGGACTTAAGGGATTAGATGACGAAAAAGAAATTATGGAGTTAACTTTCTGTACCTTTTCAGACTCTCTAAAAATGAAAAGGACCGAGTTTTCTTTGTCGTTAGACTCGTTAAAATGATTAAATAGCGACAAACTTGTCTTTAGACGAGAACGAGTTTCCCTATCGCTAAGCTCGTTAAATCATAGCGATGGGCTTGCCCGAAGGGCAGGTTATAGAACAAGCATATGTTATCCTCCTCAAGCTTGACAAAAATAAAGAGGTACTGGTCAGAAATGACTGGGGAAAATTGGGAGAACATCAAAGTTTAATGGTAGCAAGTCACTCTTGAACATGACACTTTTCCTCCGTACCACATCGGGTTGGGTTGTTTCATTCACCGGTCTCATCACCATGGTCCTCGCCAAACCATCCGCATTTGGGGTAATGCTACCGATCCATCGCATCAGTGTCGTTATATGTTCAAGAGGGGTCATTCTGAAAGTGTCAACCGTGTCCCATCCACTGCCATACATTATCCTTCATCCATTCATGATCGCCACCCTGAATCATATATCACAGTTTGTTTTCACCTCCACTAAAATCATTAGCTCCATTCCGTGTCATTGATGTGGGATTCATTAAGGCCCTCCTTTGACGGATCGCTTCTTGTCGACTTCAGCTCATTATCCAAGAAGTTGATCTAGGAACAACCCCCATCAGTACTTTGAAGCTTGCATGCCTCAATGGCAAGTTTCTCACTTCTGGCGACAGGTATACATCAATGACCTTCGACCAGAAGATTTTGCGTGGCGTTCGACGCCAAGTCCTTTATTCACGCCACGTGAATTGTACTGCAGTACCTTGAGGGTCATTATCATTATCGGTGATTCCTCTCGCGCTTGTTAACGGTTTTCACCATTGACCGGTAATCAAGCGATGTCTTTCCATGTTCGACTTGAACGAAATTCTCACATGGATCGACTTGTACTTAGAGTGAAGATCGAACGAGTTTGAAGACCCCGGATCTAGTTTCATCCATCCGGGCTGCGATACATATTCAGGAAATATAAAAGCATTTGTCATGTACGTCATTGCAGCAGATGATCATCCTACTCAAAGGATGATAATTTCAGCAGAAAATTATCAGTCTACCATCAGACGATCGTCTGTTCTATGTACCAAAATGTATTTATAAAGCTGAGCATGGGAATGCCCGCCTCAGCTAGATCATGAAAACAGAATGAAAAATAATGTATTGTATTGTATTGTATTACAGGGCACTCTTCAGCACTGGAATGAACTTCGGACCCTCTAGATAAAGCATTTCACCCGATAAATGGCCTCATACTTTAGGGGGCAACTGTTATAGACATTTTTGTGCCTCGCAGCATGGAGCACGAAATGTCAATAATTACAGGGATCCTCAGTCCCTAAACATGTTGTTCTTACCCCTAAAAGAACAAGGTCATCAAACCACGGCACTTCCAATCAGTTCTCCACCTGAAAACAATTCAAAACAGGCTATTTTTGGATCATGTCAGCTGCTCCACTGAGCATCTGCGCTGGAATGCAACTGCTCCTCCTTGTACCTGCGCTGGAAGTCAAATCTAATGAAGGTTACCTGCGCTGGGCGAGATTGGCCAAGTGGCACAGTCATTCTGCAAGGTGTCAACTGCCCAGGAAGCTTCCAAACTGACACTTGGTTCATGAGATTCGCCCTGTGATGAGTAAGAGGTACTTGATCACCATGTGTAAGCAAGGATCTCCAAGTGGACTCAAGAACTGAAGATTAACTGAAGAGGAAGAGGACACTAGTCAGCTCTATGCCAGCCTCAAGCTGACTCATCCTCTCTTCTTCTCTCCTATATATAGAGCTCTTCTATGAGGTCTAAGGAGGCTGGAATTTTGTGTAAAGCAAGGAGGTGTTGTTGGTTTACAGTTAGAGCTATTGGGTGATTGTTTTACTAGAGGTGAAGAGGAGAGTTCTTGCTGCTGGGGAGGTGCTGCTGGATTGGAGCCATCAATGGTTGTAACCTTCTCAGAACCCTGTTACTTCTATCAATAAAGTTTTGCATGTTCTCCTATATACTTGTATTGCATTGATGTATTGTATTTACTTGTATATTTGATTCACTCTAATCCATGCATCAGTTATGAGTACATGTATCTTGTAGTTTCCTCTCTTGTTTTGTGCAGGATCTGTGTGTAGCTGGACCGGCAAAGAGAGCAAGGAGCTGGGAACAAGAGACAAAGAGAGAGGATAAGGATCGACTAAGCGAAAGACACCAGGTTGGTTAATCTTTTCTTCCTTCTCTCTGTACTTTCATAAAGGAAAATATCAAAGCTTTACTTTCAGTTGTTGCTAAAGACTGTCACCTTTAGAGTAGGGATAGGGTCATCCGAGTCGGATACTTTTCCCCACAACACCTAGGAGTTTTGCTTGTTGGGTTTGTTTTTCATTTTGGTTGTGTAGTGGCTCTGAGCTTAGAAGCTGTAGGGACTTCAAGTCACCTTAGTGTCTACCAGCCTTCTTATGAGTCTGACCATTTATGAAATCTCCCCTTGTTGAGGAATCCGCTTTGAGTTTTCTCTTTACAAAACTTCGAAAAGCTTGTGTTTGAGAGTTTGGATTTTCATTTTCAAAAAGAAAACAAAATTGGTTGTTCTTGACTTATTTGTGATTCTGCATAAATTAGTCCTTAGCTTACATCTAGCTAAGTAAAACATCCTTAAAAAGAATTTTAGTAGGCTTTCACTTCAAATAGGTTTTTATAATTTGTAGATCTCAAAGTTAGTCATTTTCATAGTTTTGAGTGTTTTATTAAAATATAAAAATCTCTTTTGGAAAAAGTTTGTTTTGTAGTGATTGAGTGCTTTGAAACAAAAATGGGAAATTTTTGTGAGATAACTAGTTGTCTCGTTTTGAGTGTATTGGAAAAGGACAAAAAACTCTTATTTTAATTTGTTTGATTGAGAAAGATTTGTGTTTACAAAGTATTTGCATTCTCAAACTCTTTCTTAGTTTAGAAGTTCATCGAAGAGAAAAATATTGTTTAAATCATCTTAGGTGCATTTTAGTGATTTTGAGTCGAGTCTTCATACCACGAGTTTCATCTCCGCACCTTTTGACTTAAACAAAAACCAATAAAAAATAACTCTTAAAGTAAAATTCATCTAGTAATATTTTTATTTCTAGGGCTCTGATACACCAACTTAGCTTAGGCTAGTGTCTTGGAGTAGGAGAGTAATTAACTCTCCAAGACAGTAAAAACAAACAAGTAGCTGTATCTTGTGGTAGGGAAGAAATCCAATCGTTGCATTTATGCTCTGGGGAAGCTCCTCTTAAAGGAGAAGCACGAGATCGTGTCCAAACCAGTGTGGGAATCAATCCTTCCTCATTGGGAACGACGCCAGATATTCACGTATGAAAAACGGTAAACCTCGGATTAACCATTGTCGAGGAACCTGGGTTCACTTGTTGGTAAACCTTGGATTATGTAAAGGAGCCTTCAAGGGGATTGAGCTTGCTACTATGCCCTTGCGTGCTTATCGGATCGTAGACTGTTCCCCTAGGTATATTTGTCTCAGTTGGTAACCTTAGTGGCCATATTCTTTAGGACTCTTCCTGAGGTGAAAGTGGTGGGAAGATCCCACTATACCTGGAGCAGACGTCGGCTAGACTCACTTGGATTTTTTGGGGGTTCTTTTCACTCGAGACGGTTAAGTGGAGGAACTTGTGCTAGTCTATTCATTAAGCAGGTTGTCGGGGTAACTGTTCCAATTGCCATTTCTGTATTGAACTCTGCGACGTTGGATTTCATCACCAACTAGTGTTTTCAGTATGGAAAGTTACTATTTGCGTGTGTTTGATCTCCTAGATTCTTTAGGCGTGTGATTCAAATTTGTTTGGTTCTTTAGAGACTTTAGGTTCTTTTCATTGAGGTTTTACTTTGTTTGCGTGTGAAGTAGTTAAAAGTTTTCAACTGTGGCTGAATTACCAAGGCAGTCCCGTAGACTTCGGGGCCAGTCTCCTAAGTTTGTAAACGTGGCTGAGTTACTGAGGAAGTCCCGTAGACTTTGGGGCCAACCTCCTGAGGAAGTGCCGAGCCATCTTGAAGGCTTGAAAGTCCTCGTAACTCCTAGAGACAATAGAATTGGCTCACCTGAGGAAGGAGAATCTTCTTTGATAGTACATCCTGATTTTCAACCGTTAGTAGCAGATTATAATCCACAGTCAGTGTCTGTTTCCGAAATTGCTGGTAGCTTTTCATCTACTAGTGATATAGGTGAAGAACCTAAAATATCTGAGCTTGAAAGTGAATTTGTTGCTACTCCGACATCGGGGTTTGTTTCTCCAACTTCTAGTGGTCCTGGTTCACCTAGGGTAGAAAGAGTAATCACCCAAGATCTTCCTTCTGGACTTATTGCTATTGAAGAACTTGCTCCGGAAGAAGAAGTAGGCATCCCTATCCTTGAAAATCAACTTGTTATTGAACTAAGGGAGCGTGAATCAATTTTTTACAGTCCACCTAGGAGCAGTTCTTGGTGTCTTTCTTTGACTAATTTCTTAGAAAACTCAGGGTTAAGTTTTTCACCACCTCACGCTCCTTATCACCCAACACCTAGAGGTTTTTATACTCCCGTAAATATGTCAGGACAATCATCCATGTTTACTCAATCGCCTAAATCCTTTTTGTACGGTAGTCCTTCTGTTCCTTCCGGGTATCAGTCACTTTTTGGTACCTTTTCGGGAGCATCTCCTCAACCCATTGAGAAAGGGTTATTAACTGGAAGCAATGGTACTAAGCCGTTGAGCGTAGAAGACATTCTCATGATGTCAGGTTCTATTCCCAATCCTCAACCTCAAGGTGACCAGTTACCGCCTGGGGTGCAGCCTCAATTAACGCCTGGGGGGCAACCTCAAGATACACAGTTTGCATCTGGGGGGCAACCTCAAGGACAGTACATACCTATGGGACAGTACGTTCCTCAAGGTCAACCCCAGACTCAATATGTACCCCAAGGTCAACCCTAGTATCAATTTACACCTCAAGGTCAACCCCAATATCAGTATGTGCCTCAAGGGTATCAACCCTAAGGTCAATACTCGAACCAAGGTTTCCAACCACCCTCCGGTCAAACGTATGTTCAAGGAACGGGAAATGTACCTTTCAATTATCAATCCTACCCTCAACCCAGTTATGGTCCTCAGTATTCTCAACCAGTTATGGGTTAGTACCCTGGAATGAATATAGTGTGGGATCCATCGCAAGCTCAACAGGTATTGTAGCCAAGTGTGCAGTTGTCATCTCAAACTGGACAACCCTTAGTTTCTGGTTCACCCCAGCAACCAGTCCAGTCTAACATTCAAACTTCTGTAGCTTCGGTAGTTTCTCAGCCTGGGCCTAGTACACCTCGTACTCCATCTCAAATGACTGCTACAACTGCCGCAACATCTGTTCAATCTACCCCACCTACTTCTGGAGTATCGACAGCTCCGGTTTCTACTGTTCCTATATCTACTCCTCAGACATCTTTACCATCGTCTGGATCTACGATTCAAACTCTGGTTCGGATGCCTGTAGGACAACCTGGTTTAAGTACGGTTGTCACAAGTCAACCACAATTTACTTATCAACCGTACCAGGGATAGTACCAATTCGGTCCTGCTGTACAGCAGCCAGTCTATCAATATCAACCGTACCCTGGGTACACTTATCAACAACCTCAACAACCCCAGTACGGTCCAGTTAATCCTGGTTTTCCGGGAGGATACAATATCCCAAACGCAATTCCTATTCCTAGTTATCCTGGTTATCCTCCTCCTGGGGCGGGTCTTATGACCCAGAGTTTTAGGGATCCTAATCGGCAGTTACCGTTTATCGCAACTTTGGATTTACCTGACTTGTCGTGCCTAACCAACGATCCCATTAATTATCTTCCGTTTTGGCCACGAATGTCGAATAAGTTGCCCATTGACATTCCCAAGTTCGAAGGTAAATCAGGAGAGGACCCGTCGAACCATGTGATGACTTACCACCTTTGGTGTGCGTCTAACTCCATTACAGATGATTCAATCCGTCTTAGTCTTTTCCAGCGCACTCTAATTGGTCTCGCGGCCAAGTGGTACATTGAGTTACCGCAAGGCACCTTTTATAATTTTAGTCAGTTAGCAACCTCATTTTTAACTCATTTTCAGTTGCCAGTCCGATATGACAATGGCACGGAATTGTTAACTTCGCTAAAACAATCGACATCCACTTACATTTCAGATCATATTCATGAGTGGAGATGTCGACGACATTTAGTGAAGGTATTTATTTCATATCAGATCTTGGCCGAGTGGTTTGTAAAATCCTTGTTGCCAAAGATCACTGAATATGTTGCTAAAGCTGGAGTTGTTACTGAGGAGCAAGTAATTGCTCAAGCACAGTACCTTGAACTTGGTCTATACTTAGTCAGGTACGTTACACGAAAAAATCCCCAATCTTACTGTTACGCAGTAAATTGTCACTGTCTCCCTGTCAGTCTCCCTACTGTCCCATGAAATCAAATGCACCATGCTCATGCTCTCTAAACTGGCCAAATGACCCACTTTGCCAAAGTTTATTGCATCAGTGCGTCTGTTATTAAAATAACCGCGTTGACAGGTGGCTAATAGTGTAACTGATGCACTGCCAGCGCGGAAGCACACGGGTTTCCCGCGCTGGTCGAAATTTATGCGCCAGCGCATCCTATGAAAGTATTCAGCCGCGCTGACATAGCCTGCTCTGTTATTGTTATGCGCTGTCAGCGCGGGAGTTCAGTGTTACACCCGCGCTGATCCAGTTTGGGCGAATTTGTTCCAACAGCTAGCCTTCCAGATGGTTCCAGACTTGGTTGTTGGCCTTGTGAGTATCGCCCTCCCTTCTATGGCATGTCTGTTCGTCATTTGGAACCACCTTCCGTGAAGATAAGCTTGTCCTCCCACCATTCATGGAGACTCCTTCTACTATTTAAACCTCCACCATTACCATGAGCAGCTAGTTTGGATAGTGTGGAATTCATAGTGCTTGGATTGCTGCTGCTAGTAGCTAGTTGGTGTGACAAGTGTGGTTTTGTTAGAGGAAGCTTAAGGACGGTTGTGAGTATTGCTTGTGTGAGAGAGAGCTTTTGTGTTGGGAGAGTCTACCTCCAAGGGTGAATGCTTAAGAGACTTGCTGGCTGGACCCTCAAGAGAAGGACTCAGCGTCAGAACTTTGGTTGCACCTTCCTCTGTTATTGATTTAATAATAGATGACTACTGTTATGGTTCCATTCTCATTTGTCTTTGTAATGGTTAATGTGAATTACATCCTTTCTGACTGATGTATAATTGCTTTTATTAGATTTCACGCTTGTGTTTGTCTTTCTCTTCGTGCGTGTAGGTATCTATTCACGAAGATCATGGAAGATTGTGACCGGCCAGAGCGAAGGAGCGAGAGCGGCATCTCTTCATCAAACAATAGCGTTGGAATCCAAGTAGGTGTTCATTGCCTCTCTTTTAATTGCAATTAGGAACTTGCACAGTAGCATTGATTGATTGTTGCTAGACCCATTCTAGGCTAGTAGGGATTGCCTCTATCTGTAGAGGGGATTTACCTCTCCAACAATTTGGCGACTCCGTTGGGGAGCTGGCCTTTGTCTCTTGTGTCCATTTTTGTGCTTGGGTTTGATTGTTCTCTCTTTCAAGATTGGGGATTAGTTCTCTGCTTTTAGACATCCTGGTTCAATCTGGGAGGTGTATAAATTGTTTAAAGAGTTCTGGCCTTGGTTTGGGAGTTTTTGGCTTGATTTTGCCTCTTTTTTAGCCTCAGCGTGGTTTATATCAAAACAGTTGCGCTGACAGCGCTTAGCTGTTTCCTTAAACCTATTGTCATCGCGCTTGTACGTAAAACAGTCGCGACAGTTCTGAAATCGAACCAGCGCGCTTAAGTCGTGTCCTTCCGCGCTGACAGCGCCAAGTTGCTACGCGTGACCTCTTGTCAGTGCACAGTTGCTGAGCGCTACCCGCGCTGATCCTGTAAAATTGAATTTGTTTCAATTTTGCCTCCTGAGCCTGTTGGTTTGACTATCTCCAGCTCTTTCTACTTGGTTTATGATTTGATATTTATTGTTTGAATTGTGACACACTTGTTTGCGAAGTCTTGTCGAACAAATTTTGTTTTTGTGTTCCGTGACCTAGTGCCATCACCCAGCTTTCACTAGATTGACCTTGTTTTATTCACTTGTTCACAAAAGTTCGTTGCCTTGCCTTTGCTGTTGCGGAAACCTTCCTCTTTTTGCTTTCTTTGCTTGTTTGATTGAGGTGATTGTTGTTGAACCGATCCTCAGATTGTTTCACTACCCAGACACAGATCACAGTTGCTAGGGTTCAATCAACTCTTTTCATGCTTGTTGTGCTTTTCATTGAGTGATTTTACTTCTTTTTGCTCGGTGTTGCTGTCTCTCAAAATTCATTTTAAAGTGCATAGTGCCATTGAAAAGAAATCAAACTAATATCATTTTGCATTCAATAGTTAATGAAAAGAAGAGCATTTCATTGATTTGTGTTCTCAAAAGAAAAATTTCATTTCTTTGTCATTAGCTGCATTAGATTGTTTGATTGTTTGAGTCCGTTTTGTTTGGTTGAAAGATCTTAAACCTCTCATAATTAGAATTCATCGAACGAAATGGTATTCTTTGGCATGTAGTTTGCATCTAGGAAATTGTGAGAGATCACACGATAAGGCCTGAAACCGAAACTTAATTCAAGATCAACCATAAAATAAACTGAATAAATCTAAAAACGCATTGGAACTTAACGCAAACATCTAGAGGTCTAGGTTAGAGACGTGTTCCGGCGTCTTTAAACATAGTCACTATTGTTTCACATTATGGTTGGGTGATTCCTCCTTCTGTGACTCGATAGTGGTCTAACACGGACTGCGCTCCCACGTACCGTCGCGTATATAGGGAGACCCCACTAGGCCTTTATCCTTGATCCATAGGAAGCCAAGTTTGCCGCCCTGCGAGCCGTAATGCACCGAACACAGCATTCGGGAAGATTGACTGTAGTACGGAAAGTCCTTGGTTCTCATACGATTGCCAAGGTGTATAAGCAATTTTACGGATTGCTTGGCAAACCCTTTGCCTAGAATCTCCAGAGCAGTCACTTTTGATCCTTTTCGGACTCCCTAAATGAAAAGGTGACAGTGAGCTTCTTGTCACTTCGTGCTCATTAAACATTCGAAGGAGACTAGAGTCATCTTTTCGTCCTTTTCTCGACTCTTGAAACATGAAAAGGTCAAGTTCAGTTCCTGTGTCTTAAAAATTTATTCGGCCATGATAACATCACCTGGTTAGATTTTGTATGCGTTAGTCTGAGTAGGGTCTTTTTCGTTAGTTTCCTTTAGGGTTTTGTGTGGGGTTTGTCATCCTGGGTGACCCGTCAACTCCCGGTCCAAGTGATCAAGGTTCTTCATCTTCTGTTGCTCCTGAGGTACCAGTTTTAAGTGGTACTCTTCCAATTGTCCCGAGTATCCAGCCTATCAACGTACGTGCCCCGGGCGACGAGGATTACGAAGAAGATTGGAACCCTATCTGGGAGCCTGACGAGGACGATATTCCTGTTACCACTCACAGTATGTCGTCTCCGATGTCAACTTCCCAAATGGATGAGACATCTCCCAGTGCAGGTGAGACACCCGTGGTGTCAAATGTTGAATCTCCCATTCCAGCTACTTCCCCACTCCCTCCACGGTATCAGTCAATGAGGGATAGAATAGCTGCCATAATGCCTTCTATGACTATATGGGATCCTAGTCTCATTGCCACCACGGAACCCTTTCTTTCGCAACCCCCTAATACACCTGTTACCTCAGTTCCCACAAATCCAACTATTTGTGTAGCGCACTCAACTCCAGTCGTCAGTGCTGTGACAACATCTTCATCTACAAACCCTGGGGCTGGTCCCTCTCACAGTCAAGTGAGCAGTGGCCAACCAGGGCTTTCGTCTGGAGTCATCGATCCTGCACAAAGTGCTCAGCCCTCTTCTGGTCCTGTTCCAGGAGGGGGGCCGTATGATGCCCATGGACAGCCCAAGCAGGATGCCCCTAAGCCCCCACCCGAGGAAGGATCTAAACGAAAACCTAAGTATCTTTGTCTCATCTGTGATGAGGATCACTACACTAAGGACTGCCCAAGGCGGTCCGAAGTTAGTCGGTTACTGAAAGGTGCTCCTGGGACCCCTGCCGTGCTTAAAGAGCCTTTCCCTTCCCAGCAGACCCAAATGGTGGCAGACCCGTCTCAACCCTCTTCCTCGTTCGGTTCTCAAGTGTTCATGGCTGGAACGATTCCCATCCATGTTTCAACTCGAGCGAAAGATTATCCATCTCGTGCTGGGAAAGAGCTGGAGGTTCCCTCCAGCGCTCCTCTGTCTAGTTCTGGTCCTCTCCACATCGAAAGGCCCAGCACTGAGACGATCCCCCGACCCCCTCCAAAAGGTGTACTCAGGAAGTCATCTTACAACCCTAATGCTCGTGTTGCCCAGCACTATAGCATTGTTGAAGACTTAGCTCAGGCTCCGTCTGCTATATCCGCTCTAGAAGTCCTCCAGAGCTGCCCCTCCCAGAGGAAGTCCCTGCTATCAGCGATTGGTGGCATCGGCCCGGCAGATTCAGATTTGATTTCTTTCGATCTCGAGGGTTTTACACAGCCACTGCCTCACCAAGTCGCTTTCCTTATACAGGTCAACATCAATAGTAGAACGATTCACCGTACGGTTATTGATGAAGGTGCCTCAACCTGCATCATGTCCATTGCTTGCTGGAAAGCGATTGGTTCCCCTGCTTTGATTCAGTCCCCTATGACGCTAGAAGCTTTCGATGGAAGAGAATCTCGTCCTTACGGTATCCTCCAACGCTTACCCATCTCTTTGGAAGGAAAGACCGTAGAAGTGGAGGTCGAAGTTGTTGATGCCAATTTTACTTACAACCTCCTCCTCGGACGGAGCTGGACATACGCCATGCAAGCCGTGGCTTCTTCCCTATTCCGTGTCATTCGTTTCCCTCACTAGGGGAAGATTGTCACGGTGGACCAGCTCTCCTTCTTCGCCTCTTCTTCTGAAGGTAATGTGCCATTCATGGAGCATACCTCAAAGTCACTCGTGAACGTGGGTGCTGGACTTTTCAAAGATCCCACTTTAATGGGAGTCTTTCCCCACCCACCTTCGAATCTCGCCCCTATCAACATGATCTCTGTACACTCAGATCCGTGGGTTCTTCCTCCTGCTAACCAGGATGACTCTTGGGGTGATATGATGCCGTTGAGTCCTGCCGAACTCAACTACATCGAGATTTTCGCTGCATCAGCTCCCCCTGATGAACCTGCTCTCCCGAGCAGTGTTCCCGATTCATATGATAATTTCCCTTGGCTAGGAGATGAGGCTACTTCGGATCCATTGAAGGAAATATTTCCTTCCGACGAAGCCATCATCGAGACCATGTCTCTCGAAGAGCTCCCTTGGTCAGATCACCACCATCGCTCTTCGTTTCTCCCTCCCCATCCGGAAATGACCGCATGTCTCGAGCGGTTTGCTTCATGTGTCCCATCCCCGCTCCTCCAGACACCCATTCAGCTTTATCAAGTGTCTTCAGAGGGCAATATGGAAAATATCATGCAAACCCAACTGATCGACATCTCTGTCAAACCAGGGATCGTCGAACACATTAATATCAGAGTCACTTGCACTCCTGAGGAGGTTCAACTCTATACTGCTTTATTTCACGAATTTCGTGATGTCTTCGCATGGTCCTATGAGGAAATACCTGACATCGATCCTAGTATAGTGGTGCACGAAATACCTACATATCTAGGTGCTAAGCCTGTTCGTCAGCGCTTATGCCCTGTGCACCCCCGAAAGGCTGCAGCCATCAAGGCCGAAGTCGAAAAGCTTCTTAAAGCTGGCTTCATTTACCCCATTCCCCTTACAGATTGGGTGTCTAATAGAGTCCCTGTGAATAAAAAGCAGGGTACTCTCCGGGTCTGTGTTGACTATCGTGATATCAACCGTGCCTGTCCGAAAGATAACTTCCCTACGCCCTTCATCGATCAGCTTATTGATGAGTGCGCAGGAAGTGAAATTTACTCGTTTATGGACGGCTTCTCTGGCTATAACCAGATCAACATTGCACCCACGGACCAGCATAAGACAGCTTTTATTTGTCCTTGGGGCACCTTCACCTATAAGAAGCTTCCTTTCGGTCTCAAGAATGCCGGCGCTACATTTCAACGTGCAATGTCTTATGCCTTTCATGATATTCGTCACATTGTACAACCTTACCTGGATGAACTTCCAGCTCATTCAGCTAAGCGTCAGGACCATCCCTCTCATCTTCGCGAGATTTTTCTCCGCTGTCGACACTACTGCATAAGGCTTAATCCTCATAAGTGTGTCTTCTGCGTAGAATCTAGCCGACTTCTCGGGTTCATCGTCTCCCGAGAAGGCATTCGTCTGGATCCCCTCAAAGTTGAGGCCATCCTGAACCTTCCTCCCCCTGCCTCTTTGCAGCAATTGCAGAGCCTGCAGGGCAAAGCGAATTTCCTTAGACGATTCATTCTGAATTATGCCGAGGTGGCTAAGGGTTTCACACGGTTATTAAAGCGAGACACACCCTTTCGTTGGCATGCCATCACCCAGGAGTCTTTCGAGCGACTCAAGGATCTCCTTGTCTCGGCTCCACTCTTAAGACCTCCGAACTATCACCGTGATTATTCTCTCTATCTAGCTGCTGCTGACACCACCATCGGCATGGTTCTGGTGCAGGATGATGATGATGGCAATGAGCACGTTATCTATTACCTTAGTCGCAATCTCTTGGATACAGAAACTCGCTACGCGTATGTCGAGAAGTTGGCATTGGCAGCTGTCTGCGCTGTCCAAAGATTCCGGCACTATATCCTATTGCGCACAACGACCATGATTTCCGACTGCAACCCAATGACCTACATCTTGTTGCGTCAGCTGCTGGGGGGCAAGTACTCGAAATGGATTGTCATCCTACAAGAGTTTGACTTGGAATTTACTGCTACCAAGTCTAAGAAATCTCTGGTCTTTGCAGAATTGCTCTATTCTTTGCCATCCCCTTCTGTACCATCCCGTTCGGAAGAGCATATCCCGGATGAAACATTGTTTTTGATCAGCACCCTCGATCCTTGGTATGGGGACATCATAGTATATTTGCAGACGTCTTCCTTCCGTCCTAATGTATCGAAAGACGCTCGACGAAGGATTCGTCACCAATCTCAACCCTATCGCATTATTGGCGATACCCTGTACCGCCTTGGCGTTGATTCTGTTCTCCGCCGATGCTTGACTCTCGAGGAGGCTGAGCGGGTATTAAATGACTGTCACTCCGGTGCTTGTGGCGGCCATATGTCCGGATATGCCACCGCCCAGAAAATCCTCCGTGCTGGTTATTTCTGGCCTTCTATCTTCAAGGATTGCATCCTTGCCGTCCGTGCATGTCATGAATGTCAGGTTTACCACTGGAAAATACGTGCACCTCCTGCACCACTGCACCCCGTTGTTACCATAGGTCCATTTGCCAAATGGGGCATCGATTATACGTCCTGTAACCCTCGTTCAGCCGCGGGGCACGGGTATATCATTGTTGCCGTCGATTACTTCACCAAATGGGCCGAAGCAATGCCTACATTGAACGAAGACGGTTACACGGTGGCGCATTTTTTGTTTAATCATGTCATTACTCGGTTCGGAGTTCCCCGGGCTATTGTCACAGATCACGGAAAACATTTCCGTAATCACATGATGACGGAACTAACGACCCAGCTAGGCTTGCGTCAAGATAGCTCGACGCCGTATTACCCTCAATCCAATGGCCAAGTTGAAGCCGTGAACAAAGTTTTGATCACAATGCTCCAACGTACCGTGAATACGCACAAGTCTAACTGGCATCTGATGCTGTTCCCCGCCTTGTGGGCTTATCGGACCTCTGTGAAGGACGCCACCAGTTTCACTCCTTTTCAGCTTGTTTATGGACTGGAGGCCACCCTTCCTGTTGAGTGTGAGATTCCTTCGTTAAAGTTAGCTGTCGAGTTGCTTCCCAACACCACTCTGGTGGAGGAACGGCTTCTTTATTTAGAACGGCTAGACGAGACCCGTCGCTTAGCCTCTCTAGCTATTGAAGCGCAAAAGAAGAGGGTTAAGGCTCACTTCGACAATACCATTCAACCTCGTTCCTTTGTTTAGGGAGACCTAGTACTGCTCTATGATCAAGCTAAAGATAAGCTGGGGGCAGGAAAACTCGAATCCATGTGGCTAGGCCCCTATATCGTGAAGAGAGTTTTGCAAAAGGGGGCATATGAGCTAATCGATTACGAAGGAAATCCTCTTGACAAGCCCCGCAACGGGCTCTATTTAAAAAAATATTATGCATGATTTCGTGCACCTAGTTTGTACATACGTGTGTTCTTAGCAAGTGTGTCATGTGTGCATGATTTCTTGTTTTGCTTTGGTGTGAAGGCGTGTTTGCCTCTTATTTTGTTTTCTGCTTCTTGTGCAGATGTCTAGTACACCTTACGTTGGCTTCGTCGATGGCGCCTACCGTAGTACTTGCAATTTGTCTTCTGCGGCGTGGGCGATCTACGATCCTGACGGCGAGTTGCTAGATCTTCAAGGCGTGTGCTTGGGCCGTACCACCAACAATGTTGCCGAATACAGTGCTGTAATTGAATTACTAGCCGAAGCAGTTGATCTTGGCATCCGTGCATTGGTGGTAAACCTGGACTCTCAACTTGTCGTCCATCAACTCAACGGGTGATATTCCATCAGAGACCAACGCATCCTAAGGTTGTATTTACGTGTGAGATTGTTAGAAAGGAATTTTGACTACATCACATATCAACACATTCCGAGACGATTAAATACGTTAACTGATGCATTGGAAAACCATGTGTTGGACAGACATTTGCGTAATAGATAAACATCATACAAGAAGGCATAGAAAACATAATAAGACCATAGATTAAGCATATGTAAATAATTTCCTTTTCAAGCATAGTCTGCATGTGTGCCTGCATATGTGCCTTTAAGCTTGCATAACAATTAAAATACATGGGTCGTGTGTTGTGCAACTGATACATTAGATTACATTTGTATTAAACATTTGCATAGCATATAAAAAACATCATCACATGTGAAAAGATCCATCCAAAAAAAAACAGTATGTATATATATATATCGTGTGGCGCACTAAGGCGCTCAAAAATAAGTGTATATGTCTGAAGTAAAACCGGTATTCTCGGTACATCCGAGACAGGTGTCTCTCAAAAACATCAGTGGAAAAGACCTAGATAACTACTGATTTGGGTTATGATCTCTATAGCATACTGCTGCCCGTGCCACCCGCCTCAAAAGGCGGTGCATCTTGGGTGCCACCCCCACTGTGTGAATTTGATGAGCTATGGGGACCTCCTCGACCCCCTGGTAATCTGGTACCCCCTCCAGCAAACCCTGAAGGTTGCGAGCTATAGTCTCCGACGTGTCAACTCCTGGAGGAACTAGGGCCAGGGCTCCAGCTCCTTACCCCTCTCTCCGTGCCTCTGGGGCTAGGCCAATGGGTCTCACGGGTCCCACATATGCACACCATGACATTTATCAAGACATGTACATGCAAAATCAAAAACATTAAAAAATATTAAAATAAGATCAAGTGTCATACCTCCATCATCCCAGTGCTCTCCCGCGGGCAGTGGCATGTCGGGATCATTGCGGAAGTCCATACCGGCATATGGCCAGTCCTCTAAGAGAATGGCCTGCCGATCCAGCCACTCTCGAAAATACACCCCCCAAGCCACTGGGCGGCCGCCACCTCCACGTGGCATGACATGGGCCCATCGACTGGCCCTCGTCTCCCGGGGACCTCTAGGTGGATCCACGACCATGGTCTGTAGCTGTAGGGCCCGCACTCGCTCCAGCATGAGCGGAAGTAAGAGCGACCCATAAGCAAACTGCTTCGACTCTCCGCGTCGACAGTTGCTCAGTTGCCTCTTCATGCTAGTCGTCACAGCTGCTGCCCAGTTGAAAATGGTGGGCTGTAAGCACTCAAGAGCCAGTAGTAGTTGGGTCTTTGAGGCCTCATGATTGGCCAAAGAGCCCGCTGCCCGTGTCACCAGAAAGAGTATGGTGCGAAGAGGCATGTCGTCCACCGTCGGAATACCAACCTTCCCGCTCCGTGTTTTAACAGCCCTTGGACACACTCGAGCCATCAGCTGGTCAAGAGTCTCACCGCTGGGTCGTTGCCCCTCCAGGATGGGCATCTGGCCCCGGCGTGATAATCCAGTCAGAAAATAAATGTCCGTGGAATCAAACTCAATGTCCCGGCCACGGATCGTGAATTTCCCATCAACTGGATTCCAAGCTCTGATTAAGAGCTCCAGCAGATCAGGTTGCGCCCTCAGGCGCGGAGTGAGAAAGAATTTCAAGAACCCGCATGCCCGCATTGCATTTCGGCATTCGGCAATGGCATAAGCGGCTATATCCTCATCATCGTGAGCTCTCTCTTGCCAAACAAAAGACATTTTGCCCTGCAAGACCATGAAAAAACATTAGAGCGCTAATCGTTGAAATTTGTACGTCCATTTTCTTAAAAACAAATCTTTACGGCGCCAGCGCGACTGTTTTTAAAACAGTCGCGCTGATAATGGCGCACCGTTGTTTTTTCCTTGGGTTAGCGCGGAAGCACACGTGTTTTCCGCACTGACCCAAGAGGTGGTATGTGTAAATGTAAATCGATCAGCGCGGACCTGAGCGGGAAATCCGCGCTGACCGAGAGCGCACCAACGCTCAAAGAATTTGCCCAAATGGCTAAATCCCACTGTGGAATTGCTCTCAAAAAGGCTCAAAATGAAACGCAGGGAGAGGAGAACCTACCTGGAACAAGCTGCCGGATGAATGGTGTCCCCACGGGCTGGAAATCGCTCCGTCAACCTTGCAGCTCCTCAACGTTCTTCACAACTCAAAATGGTAACAATGGTAAAAAAATGACTTTTACCCCCCTATTTATGGTAAAAAATTCATAATTCACCATAGTTTCTCATCAATGTGGGTTTTTGTCATATTTTCACCATGGATTTAGCACTAATGTCACTGTATTATGCTTTTATGCATGTTTTGCTATATTTTTACACATATCGAACAGGGTTATGCGGGTGGTGTTCTTGTGCAGGTTTCAGTAACCGGCGTGGTCATAACGATTCTTCGTACACTTGGTCCCAAAAAAATGTCGTTTTTAAGCTCTTTTCCGACATGAACCAAGAAAAGATGGCCGAGATTCCTTTCAGCTCGTTAAAAGGAACGAGAGGCGGTCATTTTAAAGCTCTTTTTTTCGACTGTTTAACTTAAAAAGATCGTCGGGTGTTTGTCGTTTCGCACTCGTTATTGGCTCTAAAACGACGTGCTTCCAACCGCTTTTTTACTTTTTCGGGTCAAAGCTACTATTCACGAAAAGTACTCCTCGATCATACTGGTCGGGCAGTTCTTTCGAGCATTGTTTTATACTTTTTCGGGCTCGAGAGATACAACTTTACGAAAAAGGACCCCCCCGGAGTTTCCTTTTCTGCTGTCTTTTCAGACTCTCTAAACAAGAAAAGACGCCGAGTTCTTCCTTTGTCAGGCTCGTTAAAACTCAATGACATCGGACATCGTCGAAATGATGCTTTCCAAGCATATGCTATCCCTGTCAAGCTTGTCATCCAAAAAATAATCGGGGTACCTGCCAGAAATGGTGGGGAAAAAGAAACTGTAATAATGGTCGTGTCGGCAGTATGTCGCTCTTGAACATGGCACTCGTCTGCATTCGTGTCTGGGTGGGGATTTCTCATCTTGTTTTACACTAGCCTCCATGGGTTTGGGTTATCCTATTTGACCTCTCATCTGCTCATTTGCCTTGTCACCATGACCTCTGCTCATTTGATGTCAGATACTACCAAATCCGCTATTGTGCCGCCGAAATGTTCAAGAGAAGTTGGCCTCTGCAAGATTACCACCTCCCTCTGATGTCTCACAAAAAATATTTTATCCTTCTCTGTCTCGTGTCGATGATGTGGGAAACATTATGGCCCACCTTCGATCAAGGTTACTTCCTGTCGACTTCAGCTGATTATCCAGGAAAGTGACCTAGAGACTCCCTTTAGGTGCCTTAGAGCCTGCATGCCTCAATGGCAGGTTCTTCGTGTTCGACGTGAGGTTTTCATCATTGGCCTCCGATCAGATGATTCTGCGGGTGTTCGACACCAGCTCATTGATTCACACGTCGCGGATTTTACCTATAAGTACCTTGAGGGCCATTGTCATCATTGGTGGTACCTCTCGTGTCTGTTAACAGTTTTCATCAGCGACTGGTAATCAGACGATGTTCATGCATGTTCGACTTCAGCACATGTATTCACATGCTTGAACTTGTACTTTGTTCGGGTTGGGATGGAGCGCAAGACCCTGGTTTTTGTCTGTTGCAAACCAGGCTGCGATTTTGTGGATTGTTATTACATGACTCATTGATGGATGGCTACGCCCATACCTGAGTCTTTGGGATGGCTGCGACCATACCCTCTTATCTTTATGGTCTCTTCAGCTGGGTGGCTGCGTCCATACCAGAAACCTTCTTCGTATGTCTTTTGGATGGCTGCGCCCATGCCTAGACTACATGTGATCGAGATATCAATTGTACATTCATGCAGGTCCTTCCTGGTGGTGTTCCAGTTCAGCAGTTTTGTAAAGCATTTCACCCCTCCCACTCTCTCGGGCTTCATGCTTTAGGGGGCATCTGTTACGCAGTAAATTGTCACTGTCTCCCTGTCAGTCTCCCTACTGTCCCATGAAATCAAATGCACCATGCTCATGCTCTCTAAACTGGCCAAATGACCCACTTTGCCAAAGTTTATTGCATCAGCACGTCTGTTATTAAAATAACCGTGCTGACAGGCGGCTAATAATGTAACTGATGCGCTGCCAGCGCGGAAGCACACGGGTTTCCCGCGCTGGTCGAAATTTATGCGCCAGCGCATCCTATGAAAGTATTCAGCCACGGTGACACAGCCTGCTCTGTTATTGTTATGCATTGTCAGCGCGGCAGTACAGTGTTACACCCGCGCTGATCCAGTTTGGGCGAATTTGTTCCAACATCCAGCCTTCCAGATGGTTCCAGACTTGGTTGTTGGCCTTGTGAGTATCGCCCTCCCTTCTATGGCATGTCTGTTCGTCATTTGGAACCACCTTCCTTGAAGATAAGCTTTTCCTCCCACCATTCATGGAGACTCCTTCTACTATTTAAACCTCCACCATTACCATGAGCAACTAGTTTGGATAGTGTGGAATTCATAGTGCTTGGATTGCTGCTGCTAGTAGGTAGTTGGTGTGACAAGTGTGGATTTGTTAGAGGAAGCTTAAGGAAGGTTGTGAGTATTGCTTGTGTGAGAGAGAGATTTTGTGTTGGGAGAGTCTACCTCCAAGGGTGAATGCTTAAGAGACTTGCTGGCTGGACCCTCAAGAGAAGGACTCAGCGTCAGAACTTTGGTTGTACCTTCCTCTGTTATTGATTTAATAATAGATGACTACTGTTATGATTCCATTCTCATTTGTCTTTGTAATGGTTAATGTGAATTACATCCTTTCTGACTGATGTATAATTGCTTTTATTAGATTTCACGCTTGTGTTTGTCTTTCTCTTCGTGCGTGCAGGTATCTATTCACGGAGATCGTGGAAGATTGTGACCGGCCAGAGCGAAGGAGCGAGAGCGGCATCTCTTCATCAAACAATAGCGTTGGAATCCAAGTAGGTGTTCATTGCCTCTCTTTTAATTGCAATTAGGAACTTGCACAGTAGCATTGATTGATTGTTGCTAGACCCATTCTGGGCTAGTAGGGATCGCCTCTATCCGTAGAGGGGATTTACCTCTCCAACACTTACCAAGCAAAATCAAATCACTGCAGCTCCTTCGGGATCTCATGCCGCCGAAGGTATGATTCGCACGGTTAACAATAAAAGTAAGAAGAAGTCTTCCAAGAATTCTTCCCCTATCATAACCTTGCCTGATTCCCCAACAGGAGATTCTTTTGTAGAGATTTCCGCCGATATTCACGTTGTAGAGTCATCTACAGCCAAATCAAAATCCGGTGGGAAGAAGAAAGGAAAGAAGAAGAATAAAATGGACAAAAGTTCAAAGGAGAAACCTGAAAAGGCAGAATCCAATGATGAAAAGTGCAAACCTCGTTATCCTTGTCTCATTTGTGACGATGAGCATTTTACAAGAGATTTCCCTCATCGTGCAGAGGTTGCGAAGAATGTCAAGGGTTCCCAAACTCCTGCTGTTTTGAAGGATCCTTTTCCGACTCAAGACAGTAAGATGATAGGCTCATCCTCGAATGCCAATGAAGAACCCATACTAATGATGTCACATGTTAGGATTGCGACTCGATGGCAAGATTATGGTAGTAAAAGTCCTGTTGATGGCAAAGAAGCAGAATCTTCTCATTCTAATCCATCAACCTCAGCTCCCGGTTCCGATCCACTACAGATCGAGAAACCTAATCCAGACTTGGTAATCAAACCGCCCGCCAAGGGTATACTTCGAAAGTCAGCTTTCAATCCACATGCGAGAGCGGCTCAGAATTATAACATTGTTAAGGATTTAGTTGTTTCACCCTCAGCAATGTCGGCTTTGGAAGTGCTGCAATCATGTCCAGCACAACATAAATTACTTTTGTCGGCTATAGGAGCTGTTGATGTTCAGGACTCGAACCTAATGATTTTCGATCTAGAAAATAGTACACCGCGTTTGCCTCGTCAAATGGCTTTCCAGATTCCAGTGATAGTAAAAAACAGGCCTATTCATCAGACTGTAATTGATGAGGGAGCCTCAACGTGTATTATGTCGATACAGTGTTGGAGATCGCTTGGTTCTCCTTCGCTAAATCAATCCCCGATGATTCTAAAGGCCTTTGATGGCCATGGGTTTCATCCTTTTGGCATTCTGCAGCATTTGCCTATAGGGGTTGAAGGAAAAACTGTTAGTCTAGATGTGGAGGTGGTTGATGCCCCTCTAGATTACAACCTTCTCTTGGGTCGAAGTTGGTCTTACGCTATGACAGCGGTCGTTTCATCGGTCTTTCGAGTAATAAAGTTTCCACATAATGGAAAGATCGTAACAATAGACCAGCTGGCTTACTTTTCATCCGACCTAGCCTCTTCGGAGAGTATTCAGCATGTCGGTAAAACGACTATCCCGTATAAGGATGTTGGAGTAGGGCTAGTTAAAGATGCCGATTTACTGGGAACTTTTCCTTTTCCTCCGATCAACGGATCATCTTCATTTGCAACCATTCATATGCTTACATCAGACACCATTGTTTATGATGATCCTTGGATCATTCCTTCTGAATCTAAGATAGACTCATTTGGTAATGCCATGCCTTTGAGTCTATATGAAATTGCCTATGAAGCCGTGCAGTTGTTTGCCGACCCATGTTCAACCGAAAATGACTTAATGAATGTGGTCCGTGAGGAATCACTTTTCACATCAATCTCGGATTTAACCACGTTTTCTGAACTTGTTCACTCTGATGAACAAATTCATGAAATCCTATGTGTAGATGATTTACCATGGGAAGATCTCCATCACAGATCTTCATTTTTACCTGAGGATGATCGTTTTGAAAATGATTTCTCATCAATTTTTACAACTGAATATGTCAAGGAACCTCAGAATCCAATGAAACATCTCGATTCAGAGTTAAATTTGGGAAACATCTCTCGAACTATTCCTATTGAAATTTTGGTTAAGCCCGGAATTGTTGAGAACATTCATATAGGTGCCTCGTGTACAGATGACGAAATTCAGCTATATAAGGCCCTATTTCAAGAATTCCGCGACATGTTTGCCTGGCCCTATGAGGAAATGCTAGGAATTGATCCCACGATTGTTGTTCATGAGATCAAGACTTACCCAGATGCTAAACCCATCCAGCAACGTTTGCGTCAGATTCACCCACGAAAAGGTGCTGCAATTAAAGCGGAAGTTGAAAAATTGTTGAAAGCAGGTTTCATTTATCCAATCCCGTTAACGGATTGGGTATCGAATATTGTTCCTGTTAAAAAAAAACAGGGAACAATAAGAATATGCATCGACTATAGGGACATTAATCAAGCCTGTCCAAAGGACAATTACCCAACTCCCTATATTGATCAAATCATTGATGATTGTGCCGGCAGCGAAATATTCTCCTTCATGGACAGTTTTCCGGATACAATCAAATCAATTTTCTACCTGCTGATCAACCAAAAATGGCTTTCATTTGTCCATGGGGGACATTTGCTTATTGCAAGTTACCTTTCGGGCTTAAGAATGCCAGAGCAAATTTTCAATGAGCAATGTCTTATGCGTTTCATGACATCAAGCACATTGTGCAACCCTATCTCGATGACTTGCCTGCTCATTCATTACATCGAGCTGATCACCTCGTCCATTTACGAGCAATCTTTATGAGGTGTAGGCATTATCATATTCGGTTGAACCTACACATATGTGTCTTCTACATAGAAACGGGTCGATTGCTGGGGTTTGTAGTTTCGAAAGCCGACATTCGCGTTGATCCCTCGAAGGTTGAAGCTATCATCAAATTGCCTCCTCCTTCGAGTCTTCGCCAACTCCAATGTTTGCAGGGGAAAGAAAACATTTTACGACGATTCATTCCTAACTATGCTGAGGTTACAAAGGGTTTCACTCGGTTGTTGAAGCAAAATACTCCATTCTATTGGGATGAGATAGCTCAGAAATATTTTGATGCACTCAAACACGCGTTAACCCATGCACCGTTGTTGCATCCTCCCAACTACAACCAGGATTACCTTTTGTATCTCACCGCCTCTCATTCCACCATTGGAATGGTCTTAGTTCAGGAAGATGAATTCGGAACTGAACATGTGATATATTACCTTAGTCGAACTTTAAATCCAACTGAGCTAAAATATTCACATGTTGAGAAATTGGCATTGGCAGCTGTTCAAGCTGTCCAACGTTTTCGTCACTACATTTTACTACGTAAAACTACGGTAATTTCGGATTGCAACCCTATGATCTACATTTTGACCAAGCAATTGCTAGGGGGCAAGTACTCTAAATGGATCGTTATCCTGCAGGAGTTCGATTTGGAATTTGGGAAATCTAAGTCTAAGAAATCTTTAGTTTTTGCAGAGTTAATGTGTGACTTCCCGCGTGATGACATGGAAACTGTGGCGGAGGAGCCCATTACGGACGAATCCTTGTTTCTAATCAGCACTTTAGATCAGTGGTATGGGGATATCATCGTTTATCTCCAGACCCAATCCTTTCAGCCAGAAATTTCAAGGTCAGAACGTCGAAAAATTCGATTCCAGTCCCAACAATTCAGGATTATTGGAGATACCCTTTATCGTTGTGGGGCGGACTCTGTTTTTCGACATTGCTTAACTCATGAGGAAGCTGAAAGGGTTCTAAATGACTATCACTCTGGAGCATGTGGCGGTCATACGTCTGGGTTTGCCACAGCCCAAAAGATATTGCGCGCTGGCTACTTCTGGCCGTATTTATTTAAAGATTGTATTACGGCGGTCCGAAAATGCCACAACTGCCAAATTTTTTATCGTAAGATGCGTACTCCACCTGCTCCTCTCCACCCTATAATTGTCATTGGTCCTTTTGCCAAATGGGGTATCGATTTTATTACATGTAACCCTCACTTGGCCGGGGGGCATGCGTATATCATCCTTGCGGTAGATTATTTTACCAAGTGGGCCGAGGCGATGCCTACATTTGAGGCAGACGACCAGACAACTACAATTTTCATGTTCAATCATATAATTGCTAGGTTTGGTGTCCCACAAGCGATAATCACCGATCATGGGCGTCATTTTCGAAATGTTATGATGACCGAACTTACAGGCCAGCTTGGTTTACGTCACGATAGCTCAACCCCTTATTACCGCAAGCAAATGGTGTGGTTGAATCCATCAACAAAGTTTTAGTTATCATGATCCGATGAATCATTGAGATTCATCGGTCGAATTGGCACAACATGCTATTTTCAACGCTTTGGGCATACCGAACTTCAATAAAAACATCAATAGGGTTCACTCCTTTCCAACTAGTCTATGGTTTGGAAGCTGTGTTACCCATTGAATGTGAAATCCCGTCACTGAAAATGGCCATCGAGTTACTTCCAGCCACTTCCAAAGAGGAAAAGAATTTTTTATACTTGGCTCAATTAGATAAAAATCGATGTGATGCTGCATTGGCGATCGAGACACGCAAAACGAATGAAAGCTCAGTATGATCGAAATGTGACCCCTCGAAATTTTTCGGAAGGAGATCTAGTCTTAGTTTATGATCAAGCTAATGATAAATTAGGCGCTGGAAAATTCATTCCTATGTGGCATGGTCCCTATGTTGTCAAGCGAAAGCTAGCCAAAGGGGCCTATGAATTGGTAGACTTTGACGGGGACTCTTTGGGTAAACCCAGAAATGGCCTTTACTTGAAGAGGTATTATGCTTAAAAGAATGGGTATGGAGATTTTTAGTTAGGATAGTTTTTCTTTCTAGCTAGTGTGTTTTAGTTTAAACAGTGTGCTTAGCTTAGAGAGTGTTTTTCGTCATTATTCCTGCTTATCTTGGTATTACTCTTAATATAACAGATGTCGATGCCTCTCCAAACATACATTGGTTTTGCTGATGGTGCTTGTCGTAATACACAGAACATCTCTTCCGCAGCTTGGGTTATCTATTCGCCCTCTGACGAGTTAGTATCTATGCATGGGGTAAGCCTTGGTCAAACAACCAACAACATTGCTGAGTATAGTGCAGTGATTGAGTTATTATCTGAATCTATTTCATTTGGGATTCAGAGTTTGATAGTGAGGTTAGATTCTGAACTCATTGTATTACAGCTTAATAGAGTGTATGCCATTAGAAATCCAATGTTATTAAGATTATTTTTGAGAGTGCGTCTCTTGGAACGTGAACTTGATTATATTGAATATCAACATATTCCAAGATCTTTAAATACATTAGCAGATGCAATAGCTTCTCGAATGTTAAATAGACATTTGCAACAATCATACATGTAAATTTAAAACCATTCCATAACATGATTTACAAGATAAGCCGGTAATAGTGATATATATATATATATATAGGAGTGTATCAAAAAATACATCGTCCTCAATCATAGGTTGAAAAACACCTTATGATCGGCAAAAATGATAAGTACAAAAAACAAAAATGTCACATGTGCCCACAATAGGCGATCATCCTATCACTGGTGATGATCTCTATAAGAAACCACTGCACGGGCCACCTTGCAAAGGAACCTCCTAAAAGGTCCCGGGACCCCAATCACATAGCGCTGAAGTCGACGAGGAATGTCATCTATAGTGGTCTCAGGAATATCTCTTGTCAAGCGCTTGAGATGACCCTCCAACTCGGCCAAAACCTCTGTTGATTTGTCCTGTGGGGCTGGCGCGGGTGCAACTGGTTGCTTCCTCTCGTAAGGCCGGAGAGCAGTTGATCGCTATGGACCCACATCTGCATTTGAAATTTTTTACTATCAGTTTTGAGACGATGGAAAAATAACAAAAAATTAAAATAGAAAAATGTTGAAAAGGATTTTACCTGACTCATCCCAATGCTCTCCTAGTGGAAGAACCATGTCTGGGTCACCACAAAAATCTATCCCAGCGTAAGGGAAGTCCTGAATAGAAAAGACCTAGTTTTCCAGCCATTGGAAATACTCAAGTTTGAATCGAGCAACGGGCCATAACTGTGATCCATCGCATCAGTTTGGGCTCTCGAGGAAGCCCAGCTCCAACAGTAAGGTGTTGTGGGATCAGCATAGGAACCCTCTTTAGGCCAAAACTCATGACCAAAGCCCCATAACCAAAGGTCTTTAGTCGTCTGTTCTTGGCCCTGGTCAGTTGGCCTTTCACATTGGCCAACACGGCATCGCACCAGTTGTAGATGGTGCCTCGAAAGCAATCAACTGCCATACGCATCTAGGATCCTGTGGCAGTATGTAATGCGGCAGCTCCGCAAATTCTGGTGACAGTGAACGCAATCACCATGAGCTTAGGACGGGATATGGTCTTTCTGTCTATCCCCTCTTCTCTAGCCTGGCTGTTGCAGTACTCTAGCCTGAGGCTATCGACAGACTGGCCACCTGCCCTAGCCACAAACAGAGTCAAGTCTTCGCCTCTCTTAGGCAAACCAGTCAAGAAATATATGTCCGCCAGCTCGATTTCGAGCTGGTGGCCACCAATGAAAAAGCACTGGTCCGGTATGCTCCATCTGTCAACCATCCACTGTAAGAAATCCACCTGAGCCCTCATGCCAGGAATGGCCCAGAATTTGTACAAGCCGCATGCCCTCAAAGCATCAAGTGAAGGCTGATGATTCCATGCGGCAGCATCCACGTCCTCATGCTCTCGTTCACGCCAATCTAGCATGATGTACTCTCTGCATCAAGTATAAGGATAAATTAAATTGCTAGAAATTATTTTGATTGGTCCATTTTTGAGAATTTTTGGGTTAAAAACCCTTGCGACGGGGACCACACCCTCTAGGTTAGACACAGTGCGTGGGACCGCACTTTTTCTACATGGAAGGTGCGGACCCCGAGCTTTTTCCCAATGGAGAAAAAGTTGGGGTCCCCAGGCCAGCAGTGGTAAACCCGCGGCCCCCCGCGCGTGGGTTTTATGCCTAAAAACCCTCCCAAAAATGAAATAAATGACTAAAACAAAAAATCAAACGGTTAAAAATGAAGAGTTGGATGATGTGTATTACCTGGAGAAGATGGCGTTCGATTCCGACGGTTGGATTTTCCGCAATCTTCATGGGAAGTTTTCTGAGCAAAAGCACTATTTTCTCACCCAAAGTCAAATGGTAAAAATGAATTGACAAAGGCCCTTTTTATAAGTTTTTTGAGTAAATAAATTGCAAATTTGTTTATGTTTCACTTTGAAAAGGTATTTTTGCGACATTTTTATCTATTTCAAACATGTATGAGTAATTTTTGTGTTTTTGTGTAGGATAACGGATTATTCAGGCGAAATCTATCATTTTCGACAAAAAAACATTTAGATTCACCTTTAAGCTCTTTTCTGACTCCTGAAACATGAAAAGATTGTCGAGTGTTTCTTTTAAACTCGTTAAAATGGAATTAAAAGACGGTCCACTTATAGCTCTTTCCCGACCATAAAAACATGAAAAGATTGCCGGATTTTTGTTGTTTCAAATTCGATATCGGTTATAAAATGATGTGTCATTGATCGCTTTTTTACTTTTTCGGATCAAGGGCACTAATGATGAAAAGTACTCCTTGGTTGTAAAAGATCAAATGGTTCTCTCAAGTATTATTTTATACTTTTTTGGGCTTGGGAGACACAAACTTACAAAAAAGGTCAACCCTGGAGTCTCCTTAAGTTTTTTCAGACTCTCTAAAATTGAAAAATGTCGAGTTTCTCCTATACTGGACTCATTAAAATTTCACAGTAAAGGACCTGTTCAATTACAAACAGGAACGAACCACTCCTTCTTAGGGTTCAAATTTAAACTAAGTTGGACTCATCCGAAGGATGAGCTTATAATCAAGCAAATGTTATCCTCCTCAAGCTTGTCAAAAATAAAGAGGTACTTGCCAGAAATGGTGGGGGAAAAGAGAGAAAAATGAGCCTGTTTTTCATACTCTATAACCCCTCTTGAACACGCAACTTTCATTCACCTGGGTTGGGAAAACCTTTTCCTAACAGTTTATAAAACCACATTGAAAGTCTTCAGCCGGTTTCTGGGTATTAACTTTGGGTCAATCGTCACCAAGCCATCTGTCGTGTCGTTATGTGTTCAAGAGGTCACTGCCAATAAGCCATTCATCTGCAAAATATTTGTCATCCATCTTGACCATCCCTGAGTCAGTCCTTGCAACTAAATTTCTTCAACTTGATCTATGATTTCGTGTTGTGGGCTTGCCTACGACGGATCGCTTTCTATCGACATCAGCTCATTATCTAGAAAGATGATCTAGAAATCGTCAGTACCTTGAGATCTGCATGCCTCAATGGCAGGTTTCTCGCCTTTGACGAAAGTTTACATCATTGACTTTCGATCAAAGGATTCTGTGACATCTTCGACATCAACACATTTATTCGCATCTCATGGATTGTACTAGGTACTTTGAGAGCCATTGACATCACTGGTGGTTTCTCTCACACTTGTTAACAGTTTACATCATTGACTAATAATCAAGTGGTTTCTACCATGTTCGACATCAACACATTCATTCGCATGGATAGAATCGTACTGTTCCGGGAAGTAGAAATGAAGACCCTGGATCTAGTTCCCACAATCCAGGCTGCGAGGAATTTTGTATTCATTATATAATGGACGATTCATAAACAGATGGATGTGTCCATACTGTGTCCACATGAGTCTGTACTTGTGATGTATTACAAGATCATTCCTGTATCAGAGCTGTAGTTAGTTTTTCTAGTTAGTTTTGATCTGAGTACGGGAATGCCTACCTCAACGATGATATGGTCTCATATATATATCTTGCATTGAATGTATTTACAGGTTCCAACCGAGCTCTCCACAAGATGATCCTCGAAAAGATAAAGTACTTCACTCTTCCTAAATGATCAATGAAATCCTCATCTACTACAGACTTCGCACTTTAGGGGGAAATCTGTTACACAAAAATATTGTCACCATAATTATTTGCAGTCAGTATGGGTCTATCATCACTTGTACTGTCCTCCTAAGCAAGTCTCAGACCTCAGCTCTTCAAGTCAAGCTTTGGAAATGAGAGAAAGACATTAAAAATCAATGTAACTCTGGTTCCGCACTTTCTCTCACTGTCACCTGTGGTCCCGCACCTTCTGTGTACAAAAACTACAGACCTGCCCGCTCTGTCCCTAACGGTGTAGGTGCGGACCCCTATGAAAGTCAAAAGGCGCAATTTTTATCTTAAAAAACTCACTTTGGGTTAATTCTAGAGGTTTCTAGAAGGAATTTTGACGTGGATTGTTCGCTCTGAGGTGGTTCATGCATCCCAAAAGAGAAGGAGCTAATCCCTTGATGAGAGGAGCTATCCCTTTGAAGGAGGGCTTTATCCCTTTGAAGGAGGACCTAGTAACCTCCCTCCATTGCACTATAAATACAGGCATTGGGCTGGTTGCTAGAGAGGTTAGAAGCTGAACATTTTTGAGGGTAAATGCTGGTGAAATCAAGACTTCCTAGTTGAGCTTAAGAGGAGAGATCACATACCTTTTTGGCTTCATTGGGGAGTGAGTGAAACTTGTCAAAGTAGAGGAGACTTCTTGCTGGACCCTGGGAGGAGCTTGTACAGCGTCAAGGCAAAGGTTGTAAAGTTCTTCTTCTTTTCAATTAATACAATCAAACTCATTTTTCTCAACAAGTATCTCATGTTATTTGTTTCATGGACTCCTTGAATTTCATGTTAAATATGTTTTATGCAATTGGCTTTTCAGGTGCTATTTAATTTGTTTTCCTTGTTTGTGTTTGCAGATGTTAAACTCACATGGACAACAAGACAGATGTGAAAGATAAATCAGTAAGTTCATTTTTTATTAACAATAGATGTACATTTATAATACAATGTTGTGACTCTTGGGTTTCAGATCCCAAGGTCTCTTGGACTGCTTAGTCTTTTCGGCTTCCACACTAACCCTTTAGGATTAGGTGTCCAACATTCCCCCCCTTAATCCGAAGGGTTATGTATGAGTCCAAGAAAAGAGCTGTAATACAAAATGTGCAAAAAATGCATGGCAGCACTAGGTTGAATGTGCTCTATGAAATGTTGGTATAAGGGGCGGTGGTTTAAGGATGACCACCAACAAGGAACGCTTAGTGCAGTTCCCGGAACTCTTCCAAAACTGGCAAGAAGCTGGAGTCTTCTGCTAGAGGAAGTGTTCTTAATCTGTGATGGTTTAAGGATGACCAACAACTCTGGAATGCTTAATGCAATTCCTGGAACTCTTCCAAAACTGGCAAGAAGCTGGTGTCTTCTGCTAGAGGAAGTGTTCTCAATCTGTGATGGTTTAAGGATGACCAACAACTCTGCTATTCCTGGAACTCTTCCAAAACTGGCAAGAAGCTGGAGTCTTCTGCTAGAGGAAGTGTCCCAGATTGCCAACTGAAGGCATGCTCAGGGGCATCTTTGTCTCTGGATACAACTCTGAAATTGGTGTGGCAGGTTGTGGCTCAGGCTCGCTTGATGTGACTTTGAAGCTTGTAGATGACCATCATTTCCCCCCCTGTCAGGTACAAGGTGAGAAGATGGAGAAAACTCAACTGCAAGACTGTTCAATATTCTGGAACAAGTTCTGACATGTGTTTGGAATATCTTCTTGGCTGTTGATGCCCATTGCCAAGAAGCGATCCATCCAAGATGAATCTTTGTTCTTGCAGGATGTTTATTTTTGAAGCATCTGTGTGAAGAATGGCTGGTTTTATGACAGTGCTTACATGGATGAATATCAAAATAGTGATCTTTCAGATGGCCAACTCGGTCACAGTGTTAGCATTTCACGATCTGTTGTTGTTGTTGTTGTTGCTGTGGAAGAGGCGCAGAATCTGGAACAGCTGAAGCTGAACTGTCATGAGAAGGAGGTGAACAGTCATCAATGAATCCAGCACTCTGAAACTGAATGGGCTTGGCATAGTCTGGAATATGAAAGGACAAGTCCTTGTCATATCCAAGACCAGTTCTATGCTTGTTGTGGACAAGCTGTTCCCAAGGTCTGATGATGGGCTTGGGAAGTGCAGACTGAGTTTCTGCATCTGCATTTACAATTTCTGCTTTACTTGAATGAACAGTAACATTATTGACATGCTGCTGATGGGTGGTTGTCTCAATGTTCTGAACAGAAACAGGTTCAGAATGGTGTCTATTTTGATGTAGCTCTTCTTGCTGTAGCTGTGATTCAAGCTACAAAAAATCGATCTTTTCTTGTGCATCATGCAGGCAGGTCTGAATGTCACAAAGAGTGTCTTTGCTAACATTTACCTTCCCACCAATAGTGGAGTGTATTAGTGTATTCAGTAACTCTAATACATCATGAAATCTAGCCATTGTCTCAACAAAGAAATGAACACTCAGCAAGTCTAGACAAACCCCAGCTATTGAAGATTTCAAAAAATCAGTTTGAAAAAGGCACTCAACTAATTCCAGCTAAGAATTTAGCCAATCACTAACAGATTTTTCAATTATCAAGTTTTCACTGGTAAAACTACCAAGGCTACATATTGGCACCCTTTAGATGAGAACATCATTCACGTTTACAGTTCTCTGGTTTACACATTTTGTGCTTGAGAAATTAGTCATGCCGTCAAATGTACCAAATATATCAGAATATTTACACACAATGACTGTAAGTTGAACCCGTGTACTTTATTCTTTATCGCAGCAAAGTAGAACAGAATACAAATAGAACCGAAATTTCACACTGTAGAGACCAATTATAATCTTCAGAAGCTATTCTGATTTTCTTCTAGTTGCAAAGAACCATCAACACTTCTGGTATAATATTATGCCACTGTTTGTTGCTCACAGTTCCCATTCACACTATTCAACATTGAGACTTAGCTGTTAAAAATGTCGTTGAATACCGCAATACAAGTCTTTTATGTCTGCTAATCCTGGAGTGCACTAGGCCTTCAACGTGCAGGAAGATCTTGACACATTCTCTCACTTGTCAGAGAAGATTATCTCGTACACCCGGGTATCAAATCTGGACAACGTTCAAATGACTTTCTTGCACGGCTTCTTCTTGTAGAGCTTTACGCGGTCTGGAATCGATATTTACTGTGCATATATTGTTTTGCGTCGGAACACAAACCATTCATCTGGATAAAACTAAATAGGATGAGGACAATGAGGCTGGAAAACAGAATTGGACCCAAGAAACTGAAATCTTTGCCCTTCTTTGCCGCCCAGAATGTGTAACCAGTTAGTGAGAACACCACAGCTGCTGTTAATATCAATGCCTCCAGAACTATCCTTCCTTTTGTGTATGCACAGGATATGCCAACAATGAGGCTCAGAACAACAGTAAACACTCCCAACAATGCAAGATTAACCAGATGCTTCTGATGATAGGCATAAAGAGGGCACATCAAGATTAAAGGCAAGATGGAGATGCCCAACAAGAGGCCCAGGGTTTGAACCAGGAAAATATTGATGGGTGAATACAAAACCACGGCTGCAGCAACAATTACGGTCAAAAACAATTGCATGCTCAAGATTGAATATGCTTTCCTCAAGAAATCCCATCGCATTGCGTTGTCTTCGAGGCTGAGACCGGGATAGAGGACTCCCCCTCTGCCATAGCCCGTTTCAAGGTCGTCCGTGATGACAAGGTTTGCACATATCTTGATAGAAACTAGATCTTTGACAGCTACAGGGAGCTCGTCCACGAGTGACAAACTTTAGTTCACAGTTTATGCAAGTATAAAAAAGGACCAAGAACATGACCGAATGGATTGAGACACAAGTTTACGGGGTTACAGGGCTTCACATCCAAACGAATTACCACCAAATGAATTGAAACACCGCAATGCTGCTGAGCACTTCTGGCGTATAGACAGAGAGACAAGCTAGCTCAAGGCAAGTTGACAGGAGCGTGTTCGAGGACCCAGCTAGAGAGAACTATGTGGAAACACATACATGCTTGAGAGATGAGTATTAGGGTACTCCATGCAGTAATGACAGACATGTGGAGGAAGGAAGGCATTGGGAGGTCATCAGAATGCCCACAGAAACGAGCGCAGAATCAATTATGGCAGACAGAGAGCAGATTCAGAGTCGCAGATACATAATTAGATGAAACAGCTAGTGAAAGTGAAATCAGAGATTGCAGAAATTTCGAACAATCCCTAAAGTTTGATTCTGGAGGTGCGTAGAGTTTTCCTTGACCAATTTTCTCCTGTTTACCATGTTAGGAGTTATGGCAGAGCATCGATGGTGGGAGGACGGTGATGGTTCAAAACAGATGCGCAGAGAATTAACCAACGTATCTCTGATATGTCAGTCCAGCGACAGAGGTAGAAACACTCAAGTATACAGCCCAGAGAATGAAACGCATGACAGAGAGGCAGCACTCAGATATGAGCAGCTCAGACACAGAATTATGGGCAGAGGTGCAGGACTGACGTGCACATAACAGGCCACAGAAAAATAAGCGGCTCTGATACCATGTTAAACTCACATGGACAGCAAGACAGATGTGAAAGATAAATCAGTGAGTTCATTTTTTATTAACAATAGATGTACATTTATAATACAATGTTGTGACTCTTGGGTTTCAGATCCCAAGGTCTCTTGGATTGCTTAGTCTTTTCGGCTTCCACACTAACCCTTTAGGATTAGGTGTCCAACAGCAGATTCGCGACAAAGGAGGTCATTTGGATCGAAGGAGCGAGGGCATCCACAAGCTTGCGTTGGACCTAAGGTAGGCCCTAAAAAACACTTGTTTGCCATTGTTTATCAAAGCATATTTAGAGAAAGATAGTGTCTGGTTGGTTTGCTTGTCATTAGGTCTTCTTTAGATTCTAGGAAGGTCTATCTTGTCCACAAGATCGACTTATTCCGTATGACACTCCCCGCTTGGACAATCTGGTGTCCTTAACCTCTGATGATCATGTTGAAAGTACACTGTCAACTAGTGAAAACAAAGTCAATTGACAAAAAGAAAGATCTAAATTTCCTTGCAGACTGTGTGAAGGCGATCATGCCCTCCATCATTGTCCCTTCCTAGATGAAGCTAAAAGAGACTTGGATAACTGTCCTGCATCACCACAGCGACTTCCTCCTAGATACAAGAAAGTCTTGTCGAGTCCATCGCTAGTTGAAAATATGACTGACACACCATTGTTGTCAGTTGAAGCACCTATAATTGAAGATAAACCCTCTGAGTCCATACCGGACCAAAATCAATAGGTCAAGATGGCAGTCTACCCAATCTTGTCTTCAGAGGACCCACCTTCAGATGATACTGTCACCAAAGAGAATGAGAACGACACCATTCAAATTCTCTTCGTAAACACAGACTCCAATGAACATGGGGGCAATCTACCCATTCCTTTACCGTAGGAAGAAAGTTCGTCAGAGACTTATCTGGTCGTTTATTCGGTCCCACCTCCAAGCAATCTAGTCATTTCCTGCGATTGGAATCTACTAGGGAGACCCCACCTACCATCTAATGTACAATTCTGAATCATAGTACAAGTTTACAGAATGATCATGGTTGGTAATATCATAGATGAAGGGGCTTCCGTGAGTATCCTTCCCTCCACTGCTTGGAAAGTGCTTGGTTTGCCATCACTTCTGCCTGAGAATTGAAATCTATTAGGCTTCAACAAAGGAACCAGTTGACTGTTAGGGATCCTTCCAAATTTTCCTATAACTTTGAGAAGGAAAACCATTTATCTGAATGAGATGGTAGTCCAAGCGCCATTAGATTACAATCTACTCCTTGGACGTGACTACATTTATAACATGGGATCTATTGTTTCCTCACTCTTTCTAGTGATGTCTTTTCCACATGAAGGCACGGTGGTCCATCTAGTTGACCCGCTTTCATTCCCTGGTTCAAATGCAACTATTAGTCAAATGTCATCCCTAACTGGTCTTTTTTCATAAGGAATGCCTCATCAATCTCCAGTCAGTCCACCTGGTGAGCACGAGTGACTCGGTGAATGTGACTAAACCCAGGAGGCATGTGCCCTGGTCTACTTCGACAGAAAAATCCCAGATATAAGGTAGGTTTCTGTGAAGGAATATGACTAGTCTGATACCCCTGTCCATTTAGGAAAATGGATTTGGACTAGAAAAAGATTCCCTTGTCAAAGGTTATGTGATTGGGACTGACAATAGTCACCTTTGTCTATTTCGATGGACATCGCCAAGGAAGTGTTTTGTCTGCGACGCGGGTGGAACAATCTTGATAATTCAAGAACTTCCATATGGTGACCTGGAAACTCTACTTTATACCTGGGGGCATGCAGACCTTTTGTACGCAAGTGAAAAGCGACCAGTGTAATTCTAACCCCATAGTTTTTACTAACTTCAACTGCTGAAGTTAGGTGATTGTTCTGATCAACCATTCACCTTTGCCAGAACCAATGGAAACATCAAAGTAAAGGAGATGTTTCCCACCGAGAAGCTATACTACCTAACCTTAGTAGTTCTTTAACCCCTAGGACAATAGTTGGTCATTCCTAGCTTGCATACAAAAGGCTCCGGAGCAAAGTTGCACATGGGGCAAGCTCCCTAAAAATGAACCTACTGATGAAACATCCTTATTATATGATTGGAACGAGAAGTTTTACGCAAAGTTCGCTCTCGTTAAAAAATAAACCTCACCATGAGCAGTTTTATGCGAAGTTCAAGCTCTTCAAAAAATAAACCTAGCAATGAGCAAATGTTCCCATAAGAGTTTAAGTTCATTAAAAAATGAACCCCACCTCTGGTAAATAACCATTTTGATTGCATGACTATCATCTTTTGAACCTTGGTCGTGTTCTTACCATCACCTCCACTCTTTTATGTTGATCATACGCCTCCATTTGATTGTTTACCCTTTTGAGGAATAGATGCAATGAGTGATTCTATTAGCCACCTTCTTTACACTATCGTTATTGAAAAAGTTCCAAACCTTACCTGGAACTAGTAGCTATCCAAAAACATCACTCGTTCCTAAAAAAACGAGTCTCATTTAAGCTTTTTTCATCTGACTTGTAAAATATGAAAAGATTGCTGAGAAATTGGCCTCTCCAGCTCATTAAAGCGACCAGAAGTGCCATCCCTCCTCTAGATTTTAATATTTTTGGACCTGAGGGATTATTACACAAAAACATCGAGCGCTTGTCTTGTTCGGCTCATTAAAACTATCGAAGGTCATCCATTTCGTATTATTTTATACTTTTTCGAACTTAAGGGATTATATTATAAAAAAGGACTACTGGAGTTTCCTTTATGTCTCTTTTTAGACTCTCTAAAATTGAAAAGGACCAAGTTATCTTTATCATTAAACTCGTTAAAACAATAGCGAGAAACTTGTCCATTACAGACAAGAACGAGTTTCACTATCACTAGGCTCGCTAAAACATAGCGATAGGTTTTCCTGAAGGGAAAATTATAGAACAAGCATATGTTATCCTCCTCAAGCTTGACAAAAATAAAAAGGTACTGGTCAACAATGACTAGGGAAAAAGGGAAGGAAACTTGAGTAGCTTCATTGGTAGCAAGTCGCTCTTGAACATGAAACTTTCACTCCGTCACCATGATTGAGTCAAGTTGGGTTATTCTGTTCACCGGTCATATCACCATTGTTCCACCGTACCATCCACCCTGGGGTTAATGCTACCAATCCATTTCAGTGTTGCCGGTATGTTCAAGAGAAGTCGCTCAGAGAATTCACCAACCTAGCTAATGTCTCATCCACTATAATACCTTCACTCTCCATTTTTCATGACCACCACCCTGAACCTTGTATCATCAGATCATTTTCACCTCCACAAAATCATTTGCTCCATTCCATGTCGTAGATGTGGGATTCATTAAGACCCTCCTACGATGGGTCACTTCTTTTTGACATCAGCTCATTATCTAAGAAGTTGACTTAGGGACAACCCTTTCAGTACTTTGAAGCTTGCATGCCTCAATGGCAAGTTTCTCACTTCCAGGGACAGGTTTACATAAATGGCCTTCAACCAAAAGATTTTACGTGGTGTTTGGCATTAGCTCATGTATTCACACCACATGAATTGTACTACAGTACCTTGAGGGCCATCATCATTATCGGTAATTCCTCTCGTGCCTGTTAACAGCTTACATCACTGGCTGGTAATCAGGCGACGTCTTTCCATGTTCGACGTCAGAACATCTTTTCACATGGATCAAATTGTACTTCGGGAGAAGATTGAATGAGTTTGAAGACCCCAGATCTAGTTTCATCCATCTGAGCTATGATATATTCAGGAAAATAAATACATCAAATGTACATCACAGCTACACAAATAATCATCCAAACTAAAGGATTATGGCTCTACCATAATCATCAGTCTGCCACAGAGATGATTGTCTGTCTTATGTACATGAATGTGAATTTATAAAGCTGAGCATGGGAATGCCTGCCTCGGCTAGATCATGAAAATATTATGAAGATAATGTATTGTATTGTATCTTATTATAGGACCCCCTCTAGTTTGAAAAACCTCGGATCCTCATTATAAAGCATTTCACCTGACATAAAAAGATTTACGACCTCATGCTTTAGGGGGCAACTGTTATAGACATATTTGGGCACTGCAACCCCAATCACATATGTCCATAAAACAAGGGCTTCTAAACCCCTAAAAGTGTTGTTTCATACCCTAAAGGAATAAGGTCAGCTGATTACATCATCTCCCAGAAGTTCTCCATGAAAAACTACTTAGAACTGGTCAAAACTGGACCATATAGACTACTCCATGCATAGGGTGTGATGCATCTCATATATTACACACGAGGGGTGTGATGAATACTAGAAATCCCTTCTGTAGGGTGCGATGAGTGAGAGCAGACAAATGGCAGAAGAAGTTTGCTAGGTGGAAACCCAAAAAATCTTCTAGAAACTGCTCATATGACACTTGCCTCTTTGAATTCACCCAGGGATGAGTAAGAGATCTGAAATCTCCAAGTGGAACCAAGAACTATTAGTGAAATGACACTAATCAAAATCCCAGAAGCTGACTCACTCTCCTGTAAACATCTATATATGGATCCCTCATCCTAGAGATCCAAAGGCTGGAATTTTGTAATTTGCAAGGAAGTGCTATTGGTTTCTCTTTGAAGACATTGTTGGGTGATCTTGCTTTGTATGAGGTGAAGAGGGATTTCATGCTGGGAGGATGATGCTGGATCAGACAACCTGGTTGTAATCCTCTCTTCTACTACTTCTATCAATAAAGCTATTTGAGTTTTCCTCCATATGCTTGTATATCTCTAAATCTTATTTGTGTATGCATTTATATGGTTAATGTACATCTGATCCTACACTATTTACGGTCATAGATCTCTATGCTTTGATGGTATTTTGCTGCCTTGACTCTATGGGTGTTCTTTGAAGCAGGACAAGCGAGAAAGGAATGACAAAAACTCTATCAAAGGAGAGAGGAAACAAGCAAGGAGACTAGCGAAGGACTGAGGTTGGTACTCTCTACTTCTCGCTCATCTATCTCTCATAAAGGAAAACAAAAGTAACTTTAATCTGTTTGTTTTTGAGATAGCTACCCATCTTAGTGGGACTAGCAGCTATAAATGGACACTAGTTTTCCTGATAACACTATCACACAAAAGGGGGACTCCTAAATCTCCCACATGGAAAGAAAAGGTAGAACTGCAGGACCCAAAAGTAGTCCTACAGGAGGCACAAACAGTTTTACAAGAGACCCTGTCAAAACTAGAGGAGACCTAGTAGCTTGAGAAAAGGGTAGAAGGACAACCACAAGGAAAGGAGGAAGAGACAGAGCTACAAGAACTTGATCCCCAGCCCAGTCTTGGTTCCTACTACAATCTTCTTGAGGGGGGAAGAATAATTCCACAAAAAATTGCAATTCCACTATTCTTTGAATTAGAGAAAGAGAGAATAAGAACACACAGGTGGATGCAAATAGCCAAATCCAAGGGAGTTGAGGATATTGGCCATATGGAGAGAAAACTCAGAGAAATGGGTAGAGAGTTAAGTGCTATCAGACAGAGAGAAGCAATCACAACAAGCCACCTTGAAACTAAAAATGAATTGCTAAGAAGACAACTGCATGAGAAAGAGACCCAACTGGCATGCATGGCGAGCTAGTCCATGGAGGCATTGCAATGTAGAACACTAGAAAATTCCTATGGCCTGTATCTCAAGGGCCAATGGTTGCAATTTCAGATAAAAACTTTGGCACAAAGAGGCACAATGCCTTTCCAAAATTACAAGAAGTTTATGGACCTGTATGACCAAAGCACATCAAAAGATAAGGCAAAGATGATAGAATTCTACCTGCATAACATGGCCCTCACAGACATGAATGTATAGGACCCCAATGCTAGGCTAGGGTACCTACAACTAATGGCCATGGCCTTATGGAGGAACCATGAAGAGTTAAGGGCAACATAAATAAGAAAGTTGATGATAATGGAGCAGAATGAGCCATTAATGATCAGAGCTGAGCCATTAGACCCCATGGCACTGATCAACACACACAACCTGCTTTCAAATAATCCTCAGATTTCCCCTAGATATATAAGTGATCAAGAACAAGCCATTGCACATTTTGAGGATATGGAAAGGTTACTTGGGGATGAATGTGTGCATGCCTATATGACGAGATGGAACACTTTACCACACAGTCTACAGATCAGGCAATATCATTCCCCAATGAGGATGAAGGAGGCATTAAGGAGAGTGACAATGTACAAGAACTCCATGTAGAGGCTGAAGGTCAATTATATTGGCCCCAAATTGAGTCCCCCACTACTGCTAGGCATGCTGTAAGGAAGAAGAGAAGAAGAATAGTAGGAGCAGTGGGAAGAGATAGACAGGAAGGTAGGCTTCTATGATAAGGAAGGGGAGACAACATTAGAAGCATGGGATGCTAGGGAGGCCACCAGGGCCATAAAAGATAAGGAGGTGGATTAAGTTGCTCAGAGGATAAGCAACACTTTCAGTAGGGGGGTGATGATGAGCCTCATAAATGGGTAATTATATGGGCTCATTTTACCTCCTAACCTAGTCAAATCAACCATTCTCTTAGCTTATTGCATGATTTTCTAATTATATTTATGCGTGTAGAGTGAGTTGAGTTAGTTATGATGCCATGTGGTCTAATATGTGTTCAATGCAGATTATTGACGAATTTTGAGGTCAAAGTCAAGGATCCAGTGGACAAATGGTAGCAATAACGCGAACTGGACAAGGGAGGGGACTTATAGGAGGGAATCCCCCTCATTTATTACTCGTCACTTCGAATTCCCCTACATTTAGCTCGGAGTACAAGTAGCCAAGTAGGTAGTTGAGCAAGTGGAGGATGACTGATGATTATCTCGAGTTTTGGGAGCCAAGCCTCCTTGATTTTAAGTAAGCTATTAGTAGCTTCATTTGTATAAGTAGGGAGGCCTAGCACCTCACTAGGGTTGGATTTTTCTTGGATTTTTGCTTATGTAAACTCTGCTCAACTTCGAGCTTATTATTTTGTGACAACTTCATGTAATCTTGTTATTGTTTTGGAAATAAAGATGGAATCCTTTTTGAGTTAGCACTGAGTTACCTCAGAGGGATGAAGATCTTGGGTTAGGGCCCAATCCAAGCAGTGAAGCTCCTCTTTACTTTTATTTGTATGTTTTATTTCAGTTGTAGATCAGGTTGTTTTTAGATGAATTTATTTTATGGTTAAGAATAGGTTGTTTTTGATGATTTAGTAGTTTGCTTCCATTTGTGCTTTCTATAATTGGTTAAGAACTGATAAAGAAAAGATTCAAAAGGATAGAAACATTTCCCTTTCCTCTCTTCCTCCCTTTGGGACCATGATCTAAGGTAAAGACCCTCTTGCTGCCCCAAAAATACAGATTTCCCTCATTCATAGGACTTCTAGTGTTTTTGCAGTTTTTAGTTGGTTAATAGTCTAGTTTGATTTGCTTCAGAACTTCTTCATCATGCTCACCTGTTGGTTTACAATAGTATTCTTTAATGCTTTCCTTTCTTGCAACAGTTATCAACATTTCCTTTCATAGATCAAAGTTTAGACTAGTTTGATGCAAAACTCTGTTTTCCTAGATGAACTGATTTCATTGCTTGCTTGATCTTATTGGTTTACTATCAGTTGTTTATGCAGCAGATCTCTTCTAGAAGTAGGCCATCCTATCATCCATCCCATCCTCCATTTGACCCATGCCCTATAGGTCACCCAAGTCTCCCCTCAATTCTGCCTTAGTTTCTTACATTTTCCATAGAATTTCTTCCTCTCTCATTGAACAAATCCAATCATATTTCTCTCTCCTAATGATTCTTGGTGGACCCTAGTGTTGGCTAGTTGAATTGTTTATTGATTAAACAATCAAGTACCACATTAAATTGTCAACTTGGGAAAGTCTTTTATTTCAAAGGCTACCGCGTACTGTATGTACTTAACTCTAAAAGCATTAAAAATATGTAGTATACATAATTCTCACGTTATGTTATAAAAGATAAAATAAAAGCAATTAATTAAGATTACAAATCTGAAAAGAAAAGTGATGGATGCTCTGTTAGCAGAGGATCAGGACCCTATCCTCCAGGTAAGGACATTCAGCACCTGCCCCTGTAACCAGATTGCTAATACACACTGCAACTCTAATTCACCTGTGAAATATCCTTTTACAGCTTCAAGCCATTAACAAAACAGAGTACCAGCAAAAAGGAAGTCATCATAGGTAATGCTATAGAATCCAAAATAGAGTACCAGCAAAAAGAAATTACCAAACAAACTTACACACTTGATAGAAAAGTAAATGGGTGAATCTTGTGAGGAAGGTGGGCCCGGTCCCTCTCACAAGATTCCCCAAAACACAAATGCTAGATTAGGTGCTCAGAACAATCTTCTATTCATCTGCCAAAAGATCTAGTTACAATAAAAGTTCAGACTTTGCTGTTGTCTTCCAAAATTCCCCTTACAAACTATTTTTCTCTCCCCCACTCTAATGTAGATGTCTCCTCTTTATAGAGGAGACATCTATTACAATAGACTGTCATAGTTCATTCAGTTAAACCTTTCTGTCAAAAATAAGAAATCCATCCTTGTTACAGGATGCTGTTACAACAGTGTGACAATGTATTCTTTCTTGGGTCTCTTACTGTTACACAGCTGGTAACCGAACTTCGATCATCTTCTTGGAATCCTCGCACTATCCTTTGCCGCTTCCCCATGGTTGCTGATTTAGTAAACCCATGCAGTTCCTGATATTTTAGCAACTGTAACTGTGTTTTACCCTTTTTTGGACAGTTGCTAATCATGCTACGTCAGCGTGGAATTCTGGCGATTTTCTGATATTTTTCGTTTGTTATTTCCGGTATTCCAGTTGTTGCAAAATAACATTTCCCTGCTTTAGATGGTTGCTGTTACTGGCTGTAGCAACTACATAGTTGCTGCTTCTGGTGTTGCAGCAACTGCGTAGTTGCTGTTTCTGGTGTTATAGCAACTATGAATTATAATTTCTACAGACTTTAGATAGTTCAACGGTTACTTAGCAACTTAGTTAGCTTTTCCAAAGATAAATATAAAGATAACATGAATATGTAATGAATAATTAAACACATAGTCATGCAGAGAGTTACTTCATACCTTGGGGTAATTAGGTCATTATGTAATCAAATCTTTCAACTTATGAACTGAAAAAGGATAACATTATATCAAAAATATAAGGTCAAAAATGGTCAATTCTGAGTCCTAACATCCCCCCCAACTGAAGAGATTGCATGTCCTCATGCAATGCTTACTCTGAATCTGAGTCAGAGTATTGAGATGAACAACGTAAGTTACTGAGACAATAGTTATAGGAAGTGGTATCAAACTTGTCTCTGAACCCACAGACAGTCTGTATTTGCCTCCATGCTGTCGCCTCTTCCTTTTTGGATAATCCAAACTGGCCCTTGTATTGTTGACGAGATAACCATAGAAGTGGAAATTTAAATATGTAGCCAATCCAGTTTTCAGCACATTGTTGCATGCATCTAACATAGTAAGGTACCCTTGAGATTGCTGCCTGTAAATTAGGTGGATTATAAGGGTGATATTCCTGCCTCTCCTTGGGGCAGTTTTCCCAAAATAGGTTGTTTGCCTTGACAGCCAAGGGTGCCTTGGTTCTCACATAGTGTTGGCAGTCTCTCAGGACCACTGCTTGTAGTTGCCTGACGTGATCCTTCATTTCAGGGTCACTTAACATTCTTCGGTGTTGTGCAATGAAAGTGGCTGCATTTTGAGGTTCAGCCCTGATCCACAGAAGGCAATTCTGTTCATTATGTTGTGCTGAGATAAAAGTGTTTTGCCATGTAAGTTGTTTGGCTAAAAAGGAAATGAAAGCTCTGAGCTCTATGTCACCAACAACAGGTAGTATATTCATGTTTCTCTCTTCGGACATGGCTTCATTGTGGAGGTAAAGCTCGCACAACAAATTCTGATCGTTTTTAGGTGCCTCTGCAAAGGTTTGCATAAATTGTTCTGATGTAACCACCTGATGAGGTCTACCTTCTCTAACTGCCTTTATCTGTAAGAATGTCAGTCGTTCCCTCAAGAATGTTGCATAATTGAAAGAGGGTTTCCTTGTGGCAAGTATTCTTTGGAATAACTCAAACATCTGGGACAATCTGGCTTTTAGTTCCTTAATTTCTTTGTACTGAGCTCTAGACTGCTCAAGTGCTTCCCAGTTCTTGTATGCATAATTGAACCAGATCCCCTTTTGCTGTTGGAATGCTTTGCCTTGTGACAGCTCATATTCTCTCCACCATTTTCCTTTTAATTCTTGAAAACTATCAGTTTCTGTGCATGCATCACTAACAGAGGGAGGTTCTGTTTGTGTAAAGGCATCAACAAGGATAATCTGCTCTGTGATAATTGGAGTAGGTCGGGATGATCCGATGTCTTCCTTTCCATTTCCAGCTACTGTTTCTTCTTCTTGTTCTATATTCTGTACTGATTCCTGTGTAACTGCTTCTTCTTCTCGTTCCATGGCAATTTGAGTAGGCCTGGGTGAGTCTATGCCTTTTTCTTCATTTCCTCCTGTTTCCTGTGTAACTGCTTCCTCCTCTTGTTCCATAGCAATTTGGGTAGGCTGGGGTGAATCTATGTCTTCTTCTTCATTTCCTCCTATAACTACTTTTTCTTCTCGTTCCATGGCAATTTGAGTAGGCCTGGGTGAGTCTATGCCTTTTTCTTCATTTCCTCCTGTTTCCTGTGTAGTTTTTGGAGAACTTGCTGGTTCTTGTATTTCAACAAGTTCTTCTGTTTGCTCCCATGCAGTTTCTGGAGAACTTGCTGGTTCTTGTGTTTCAACAAGTTCTTCTGTTTGCTCTTGTGCAGTTTCTGGAGAACTTGCTGGCTCTTGTGTTTCAGCAAGTTCTTCTGTTTGCTCCTGTGCAGTTTCTGGAGAACTTGCTGGTTCTTGTGTTTCAGCAAGTTCTTCTGTTTGCTCCTGTGCAGTTTCTGGAGAACCTACTGGTTCTTGTGTGACAACAGGTTCTTCTGTCTGCTCCTGCACCTTTTCTGGAGAGCCTACTGGTTCTTGTGTGACAGCAGGTTCTTCTGTCTGCTCCTGCACCTTTTCTGGAGAGCCTACTGGTTCTTGTGTGATAGCAAGTTCTTCTGTCTACTCCTGCACCTTTTCTGGAGAGCCTACTGGTTCTTGTGTGTCAGCAGGTTCTTCTGTCTGTTCCTGCACCTTTTCTGGAGAGCCTGCTGGTTCTTGTGTGACAACAGGTTCTTCTGTTTCAGCAGAGGGTTGTGATGTTTCCGTCTGTGTAACAACAGGTTCTTTTGTTTCAACCACAACAGCAGGGACTTCATTCATTGGTTCTGCCACTACTTTATATCCTGCTTGAGTATATATCTTGCCACAATTGGCACACATATATTCATTCTCCTTACTTTTCTCTGCTGCAGATGCTACTCGTGCTAAAATGTGCAGGCTAAATTCATTTTGATAGGCTTCCTTGATCCTTATTATTTCCTCCTGGTAATCCTGGATTTGGGACTTCAGAAATTCAATTTCTTCCTGCAGGGCAGATATGGTAGGCTGAGCTTGTGGAGCGGCAGGTTCCAGTGGAGGCAGAGGTTGTGCTTCAACATTGATTTGATCACTTATACCCTCGACAGGTGGTTCTTGTGTGTCACCTGGAGTAGTGGCTGTTCCTTGTGTTGCAGCTTCTTGGCCAATATTACCTTGGGTGTCGGCAGCTGGTTCTTGTGTGACAGCTGCCTTAAAAGATGATGTCGCGACACTGTGAACACTCTGCATCTCAACCTCCGAGGGTGAGGGAGAGGAGTTTCCAAGGCTGGTGGGAATGCGGGTTTTTAACGTGATGGGTGGTGAGCTGGAGAGGGTGTGGCTAGGAGATTCAGCTATTACAGACGACCGAGTCCTTTGCTTGGGTAGAGAAGCAGGGAATTCAGATATTTTTCTTTTCAGGCTGGCTTTCTTTAAAATAGGGGCAGTGGCGCAAATAGCAGCTGCTTTAGCCGAAGCCCTAGTTCTTCTTCTTTTTGGTGGGGTTTTATTTTTCTACTGCATTTTGCATTTGAGCAGGGTAATAGGGATGTTATCATCAGAGTCATCGGTAGAAATACCAAGTATGGGGATGGATGGATTGGTTCTATTGGGGAATGGGGTTGCTTCCGTGGGTATTTCTACTGCTGATTGTTCATTTTCAGCAACTTGTGGGGGTGTTTGCTGGAGGACTTCTTTGGGCATTTGTTCTGGAATGTCGTCTACTTGCTGAGGGATTTCTTCGGGTATTTGCTCAGGAATGTCCTCTGTTTGCTGAGGGATTTCTACATCTTGCTCAGGAATGTCCTCTGTTTGCTGAGGGATTTCTACATCTTGCTGAGGTATGTCTTCAGCTTGGTGAAGAATTTCCTCTTCCTGATGAGGAATTTCCTGTTCCGGCTGGGGAATTTCTGCCTCTTGATGGGGATTAATGGGGGGTGGAGAGTTATTTAAGGCGAGGCCTCTATTTATCAGCAATTGAGCTAAACAGTGGTGTTTCAAGGAAAGAAGCGGACGCGTTGACAGTGTAACGTGACATATTTTTAAGACATCCCAATAAATAATATGGCATATTTATCAACTGACCATTCCTCAAATGATTCAACAAGACGAAATCGTGCTGGTAAATTACCTGGTACTGGCCTTCGCACGTCAGGTATTGCTTCACAAATTCAGCAACTTTCAGCCACGATTGAGGCAATGACTGAAGTGCTACGCCTCTGCCCTTGGGTTCCACCTGCTCGCCTGGTTGAAGAAAATCCTGCTGCGCATTAAGGATCAAGTGCTTCCTACTGAACCACCGTATGCCATTAACTGGTAGCCCGGTAACTTGGGCTATGAATTCCTTCGTGACTGGGATTTGAACTCCCTGAATGACAGAAAATCCTTCTGTTAAATTGCATGCAAACTCGAGGACTTGCTGCGCGTCGAAGTCTGGAAGTCTCCTGAAATAATCTAGCCATCCCGCTTGTAGAAAGATTTGATAAACCTCGGGATAGAGCTCAAGAAGTGCTATTGTGCTAGGTTCATATGTGATGAGATTTCCTCCCATAGCTGCTGTTTCAGTGAAATTCTCAGTTCAGAGCCGAGCTTCCGAGTTCAGTTCAGAGTAAACGTTGCAAATGGTAACATGCCGTGATGAGGTGACTTTTACATATTACCGGGAGAGTTAAAGGCGGCGACAGTTGGCGTAATATGCAATTATGAGAGCGCTTTGGTAATCCCCCCCTATGCGTAAGTGATATGATTGGAAGTACAATTATTCGGTAGTCCTATCATCATCTCCGCATTAACTATTATTTAATTTCCATACATAATCATGCGTACCTTTATGTTTTACCTTTTTGGTTGTTGCGTCGAAAAGTTTTGTCTTATCTTTTGCTAGATCATAATGATTAAAGCGGGTCTAAGAGCATGAGAATACCGGCGATTTTTAATAATAATGACGGGAAGTGATAGTGGAGTATTGTAATCATCACACGAAATGGTTTATTTTATAAAAAAAAATCGTTTCTTGGGGGCTGAAGTGGAGAGACTGGTACTTTTATAAATGAGAGAATTGCTGAAAAAGGTATTACGGGATCGGGAAGTGGTGTTGCAGCAACGGGATTGGTGTTGCAGCCACTGGAAGTGATGTTACATCAACGGGAAAAGATGTTGTAGTAACGGGAAAAGGTGTTGCAGCAACAGGAATTGGTGTTGCAGCAACAGGAATTGGTGTTGCAGCAACGAGAAATGGTGTTGCAGCAACAGGAGTTGGTGTTGCAGCCACGGGAAATTGGTGTTGCAGCAACAGGGCTTCCAAGTCCGCAAAGTGATTCCTTTGAAGCTTTTGTTCTCAGCTATTTTCCACAGCTCAAATCTGCAAAATACTGAAATGTAATATAGCAACCCTTGGCAGGGATTATTAGTTAAAAAAAAGAATATCTAATCTAAAAAAAATGCATAAATAAACAGAAATTTAAGTGCTTTGAGGGACAGCAAGTTCCCCTGGAAAAGAATATTGTTTAATTGCCATGCAAGTGGCTTTAAAATCTTCTTTAGAAACAGGCCTCTGATATAAACGGAGTCGATAGCCATTCACTAGTAGTGGTGTTCTACTTCCATCAATTGTTAAAAGTCTAACTGTCCCATTTGGAAAAACAACATCACTTCATAAGGCCCTAACCACCTTGTTCTTAACTTACCTTGGAAATTCTCGAAACGGGAATCATAAAGTAGAGCCCAGTTACCTTACTGGAACTGCTTTTGCTTGATGGTTCTGTCATGCCACCTGCTTCTTTGTTGCTGTATCATGGTTGTTTGATGGATGGCATCCAGTCTTTTATCGTCCAATTCTTGAAGTTGCTGCAACCTAGCTGTCTGTGCATCAGTCAAATCAAGGTTAACAGCTAAAGCAGTTCTTAAAGTTTTGATCTCAAACTCTACAGGGAAGATAACGTTTTTTCCAAAAACTAATTCATAAGGTGAAAAGCCCGTAGTATTCCTCCAAGTAGTTCTATAGGCCCATAATGCCTCGGGCAACCTTTGAAACCAGTCCCTTCTATTCTCCTTTATTGTTTTTGTTAGGATGGCTTCTATGACTTTATTGGTGCTTTCTACCTGCCCATTTGCTTGGGGGTGATAAGGTGTAGTCATTTTGTGCTTAATATGATATTTCTGAAGCGTATTTTTGAAGCCATGAGAGTTGAAAGGAGGTCCTCCATCCGTGACTAATTCTTTGGGCAATCCAAATCTAACAAAGATTTCTTCAAATAAAAATGTCAGTACTGCTTCTTCATTAGCTTTAAGGAGTGCCTTAGCTTCTACCCATTTAGTCATATAATCTGTGCATACTAATATGTACATTCTTTGATTGGATGGAGGATTAATGGGACCTATAAAATCTAATGCCCATTTCTCAAAAGGTTCAAGAATTACCTGGGGATTGAGTGGCATTTCATCCCTGTGATTAGGCTGGCCCATCCTTTGACAACTATCACAAGACTTCACATATTTTCTAGCATCTTTGAAGAGTGATGGCCAATAATAACCCATTCTGAGTACCTTGTGTGATGTTCTTTTATCTACAAAATGTCCTCCACAAGGGCCATCATGACAAGCTTTTAGTACATCATAAATTTCATCTTCACCAATGCACCTCCGGATTTCCTGATCGATTCCTGTATGGCAAAGACACTCGCTTATCCAGCTGTACCTAGCACTTTGCTGGATGATCTTTCTTCTTTCCCTGTGTGATAGGTGTGATGGTAATTTTCCTGCAACTAGATAAATGGCAATGTCTGCATACCAGGGTGAGTGAGCAGATACTACAAATAAATACTCATCAGGAAAAGAATCATCTACTGGAGCATTTTCATCAGTTTTTAATCGAGAAAGGAAATCAGCAACTACATTTTCTTTTCCTCGCCTATCTACAATTGTGATGTCAAATTCTTGTAGTAATAATAACCATCTGGTGACTCGGGCATTTGTAACTGATTTATTCATTAAATACTTAATGGCCGAGTGATCAGTATGCACAAAAGTAGTGTAGCCAGTAATATAATGTCGAAATTTATTGATAGCATAAATAACTGCTAGGAATTCCTTCTCAGTGACTGTGTAATTTAGTTCAGCTGGTGTCATATTCTTACTGATAAAATAAATGGCATAGGGAAGACTATTTTCTTCCTGACCCAAGACAGCTCCAATTGCAGTGTCTGAGGCATCAGAGGATATATGAAAGGGTAGTGCCCAATCAGGTCCTCTCAAAATGGGAGCTGCAGACAACTGATGTTTAAGTTCATTAAATGCTTTTTCACAATCATCAGTCCACTTAAATTCAGCATTTTTCGTTAATAACAAAAATATAGGAAAAGCTATTTTGGAAAAATTCTTAATAAATCCTCTATAGTATACAGCATGTCCTAAAAAGCTTCTTACATCAGTTTGTGTTTTGGGGATAGGGAGGGTCTGAACTACCTGTATTTTAGCTGGATTGACTTGAATTCCTAGGAATGAGATGAAGTGACCCAATACAATACCTTGATTCATCATCATATGACACTTTTCAGTGCTTAAGGCAAGGTGTGCTTCTATACATCGCTTAAGTACTTTTTCAAGATTCTGCAGTGCATCCTCAAAAGTCACTCCATAAGGAGTAAAGTCATCCATAAATATTTCTAATGAATCATTTAGCATATCAGAAAAAATCCATATCACTGCTCTTTGAAATGTTGCTGGAGCATTACATAGCCCAAATGGAAGTACCCTGTAAGCAAAGGTCCCCCATGGGCTAGTAAACGTGGTTTTGTCCTGGTCTTGGGGTGCAATCTTAATCTGATTATATCCACTAAACCCGTCCAAGAATGAAAAGAATTTCTTACCTGCCAAATTATCCAATACCTGATCAATGAATGGTAAAGGGAAATGGTCTTTCTGGGTGGCTTTATTCAGTGCTCTGTAATCCACACATACTCTCCATTTGCCATTTTTCTTGGGTACAATTACAAGTGGGGAAACCCACTCACTATCAGATATAGGGTATATAAATCCTGCATTCAAGAGTTTTTGAAGTTCCTCCTTCACAATTTCCCTTAGGTTGGGGTTCATTCGCCGCTGGGGTTGACAGACTGGCCGGGATCCCTCTTTAATATAAATACGGTGAGTGCATAGCTCAGGGGAGATCCCTTTCATGTCTGTATAGTCCCATGCAAATGCCTCTTTATTTTCCTGGAGTAACTTTATTAACTGCTGTTTTTCGTTATCAGTTAAGTTAGGATTTATATTTAATGTTTTGCCAGGCTCAATTTCTATTGTTGTACTTTTGGAGGGGCTGCCTACTGTTGTCTGAAATAAATTTTTATCTTTCAGGTTCTGCTGAGATTCAGATTCCAAGATTGCAGTGAAGTGATTGTACATTTCTGGATTGACCGAAGAAGGTTCAGAAATGAAGCTGCTGATTAATTCATCTTCGGTAGAGTCTTTGAAAGTTAAGGCTTGTCCGATAGTCAATATAGGTTGGGTTTCTTCATCCTCATAATCTACCCATACAGAATTGTCATTATTAATCATGGGTGTAGCATGAGGATAAAGGGTAAGCTGTTTGGTTTCCTGTCCATTAGAGATGGTCATTGATCCTGATCTACAGCTAATGAAAGCATCTGCTGTAGCCAGCCAAGGTCTTCCTAGAATCAGTGGATGACCCCCCAACTTTGTTTTAGTTTGTAACACCGCAAAGTCAGCTGGGTAATTCCAGGATTCTACAGAAATTATTAAATCTTCAATGACCCCTTCCGGTTTAATTGTAGAGCGATCAGCCAATTCTAGGATGGTTGGAGTTTCCCTAATAAAGTTTTTTAACTGAAGCAATTGTGCTGTTTCAAGTGTCATAATATTTATTGCAGCACCTAAATCTACTAAAACTTTAGAGACAAAAGTTTTTCCAACCTGAACTGTTACTGTAGGGTGACCAGGGTCACCATACTTCACAGGATGATCTTTTTCTGTCATTAAAGCAGTCAGTTCTCCCATCACATGTACTGTGAGGGGGTCCTTAGTTTTTCTTCCAGGTTTTTTTATGCAAATATCTCTAACAGTCCTAGCATAAATGGGAACATCTCTTAATGCTTGCAATAATGGAATTTTAATGTATAAATTCTGTAGTTCGCCTAAAAGGTTAAAAACAGGTTGCTCAAGTGTTTTAGTGAGAGCCAGTCATTCAGGAAATGGCGGATCTACTGTTTGATCATTGTTGTTAGATGCTGATTCTACTATTTCAGCATTATTGTTAGCTGGTTTTTCTTTTGTAACTTCCTCTTTATCAGAGTCAGTAATGTCATCAATGATTGATTCAACAATTCTCCCTGAGCGAAGATGGATATCGTTACATTACATGGGGGAGACAGGCTGATTTTCAATATCAATTGCTTGCAAGGATTTATTATTATTTGGGTTGGGGTTGGGTTGCACAGGCAGCTGCGGTCTAATTGCCTGGTTATTTGGAGGAGTATTGGATGGTAAGGAAAGAGACTGTTGATGTTGAGGAAATGACATCTGTTGGGCTGCCCAGTTTGGATTCCATTGATTAAAATACGGTTGCTGGGGAGCCCAAGGATTCCATATGGTAGGATCAGGAAAGGGAAGATTTGGTTGCTACATAGGAGGAAAATTCATTGTGTTAAAGGGTGGGTACTGAACTTGGTTCATGGGTGGGTAATTTGTTTGAAAAGGAGAATGATTAGTCCAACGACTAAATGTTGTGTTAGAATTCATACCTTGTCTTTGTGGCCATTGCCTCCTCTGTGTCATCAGGTACACTGCTTCAGCCTCTTCTTTAGTTGACTGCAATGCTGCTTTAATTCCAGGCAAAGAGGGGCATTGCTGGGTCTCATGGTACTTTTCGCAGATCGTGCAGATTGGTACCTTATCTAGTGGGCATTCCCTGAGTGGGTGTTTTTCTCTGCATTTGGAGCAAAAAATAGCTAGGGCAGCTTCTGCTTCTGCCTGTTTCTTCTTTACCTGCAGAGCATCAATTTGTGAAGCAAAAGAGCTTAACATCTCGGTTTTAAATTCTTCCAACAAATTACCTATTTCGGCCCTTGTTGCTCCTCCACTTGCTGACTTCTGAACTCTTGAATATACATTGTCCCTGCTTTTTGATCTGCTCACTGCTCCTCTTGAACATCTCATGCAGAGATTGATAATTTCTTCAAATGGTTCCTTGGAAATGTCCCCTTTTCCCAGCATGTTCAACATGTCCAAGCAGTCATCTCGTACCCCTTTCAGCAATATAGTTTTCAGAATATCTTTACTCATGTTAGGGTGGTCAGATCGCTGCAGACTATACTGCAATCTTTCCACAAAATCTTCCAGATTCTCGTCCTCCTTCTGAACCATTTTAAATAATTCTTCCTTCCTTTCTCTTATCCGGCAGTAATCTTGATACTTGGCCAAAAAGCTTTCTTTCATCTGATCCTAGGTAGTGATTGCCTGAGCTCCTAAGCTCATAAACCACCTTAACGCATTCCCTTTCAGTGTTGCTGGAAACAGTTTTAGTTTCTGATTAGGGCTCACATAATCAAAACTTCTACATAGTATATCGAATTCAAAGAGAAATTCATCCGGGTCTTCAGAGGATAACCCATGAAATTTGGGTAATGCTGAGAGTGGAATGTTTTTCATAGGGGTTTCTCCTCTCGGAAGCTCCCCAATAGGGAACTCCAAGGTAGAGAGTGAGTTTTCCCCCCTTCCTTCTGCTCTGTTATCCTCCATTGGTCTTTTTCCTGAATCGCTTACTTTATCTTCTGTATGTTCTGTTTCTTCAGGTTCTTCTACCGGTTCCTCAGTGTATTCTGGTGCTTCCAGCTTCCTTTCAGGTCCCAGTACTTCCTCTGTCTGTTGATCTGTTTGTGAGGAATACTGGATCTGAGGTCTCCGGGAACTTGTCCTCTGTGATGTTTCAGCCTTTGAGATGATTTCGTCAATAAAGGTTTCTCTTCCTCCTCCGCCTTTGCCGCCTGTGAAATTAGGTTTCCTGCATTCTCTCATGCACCTGTTATTCTTACAAAGAAATCATTAATGCTTTTGGTAATCTCTAGTCACCTTTCCCGGCAACGGCGCCAAAATGTTGGCTAGTTGAATTGTTTATTGATTAAACAATCAAGTACCACATTAAATTGTCAACCTGGGAAAGTCTTTTATTTCAAAGGCTACCGTGTACTGTATGTACTTAACTCTAAAAGCATTAAAAAGTTGTAGTATACATAATTCTCACGCTATGTTATAAAAGATAAAATAAAAGCAATTAATTAAGATTACAAATCTGAAAAGAAAAGTGATGGATGCTTTGTTAGCAGAGGATCAGGACCCTATCCTCCAGGTAAGGACGTTCAACACCTGCCCTTGTAACTAGATTTCTAATACACACTACAACTCTAATTCACCGGTGAAATATCCTTTTACAGCTTCAAGCAATTAACGAAACAGAGTACCAGCAAAAAGGAAATCATCAGAGGTAATGCTACAGAATCCAAAACAGAGTACCAGCAAAAAGAAATTACCAAACACACTTACACACTTGACAGAAAAGTAAATGGGTGAATCTTGTGAGGAAGGTGGGCCCGATCCCTCTCACAAGATTCCCCAGAACACAAATGCTAGATTAGGTGCTCAGAACAATCTTGTATTCATCTACCAGAAGATCCAGTTATAATAAAAGTTCAGACTTTGCTGTTGTCTTTCAAAATTCCCCTTACAAACCATTTTTCTCTCCCCCACTCTAATGTAGATGTCTCCTCTTTATAGAGGAGACATCTATTACAATAGACTGTCATAGTTCATTTAGTTAAACCTTTCTGTCAAAAATAAGAAATCCATCCTTGTTACAGGATGCTGTTACAACAGTGTGACAATGTATTCTTTCTTGGGTCTCTTACTGTTACACAGCTGGTAACCAAACTTCGACCATCTTCTTGGAATCCTCGCACTATCCTTTGCCGCTTCCCCATGGTTGCTGATTTAGTAAACCCATGCTGTTCCTGATATTTTAGCAACTGTAACTGTGTTTTACCCTTTTTTGGACAGTTGCTAATCATGCTGCCTCAGCGTTGAATTCTGGCGATCTTCTGATAATTTCCGTTTGTTATTTCCAGTATTCCAGTTGTTGCAAAATAACATTTCCCTGCTTTAGATGGTTGTTGTTGCTGGCTGTAGCAACTGTGTAGTTGCTGCTTCTAGTGTTGCAGCAACTGCGTAGTTGCTATTTCTGGTGTTACAACAACTATGAATTATAATTTCTGCAGACTTTAGACAGTTCAACGGTTACTTAGCAACTTATTTAGCTTTTCCAAAGATAAATATAAAGATAACATGAATATGTAATGAATAATTAAACACATAGTCATGCGGAGAGTTACTTCATACCTTGGGGTAATTAGGTCATTATGTAATCAAAGCTTTCAACTTATGAACTGAAAAAGGATAACATTATAGCAAAAATATAAGGTCAAAAATCGTCAATTCTGAGTCCTAACACCTAGGTGCCCTAACACTTCATTCCAACCTTCATCCAGCTTTTCCACCCACTCTCACACCTTCAGAATAGCCAAAACTACTCTTGGCCTCCTCCTGTAGGCCTCCTATATAATGTTGATTTTCCTCTTGTAGATTTCCTGTGTCCTCCTGTAGATTTTCCTGTAGGCTTCCTTTTGAAGGCTGAGTGTGGGAAAAGCCTCTAGAATTCCACTTGAGACCTCTTAGGACCCATCCACACCATCCTACATCCTCTCAAGTCCCAAAACCACACTCCAACGCCACCTAGTCGCTGCCACATTCACAAACAAATAAATTTCATGCATGTCAAATTCACATAAAAATACATACAAATCCAAAAAGATGTTTTTTGTTCATTTACTTCTTCAAATAGCTTAGTTAGATGTTGTTTACCTCTTTGAATAGATAATGGCATTTTTTTCATGGTTTTCATAGTTCTTTCTGCAAAAGTAGGGTTAGTTGGTTAATTAGGGTTTACTTGGTTTGCTTTACCTTTTAGTCTTTCTCATTTTTGCAAATTAGAATAACATCTATTTTTCTTTCCTTTCATCACATATAGAGCTTCTTCTAGAATCCATAGAAGTTGGCTTGAGCTCCTAGTGATCTTGTGCCGATTGACCAAGTGACAACCTACAGTAAGAACTAGTACTTGTGCATACAACGCCGTCACTTCCAAGTTTGTTACGAACTACTGGGTTGATAAGAGTAAAGTAGGCAGCCCAGGAGGTGTAGCATTATTGCTGCAATACTAGTGCTCACCAACAAGAATTGAATTATATCTAGGAAATGATCATCTAGGATGTGAACAACAAAGATGTTATGCAACCAACTCAAAAAATAGAAGAAAAAATAGATCAATGACTTCAAAATCAGGCTCTTCGAGGGGGAAGCATCCTTTACATTACACAAATGAGCAATTCTTGGATGATACAAATGACAAGACCTCCTTTCTATATATAGGAGTCTAAAGGGTCACAATAAAGTCAAATTCGACATAACAATAATAATGTAAGGGAACAAAAATAATAATAGTGGGTTTCTATGGGGCACAATAATAACAATATGGGTACAACATGGGATCAACAATAACAATAAGGGGATATAATGGTAATAATAATAAGGGAATACACTAGTATTATAGGTACCTAACATGCCCCTCTCCTATAGAAAAGTGTTGTCCTCGACGCTTGAGTAGTTCTGGATGCTTCTATATAAAATTCTCATCCTCCCATGTGGAATCTTCAGCGGGTAAGTTCTTCCACTTGATGAGATACTCTGAAATTGATTGATTTTGTAGATGTTGAGTTCTTGTTTCTATGACTGCTTCAGGTTCCAATATGATTTTTCCTTCCTCTTCAAGTTCTAGAAATATTGTTTGAATTGGGAGCTTGTCACCTATTGATCTCGAATTGATCCAAGACAATTAATTAAGGTATTACAGACTCATGTGCATGGATGTGCCTATGTTACTTTATGCAACAGATCGATAAGATTCTGAAATACATAGACACTGAAGCAGTTAGAGAAAACCCAACAGGCAAAACATATAAACACAACAAGTTTAATAAGTAGTTTACCCAATACTCCTGGGCTACGTCTCTTGGTCCAGCCTTTAGTGGTGGCCTCTCTATTATGTTTTCAAAGCAGATTTTTTATAATAGTGAGCTCAATTTGAGCCTCACTCAACAAATATAAATCAACAAGGCTGTACTTGGATCCCCCAAGTCTCTGGACTACACAGACTCTCTTTACTGATTCTCAACCTCCTATGGGTCACTGTAGTATGAGCCCAATCTGAGACTCATACATGACAGGCATATAAAAAGGAGTTCGCTTGAACCTCTCAAGCCTTCTCTAGAGTACACAGACTCTCTGACTCTCTCTGGCTTTATCTGGCTCGATGCTACCTTTGCTTCCATAGGTCAGCTCGACTTCCTCTCTTTGCTCTTAGCTTTTTGTGTCTAAATAACTCTTCTAACTTGCCTTCTTCTCTCTCTGTCAGTTCGTGGCTTTAAAGCCAATCTGCTTTCTGACTGTTTGTTTCTACTTCCCAGCTTTCTGGTTCCCCCACCTTTATCTGTTTGAATTCTTCTATTCTGCGTCATCATCACTGTGTAACACCTCACAAGGAGGTGGCCACCTGTTTCATAATGAAATGAGTGTCAGTTCTCTTGGAAATGTTTGAACGATCGTTATTTCATTTTTCTCCAAGATTTACCACGAAACACAAATCTTTGCCAACACATCGTCCATGCCAGACTTCAAACCTTATACAACTCGGCCTATTTACCCCATTGAATTTGGTAATCCATCAGATTGCGTCTCCACCGTCGATCTGGAGCCTCTAGATCCTACAGTCATCATTCATATCAGGCGGGTAAGTAACATGACATTTACCCATTCGATGTGAGCGATTTTATCTCTCTTCTGCCAGATGCGTGGCACCCAATGTGTGGCATCGGGTTCGACTCGATTGAAACCACTTACCACTCGAAGCCCTTCCGATATCCTATCAGTTTTTGTGTGGGACCCACCTTTGATGGAATCGGCGTGATATCCGTATGCTTTTATGACTTTTCAGTTCCGGGTCACTTGGGGCTTTTCCATCTTTGAGGGGTTTTCCTGGTGATCTAATCACATATCAGAAATCACCCCCGTTTCTCCAAAATACCTCCATCTAAGATCAAAACGACACATACGACAGGTCTAGATCTAAGGGCGACATTATGACTAGTTTACTTTTGTAATGGGAAACTGCAAATGATGTAACAAATACACAAAAACAAATACAGTTTCTTTATACAACTGAGGCGGAATTAAGGCAGAGAAAAGGGGTTTTCAGATAGGTACACACACTGATAACAGGCTGCAAAAAACAGAGATAAAACTGAACACAAGGATGCAAAGAACCACAGCTACACAGGGCAAAGGTTGATTAGCGCACCTGCAGAACAGAGAAACTGAATTGCAGCGCAGGTAGCCCTCTCGGGACCTGCGTTGAAATGCAGAGTCTCTTCACAGAGCCTGCGCTGAAGCAGAAACGAGAATTGTCTCTGGGTTCTGGGTCACGGTTTGCAGTCTGATCTAAGGTTTTTGGCCAGATAAAAGCTATCAATAAGGTACAATTAGGAGGATGATTTAAAGGAGGACTAAGAGCTATCACAAAGGGCAGTTAGAGCAATTGTGGGTAAGATTGTTCAGAACATAAACAGGCCCAGTGAGTGGACTAGAGTGGCAGATCTCTACTCTGCATTTGTAAATGGTAAATGCAGTTCGATTCAACACTCTTAAGTTTATGAGAAGAACAACAATAGAAACACAAATAAACTAGCTAGATATAGTCCCCAGTGGAGTCGCCAATTTGTAGTTGGGAAAAGTATCCATTCAGAATGCCCCTATCCCACTCTAAGGTGTGATAGTGCCTTAGCAACAAACAAGGAAACTTACTTGAGTATTCTTCTTTATGAAATGTAAATGAGGAGAAAGGATCTAACTAACCTGTGACTTTCGCTAGTTTGTCGATCCAATCGCTCCTCTCTTCAGTAGCTCCCAGCTCCCAGCTCCCTCACCGGCCCAGCTTCACCGAATTCCTACAAGATCCCAAGAGAGAGAAACTACACGAAGATACAGATATACATTCATAAAAAGCTCAAGATCAGATTAAGCTAAACATGCAAATATAACAAAACATCATTGATACACAACATGTAGGAGAAACTCAAATAGTTTATTGATAGAATAAGAAAGTCCAAGAGGAGATACAACCAAGTGAGTTCCGATCCAGCATCTACCTCCCAGCAAAGGAATCCCTTCCTCTCCTCCAACAAAGCATAAATCACCCAATGTACTAATCTCAATCTCAAACCAACAACAATTCTCTGCAAAGTACAAAATTCTAGCCTCTGGATCTCTGGGATGAGGGATCCATATATAGATGTAAGCAGAGAGGATGAGTCAGCTTATGTTTTGACTTGTGGCTTCTCTCTGTCAGTTCTTGCTTCCACTTGGAGGCTGAGAGCCTCTTACTCATCACTTGGTTGAATTCAGTGAGGCAAGTGTCATTGGAGAAGATTCTGGAAGCTTCCATGGTCTTTCCACCTCGTTGAATGACTCTGCCACTTGTCCTTTCCCTCTCAACGCACCTGGGTAGTGCATTCAAGTGCGTTTCAACACACCTAGACAGTGTATTGGGGTGCTTTGCAACGCAGGCAGCTAGTGGAGCACTTGAATTGATCCTAAATTGACTGTTTCTGAGTGGTTTTTGGTGGAAAACTTCTGGGAGAAGCTGTCACTGGTTGACCTTGTTTCTTTAGGAGCTTTAACAACATCTTTAGGGACTTTGGATCCCTTGAATTATGGACATTTCATGCTCATAGCTGTAAGGCACAAAAATGTCTATAACAACTGGCCAAGTGCATTGCATCTCACGTAAATACACTATGTGGGTGCGTTGCATTTCAAAAAGCCCTTCTATGGGGTGCGATGGGTAAGAAATGACAAATGGCAGTGTCATTCCGCGAGGTGGAGAGGCAATGGAAGCTTCCAGAATCTTCTCCTGTGACACTTGCCTCACTGAATTCGACCAAGGATGAGTAAGAGATCATCAATCTCCAAGTGGAAGCAAGAACTATCAGAGGGAAGACACTAATCAAATCATGAGCTGACTCATCTCCATTACAGATATCTATATATGGATCCCTCATCCCAGAGATCCAGAGGCTGGAATTTTGCATATTGTAAGGAATTGTTGTTGGTTTCTTGAGACAAACATCAGATTGTTGGGTGATCTAAGCTTTGTTTGAGGTGAAGAGGGGCTTCTTAGCTGGGAGGTTGATGCTGGGTCATAACAACTGGTTGTAACTCCTCTTGGCTCTTTCTTGTTTATCAATAAAAGCTATTCAAGTTTTCCTCCATGCTCTTGTGTCATTGATGCTTGATCCTAGGTTGTTTATGATTATAGATCCATGTCTTTGTATAATGCTATGCTACTGTGATCTTACAGGTACTTTGTGAAGCTGGGCATGCAAGGGAGCAAGTAGCTAAAGACTATCAAAGAAGAGAGGAATCAAATCAGGAGATTAGCGCAAGACAAAGGTTGGTCTTTCTGTTCCTCTCTATCTATAATTCATAAAGGAAAAACGAAAGTAGCTTTTCTCTATTTGTTTCTAAGGCAGCTGTCACACCTTAGTGGGATAGAGCAGTTCTATATAGACACTTTTCCCTGTAACAAAATGGAGACTCCACTGGGGATTGATTAGTTTGTTTGTTTATCATTCCCTGTTGTCTATTTCATAAACTTACAGGTAGTATTCGAACTGCATTTGCCATAACAAATGCAAAGTAGATAAATGCTACTTCAATCCAACCACTGGATCTGTTTATGATTTAAACAACTGATTCACAAACTATTTGATTGCCATTGTGATATCTCTTAGATCCTCCTTAGATCTACCCCTAATTGTTGTATTACTGATTGCTTTTTGCTCGGCCAAAACCCAAGAACTGAACTGCAAACTGTGACCTGGAACCCAAACAGGATCTCGTTTCTAGCCCAGCACAGGTACCGTTCAGAGAATCTGAACTTCAGCGCACTTCTCGAGTGGACAATGTGTGCTGCATTTCAAATTCTCTGTGTTACAGGTGCGCTGATCAGACTAGGCTCTATGCAGTTTTGGTTTCTGTGATTCATTCTTTCCAGTTCTATTCCTGAATTTTGCTGCCTGTGATCAGTATATGTCTGTTTGAAACCCCTTTTCCTTACTGTTATTCTGCCTCTTTTGTACAAAAGAACTGTAGATGTTTTTGTGTGTTTGTTAAGTCATTTTCAGTTCTCCTTTGCAAAAGTAGCATAATCGTACTGCCGTCCTTTGATTTGAAACTGTCGCAAGTGTCGATTTCAATCGTAGGAAAGAGTTTGATTGCTGTTGATGGTCGATTATCCTGTTACTGTTCTTTTTGGTCTGAATTTGTAATTTTCTAGTGTCAAGAACAAGTATTCATTTCAAAATCGTAAGGTGTTGTGATCATCTCCATTTTTTTATTTCAAAAAGAAACTTGTTGATATTTTTCGCTTGAAAAGAAATTCAGATTTGTGCATCAACTTTCTTTTTAGCATTCATATACTAAGAAAGTCGAAAACAAATACATGCATGTGCATTTGCATATAGATAGTCTGATTGGTTTGATTTAGGAAAGTGCATTTAGGGTGTGCTCTTTGCTCTTTGTGAAAAGATTATGTCTTTCTTTCCTTAGTAGCTAGGATTTTCATTGCATAAAGAAGATAAAATGTTTGTTTATCATCTTAGATTGCATTTTAGGAATTACATCTACATCTCACGGTGAACCTGAAAGGAAAACTTCATAAACAAGATCAACTTAAAATAAATTCAATGAATCTAACAACGCTTTGGGACTTAACGCACAACATTTAGAAGTCTAGGCTAGAGACGTATTTCGGCGTCGTAAAGCTTGGTAACTGTTGTTCTCATTGATGGTTGGGTGATTCCTCCACTTTGAGGCGATAAGTGCCAGTACGGACTTATGCTCCCACGTACCATCGAGTATATTTTTTGAGACCCCAATAGGCTTAATCCTTTATCCATAGGAAGCCATGTCTGCCGCCCTATTGATCGCAATGCACTGAACACAGCATTCGGGAAGATTGACTGCCGTACCGTAAAAAGTATTCTGCAGTTTTGCGATTGGTTTGGTAATCCCTCTACCTAGATTTCTAGAGAAGACCCTTTCGTTCCTTTTCAGACTCTTTAATAGAAAAGTTCTATCTGAGCACTTGTCACTTCAGGCTCATTAAAAATCGAAGGAGACTAGAGTCATCTTTTATTTTTTCTCGACTCTTAAAAACTGAAAAAACAAGTTGTGTCAAAGCGTCTAAAATTTATTTTAAACAGAATACTCATTACCCTTTCCTACGTTGATCTTGGGTTGAGAAAATGGAATCCACCAACCAAGGAATTCCCCTTGGAGGAAATCCTAGTCCTTTCTCCTCTTGGGGAGATGTTGGTGCGCCCCATATGGCCACATTGTCGCTTCCAGGACTGACAATCGGCTTGCCTGTATGGCTCTTCTCAACCTCTGTCGTTCAGAACACCGCAATTCCTGAACAATCAAATCAGCAACTAGACGAGTCCAGAGTTACCCACCAACCTTCTACTTCCTCTAACTCTTCCTCTCCTCCTTCCTCTTCGCTTGATGAGGCTGGTAAAGCCAAAAGTCAAATACCCAAGAAGAAGAAGGAAAAGAATAAGAAAGAGAAGAGGAAGAAGGAGCCAAAAGTGAATGGGGGCAAACAAGTGTCGTCTAGCGAAAATCCACACAATGCACCGACCAGGCCTAAATCGCCATGTGTCATTTGCAAGGGAGACCACTATCATAGAGATTGTCCTTGCATCCCTCAGATATTAAGGGACTAGTCTCCTCGTTTGCACAACCCAGTGTTGTCAACCTCTGATGATCATGTTGTAAACACACCGTCAACTAGTGAAAGTGAAGCCCCAGGACAAAAAGGAAAATATAGATTTCCTTGTAAACTGTGCGAAGGTGATCATGTCGTCCACCATTGTCCCTTCTTAGACGCTAAAAGAGTTTTGGACGATCGTCCGGTTTCACCGTTACGTCTTCCTCTTGGATATAAAAAACTCTTGTCGAGTCCGTCACTAGTTGAAAATCCGGCTGGCCCACTCAAGTGGTCGGCCGAAGCATCTATCATTGAAGACAAACCATCTGAACACATACCAAACGAAAGTCAAAAGGTCGAGGCGGCAGTTGACCCGGTCTTGCCTTCAGAGGTTCCATCTTCAGATGATACTGTCACCGAAGAGAAAAAGGATGACACCGTCCAAATTCTTTTCATAAGCACAGACTCCAATGAACATGGGGGCAATTTACCCATTCCTTTACCGCAGGAAGGAAGTTCATCAGAGTCGTACCCGACCATCTATTCGGTCCCACCTCTGAGAAACCTAGTTGTCTCCTTCGACTGGAATCAACTAGGTAGACCCCGTTTACCAGCCAGTATACCATTCTGAATCATTGTTCAAATATATAGAATGGTTATGGCCGGTACCAGCATAGATGAAGGGGCTTCTATGAGTATCCTTTCCTTGACTACTTGGAAAGCGCTTGGTTCACCATCGTTTTTGCCTGAGATGAGAAATCTAACTGTCACGAGGAAAGAGTCGTTAGTGCGGACACAACCGACCTTCCTAGAAGCCTAAGACTTTCTAATGACAAACAAGACAAATAAGAGCAATCCTTCCCTAAATATGCTTTTACAATATGAGAAGTCAAGTGTTTAGATCCTACCTGTAATCCAACGCTGTTGTAGTAGTCCAGCTTCGTTGATCCGGATGAGCTCCTCCTTCCCTTCGAAACCTGCATTCACTAACAATCAAACGATTAAATAGCACCTGAATATCACATAAAATAAAACATATTTAACATATAGACCAAGGAGTATATGAAACAACTCATAAATAACAAATTGTTGAGAAGAATGGACTAATTTGTATTAAAAGGTAACAAAAGGAACCATTACAACCTGAGCCTTGGTGTTGTGCAAGCTCCTCCCAGGGTCCACAAGAGTTCTCCCTTACTCTAATCAGCTCACCCACCTCCCAATGGAAACAAGCAAAGATGGTAATCTCTCTTCACAAGCTTCTACAAGGAAGTCCTAATTCCAGTAGCATCTACCCTTAGGAATGTTCAGCTTTCAACCTCCCCTCCCTTTGGCCCAATGCCTGTATTTATAGTGCTCTAGAGGAAGTTATTCAGGTCCACCATCAATGGGATAAGCCCCTCTTTGGATGGGATAGCTCCCCTCTTGATGGGATAAGTTCCTCTTTGGTAGGGATACATGAACCATCTGGAGGCGCTTCATACACGTCAAACAAGCTTCTAGAAGACTCTAGAAATGACCACAAGTAACTTTTTTGGAGTGAAAGTTGCACCTTTTGACCTTTACAGGAGTACACACCCACTCCTTTACATACAGAGCGTACAAGTACGTGGGTATTGTGAACTTGGAGTGCGTACACGCAGGTAAGGCTAAGAGAAACTGCGTACCAGAGATAATTGACTTTTAATGACTTTTCTCTCTTTCTTGAAGTTTGACATGAAGAGCAGAGGCATGAGACTTGCCAAGGAGGATAGTATGACAGTGGATGGAGCCATACTAACTGCAAATAGTCATGGTGACATTTTTTAGTGTAACAGATTGCCCCCTAAAGTGCGAAGCCTGTAGTAGATTAGGGTTTTTATGATCTAGGAAGGGTGAAGTACTTTATCATTTCAAGGAGTATCTTGCGGAGGACCCGGTCAGAACCTGCAAATATTCAACACAAAATACATATATAAGATGATATCATCGCTGAGGTAGGCATTCCCATACTCAGATTGAAAACTTTAACTAACAATCTAACTACTGCTCTGATACGTAAATGATTTTGCAGTACATCACAATCATAGAATTTTGTAGACACAGTATGGACGCAGCCATCTGTTTATGATTAGTCTACTATATAATGAATACAAAACTCCTCGCAGCCTGGATGGTGGAAACTAGATCTAGGGTCTTCATTTCTACTTCCCGAATTGGTACGATTCTATCCATACGAATAAATGAGTTGATGTCGAGCATGGTAGAAACCACTTGATTACCGGTCAATGATGTAAACCGTTAACAAGTGTGAGAGAGACCACCAGTAATGTCAATGGTTCTCAAATTACCCAGTACAATCCATGAAATGTGAATAAATGGGTTGATTTCGAACACGTCACGGAATCCTTTGATCGAAAGTCAATGATGTAAACGGTCGTCAAAGGCGAGAAACCTGCCATTGATGCATGCAGACTTCAAGGTACTGACGATTTCTAAGTCATCTTTCTAGATAATGTGCTGATGTCGATAGAAAGCGATCCGTTGCAGACAAGCCCACAACACGAAATCATTGTTCAAGTTGAAGAAATGTTGCTGTAAGGACTGACTCAGGGATGGTCAAATGGATGAAAAGTATTTTGCATATGAATGGTTTATTTGCAGAGACCTCTTGAGCACATAACAACACGACAGATGGCTTGGTGACAATTGACCCAAAGTTAATACCCAGAAACGGTTGAAGACTTTCAGAGTGGTTTGATCAACTTTAAGGCAAAGGATTTCCCAACCCAGGTGAATGAAAAGTGTCATGTTCAAGAGCGGTGATAAGGTTATTCTATAACAAAGGATAACAAATAGGTTCATTCTTCTCTCTTTTCCCCCACCATTTCTGGCAAGTACCTCTTTATTTTTTACAAGCTTGAGGAGGATAACATATGCTTGATTATAAGCTCATCCTTCGGATGAGTCCAACTTAGTTTAGATTCGGACCCTAAGAAGGAGTGGTCCGTTCCTGTTTGTAATCGAATAGGTCCTTTACTGTGGAATTTTAACGAGTCCAGTATAGGAGAAAATCGGCGTTTTTCAATTTTAGAGAGTCTGAAAAAACTAAAGAAGACTCCAAGGTGGACTTTTTCATAAGTTTGTGTCTCCCAAGCCCGAAAAAGTATAAAATAATACCTGAGAGAACCGCTTGATCTTGCGACCAAGGAGTACTTTCATGTTTAATGCCTTTGACCTGAAAAGTAAAAATCGATCAGAGGCATGTCATTTTATTTCCAGTATCGAATTTGAAACGACAAAAATCCGACAATCTTTTCGTGTTTTTACGGTCAGAAAAGGGTTGTAAGAGGACTGTCTTTTAATTCCGTTTTAACGAGTGTAAAAGAAATGCTCGGCAATCTTTTCATGTTTTAGGAGTCAGAAAAGGGCTTAAAAGATGACTCTGATGTCTTGGTTCGTAAAAAATGATGATTTTACCCCAAAGCCCCTTTGTCCTGCACAAAAACAACACATTACTCATACCTGTTTAAGATGGGCAAAAATACATTGAAAAATATCCTTTCATGGTGAAAAATAAACAAACTTAGCATTCATTCATCCAAAAAACCTATAAAAATACTTTTTACCATGTCATTTTTACCATTTTACTGTTGAGGTTGAGAAAAGGGCTTTTGACAAGAAACTTCCCGTGGACTTTGCGAAGAATCCGACCATCAAAATTGAGCGCCGTCTCTTTCAGGTATTTCACAACATCCTCCTCTTCAATTTCATCCGTTTAGAATTTCATTTCAAGTCTTAGTTTGATTTTTTGGAGGGTTTGGGGTTTTAGAGTACGCTTTTCGGGGGACGCAGGTGCCCCATGGGCGACCTGCGTACCCCGACATTTTCGTATATGGGAAAATGGTCGGAGGACGCAACCCACCTTCAGAACAGCTGCGTCCCGCCGCTCTGTTTTCTGAACGCGGGGTGCGTACTCCGCGCAAAGCGGATTTTCAAACCCCAAACACAAAATAAACCATCAAAATTTTATTTTATGAATTCTAATTAATGTTTTTTGGTGTGTAGATTGCCCACCATGCTAGATTGGCGTGAAAGAGAACACGAAGATGTCGATTTGGCCGCAATAGGTCATCAACCTTCCATTGATGCTTTAAAGGCATGCGGTCTCTACAAGTACTGGGCCATACCTGGCATGAGGGCCCAGGTGCCATTCTTAGAGTGGCTGGTTGAAAGGTGGAACATTCAGGATCAATGTTTTTACATTGGAGAACACCAGCTCGAGATAGAGTCCTCCGACATATACTTTCTCACTGGCTTGCCTAACAGGGGCGAGCAACTCTCTCTATTCGGGACTAGGACGGGTGGCCAATCCCTTGCTAGTCTCCGGCTAGAGTGGTGCAACAATCAAAACCAGGATAAGGGGATAGAAATCAAATACATATCCCGACCTGAACTTATGGTAATTGCCTTTCTAGTTACCAGACTTTGCGGTGCTGCCGCTTTGCACATAGCCACTGGTTCCCAAATGCGGATGGCTATAGATTGCTTCCAAGGCACCATTTTCAACTGGTGTGATGCTGTGTTGGCCAATATGAACGGCCAACTAACCAGGGCAAAGAACGGACAACTGAAGACCTTTGGATATGGGCCTTTAGTTGTGAGCTTTGCCCTAGAGAGAGTTCCAATGCTGATCCCCCAGCATCTTACAGTTCTAGTTGGGCTTCCTCGGGAGCCTAAGTTGACGAGATGGGTTGCGGTAATGGCCCGGCATCCTGATGAGGGAGCAGCAGTTGTTCGATTTCCCGATGGTTACTTTCACTGGCTGGAGGGCCAGGTCTTTGCGATCCAGGATTTTCCTTATGCCGAAATGGATTTTCGCAATGATCCAGACATGGTTCTTCAACAGGGAGAACAATGGGACGACAGAGGTATTTCATTTTTTACAAGTTTTTTTTAAATTATCTATTTTTTTGTTTTTTATATATCGTCTCAAAACTGACAGCACCAATTTTCAAAATGCAGATGTAGGTCCACGGCGTCCGGCCAATCTCCGGGCTTTTGAGAGAAGAGTACCAGCTGTACCAGCACCGGCCCCACAGGATGCAGCCGCAGAGACCTTAGCCGAGCTAGAACAGGATCTAGAGCGTCTGACGGCGGGTATACCAGAGACCACTATAGATGACATTCCTATCCGACTTCAGCGCTACATGGTCGCAGTCCCAGGACCTTTCAGGAGGTTCTTGTGTAGGGTAGCGCGGGCAGTGGTCTCGTATAGAGAGCACCACCAGTGATTGGCTAGTCACTTTTGTAGACACATGTGACATTTTTGGTTTTTTGTATTTATCATTTTTGCCGATCATAAGGTGTTTTTCAACCTATGATCGAAGACGATGTATATTTTTGACACACTCCTATCTATATATATCATTATTACCGGCTTATTTTTTTAAACATGTGTGATGAAATGTTTATGAATTTATATTTATGATTGTTACAAATGTCTATTTAACATTCGAGGCGCCATTGCATCTGCTAATGTATTTAAAGACCTTGGAATATGCTGATATTCAATGTAATCAAATTCACGTTCCAAGAGACGCACCCTCAAAAACAATCTTAATAACACCGGATTTCTAATGGCATAGACTCTATTAAGCTGTAATACAACGAGTTCAGAATCTAACCTCACTATCAAACTCCGAATCCCAAATGAAATAGATTCAGATAATAGTTCAATCACTGCACTGTATTCCGCAATGTTGTTTTTTGTTTGACCGAGGCTCACCCCATGCATAGAAACTAACTCGTCAGAGGGCGAATAGATAACCCAAGCTGCGGAAGAGATATTCTGTGTACTACGACAAGCACCATCAGCAAATCCAATGTATGTTTGGAGAGGCGTCGACATCTGCAATATCAAGAGTAAAACCAAGATAAGCCAGAATAACGACGAAAAACACACTCTCTAAGCTAAGCACACTGTCTAAACTAAGCAAACATACCAGCTAGAAAGAAAAAGTAACCTAACTAAAACTAACTGAATCTCCATACCCACCATTTAAGCATAATACCTCTTTAGGTAAAGTCCATTTCTGGGCTTACCCAAAGAGTCCCCATCAAAATCTACCAGCTCATAGGCCCCTTTTGCTAGCTTTCGCTTGACAATGTAGGGCCCATGCCACATGGGAACGAATTTTCCAACACCTAATTTATCGTTAGCTTGATCATATAATAGCACTAGGTCTCCTTCCGAAAAATTATGAGGGGTCACGTTACGATCATACTGAGCTTTCATCCTTTTTGCGTGAGTCTCGATTGCCAAAGCAGTGTCACGTCGAGTCTCATCTAATTTAGCTAAGTATAACAGACGCTTCTCCTCTTCGAAAGTAGCTGGAAGTAATTCGATAGCCATTTGAAGTGATGGGATTTCACATTCAATGGGCAACACTGCTTCCAAACCATAAACTAGTTGGAAAGGAGTGAACCCTGTTGATGTTTTTACTGAGGTTCGGTATGCCCAAAGCGCTGAAAATAACATGTTATGCCAATTCGACCGATGAATACCAATGATTCGTCGGATCATGATAACTAGAACTTTGTTGATGGATTCAACCAAACCGTTTGCTTGAGGATAATAAGGAGTAGAACTATCATGACGTAAACCAAGCTGGCTTGTAAGTTCTGTCATCATAATGTTTCGAAAATGGCGCCCATGGTCAGTGATTATCGCTTGTGGGACACCAAACCTAGTAATAATATGATTGAATACGAAAATCGTTGTTGTCTTGCCACTTGCCTCGAATGTAGGCATCGCCTCGGCCCACTTAGTAAAATAATCAACCGCAAGGATGATATACGCATGCCCCCCGGCCGAGTGAGGGTTACATGTAATAAAATCGATACCCCATTTAGCAAAAGGATCAACGGAAATTATAGGGTGGAGAGGAGCAGGTGGTGCGCGCATCTTGCGATCAAACACTTGACAGTTGTGGCATTTCCGGACCGCAATGATACAATCTTTAAACATGGACGGCCAGAAATAGCCAGCACGCAACACCTTCTGAGCTGTGGCATACCCAGACATATGACCGCCACATGCTCCAGAATGACAGTCATTCAGAACCCTTTCTGAAGAGTATCTCCAATAATTCTGTACTGTTGGAACTGGAATCGAATTTTCCGGCGTTCCGACTTTGAAGCTTCGGGCCGAAAGGATTGGGTTTGGAGATAGACGATTATATCCCCATACCACAGATCTAAAGTGCTGATAAGAAACAGAGATTCGTCTGCAATGGGTTCCTCTGCCACAGTTTCCGTGTCAGCACGCGGGAAGTCACACATCAATTCCGCAAAAACTAAGGATTTCTTAGACTTGGACTTCTCGAACTCCAAATCGAACTCCTGCAGGATAACAATCCATTTGGAGTACTTGCCCCCTAGCAATTGTTTAGTCAAAATATAGATCATAGGGTTGCAATCCGAAATCACGGTAGTTTTACGGAGAAGAATGTAGTGACGAAATCGCTGGACAGCTTGAACGGCTACCAGGGCCAATTTCTCCACATGAGAATATTTTAGCTCGGTGGGATTTAACGTCCTACTAAGATAATATATCGCATGTTCCATTCCGAATTCGTCTTCCTGAACTAAGACCATTCCAATGGTGAAGTGGGAGGCGGCGAGATACAAAAAGTAGTCCTGGTTGTAGTTGGGAGGATGCAGCAACGGTGCATGGGTCAACGCGTGCTTAAGTGCATCAAAAGATTTCTGAGCTATCTCATCCCAAGAAAATTGAGCATTTTGTTTCAACAACCGGGTGAAACCCTTTGTAACCTCGGCGTAGTTAGGAATGAATCGACGTAAAAAATTTGCTTTCCCCTGCAAACTTTGGAGTTGGCGCAAACTCGAAGGAGGAGGCAATTTGATGATGGCTTCGACCTTCGAGGGATCGACGCGGATACCGGCTTTTGAAACGACAAATCCTAGCAATTGTCCCACTTCTATGCAGAAGACACATTTGTGTGGGTTCAACCGAATTCGATAATTCCGACACCTCATAAAAATAGCGCGTAAGTGGACAAGGTGATCAGCTCGATGTAAAGAATGAGCAGGCAAATCATCGAGATACGGTTGCACAATGTGCTTGATGTCGTGAAACGCGTAAGACATTGCCCGTTGGAAAGTGGCTCTGGCATTCTTAAGTCCAAAAGGTAATTTGCAGTAAGCAAATGTCCCCCAAGGACAAATGAAAGTCGTTTTTGGTTGATCGGCAGGTAGAATATTGATTTGGTTGTAACCAGAAAAACCGTCCATAAAGGAAAATATTTCACTGCTGGCACAATCATCAATTATTTGATCGATATAGGGCGTGGGATAGTTGTCTTTTGGACAAGCACGATTTATATCCCTATAGTCGATACATATTCTTATTGTTCCTTGTTTCTTGTTAACCGGAACAATATTCGAAACCCAATCCGTTAACGAAATCGGATAAATGAAACCTGCTTTCAACAGCTTCTCGACTTCTGCTTTAATCGCAGCCGCTTTCCTAGGGTGTATCTGACGCAGACGTTGCCGAACGGGTTTAGCGTCCGGGTAGGTCTTGATTTCATGAACAACAATGGAGGGATCAATTCCTGGCATTTCCTCATAGGACCAGGCAAACACGTCGCGGAATTCTTGAAATAGGACCTTGTATGTTTGAATTTTGTTATCTGTACACGAGGCACCTATATGAATGTTTTCAATAACTTCGGTTTTGACTGAAATGTCAATGGCAATAGTTTGGGAAATGTTTCCCAAATTCAACTCTGAATCAGGATGTTTCGTGGGATTCTGAGCGTCCTTGACATATTCAGCTGTAAAAATTGATGAAAAATCATTTTCAAAGTCATCAGCCTCAGGTAAAAACGAAGATCTATGATGAAGATCTTCCCATGGTAGATCGTCTACACTTAGGATTTCGCGAAGTTGTTCGTCAGATGACACGACTTCAGGAAATGTTATCCGTTCTGAGGTTGATGTGAAAAGTGATTCCTCACGGACCACATTCATTTGGTCGAATTGGGTTGAACTGGAGTCGGAAAAAGACTGCACGGCCTCATAAGCAATTTCATATGGACTCAAAGGCATTGCATTACCGAATGAGTCTATCTCAGATTCAGATGGGACAATCCAAGGATCATCGTAAATAATAGTGTCTGAAGTAATCATATGAATGGATGCGAATGAAGGGTCTGCATTGATCGAGGGAAAAGGAAAAGTTCCCAGTAAACCAGAATCTTTAACTAATACTACACCAACATCCTTGTAAGGGATAGTCGTTTTATCGACATGCTGGATACTCTCTGAAGAGGCTGGGTCGGATGAAAAGTAAGCCAACTGGTCTATCGTTACGATCTTACCATTATGTGGAAACTTTATAACTCTGAAGACTAATGACACGACCGCTGTCATAGCGTAAGACCAACTGCGACCCAAAAGAAGGTTGTAATCTAGAGGGGCATCAACCACCTCCACATCCAGACTAACGGTTTTTCCTTCAACCCCTATAGGCAAATCCTGTAGAATGCCAAACGGATGGAACCCACGGCCATCAAAGGCCTTAAGAATCGTCGGGGATTGGTTCATTGAAGGAGAACCAAGCGATCTCCAACACTGAATCGACATAATACACGTAGAAGCTCCTTCATCAATTACAGTCCGATGAATAGGCCTGTTTTTGACTATCACTGGTATATGGAAAGCCATCTGATGAGGGAGACGCAGTGTACTATTTTCTAGATCAAAGATTATCAGGTTCGGGTCCTGAATATCAACAGCTCCTATAGCCGACAAGAGTAATTTTCGTTGTGCGGGGCATGATTGCAGCACTTCCAAAGCCGACATTGCTGAGGGTGAAACAACTAAATCCTCAACAATGCTATAATTCTGAGCTGCTCTCGCATGTGGATTGAAAGCAGACTTTCGAAGTATACCCTTGGCGGGCGGTTTGATTACCAAGTCCGGGTTAGGTTTCTCGATCTATAGTGGATCGGAACCGGGAGCTGAGGTTGATGGATTAGAATGAGAAGATTCTGCTTCTTTACCATCAACAGGATTCTTACTACCATAATCTTGCGATCGAGTCGCAATCCGTACATGAGACATCATCAAAATGGGTTCTTCACTAGCACTCGAGGAAGAACCTATCATTTTACTCTCCTGCTTTGGAAATGGATCTTTCAAAACAGCAGGAGTTGGGGAACCTTTAACGATTTTCACAACCTCTGCCCGATGAGGGCAATCTCTTGTGAAATGATCTTCTTCACAAATTAAACAAGGATAGCGAGGTTTGCGCTTTTCGTCGTTAGATTCTGACTTCTCTTTTTTCTCCTTTGGAGCCTTGTCTGCTTTATCCTTCTTCTTGCCTTTCTTCTTGCCACCGTTTTTTGATTTAGCCGTAGATGACTCTACAGTGTGAATGTCGGCGGTAATTTCAGGAGAAGATTCTCCTGTCGGGGAGTCCGGTAAGGTTATTATTGGAGAAGAATTCTTTGAGGATTTCTTCTTACTTTTAGTATTCACCGTACCAATCATGCCATCAGCAGCATGGGACCCCGAAGGAGCAGCAACGATTTGATTCGACTTAGGAAGATCTGGGATCTTCTCATGCAACGTACCCGACTGAGTGTAAACTAAGTCAAGGTACTGGGCTTGAGCAATGACTTGCTCCTCAGTAACTACTCCGGCCTTAGCCACATCTTCAGTAATCTTCGGTAATAATGATTTTACAAACCATTCAGCTAAGATTTGGTCCGGGATAAAAACTTTCACTAAATGTCTTCGACGTCTCCATTCATGAATATGATCGGAAATATAAGTGGACGTCGATTGTTTTAATGAAGTTAATAACTCAGTACCATTATCGTATCTGACCGGCAACTGGAAATGAGTTAGGAACGAGGTAGCTAACTGGCTGAAATTGTAAAAAGAGGCCCGTGGTAACTCAATGTACCACTTGGCCGCGAGACCAATGAGCGTACGCTGGAAAAGACGTAAGCGGATCGAATCATTCGAGATAGAATTTGAAGCACACCAGAGGTGGTAAGTCATCACGTGATTGGACGGATCCTCTCCAGACTTACCTTCGAACTTGGGTATATCACTGGGCAACTTATTTGGCATTGGCAGCCATAATGGAAGATATTGAATTGGATCGTTCGTTAGGCGCGTCAAGTCGGGTAAATCCAAAGTTGCGATAAATGGTAATTGCCGGTTAGGATCTCTAAAACTCTGGGTCACAATACCAGTTCCAGGAGGAGGATATCCAGGATAACTAGGAACAGGAATCGCATTTGGGATATTATATCCTCCTGGAAAACCAGGATTAACCGGACCGTACTGGGGTTGCTGAGGTTGTTGATAAGTGTACCCAGGATACGGTTGATACTGGTAAACCGGTTGTTGGACAGCAGGACCGAGTTGGTACTGTCCCTGGTACTGTTGGTAGGTAAATTGAGGTTGACTTGTTACAACAGTACTTAAACCAGGCTGCCCTACAGGCATCTGGACCGTGGTTTGAATCGTAGATCCGGACAACGGTAAAGATGTCTGAGGAGTGGTTGCAGAGACAGTAGAAACCAGAGCTGTCGATACTCCAGAAGTAAGTGCGGTAGATGTTGCGGTAGTTGCAGCAGTCGTTTGAGATGGAGTACTAGGTGCAATTGGCGGCTGAGTAACTACCGAAGTTACAGAAGTTTGAACATTTGACTGGACAGGTTGCGTTTGCTGGGGTGAACCAGAAACTACGGGTTGTCCAGTTTGAGGTAACAACCGTATACTTGGCTGCAACACCTGTTGACCTTGTGATGGATCCCACACTATCATTCCGGGGTATTGACCCGTAACAGGTTGAGGATACTGAGATCCATAACCGGATTGAGGATAGGATTGATAACTGAAAGGCACAGTTCCCATACCTTGAACATATGACTGACCTTGAGGTGGTTGATAACCTTGACTCGAGTATTGACCTTGAGGTTGATAACCTTGGGGTAAATACTGATACTGGGGTTGACCTTGACCTTGAGGTTGATACCCTTGGGGTTGATACCCTTGAGGTAAATATTGATACTGAGGTTGACCCTGGGGTACATATTGAGGCTGGGGTTGACCTTGAGGCATGTATTGTACTATGGGTACATACTGGCCTTGAGGTTGCCCCCCAGACACAATTTGCGTACCTTGAGGTTGCCCCCAGGCGTTAATTGAGGCTACCCCCCAGGCGGTAATTGACCACCTTGAGGTTGAGAAACGGGAACTGAACCTGACATCATGTAAATGTCCCCTACACCCAACGGTTTATTACCATTGTTTCCAGCTAATAACCCATGATCAATGGGTTGAGGAGATGCCCCCGCAAAGGTACCAGAAAGTGATTGATACCCGGTGGGAACAGAAGGCCCGCCGTGTAAGAAAGATTCAGGGGATTGAGTGAACACAGACGACTGACCAGACATATTTACAGGAGTATAAATACCTCCAGGTGGAAAAGGAGTACGAGGTGGAGAAAAACCTACCCCTGAGTTGTCTAAATAATTGGTTAACGAAAGGTACCAAGTAGTACTTCTAGAAGGACTGTAAAAGATAGATTCACGCTCCCTTAGATCAATAGTAGGTTGATCTTCAAGGATAGATACGCCTAATTCTTCCTCTGGAGCAAGTTCTTCAATAGCTATCAAACCAGTAGGAATATTTTCGGTGATGACTCTTTCTACCCTAGGTGAATCTGGTACACTAGAAGTTGGAGTAACAGGTTCAGATATTTCAGGTTCTTCGCCTATATCACTAGTAGATGAAAAACTACCAGCAAGCTCGGAAACTGCAACTGCTTCAGGATTGTAACCTGTTTCTAGACTTTGGTAATCTTGATGGACTACCAATGAAGACTCTCCTTCTTCAGGTGAACCTACTCTACTACCACTAGGAGGAGTTACAAGGACCTTTAAACCTTCGTAATGACTCGGGACGTCTTGAGGAGGTTCACCCCAAAGTCTACGGGATTTCCTCAACAATTCGGCCACAGAAACAACCTCAGGAGACTTGCCCCGAAGTCTACGGGACTGTCTCGGTAATTCCGCCACAGTTAAAAACTTTTAATTACTACACACGCAAACAAAGTAAAATCTCAAAGCAAACCACCTAAAGTCTCTTAAGAACAAAACAAATTTGAATCACACGCCTAAAGAATCTAGGGCGTCAAACCAAGCACAAACAGTAGCCTTCCAGACTGAAAACGCTAGTTGGAGATGAAACCCAACATCGCCGGATTCAGTACAGAAGTGGCGGGTGGAACAGTTACCCCGGCAACCTGCTTAATGAATAGACCGACACAAGTTCCTCCACTTTAACCGTCTCGAGTGAAGTGAACCCCCCAGAAAATCCAAGTGAGTCTAGCCGACGTCTGCTCCAGGTACAGTGGGATCTTCCCTCCACCGTCACCTCGGTAGAATCCTAAAGATAATGGTCACTAAGGTTACCAACAGCAACAAATGCACCTGGGGGAACAGTCTACACTCTAACAGCACGCAAGGGCAGAGTATCAAGCTCAATCCCCTTGCCGGCTCCTTGACAACAATCCAAGGTTTACCGACAAGTGACCCCTGGCTCCTCGACAATGGTTAATCTGAGGTTTACCGTTTGTAATACGTGCGTGTCTGGCGTCGTTCCCAATGAGGGAGGATTGATCCCCTCACTGGTTCGAACACGAGCTCGTGCTTCTCCTTTAAGAGGAGCTTTCCCAGAGTACAAATGAAACAATTGGATTTATTCTATCACAAGATAAGCTACTTGTTTGGTTTTGTTGTCTTGGAGAGTTAATTACTCTCCTACTCCAAGACACTAGCCTGATCTAAATTGGTGTTTCAGAGCCCTAGTAAATAAAAATTACTAAGTTGATTTTACTTTAAGCGTTAATTTTATGGTTTTTCTTAAAGACAAAAGGTAGTGGAGATGAAACTGGTGGTGTGTAGACTCGACTCGCAACCACTACAAAGATGCACCTAAGATGATTTACACTACTTTTTTTTTTTCAATGAATCTCCTAACTAAGAGAGTTGGAAAATGCAAATTTTATAGAAAACAACTTTCTTAGTAAAGACAATCAAAGAAACAATTCTCTTTATCTTTTCAAAACACACAACTCATGACCACTAATTACTCTACGAAATTTCCTTTTTCTCCCAAAAGTCTACAAATGCTACCAAAGCAAACTTTTTCCAAAAGAATTTTTGTGTTTTTTCTATATTAATAAAGCATGTAAAAACTATTTTATCAAATCAAATTTAACAAATCTAATACAATCAAATCAAATTCACTCAAAAGCAAATTAAAAGGAAATTTACCTAAAAGCAAAAAATAATGAGGACGAAAGCCTACAAGGATAATTCCCGGATGTTTTACTCAGTCAAAATGCAACTAAGGATCAGTTCATGCAGAATCATAAACTAACCAAAAAACAAAATCGAAATCTTTTTGTTCTTTTTTCTCAAGAATGGAATTCAAGGCTTTAACAAACAAACTTTTCGAGATTTGCAAAGAGAAGACACAAAGGTAGGTCTCTCACAAGGGTGACTTCTATGACAGGCCCGACTCTTAAGAGGACTGATCAAAACCAAGGAGATCCAAAGTTTGACAACCTCTAACGCCAAAGTCACTACAGGACCAGTTAAAAATCAAACCCTAAGGCAAAATCCCTATGAATTCCACCAAAACCCTCAACACTAACGGGACAAGTTCAGGTGAAGATCTTTGACAGTAAACTAATGGATCTGGGCAGTAAACAAAGTAAAAACAAAATCTAAAGAGCAAAAAGAGGAAAAATGGAATTTTCTCAAATTTGACAGGGGTACGCAGGTGATCTGTTGACACAGGCGTGGGTACGCCCTGTGCACAAAGACGCAGTGCGTACAAGTACGCACTGTGTCAAACTCAGAGACTGCGTACTGCTGGAAAAGCTAAGAAAAATAAAAATCTAAATTGACTCTAAGCTAACCCATCCAAATACACAGTTAGACAGCCAAAAATCAGAAAACAAGAGATTTTTCTCAGACCAAAATATCAAATAAAAAAGAACTCAAACACATTCATGGATTCCCCAGTATGGTCGCCATTTTGTCACGCGGAAAGAGTCATTAGTGCGGACACAACCGACCTTCCTAGAAGCCTAAGACTTTCTAATAACAAACAAGACAAATAAGAGCAATCCTTCCCTAAATATGCTTTTACAATATGAGAAATCAAGTGTTTAGATCCTACCTGTAATCCAACACTGTTGTAGTAGTCCAGCTTCGTTGATCCGGATGAGCTCCTCCTTCCCTCCGAAACCTGCATTCACTAACAATCAAACGATTAAATAGCACCTGAATATCACATAAAATAAAACATATTTAACATATAGACCAAGGAGTATATGAAACAACTCATAAATAACAAATTGTTGAGAAGAATGGACTAATTTGTATTAAAAGGTAACAAAAGGAACCATTACAACCTGAGCCTTGGTGTTGTGCAAGCTCCTCCCAGGGTCCACAAGAGTTCTCCCTTACTCTGATCAGCTCACCCACCTCCCAATGGAAACAAGCAAAGATGGTAATCTCTCCTCACAAGCTTCTACAAGGAAGTCCTAATTCCAGCAGCATCTACCCTTAGGAATGTTCAGCTTTCAACCTCCCTTCCCTTTGGCCCAATGCCTGTATTTATAGTGCTCTAGAGGAAGTTATTCAGGTCCACCATCAATGGGATAAGCCCCTCTTTGGATGGGATAGCTCCCCTCTTGATGGGATAAGTTCCTCTTTGGTAGGGATACATGAACCATCTGGAGGCGCTTCATACACGTCAAACAAGCTTCTAGAAGACTCTAGAAATGACCACAAGTAACTTTTTTGGAGTGAAACTTGCGCCTTTTGACCTTTACAAGAGTACGCACCCACTCCTTTACATACAGAGCGTACAAGTACGCGGGTATTGTGAACTTGGAGTGCGTACACGCAGGTAAGGCTAAGAGAAACTGCGTACCAGAGATAATTGACTTTTAATGACTTTTCTCTCTTTCTTGAAGTTTGACATGAAGAGCAGAGGCATGAGACTTGCCAAGGAGGATAGTATGACAGTGGATGGAGCCATACTAACTGCAAATAATCATGGTGACATTTTTTAGTGTAACACTAACAGGCTTTGACAAAGGAACCAGTCGACTGTTAGGGATCCTTCCCAATGTGCCCATAACATTGAGAGGGAAAACCGTTCACATGAACATATTGGTAGTTCAAGGACCCCTGGATTATAATCTACTCCTTGGACGAGACTATATTTATTGCATGAGAGCCATTGTCTCATCACTCTTTAGAGTGATGTGTTTTCCGCACGAAGGAAGAGTGGTCAAGCTCATAGACCAACTTTCATTTCCCGGATCACGCATAGCAAATAGTCATATACCATCCCTGAATGGTCTTTTCACGCAGGAAATGTCTCAATCCCCAGTCCGTCCACCCGATGAGAGCGAGTGTAGTCATATACCATCCCTGAATGGTCTTTTCACGCAAGAAATGTCTCAATCCCCAGTCCGTCCACCCGATGAGAGCGAGTGATTCGGGGGACATGACTGAAACCCAAGGGGCATGCACCCTGGTCTGCTTCGGCAAGAAAACTTCGGGTATAGGGTAGGTTTCTGTGAGAGAATATGACTAGTCTGTACTCCCATCTGTGATTAGAAGAGGGGGTTATTCTAGAACAAGATTCTCTTGTCAAAGTTACGTGAGTGGAGTAGCCTCCTTCACTCACCTTTGCCTATTTCGGTAAACATCACCGAAGAAGTGTTTATTTGCGTTGTGAATAAAACAATCTTTGGGTAACCTGTAAGAGGTAGGCCTCTCCCGGTAAAACAAATGTTTTAACGGAAAGAAGTAGGGGTAACCTTGAAATTCTGTTTTATACCTGGGGGCATGCAAGCGAAGTATTTATTTTTTAAATTTGTAGGTCCTCTAACCCTTTAAACTCATAGGATTGGTTGTTTCCTAACTTGCATAAAGAAAGGATGTGGGGCAAAACTCTAAAAATTGCCGTTTTATTTGAGACATTCTTATCACACGACTGGATTAATCGAGCAGTTTTAGCACATAGTTCAAGCTCGTTAAAAAATAAACATAAGACATGAGAAAATGTTTCCCCCCGCGTTTAAGCTCATTAAAAAATGAACTATTCCCCGGTAAATAACCATCGTGAATGTAGTACTTCAGCCATTAAAGCCTTGGTCGTGTTTGCACCATCACCTCCACTTTTGCATTGGCCGATCATTCACCTCCATTTGATTGTTTACCCATTTTGAGAAACAGCTGCGAAGAGTGATCTCATTAGCCATCCTTGTAAGACTACCATGATTGGAAAATTCCAAACCTTACCTGGAATCAGTTGCTACGCATTTTATCACTCGTTCCTCAAAAGACGAGTCTCCTTTAAGCTCTTTTCAACTGACTCGTAAAATATGAAAATATTGCCGAGCCATTGGCCTCTCCAGCTCGTTAAAGGGACAGGAAGTGCTATCCCTCCTCTAAATTTTAATCTTTTTGGACCTGAGGGATTATTACACAAAAAGATCGAGCGCTTGTTTTGTTCGGCTCGTTAAAAGTATCAAAAATTCATCCCTTCTGTATTGTTTTATACTTTTTCGGACTTAAGGGATTAGATGACAAAAAAGGAATTTTGGAGTTACCTTTACGTTCCTTTTTAGACTCTCTAAAATTGAAAAGGACTGAGTTATCTTTGTCGTTAAACTCGTTAAAAGTGTAATAGCGACAAACTTGTCTATAGACGAGAACGAGTTTCATTATCGCTAGGCTCGTTAAAACATAGCGATGGGTTTGCCCGAAGGGAAAATTATAGAACAAGCATATGTTATCATCCTCAAGCTTGACAAAAATAAAGAGGTACTGGTCAGCAATGACTGGGGAAAATTGGGAAGAAAACTTGAAGAAACTTTGTTGGTAGCAAGTCGCTCTTGAACATGACACTTCCACTCCGCGTCCGAGTCGGGTTGGGTTGTTTCATTCACTGGTCACATAACCATGGTCCCATCATACCATCCACATTTGGGGTTAATGCTAGCAATCCATCACATCAGTGTCGTTGATATGTTCAAGAGAAGTCCTTCAGAGAATTCACCTGTGTCTCACACACTACCATACATTTATACTCCATTCTTTCATTACCGCCACCCTAAACCTTATATCACCAGATCGTTTTCACCTCCATTAAAATCATTTGCTCCATTCTGTGTCATTGATGTGGGATTCATTAAGGCCCTCCTGTGACGGATCGCTTCTTGTTGACATCAGCTCATTATCCAAGAAGTTGATCTAGGAACACCCCATTCAGTACTTTGAAGCTTGCATGCCTCAATGGCAAGTTTCTCACTTCCGGCAACAGGTTTACATCAATGGCCTTTGACCAAAATATTTTGCATGGTGTTCGATGCCAAGTCCTTTATTCACACCATGTGAATTGTACTTCAGTACCTTGAGGGTCATTATCATTATCAGTGATTCCTCTCGTGCTTGTTAACAATTTACATCATTGGCTGGTAATCAAGCGATGTCTTTCGATGTTCGACTTCAGAACATTTCTCACATGGATCGACTTGTACTTCGAGTGAAGATTGAACGAGATTGAAGACCTCGGATCTAGTTTCATCCATTCGGGCTGCGATATATATTCAGGGAAATAAAGACATCAAATGTACATCATTGCCGCACAGATAATCATCCAATCAAAAGGATGATGGCTCTATCAGAATCATCAGTCTACACTCAGACGATTGTCTGTCCTATGTACATGAAAATGAATTTATAGAGCTGATCATGGGAATGCCCGCCTCAGCTAGATCATGAAAATATTATGAAGATAATGTATTGTATTGTATCTTATTACAGGTCTCCTCCCAGCTTGAAAGAACTTCGGATCCTCATAATAAATCATTTCACCCGACATCAAAATATTAACGACCTCATGCTTTAGGGGGCAACTGTTATAGACATTTTTGGGCACAACAACCCCAAGCATGAAATGTCCATAAACCAAGGGCTCCTAAGTCCCTAAAAGTGTTGTTCTAACCCCTAAAGGAACAAGGTCAACAGATTACAGCTTCTCCCAGAAGTTCTCCATGAAAAACTGCTCAGAATTTGTCAAAACAAGATCATTTTAGCTGCTCCACTAGCCAAGTGCGTTGCATCTCACCTAAATACACTGTGTGGGTGCGTTGCATTTCAAAAATCCCTTCTATGGGGTGCGATGGGCAAGAAACGACAAATGGAAGTGTCATTCCGCGAGGTGGAGAGGCAATGGAAGCTTCCAGAATTTTCTCCAATGACACTTGCCTCAGTGAATTCAACTAAGGATGAGTAAGAGATCATCAATCTCCAAGTGGAAGCAAGAACTATCAGAGGGAAGACACTAATCAAATCATGAGCTGACTCATCTCCATTACAGATATCTATATATGGATCCCTCATCCCAGAGATCCAGAGGCTGGAATTTTGCATATTGTAAGGAATTGTTGTTGGTTTCTTGAGACAAACATCAGATTGTTGGGTGAGCTAAGCTTTGTTTGAGGTGAAGAGGGGCTTGTTAGCTGGGAGGTTGATGTTGGGTCAGAACAACTTCTTGTAACTCCTCTTGGCTCTTTCTTGTTTATCAATAAAAGCTATTCAAGTTTTCCTCCATGCTATTGTGTCATTGATGCTTGCTACATTTGTAAGGTCAATTTACATCTGATCCTAGGTTGTTTATGATTATAGATCCATGTCTTTGTATAGTGCTATGCTACTGTGATATTATAGGTACTTTGTGAAGCTGGGCATGCAAGGGAGCAGGTAGCTAAAGACTATCAAAGAAGAGAGGAATCAAATCAGGAGATTAGCGCAAGAAAGAGGTTGGTCTTTCTGTTCCTCTCTATCTATAATTCATAAAGGAAAAACGAAAGTAGCTTTTCTCTGTTTGTTTCTAAGGCAGCTATCACACCTTAATGGGATAGAGCAGTTCTATATAGACACTTTTCCCTGTAACAACATGGATGAGAGTTTGTGTGTATGAAACTGTTCCATTGTGCTTGCACATGCATGAGTGTCGGCTTGTGTTTGTCGACTGATTGTTACATGTATGTTGTCAATTTTAGAATGTTGATCATTTTCACATGCATGATTGTTAGCTTGTGTGGTCGATTGATTGTACATGTATGATATATCAACTTGGAAGAGTTTATTTTGTCTCCAAATATGAAAGGGAGATGTGGCAAATTGTGTAATGAGAATGAGGAATTCTTGTTGTAAATCGTCAAGTTGTTGTACATGTTTAGCTTGACTTGAAAGTTAGTTGTTTGAAGAAGCATGTTTGGTCGATTAGTGTTTAGTCGATATTTTATACACCATGATGTAACATTACATGGTGATGTTCACATGATCTGACATTTTTTACTTTGAAGAAGCAAAATAAAGAGGTTGTCAAGTTATATATTCTTGCATGAGTTTTTTTCAAACACCATTAACTTTGAAAAACAAGATGAGTGTGTTTCTTGTGATAAGATGTCACAGGATTTTGGAAGGTCCATGCTTGAGAAAAAGTCTAATGATTAGCCTTCATTGTCAAATAATGACATGAGGAGCATGTTAATACTGGAGGATGATGGAATCAAAAAGCGAAAGTGGAGAAAAATGCCAAAAAAAGCATGTACAACCATTGTATGTGGTTTGATGTGCTGACACCAAGAAGCGAAAGAGATGGCGAATGCATTCTTGTAGGTGTGGAATTTGGAACCGTGGAGGTAAAAGAACGGTCATTTATTTTCTTCTTATTACTGATATTAGAACTCCTTTTTGTAGTTCACTAAGATGGGCTTAACTTGGAAAAGTGATTTCCAAGGAGAAGCTTGCATCGAATGCATGTATTGAAAACGAGGAACATGATTCTTAGTGGGAAGGCCATTAGTCAGCTTTCCAAGTGCCGAGGGATAACTTTGTTACAGTAGGATGTTTAATCAGCAAGCAAAGAATAAGTGTTGGATTGTTTCAGCAGCAAAAGGATAACATTGGTTGAATTCCAAACCATTTGCAAGGCAAGGCATGTTAGTGAACCCAAGCGGTTGTCGTGGAGATTTTTCCAAGTAGAATTAGTTGATAGAACTTGGTAAAGAGAAGAGTATTCATCTCTCATCAAATAACTAGCTTTTGAGGCTCCAAAATCCTGTCAGTGGGAAGGAGTGATCAGAATCTGGATTAGGGGCAAAAATTAGCTCAAAAATCAAAATGCTCGAAATCGTTCAAAACCTAAATGACCGCGTCTGTCTCAGAAAAATGATCCCAATGAAACTCATTTTGTTCAAACTAAAGTTCATATGAGGAAGATAAAGCCCACTAACTGCTTTGCCAAACATAAGAAATTTTTGAGAAAAAAATGTACAGTCGCTGCACAGTTAGTGTCACATGGAATAAGTCGATCTTGCAGACAAGATAGACCTTCCTAGAACCTAAAGAAGACCTAATGACAAGAAAACCAACCAGACACTATCTTTCTCTAAATATGCGTTTATAAATAATGGCAAACAAGTGTTTTTAGGGCCTACCTTAGGTCCAATGCAAGCTTGTGGATGCCCTCGCTCCTTTGATCCAAATGAGCTCCTTTTCGCAAATCTGCAAACACAAACAAGGCAAACAAATTAAATAGCACCTGAAAAACCAATTGCATAAAACATATTTAACATGAAAGTCAAGGAGTCCATGAAACAAGTAACATAAGATACTTGTTGAGAAAAATGAGTTTGATTGTATTAATTCAAAAGAAGAAGAACTTTACAACCTTTTCCTTGATGCTGTACAAGCTCCTCCCAGGGTCCAGCAAGAATTTTCCTCTACTTTGACAAGTTTCACTCACTCCCCATTGAAACCAAAAAGTCATGTGATCTCTCCTCTTAGGCTTAACTAGGAAGTCTTGATTTCACCGACATTTACCCTCAAAAATGTTCAGCTTCTAACCTCTTCAGCAACTAGCCCAATGCCTGTATTTATAGTGCAATGGAGGGAGTTTACTAGGTCCTCATTCAAAGGGATAAAGCCCTCCTTCAAAGGGATAGCTCCTCTCATCAATGGATTAGCTCCTTCACTTTTGGGATGCATGAACCACCTCAGAGCGAACAATCCACATCAAAATTCCTTCTTGAATCCTCTAGAATTAACCCAAAGTGAGTTTTTTAAGATAAAACTTGCGCCTTTTGACTTTCACAGGGGTCCGCACCTACACCGTTAGGGACAGAGCGGGCAGGCCCGCAGTTTTTGTACACAGAAGGTGCGGGACCGCAGGTGACAGTGAGAGAAAGTGCGAAACCAGAGTTACATTGATTTTTAATGTCTTTCTCCAATTTTCAAAGCTTGACTTGAAGAGTTGAGGTCTAAGACTTGCTTAGGAGGATAGTACAAGTGATGATGGACCCATACTGACTGCAAATAATCATGGTGATGATATTTTTGTGTAACAGATTTCCCCCTAAAGTGCGAAGTCTGTAGTAGATGAGGATTTCTTATCATTTAGGAAGAGTGAAGTACTTTATCATTTCGAGAATCATCTTGTGGAAAGCCCGGTTGGAACCTGTACAAACATTCAATGCAAGATATATATATGAGATCATATCATCGCTGAGGTAGGCATTCCCATACTCAGATCAAAATTGACTAGAAAACTAACTACTGCTCTGATACAGGAATGATCTTGTAAAACATCACAAGTATAGACTCATGTGGACACAGTATGGATGCAGCCATCTGTTTATGAATAGTCCATTATATAATGAATACAAAATTCCTCGCAGCCTGGATTGTGGAAACTAGATCCAGGGTCTTCATTTCTACTTCCTAAAATAGTACGATTCTATCCATGCGAATGAATGTGTTGATGTCGAACATGGAAGAAACCACTTGATTACCAGTCAATGATGTAAACTGTTAACAAGTGTGAGAGAAACCACCAGTGATGTCAATGGCTCTCAAAGTACGCAGTACAATCCATGAGATGTGAATAAATGTGTTGACGTCGAACATGTCACGGAATCCTTTGATAAAAATTCAGTGATGTAAACTGTCGTCAAAGGCGAGAAACCTGCCATTGAGGCATGCGGATCTCAAGGTACTGACGATTCCTAGATCATCTTTCTAGATAATGAGCTGAAGTCGATAGAAAGCAATCCGTCATAGGCAAGCCCACAACACGAAATCATAGATCAAGTTGAAGAAATTTTAGTTGCAAGGACTGACTCAGGGATGGTCAAGATGGATGACAGATATTTTGCAGATGAATGGTTTATTGGCAGTGACCTCTTGAACACATAACGACACGACAGATGGCTTGGTGACAATTGACCCAAAGTTAATACCCAGAAACCGGCTAAAGACTTTCAATGTGGTTTGATCAACTGTTAGGCAAAGGATTTCCCAACCCAGGTGAATAAAAGTGTCATGTTCAAGAGTGGTTACAAAGTATGACAAACAGGCTCATTTTTCTCTCTTTTCCCCCACCATTTCTGGCAAGTACCTCTTTATTTTTGACAAGCTTGAGGAGGATAACATCTGCTTGATTATAAGCTCATCCTTCGGATGAGTCCAACTTAGTTTAAATTCGAACCCTAAAAGGAGTGGTTCGGTCCTGTTTGTAATTGAATAGGTCCTTTACTATGAAATTTTAGCGAGTCCAGTATAGGAGAAACTCGGTGTTTTTTCAATTTTAGAGAGTCTGAAAAAACTTAAGAAGACTCCAGGGTTGACCTTTTTTGTAAATTTGTGTCTCCCAAGCCCGAAAAAGTATAAAATAATACTTGAGAGAACCGCTTGATCTTTTACAACCAAGGAGTACTTTTCGTCATTAGTGCCCTTGACCCGAAAAAGTAAAAAAGCGATCAATGACACGTCGTTTTATAACCAATATCGAATTTGAAACGACAAAAATCCGGCAATCTTTTCATGTTTTTACGGTCGGAAAAGAGCTGTAAGTGGATTGTCTTTTAATTCCGTTTTAACGAGTTTAAAAGAAAAACTCGACAATCTTCTCATGTTTCAGGAGTTAGAAAAGGGCTTAAAGATGACTCTACATGCTTTTCTGTTGAAAATGATAGATTTTACCTGAATAATCCGTTATTCTACACAAAAACACAAACATTACTCATACCTATTTGAGATGGATAAAAATGTCGCAAAAATATCTTTTCAAAGTGAAACATAAACAAATTTGTAATTTATTTACTCAAAAAACTTATAAAAAGGGCCTTTGTCAATTCATTTTTACCGTTTGAGTTTGGGTGAGAAAATAGTGCTTTTGCTCAGAAAACTTCCCGTGAAGATTGCGGAAAATCCAACCGTCAGAATCGAACGCCGTTTTCTCCAGGTAATCCACATCATCCCACTCTTCATTTTTAACCATTTAATTTTTTGTTTTATTCATTTATTTCATTTTTGGCAGGGTTTTTAGGTACAAAACCCGCGCGCGGGGGCTCGCAGGTTTATCACTGCTGGCCTGCGGACCCCGACTTTTTCTCCATTGGGAAAAAGCTCGGGGTCCGCACCTTCCGTGTAGACAAAGTGCGGTCCCACGCACTATGTCTAACCCGGAGGGTGCAGTCCCCGCCGTAAGGGTTTTTAACCCAAAAATTCTCAAAAATGGACCACACAAAATAATTTCTAGCAATTTAATTTGTCTTTATACTTGATGCAGAGAGTACATCATGCTAGATTGGCATGAACGAGAGCATGAGGATGTGGATGCTGCCGCATGGAATCATCAGCCTTCACTTGATGCTTTGAGGGCATGCGGATTGTACAAATTATGGGCCATTCCTGGCATGAGGGCTCAGGTGGATTTCTTATAGTGGCTGGTTGACAGATGGAGCATACAGGACCAATGCTTCTTCATCGGCGGCCACCAGCTCGAAATCAAGCTGGCGGACATATATTTCTTGACTGGTTTGCCTAAGATAGGTGAAGACTTGACTCTGCACGGGACTAGGCCAGGTGGCCAGTCTGTCGATAGCCTCCGGCTAGAGTACTGCAACAGCCAGGCTAGAGACAAAGGGATAGACATAAAGACCATATCCCATCCTGAGCTCATGGTGATTGCATTCACTGTCACCAGACTTTGCGGAGCTGCCGCATTACATATTGCCACCGGATCCCAGATGCTTATGGCAGTTGATTGCTTTCGAGGCACCATCTTCAACTGGTGTGATGCCGTGTTGGCCAATGTGAAAGGCCAACTGACCAGGGCCAAGAACGGACGACTAAAGACCTTTGGTTATGGGGCTTTGGTCATGGGTTTTAGCCTGGAGAGGGTTCCTATGCTGATCCCACAGCACCTTACTATTGGAGCTAGGCTTCCTTGAGAGCCCAAACTGATGCGATGGGTCGCAGTCATGGCCCGTCAGCCGGACGAGAGGACAGAGGTTACTCGATTCAAACCTGAGTATTTCCAATGGCTGGAAAACCAGGTCTTTTCTATTCAGGACTTCCCTTACACTGGGATAGATTTCCGTGGTGACGCAGACATGGCTATTCCTCCAGGAGAGCAGTGGGATGACTCATGTAAAATCCTTTTCAACATTTTTCCTATTGTAATTTTTTTTTTTTCCATCATCTCAAAACTGATAGTAAAAATTTTAAATGCAAATGTGGGTCCACAACAACCAGCCGCTCTCCGGCCTTTCGAGAGGAAACAACCAGTTGCACCCGCGCCAGCCCCACAAGACGAATCAGCAGAGGTTTTGGCCGCGTTGGAGGGTCACCTCGAGCACTTGACAGGAGAGATTCCTGAAACCTCTATAGATCACATTCCTCGTTGACTTCAGCACTATGTGATTGGAGTCCCGGGACCTTTTAGGAGGTTCCTTTGCAAGGTGGGCTGGGCAGTGGTTTCTTATAGAGATCATCACCAGTGATAGGATGATCGCCTATTGTGGGCACATGTGACATTTTTGTTTTTTGTACTTATCATTTTTTCCGATCATAAGGTGTTTTTCAACCTATGATTGAGGACGATGTATTTTTTGACACACTCCTATATATATATCACTATTACCGGCTTATCTTGTAAATCATTTTATGGAATGGTTTTAAATTTACATGTATGATTATTGCAAATGTCTATTTAACATTCGAGAAGAAATTGCATCTGCTAATGTATTTAAAGATCTTGGAATATGCTAATATTCAATATAATCAAATTCACGTTCCAAGAGACGCGCTCTCAAAAATAATCTCAATAACACTGGATTTCTAATGGAATACACTCTATTAAGCTGTAATACAACGAGTTCAGAATCTAACCTCACTATCAAACTCCAAATCCCAAATGAAATAGATTCAGATAATAACTCAATCACTGCACTATACTCGGAAATGTTGTTCATTGTTTGACCGAGGCTTACCCCATGCATAGATACTAACTCGTCAGAGGGTGAATAGATAACCCAAGCTACGAAAGAGATGTTCCGTGTATTACGACAAGCACCATCAGCGAAACCAATGTATGTTTGGAGAGGCATCGACATCTGCAATATCAAGAGTAAAACCAAGATAAGAAGGAATAATGACAAAAAACACTCTCTAAGCTAAGCACACTGTTTAAACTGAAACACAACAGCTAGAAAGAAAAACTATCCTAACTAAAAATCTCCATACCCATTCTTTTAAGCATAATACCTCTTCAAGTAAAGGCCATTTCTGGGTTTACCCAAAGAGTCCCCGTCAAAGTCTACCAATTCATAAGCCCCTTTGACTAGCTTTCGCTTGACAACATATGGACCATGCCACATAGGAACGAATTTTCCAGTGCCTAATTTATCATTAGCTTGATCTTAAACAAAGACTAGATCTCCTTCCGAAAAATTTCAACGGTTCACATTTCGATCATCCTGAGCTTTCATGCGTTTTGCATGAGTCTCGATCGTCAATGCAGCATCACGTCGATTCTCATCTAATTGAGCCATGTATAACAAACGCTTTTCCTCTTTGGAAGTGGCTGGAAGTAACTCGATGGCCATTTGCAGTGATGAGATTTCGCATTCAATGGGTAACACAGCTTCCAAACCATAGACTAGTAGGAAAGGAGTGAACCCTGTTGATGTTTTTACTGAAGTTCGGTACGCCCAAAGCACTGAAATAGCATGTTGTGCCAATTCGACCGATGAATCCCAATGATTCGTTAGATCATGATAACTAAAACTTTGTTGATGGACTCAACTAGACCATTCGGTTGTGGATAATAAGGGGTTGAACTATCGTGACATAAACCAAGCTGGCCTGTAAGTTCAGTCATCATAACGTTTCGAAAATGACGCCCATGATCAGTGATTATCGCTTGTGGGACACCAAACATAGAAATTATATGATTGAACACAAAAATTGCAGCTGTCTTGCCATCTGCCTCAAATGTAGGCATCGCCTCGGCCCACTTAGTAAAATAATCTACCGCAAGGATGATATACACATGCCCCCTGGCCGAGTGAGGGTTACATGTCATAAAATTGATACCCCATTTGGCAAAAGGACAACGACAATTATAGGGTGGAGAGGAGCAGGTGGAGCGCGCATCTTACGATCAAAAATCTGGTAGTTGTGGCATTTTTGGACCGCCGTAATACAATCTTTAAACAAAGACGGCCAGAAGTAGCCAGCGCGCAATATATTTTGGGTTGTGGCATACCCAGACATATGACCGCCACACGCTCCAGTGTGATAGTCATTTAGAACCCTTTCAGCTTCCTTGTGAGTTAAGCAATGTCGAAAAACAAAGTCCGCCCCATGGCGATAAAGAGTATCTCCAATAATCCTAAATTGTTGGGACTGGAATCGAATTTTTTGACGTTCTGACCTTGAAATTTTTGGCCGAAAAGATTGGGTCTGGAGATAAATGATGATATCCCCATACCATGGATCCAAAGTGCTAATTAGAAACAAGGATTCATCTGCAATGGGCTCCTCCGCCACAGTTTCCGTGTCAGCATGCGGGAAGTCACACATTAACTCCGCAAAAACTAAAGATTTCTTAGAATTGGATTTCTCTAATTCCAGGTCGAACTCCTGCAGGATAACGATCCATTTATAGTACTTGCCCCCTAGCAATTGCTTGGTAAAAATGTAGATCATAGGGTTGCAATCCAAAATTACCGTAGTTTTACGTAGTAAAATGTAGTGACGAAAACGTTGGACAGCTTGAACAGCTGCCAATGCCAATTTCTCCACATGTGAGTATTTTAGCTCAGTTGGATTTAAAGTTCGACTAAGGTAATATATCACATGTTCAATTCCTGATTCATCTTCCTGAACTAAGACCATTCCAATGGTGGAATGAGAGGTGGCGAGATACAAGAAGTAATCCTGGTTGTAGTTGGGAGGATGCAACAATGGGTCAACGCGTGTTTAAGTGCATCAAAAGATTTCTGAGCTATCTTGTCCCAATAGAATGGAATGTTCTGTTTCAACAACCGGGTAAAACCCTTTGTAACCTCGGCGTAGTTAGGAATGAATCGTCATAAAAAGTTTGCTTTCCCTTGCAAACTTTGGAGTTGGCGAAGACTTGAAGGAGGAGGCAGTTTGATGATAGCTTTGACCTTCGAGGGATCAACGCAAATGCCGGCTTTCGAAACTACAAACCCCAGCAATCGACCTGTTTCTATACAGAAGACACATTTGTGTGGGTTCAACCGAATACGATAATGTCTACACCTCATAAAAATTGCTTGTAAATGGACGAGGCGATCAGCTCGATGTAATGAATGAGCAGGCAAGTCATTGAGATAGGGTTGCACAACGTTCTTGATGTCATGAAATGCATACGACATCGCCCTTTGAAAAGTTGCTCCGGAATTCTTAAGCCCAAAAGGTAATTTGCAATAAGCAAATTGTTTGGTCAATTTAGTGTGATCTAAATTGTTATTTATAATGTCAACCCGGGGTTTTTAAACTGACGAAGTGAAGTGTACTATATGTACTAGATAACCATTTCCTTAGTCTTTTGTCGTTTTTAGTTTTTTTAAGTTTGTTTTTGAATTTATCTTTTCCTAATGTGGGATGATGAAAAGGTGATAAAGCAAGTGAAATGTGGATGATTATGGTGATCTCTAAGTGATTTTCAAAACTTAAAAGAAAGAAAGCTTTTTAAAATAAATGCAATGAAATCAATTCTTCAAAAGAAATAAAGACATCAAACAATGAACTATGACATCGGCCCAGTATCTTTGTTGCTGAATGAAAATGAAAGTGAAATCTACACTAAATTCAATGAAAAGTAAGAACAACTAGTCCACACTATTTCAACTCTTCAACTCAATCTTCCTTGTGAAAAGATATCATGAAATGTTAAGCAATGTGAAATCTAAAAGAAGTTAAACTGCATAAAAGAAACTAATCACACTACTTTAACTTTCTTGACCTTTTGCCTTTCAGCTTAATTTACCCTGTGAGAAACAGTCATGAACAAGTCAAGCAATGTGAGATCTAAAGCAAACTAAATCAAGCTATAATGAGTGATATTCTGATTCCTAATAAAGTTATTTGATTATAGAAAGGAACCATTAGCAGATGAATAGCATGATATCTAAGAGCAGAAAATAAATGTACAACTTAAGGAAACGACAATACTGGAAATCAAACTTCAGAAAACAAGAGTCAGCAACAAAGACAAGATGATCTCGTATGCCAATAGTTATAGAAAGAAAAGGTGAAAAATTGCCCCGGGCTGCCTAAGAACACCTGCAAAAACACTGATTAGTTGTAACCATAAAAGAGCAACAATGAAAATGTAAATCAGCAGAAATCAAAAAGCTTTGTTATGTATAGCTAATATACATGTTGAAATAAAACGCAGCATTTAAATGATAACTGTACAGCTAATATACATGAACAGGAAAAAGTAATGCAAGAGTTAAAAGAAAACCGTACAAGGCTTCAGTAAGCAGGGGCCCTCTGCCACTTCAACCAATTCAACGAATAGCTACAAGCTTAAATTTAAACCAGTCTTCTCATATATTAAACAACAACATAAAAGTGTAGTGGGGAAATACAACAGCTTCGTATTACATTACCAAAAAGATTAACTTGTACAGCTTTCATGGACGCATTATTTATAAGGAAAGAAAGCTAAACAGATTAACTAAATCTACGCTATTAACCACGCTTCCAGAGAGACGTAAATCCTCTTCAGCCCCGATCTAGGTAACTGTCATCATGTTTATTAAATCTGAGAGGTATGGCTGTTGGATTCACGCTATCAAGATGTCTTCGTGGCTAAGGATTGTGCCACGTAGCTTCACGTTCTAAAAAACAGAGCTACGCAGAGCTGTGCCACCGTTGAACACTTCCGTTGACTATCCTTTACCCCTTGTTTGACCGCAGGCTTTTATGGCCGTGCTGGATGATCTGGAGGGACACGATCCATGTCCTTGACTCCTGTAACTTGCCCATGTGGCTCATTTCTTGAGAGGACACCTGTAGCATGGTGTTTGACAAAACAGCTGCGGAATCCTATGCTGGCTGTAGAAACCTGGGTCAGCTGCGGAAACCTGTATCGGCTGTGGAAACTGAGAAGCTTCCGTAGCTGTCTCAACAAAATTCTAAACCAAACAACATTCATCAGCGTAGTTAGAAAACCATGTCAAAAGCTCGTTTTTAAACTAAAATACAATGATTTAATCAACTTAGTGGATAAAATGAGTGGAAAAGAAGGTTGAGAGGGTGTATGGGAAGGTGCAGGTTTGAGGCTCAACATACCCCCACTGTGAAGGTGTTGCATGTCCTCATGCAACCAAAACTTAGTTATTTTTCCTCAATCCATATGCTCTGAGGCCTCTACAAGAACATCTAGCCCTCTTCTCTTTCTCTTTGATGCTAAAATGGTCCTTGGTTTCCTGACTAGACATTTGAACTTAAGATTAATCAATGCCCTGCTCAACATTTTACACTTCTTCTTCAGCTTACTGTTCTTTTTCTGCCACAGTCCTAAATGGAGCATAGTGTTGTCATGGACAATCTTGTCTACCTTACTCTGCTCTTTGAGTGCTTCGTTTTCCTCTTTGATGTGCCTATTTAGGACTTCCAATTCAAACACTTCCTGTTTTAAAGACTGTACTTGTGCATCAAGTGGCAAGGTGGTGGTGGTCCTGCAGTTGATTGTTCCAAGGACTCTAAGTAGTTATATGCTTCTTGCTGGTTGGAATCTACCTCAGGTGTTTTTCTCGGCCTCAACTCAAATTTTGGTGAAGGAGGACTGCTTTCTCTTTCTGGCCGAAAAGGGCTTTCCTCTCGTGGAGGACTTGGCTCAATGCTTCGCTGAGTTGGAGATTTCTCAAGTGTCTCTTTATCCAAATCAATAAAGTGGGACTATTTTTCTTTGGTTTTATTCCCCTTCCCTTTTAGCCTAGTGCTCCTTCTCAGGTATGAACTAGTACTTTTCTCTTGTGCAGCCTGTTTTCCTCTTTGCTTTTTCTTGGTTATGGCAGCAGCTTGAAGATCTATTAACCTCTCTGACAGAGGTTGATAATATTCTTCTACGGATTGTTGAGGGGATGGATAGGTTTCTTGAATGGTTATCTTGCCTTTTTCCTTTTTCTGTTTCTCGTTTTTAGTTCCCTCCTCTTCTTCTTTCTGAACAGTTTCCTGAATGTCTACTGTAGGAGACTCTTGGGCTGTAATATTCTTTTTTTTCCTCCTACTTCTCTTTGGAATTTTTGGGGAACTGCTTGCAGAGGCTTCAGTCAGTTCTTGGAAGTGGTTTCTTGTCAAAAACTTTTCCCAAGTATCCTTATTGTTTTTCAACTGATCTTCAATAAGGATTTTTATGAACCCATGATGGTAAAGATGGGATTCAATACTACCTACGTGTTTTTGAACAGTAGAGCTCATTTTCTTCAAGCTTGATAACAGAAAATAAGGCAAGTTAAGGGTACAACCTTCCATGAAATTCATCATTATCCTGGCATGATACATGTACATGGTACCAAAACGACCCTCGCATGTGATAAATTTCTGGACAAGTAATAACAGAGTGGACCATTCTTCTTTTATTGCATGCACAGGGATTCCTTTGGTAAATATAGAGGTATCCATACCTGGGTTTTTGAGCATGATTTTCCATCCTTGATCGTCCACACTTCTGTTTTTGAACCACCTTTCGCCTTCTTGTGGGAGACTTGTTGCAGCTGCTATTGTGGCCTCGGTCACTGTAAATTTTAAGTCTCCAACCTCCACTGTTTGTCCATTAAAGGACCTGGCAAAAGCTTTAGTCACTTCTTTATTATAGCCTGTGAACTTTTGAATGAATCTCAGCCACCTTGCTTTCTTTAACGACTCCTTGGTTTGAGGATAACCCTCCAGGTACTTTGGTCCCTCTGGTTCAGCTCTTAGTAGCTTTCCCATTCTCAGCTTTAAATTCCGACTGAGAATTCTACTGCGTATGAAGGTTCAGGAAAAAAATGGGCTGATTACGGGATTCTTAAGGTAACTGGAGTAGCCGTAATCGGAGTTCAGGATGTATGTGGTGACTGGAGCCAGGGTTTGGAGCAAACTGTAGTGAATGCAGCGGAAATGGAGAGCAGAGAATGGTATGAGTACCGAGGGAGTAAAGGGTAAGCAACTGTAACGAGTGCAACACCGAACGCATGCGGGAGTGAAGTGATAAATGGGCAGAATAACGGCTGAGTCCTTTTGAATCGGATGGCTTGCGCACACGTCTTAGCAGACGACTGCAGAAATTATGGTGAAGGAGAGCCGTAGTACATTAGGTCACGTCTCAAAGTACGGCCAATAAATGGAAAAGCAGTCCATAAATTTAGAATGATCATGGAACCGTTAGAAATGAATAGGGTGTGTGGAATAACGTCGGTGGAAGAGGATTGGTATGGTGCTTGTGGTATCAAATCATTGCATTTAGTGGAACTTGCCATGGTTTAAATAACTATGCATAGTAATGACATTGAATTGTTATTTGGTAGAGATTTTTGATCATACCTTTGGAAGTTTATCATCTCTTGATTAAGGTTTCTGACCCATGGTTGTTCTTTGATCTTGAAGATGCCCCATGTCTTTGCTGCACTTGGTGATGATGACACTAACCTTTGACTGTGATTTTTTTGAAAACAGAGTGATGCCGGCTGTGGAGACAGAGTGATGCTGGCTGCGGAAATTGTTTCTGGCTGCGGAAACTGGTTCTAGCTGTGGAAACGGTTTCCAGCTGCGGAAACTAAGACAACACCCCTTTAACTGCACAAAGATAGTTAGAGAAGAACTAACTGAATAAAATAGTCCTGAGAGGGACTTTTATTGATGAAATGAGTGGAATGAGATGGAAATGGAGTGGAGTGAAGTGGAATGGAGATGAAAATGAGATGGAGGTGAAATGAAATGACAAGTGAAGTGGAGTGAAGATGGAAAGAGAGAGAGATTTTTTTTTTTGGAAAATATAGAGTGTCAGGTGCCCCTGATTTTCACTCTACATTTTCTGTATAAGACTGCCAATCTATGATTGGTTTTCAGGCTTATACAAAAGATTTTTCTTTTTTTTTTTTTTCAACTGAAAGAAACAAAGACTAGGTTGATGGAGGAGAAGGATTCCTCTCCACCAGCCTCATTGCAGAATTTTTTTGAAACATTTTGACAAAGTCCTCTTTTGAGAGTGGCTTATGATAAATTTTCAATCGGTGGCCATTCCCAATGAGAGGAGTTTGAAACTCATCAATAGTCTTGACTCAAACTGCTCCATTGCTAAATACTTCATCAATCTCATATGGTCCAAGCCAATGAGTCTGAAATTTTCCTTTGAAGTCTTTAAACTTGGAATCAAACAGTAGCGCCCAATCTCCCTTTTGAAACTTTCTCTCTTTGATATATCTGTCATGCCACTTAGTTCTTTGGTGCTGAACTAGATCAGTCCTTAAAATTTCATCTTGTCTTATTTCATCTAGCTCATTCAGCTGCTCCATTCTATGCTTTTGGGCTTCTGATAGATTCATCCCCAACTGAACTGCCATCTTGAAGGTCTTGACTTGAAACTCAATGGGGAGCAGGACTTCTTTCCCATAAACAAGTTCATAGGGAGAATGTCCTATTGTGTTCCTCCATGTAGTTCTATAGGCCCATAAGGCTTCAGGAAGCCTTTCTGCCCAATCTCTTCTGTGGAGATGAACAGTTTTGGTGATGATGCTCTCAAGAACTTTGTTTGTAGATTCCACTTGACCATTTGCTTGCGGATGGTACGGAGTAGATTTTTTGTGCTTGATTTTGTATTCTTCCATCAGCTTCTCCATCAAGTTAGATGTAAATTGACTTCCCTGATCTGTCACAATTTCTCTTGGGACACCAAAACGAGTAAAAATATCCTCAAAAAGAAATTGAACAACTGAATTTTCAGTGGCAGAAGGCAATGCCTTGGCTTCTACCCATTTAGTGACATAATCAGTGCAAACCAATATATACTTCTTTTGTTTAGATGGTGGATTAATGGGTCCAATGAAATCTAAAGCCCATTTTTCAAAGGGTTCGATGAGTACCTGTGGCTGTAATGGCATTTCATTTGAAAGAGTTGGTCTCCCAACTCTTTGGCAGCTGTCACACCTTCTAACATATTGTTTTGCATCTTTGAAGAGAGAAGGCCAATAATATCCGAAAGAAAGGATTTTATAGGTCGTCCTCTTGTCAGCAAAGTGTCCACCGCACGGTTCATCATGAAATGCCTTAAGGATGTCAGGCATTTCATCTTCCCGAACACATCTTCTGATCACACAATCTAGCCCTGTTTTAAACAATTCATTAGAAATCCATGAATAATTTGAACTCTCCTGAATGATTTTCCTTTTCTCATTAGGAAATAAGTGTGGAGGTAGCTTCCCTGTAACCAAATAGTTAGCAATATCTGCATACCAAGGAGTTTTAGTAGTTACTGCAAACAAATATTCATCTGGAAACTTATCCTCTACAGGAGAATCTTCGTTAGTATTTTGGATTCTAGACAAGAAATCAGCTACTGTATTTTGTTTCCCTGGTCTATCTAACACAGTAATATTGAATTCTTATAAAAGTAAAAGCCATCTTGTAACTCTGCCATTAGTAACAGGTTTTTTCATGAGATATCTAATTGCAGAATGATCAGTATGGACAAAAGTTTCATAGCCTGTTATATAATGTCTAAACTTGTTGATTTCATGAACAACGGCTAAGAACTCTTTTTCAGTCACAGTATAATTTAACTCAGTAGGAGCCAAATTTTTACTGGTGTAGTAAATGGCATAAGGAACTAAATCCTTTTGACCCAACACAGCTCCTAGAGCTGTATCTGAAGCATCTGTAGAAATATGGAAAAGAAGTTTCCAATTTGGCCCTCTCAAAATGGGTGCTTCAGATATTCTTGTTTTCAAAGTTTCAAATGCAGATTGACAGTCAGGATCCCAATTGAATTCACAGTATTTTGTACATAATTTGAAGAGCGGAGATGATATCTTGGTGAAGTTTTCAATAAATCTCCTATAATATCCAGTAAATCCAAGAAAACTTCTAACATCTTTTTGACAATTTGGAATAGGTAACTTGGAGATGACTTCAACTTTTGATCTATCAACTTTAATCCCATCTCTTGAAATATGATGTCCTAAAATAATCCCTTCAGTAAACATCATAAAACATTTTTCATGACTTAATGAAAGATTTGTTTCTTTACATCTTATAAAGACTTTTTCCAAACTTTCTAATGCCTCTTCAAATGAATTACCATAAACTGTAAAATCATCCATATAGACCTCTACACAATCATGAATTAGATCAGAAAAGATTCCTAGTACTGCCCTTTGAAATGTTGCAGGTGCATTACATAATCCAAAAGGAAGTACTCGGTAAGCAAAAGTTCCCCATGGACAGGTAAATATGGTCTTGTCCTGATCTTCAGGTGCTACCTGAATCTGATTGTATCCACTAAAACCATCCAAAAATGAGAAATACTTTTTGCCTGCTAAAGTATCTAGTACTTGATCAATAAAGGGTAAAGGAAAGTGATCCTTCAAAGTTGCTTTGTTCAATTCCCTATAATCAATGCAAACCCTCCATTTACCATTCTTTTTAGGTACTATAACCAAAGGAGAAACCCACCGCTATCTGAAATGGGGTAAATGAAGTTTACATTAAGTAACTTTTGGAGCTCTTCTTTCACTATCTCCCTAAGGTTTGGATTCATCCTTCTTTGAGGTTTTCTGATTGGTCTACTGTTTTCCTCAATGTAGATGTGATGAATGCAAGTCTTAGGGTCAAAACCTTTCATATCGGTATACTCCCATGCAAATGCAATAGAATGTTTTTGCAAGATTTTGGTTAGCTCCCCCTGTTGTGATTTTTCCAAGTTTCTGTTGATATTCAATGTTTTTCCTGGAAAAATATCAATGGCAGAACTACCAAACTCTTCCATAGAGAAAAGAGACATTTGTCTAGATGATAGACACTCAATGTCAGAATCCAACTGAAATTGTGTGTGGTCATATTCTGAAGATGGTTCAATGTTTTCTAATGTGTTCAGAATTTGACTATCTTCACTGATTTCAGAAATGGTAAAGACAGGTTGTATGGTATCTTCATCATCAACCCACTCATTATCTCCTATTTCTGTGATTTCTTTTGCTGGAGGATACAGATTGAACTTCTTTGTCGAATTACCATTAGAAATATACATATCCCCAGACCTACTGTTGGCATTATGATTCAAGTGTTGTCCTTGATGGCAACTCACTCAGAGGTTGGTACAGGTGCTCAGAGGTTGGTACAGGTGATGGCAACTTAATCAGAGGACAGATCTTAGTACAGCATGCCAAGAAAGTTCATACACGCAGGTTCGTCAAGCCCAAGTCGCGTATACAAGCAGGTTCACTATATACCAAGTTGCGTATACGCAGGTTCTCTATATATCAAGTCACGTGTACACGCAGGTTGGCTTCAGTAAAAGAGCGTGTATGTGGAAAAGTACCTTTGGTCCATGGCGGTTAGTCCTTGGAAGTTGTGCTTATGGTTTCGGACCATGGTGTCTCGACGGGCGTGTCGATCCCTCGTTTTGAGGTTGATGGTATTGTGTTACTATGGTTTTGGACCGTGGTATTGTGAAGTACCTAAGGCTATATAAGGAGAATATCATTAGGCAAAGGAGTAAGCAATTTGGGTGTCTGACGAAGTGAGAAGATCTGGTATTGCTGGTTATCTGTTCGGGACGCTTGGCAAGGGTCGGATCTGACAGTGAAGGTATAAGTAATTATTTCTAGATCTGCACGCGGGTTGCCTTTGCTGAAAGCGCGTATACATGCGGTTTTGGTACAGTGAAGTAGCGTATGCATAATAAGATTTGATATTTCAGGTTGCTGCTGATTCTGGTGGTTGTTGCAGAGTTCTGGGCTCTGGTTTGGGTTCTGTGATCTTGATGACAGGGTTTCAGTGATTCACTATTGGGTTGTTTAATGAATTATGATGCAAGTATAAGTTGATGATTTTATTGCAGTAATGTTTGTTGTGTACTCTTGGATCCAGTCTGAAAATTGATGAAACGTGGTCCCTGAAGGAAAGAAGGTTGTAGGGTCAGCACCTACGTACTAGTAAATGGATCGGCTAGTACAAGAGCTAAGGGGGTTGTAGCTCCCTTCCAGAAGTAGTTGGAAAACGAGAGAGGGTTGTAGCCCTCTGTAGGTTGTAGCCTGCGTACTGGTAAAGGACTGCACCAGTACATTGTAAAAGAAGTTTCTTATTAAAGAAGAAAGAGACGAATTGCAGCAGGTGGTTTTCACCCACATTGGATTTCCACCTTATATCATGGTGTTCATGTGTGTGGCTCTTGTGTGATTTTCTGTTCTGTTATTCTGCACCTGTTTACTGTTAATATGCTTAGTAATGTTCTGATGCATTTATTGAAGATTAAGCTAACTGAATTATAAGATCTCTAGATATACGCGAGTTTCATTAGACACAGTAGCGTGTACACGCGGGTTCACTTAATTGAAGTAGCGTATATGTCTCTGAGTATGAAATTGGAAAGTTTTTACTGATCTGATAATACTGATTCACCCCCCCCCCTCTCAGTATTATTTCCAACAATTGGTATCAGAGCCGGTCCTTCAGAGGAAGCTTGATCGCTTGAAGGAAAAGATCCATCAGAATGGCTAATCCAGAAAGAGAGGCACACATCAGGCCACCAGTCTTTGACGGGAACAATTTTACTCACTGGAAGATAAGAACCACTGCATATCTACAATCACTTGGAGCAGAAATTTGGGGAATCGTAGAAGGAGGATACAAATTCCCATCAGCAACCCCTACAGATCCAGCAGAGAAAAAGCAATATGAGCTCAATGCCAAAGTTGTTACTGTCCTATTGAGTAGTTTGACACAATCAAAATTTATGAAGATCATGCATTTCAAATCAACTAAGGAAATATGGGACAAAATCGTCACAAGCTACGAAGGAGATGATCAGGTAAAAAGAGCAAAGCTTCAAACTCTCAGAATCCGGTATGAAACTCTTAAGATGCATAGTAATGAAAGAATAGCTAATTATTTCTTGCGTATGGATGATATTGTGAATTGTATGAGGGATCTGGGTGAAGAATTTGAGGAAGTTGTCTTAGTTGAAAAGGTTTTGAGATCTCTGTCTGCTAAATTTGATTCTAAAGTATCTGCCATAGAAGAAAAGGAGAATGTGCAGAAAATGACCATGTCACAGCTTCACGGGATCTTAACTGCTTTTGAAATGCGACAAGAGGTACCACCAGAAGCCGCATTCGAAGTGTTAGAGGAAAAAGATGAGGTAAATTTTGTCAAGAATCTTGAACGGGGAACTGGACGGTTCAAAGGTAAGCTACCTTTCAAATGTTTTCTATGTGGTAGAGTTGGTCACTATGCTGCTAGATGCCCTCATAACAAAGGAAAGATATCTGAAGAATATGGTAGAAGCTATTATACCCATATTACAAGTCCATTCAATGATAGTGAGGATATTAGAAGTCTCATGGCACATGAAAAGAAGAATTCTTCATCCAATAATAGCAAAGATATTAAAAGTCTCATGGCACATGAAAAGAAGAATGCAGAAACTGAAGAAGTTACCAAATTAAATGAACAATTGGAGACCGTAACCAGGGTAAGGGAGAAATTGCAGGATGTAGTAAAGGATCAGAGCATAACTATTCAAAGGCTTGAATCAAAGATCCTCTCTCTAAAAGAAGATCTTAAAAAATCAAGAGAACAGAACAAAGAAGCTCTTGAAGATCAAGAACATGAAGTGATCAAACTAAAGCGACAAGTGGAAGAAGGAAGAAAAGCTGAAGAAGACCTAAGGAATCAATATCTGAAAAAGGAAGAACAACATCAAGTTGAGGTAAATATCTTGAAAGGTAAAATAGAAGAAAAGGATAAGCTTTTATGATTTCAAGATAGTACTAAAGTCTTGGATGATATTCTTAATAGTCAAAGGTCTCCTGCTATCAAGACTGGTCTTGGTTTTCATGAATATGTTGAAGGTGAATCTAGTTCACAAGGTGAGGCAAGAAACTCTAATGAGAAACCTGAAATGCTCAACAAGGAACAACCAAGGAAAGAAATTCCTCAAGGAAGATCCTTTACTCCTAACTATGGACGTGATAGACGATTATTTCCTCCACTGAATAATGTTGAATGTTATGTATGTCATAATCTTGGACATGTTGCAGCCATATCTAGAAGTAGAATGGTTCAAGAAAGATCATCGCATCCCAGGTATTTCAGAGGATATTGCTTTGCCTGCAATGCATATGGACACAAAGCAATTGATTGTGATAGAAGGAACATGAAAAATGTAAGGTGTTATACATGCAACAACTATGGGCATAAAGCAAGGGAATGCAGGAGCAGATTTCAAAATTCAAAACAAGAGGACCATACATCATCACAGTTCCAGGAACTGAAGAAGACAGAGACAGAAAGGTGTGGCATAATTCAGACAGCTGACATAACAGACACAGGGGAATCTGAAAGTGATGAAATTCAGTATTCCATCCTGCATACGCTGATATAATGAAGACAAGTCGCGTATATACGCGAGTTACAGGCTGCAAAATCGCGTATATGAAGAAAGGGCAACAGAACAGACCCAGGTTCAGTCACGGTTGGCTCAGGCTCAGGGGGAGCAGAACAGACTCAGGAAATGGTTCAGTCATGGTTGGCTCACACTCAGGGGGAGCATATACTTCAAATAATTCATTGTTGGCATTATGGTTAGAAGTGGCTGATGAAACTAAATGATACATCTTGTTGTTTGATCAAAGGAATAGTATTGCAGGCTGATGCTTATGGTACAGATCTGAATGGCTGGTCTTAGAACCTACATATGCTCAGGGGGAGCGTGGATAGATTGGTACACTTTGGCATAAACAAAGGGGGAGCCAAATCAGAAACTTCAGCATGTACTCAGGGAGAGTATGGACAACAGTATGGACAGCAGAAGGTATGCCAAAGAAGAAAATATCTTGGTCCGCCCTTTGCCCTTGATGTCAAAGGGGGAGAGTGACTTGGTGTGGTGGTTTCCATCAAGTCCAAAGGGGGAGATTGTTGGCATTATGATTCAAGTGTTGTCCTTGATGGCAACTCACTCAGAGGTTGGTACAGGTGCTCAGAGGTTGGTACAGGTGCTTAGAGGTTGATACAGGTGATGGCAACTTAATCAGAGGACAGATCTTAGTACAGCATGCCAAGAAAGTTCATACACGCAGGTTCGTCAAGCCCAAGTCGCGTATACAAGCAGGTTCACTATATACCAAGTTGCGTATACGCAGGTTCTCTATATATCAAGTCGCGTGTACACGCAGGTTGGCTTCAGTAAAAGAGCGTGTATGTGGAAAAGTACCTTTGGTCCGTGGCGGTTAGTCCTTGGAAGTTGTGCCTATGGTTTCGGACCATGGTGTCTCGACAGGCGTGTCGATCCCTCGTTTTGAGGTTGATGGTATTGTGTTACTATGGTTTTGGACCGTGGTATTGTGAAGTACCTAAGGCTATATAAGGAGAAGATCATTAGGCAAAGGAGTAAGCAATTTGGGTGTCTGACGAAGTGAGAAGATCTGGTATTGCTGGTTATCTGTTCGGGACGCTTGGCAAGGGTTGGATCTGACAGCGAAGGTATAAGTAATTATTTATAGATCTGCACGTGGGTTGCCTTTGGTGAAAGCGCGTATACACACGGTTTTGGTACAGTGAAGTAGCGTATGCATAATAAGATTTGATATTTCAGGTTGCTGCTGATTCTGGTGGTTGTTGCAGAGTTCTGGGCTCTGGTTTGGGTTCTGTGATCTTGATGACAGGGTTTCAGTGATTCACTATTGGGTTGTTTAATGAATTATGATGCAAGTATAAGTTGATGATTGTATTGCAGTAATGTTTGTTGTGTACTCTTGGATCCAGTCTGAAAATTGATGAATCGTGGTCCCTGAAGGAAAGAAGGTTGTAGGGTCAGCACCTACGTACTAGTAAATGGATCGGCTAGTACAAGAGCTGAGGGGGTTGTAGCTCCCTTCCAGAAGTAGTTGGAAAACGAGAGAGGGTTGTAGCCCTCTGCAGGTTGTAGCCTGCGTACTGGTAAAGGACTGCACCAGTACATTGTAAAAGAAGTTTCTTATTAAAGAAGAAAGAGACGAATTGCAGCAGGTGGTTTTCACCCACATTGGGTTTCCACCTTATATCATGGTGTTCATGTGTGTGGCTCTTGTGTGATGTTCTGTTCTGTTATTCTGCACCTGTTTACTGTTAATATGCTTAATAATGTTCTGATGCATTTACTGAAGATTAAGCTAACTGAATTATAAGATCTCTAGATATACGCGAATTTCATTAGACACAGTAGCGTGTACACGCGGGTTCACTTAATTGAAGTAGCGTATATGTCTCTGAGTATGAAATTGGAAAGTTTTTACTGATCTGATAATACTGATTCACCCCCCCTCTCAGTGTTATTTCCAACACCTACAACTTATGAAAGCATCAGCTGTGGCTAGCCAAGGTCTTCCTAAAATAAGAGGATGTCCTCCTAGATTACTCTTGGGAGTTAAAATCATAAAATCTACTGGATATTCCCAACAGTCTAAGGAGACTGGAATGTCTTCTAATACACCATCTAGTTTAATAATTGATCGATCTGCAAGTTGCAATAAAGTAGGTGTAAAAAGAAGATTAGGAAGTTTTAGCTGTTCCATAGTATGTCTACTCATGATGTTGATAGCAGCCCCTAAATCAATCAAAGTATTTGGTATTTCTACCCCATTGATATGTGTTTTGACAATTGGACTACCGGGATCTACATATTTCTGCATAGTAATTTTTCCCATCATGATATCTGTAATTTTCCCTACCAGGTGGATTCTTTCGGTATCTCTTGGTTTCCTTCCTGGTCTTTTAAGACTCAACTCCTTTATTGTTTTTGCTAGAATAGGAATCTCTTTAATGGCTTGTAACAAGGGAATCTTGATACATACATTCTTCAATTCATCTAGAAAATTATAGTCAGGCAACCAAATTTGTTTTTCCACTCCTTTATCAATTTGTAATCTTTCAGGAAAAGGAGGTGTGGATAAAGATGCAGGTTGCTCAACTATGGGAGTTGTGGGGGTTAATTCTTTTTCTTTTTCTTTTTGTGTGTTTGGGTTTTGAAGAGATGCTTCAGAACCCTTATTGGCTTCAAGAGACTCTTCCTCAAAAATGCTTTGCTTTTGAGCATTTATAGAAGGCTTATCTAGAACTCTACCTGATCTGAGTTGTACTTCATTGAGAGGAACAATCATATAGGTAGGAAATTGTTGACCTTCCATCATGTAAGAATTTTGAGGGTTTTTATTATTGGGGTTTGGCAATGGCTGAGAAGGAAGTTGATTTGAATTCTGTTGGAATGGAAGCAAGAGTTGAGAATTTGGATTCTGTTGAGAAGGTTGTTGTTGTGGAAATGGCAATGATAGTTGTGGATTTTGATTTGGAATTTGTGGAGCTTGTTGGTTTTGAAAAGATGGAGGATATTGGTAAAATTGAGCAAATCTCCCATAAGGATTTTGCATACCTTGTACCCATGATTGAAAAGGATTTTGAGGTTGGGACCAAGGTTGTTGCCAAGGATTCCAATTTGGTGGGGGTTGAAAATTCATAGAGTTGTTAAACCCTTGATTTTGTTGCCCCTGCCAAGGTATCCTTGCAACAAAACAGAGAGATTCGATTGTATTTGGATCTTCTTGAAAGACAGATTTGAGCCCATGAATTGAAGGACAATCCTTGGTCTCATGATTCTCTGAACAAATTACACATGTTTCTACAACTTTTGCATCCAAGGGACATTCCCTTAGAGCATGTTTCTTCCTACACTTTGGGCAAAAGATGGCCAAAGCCTCAGCTTCTGCTTTCTGCTTATTGTGAATCTTAAGGGTGTCTAGTTGCTCACTAAGACTCCCTAAGATGTCAGTTTTGAATTCATCAAGCATGTTGCCAATCTCAGCGCTACTTACTGATCCAGTTGCAGATTTGTTTGCTCTGATGAGAGAAGGATCTCTAGGCCCTTTTTGAGTTTTAGATTTCCCTCTTGAGAGATGGACACATAGCTCTGCTATATCATTGAGTCAAAGTTGAGATATATCTCCCTTCCCCATCATGTTCAAAATATCTATCCATTCATCTCTAATGGCTTTTAATAGAAGGGCTTTCAAGGTCTCCTCATCTAAGTTACTCATTTTTGCTCTTTTCAGGTTGTATTGAAATATTTCAAGTAAATCCTCCAAGTTTTCATCTTCTCTTTGCATCATTTTGAATACCTCATCCTTGTGATTGGTGGGCATACAATAGTCCAGATACCTATCCAAAAATGTTTGTTTCATATCATTCCAAGACCTAATGGATTGAGTGAGTAATCCCATGAACCATTTCAAGGCTGCTCCTTTCAATGTTGAAGGAAACGGTTTGAGTTTTTGAGAGTCTTCCAGATAATCATAAGTTCGACACATGACTTCAAACTCAAATAGAAATGTTTCAGGGTCCTCATCCCTTAACCCATGGAAGTTTGGGAGGACAGATGGTGAGATGTTTTTCATTGTGGCTCAGGCGTCCTCATCGACTATAGGAAATCCGAATGAGTTATCTCCATCCCTATTTCCCCCAATATTACCTCTACCTCCTCCATTGTTTCCTCCTCCTCCTCCTCCTCTACCTCTACCTCTACCAAATCCAGTTGCTCCTTCCTCTGTCATGGTAGTTTCCCTGGAGACTTCAGAGTCTTCTGGTTCTTCTACTAAGGGTGAACGAGAAGGAATTTCCCCATCTTCTTCTTCAGATGATTCTACTTCTTCAATTACAATTGGTCTCTCTGTAGAAGGAAGGAAATGATCTCTTTCTAATTCATATTCGATGGAAGGTGTGGGAGAGTCGGCTCCTGCCTCTTGAATTCCAGGAATCCTAGGGCTAGGAGTGTAAGTTGGAGATGATGGAGGTGTCTCTTGTCTTTTCCTTGAAGTAGATGGACATGTAAAAATCGAACTCTTGGCTCTAGCTAAAAACCTTCCCCTAGAATCTCTTGCTCTATGCATGTCATTTTTTATTTTTCTTCAAGTCGGGGTAATAATTCTCTTTCTGATCTTCCAGGTCACTCTAGGTGCAAGAAGAGAGCATACTCAAGAAACTATTAAACCAATAACTTTCTCTTTTCTGATCCTCCAGATCACACTAAGTGCAAGAGGAGAGCATACTTTAAGAGGTTATCAATTTTCCTTCCTTGAAATTTTCTTGTTTTTTTTTTAAAGAATCTGGCTACCTAATTTCACTTCCCCGGCAACGGCGCCAAAATGTTTGGTCAATTTAGTGTGATATAAATTGCTATTTATAATGTCAACCAGGGGTTCGTAAACTGACGAAGTGAAGTGTGCTATATGTACTAGATAACCATTTCCTTAGTCTTTTGTCGTTTTTAGTTTTTTTAAGTTTGTTTTTGAATTTATATTTTCCTAATGTGGGATGATGAAAAGGTGATAAAGCAAGTGAAATGTGGATGATTATGGTGATCTCTAAGTGATTTTCAAAACTTAAAAGAAAGAAAGCTTTTTAAAATAAATGCAATGAAATCAATTCTTCAAAAGAAATAAAGACATCAAACAATGAACTATGACATCAGCCCAGTATCTTTGTTGCTGAATGAAAATGAAAGTGAAATTTACACTAAATCAATGAAAAGTAAGAACAACTAGTCCACACTATTTCAACTCTTCAACTCAATCTTCCTTGTGAAAAGATATCATGAAATTTTAAGCAATGTGAAATCTAAAAGAAGTTAAACTGCATAAAAGAAACTAATCACACTACTTTAACTTTCTTGACCTTTTGCCTTTCAGCTTAATTTACCCTGTGAGAAATAGTCATGAACAAGTCAAGCAATGTGAGATCTAAAGCAAACTAAATCAAGCTATAATGAGTGATATTCTGGTTCCTAATAAAGTTATTTGATTATAGAAAGGAACCATTAGCAGATGAATAGCATGATATCTAAGAGCAGAAAATAAATGTACAACTTAAGGAAACGACAATATTGGAAATCAAACTTCAGAAAACAAGATTCAGCGACAAAGACAAGATGATCTCGTATGCCAATAGTTATAGAAAGAAAAGGTGAAAAATTTCCCCGGGCTGCCTAAGAACACCTGCAAAAACACTGATCAGTTGTAACCATAAAAGAGCAGCAATGAAAATGTAAATCAACAGAAATAAAAAAGCTTTGTTATGTACAGCTAATATACATGTTGAAATAAAACGCAACATTTAAATGACAACTGTACAGCTAATATACATGAACAGGAAAAAGTAATGCAAGAGTTAAAAGACAATTGTACAAGGCTTCAGTAAGCAGGGGCCCTCTGCCACTTCAACCAATTCAACGAATAGCTACAATCTTAAATTTAAACCAGTCTTCTCATATATTAAATAGCAACATAAAAGTGCAGTGGGGAAATACAACAGCTTCGGATTACATTACCAAAAAGATTAACTTGTACAGCGTTCATGGATGCATTATTTATAAGGAAAGAAAGCTAAACAGATTAACTAAATGTACGCTATTAACCACGCTGCCAGAGACACGTAAATCCTCTTCAGCCCGGATCTAGGTAACTGTCATCATGTTTATTAAATCTGAGAGGTATGGCTGTTCGATTCACGCTATCAGGATGTCTTCATGGCTAAGGATTGTGCCACGTAGCTTCACGTGCTCAAAAATAGAGCTATGCAGAGTCATGCCACCGCTGAACACTTTCGTTGAATATCCTTTGCCCCTTGTTTGACCGCGGGCTTTTATGGCCGTGCTGGATGATATGGAGGGACACGATCCATGTCCTTGACTCCTGTAACTTGCCCATGTGGCTCATTTCTTGAGAGGACACCTGTAGCATGGTGTTTGACAAAACAGCTGCGGAATCCTGTGCTGGCTGCAGAAACCTGGGTCAGCTGCGGAAACCTGTAATGGCTGCGGAAATTGAGAAGCTTCCGCAGCTGTCTGAACAAAATTCTAAACCAAACAACAGTCATCAGCGTAGTTAGAAAACCATGTCAAAAGCTCATTTTTAAACTAAAATACAATGATTTAATCAACTTGGTGGATAAAATGAGTGGAAAAGAAGGCTGAGAGGGTGTATGGGAAGGTGCAGGTTCGAGGCTCAACACAAATGTTCCCCATGGACAAATGAAAGCCGTTTTGGGTTGATCGACAGGTAGAATATTGATTTGATTGTATCCGGAAAAACCGTCCATGAAGGAAAATAATTCACTGCCGGCACAATCATCAATGATTTGATCGATATAGGGAGTTGGGTAATTGTCCTTTGGACAGGCTCGATTAATGTCCCTATAGTCGATGCATATTCTTATTGTTCCCTGCTTTTTGTTAACCAGAACAATATTCGATACCCAATCCATTAACGGGATCGGATAATGAAACCTGCTTTCAATAATTTTTCAACTTCTGCTTTAATTGCAGCAGCTTTTCATGGGTGAATCTAACGCAAACGTTGCCGGAAGGGTTTAGCATCCGGGTAAGTCTTGATCTCATGAACAACAATCGCAGGATCAATTCCTGGCATTTCCTCATAGGACCAGGCAAACACGTGGCGGAATTCTTGAAATAGGGCCTTATATAGTCGAATTTCGTCATTTGTACACGAGGCACCTATATGAATGTTCTCAATAATTCCGGGCTTAACCGAAATGTCAATAGGAATAGTTCGAGAGATGTTTCCCAAATTTAACTCTGAATCAAGATGTTTCATTGGATTCTGAGGTTCCTTGACATATTCAGTTGTAAAAATTGATGAGAAATCATTTTCAAAACGATCATCCTCAGGTAAAAACGAATATCTGTGATGGAGATCTTCCCATGGTAAATCATCTACACATAGGATTTCACGAATTTGCTCATCAGAGTGAACAAGTTCAGAAAATGTGGTTAAATCCAAGGTTGATGTGAAAAGTGATTCCTCACGGACCACATTCATGAAGTCAATTTCGGTTGAAGATGGGTCGGCAAACGACTGCACGACTTCATAGGCAATTTCATATGGACTCATAGGCATGGCATCACCAAAAGAGTCTATCTCAGATTCAAAAGGAATGATCCAAGGATCATCATAAATAATGGTGTCTGATGTAATCATATGAATGGTTGCAAATGAAGACGATGTGTTGATTGGAGGAAAAGGAAAAGTTCCCAGTAAACCAACATCTTTAACTAGTCCTACTCCAACATCCTTATATGGGATAGTTGTTTTACCACCATGCTGAATACTCTCCGAAGAGGCTGGGTCGGATGAAAAGTAAGCCAGATGGTCTATTGTTACGATCTTTCCATTATGTGGAAACTTTATTACTCGAAAGACCGATGAAACGACCACTGTCATAGCGTAAGACCAACTTCGACCCAAGAGAAGGTTGTAATCTAGAGGGGCATCAACCACCTCCACATCTAGACTAACGGTTTTTCCTTCAACCCCTATAGGCAAATCCTGTAGAATGCCAAAAGGATGAAAACCACAACCATCAAAGGCCTTTAGAATCGTCGGGGATTGATTTAGTGAAGGAGAACCAAGCGATCTCCAACACTGTATCGACATAATACATCTTGAGGCTCCATCATCAATTACAGTCTGATGAATATGTCTGTTTTTTACTATCACTGGAATCTGGAAAGCCATTTGATGAGGCAACCACGGTGTACTATTTTCTAGATCGAAGATTATTAGGTTCGGGTCCTAAACATCAACAGCTCCTATAGCCGACAAAAGTAATTTACGCTGTGCTAGACATGATTGCAGCACTTCCAAAGCTGACATTGCTGAGGGTGAAATAGCTAAATCCTCAACAATGTTATAATTCTGAGCCGCTCTCGCATGTGGATTGAAAGTTGAATTTCGAAGTATACCCTTGGCAGGTGGTTTGATTACCAAGTGTGGATTAGGTTTCTCGATCTGTAGTGGATCGGAACCGGGAGCTGAGGTTGATGGATTAGAATGAGAAGATTCTGCCTCTTTACCATCAACAAGACTTTTACTACCATAATCTTGCGATCGAGTCGCAATCCTAACATGGGACATCATCAGTATGGGTTCTTCATTGGCATTCAAGGATGAACCTATCATCTTACTGTCTTGAGCTGGAAAAGGATCCTTCAAAATAGCAGGAGTTTGGGAACCCTTGACAATCTTCGCAACCTCTGCACAATGAGGGTAGTCTCTTGTAAAATGTTCGTCGTCACAAATGAGACAAGGATAACGAGGTTTGCATTTTTCATCTTTCTATTCCGCTTTTTCAGGTTTCTCCTTTGAACTTTTGTCCATTTTATTCTTCTTCTTTCCTTTCTTCTTCCCACCAGATTTTGATTTGGCTGTAGATGAATCTACAACCTGAATATCGGCGGAAATCTCTGCAGAAGAATCTCCAGTTGGGGAATTAGGCAAGGTTATGATAGGGGAAGAATTTTTGGAAGACTTCTTCTTACTTTTAGTGTTAACCGTACCAATCATACCATCGGCGGCATGAGATCCTGAAGGAGCTGTAGCGATTTGATTTTGCTTGGGAAGATCGGGGATTTTTTCGTGTAACGTACCTGACCGAGTATAGACCAAGTCAAGGTACTGTGCTTGAGCAATCACTTGCTCCTCAGTAACAACTCTGGCTTTAGCAACATCTTCAGTGATCTTTGGCAACAAAGATTTTACAAACCACTCAGCCAAGATCTGATATGGAATAAATATCTTCACTAAACGTCGTCGACGTCTCCACTCATGAATATGATCTGAAATGTAAGTGGATGTCGATTGTTTTAGCGAAGTTAACAATTCCGTGACATTGTCATATCGGACTGGCAACTGAAAATGAGTTAAAAACGAGGTAGCTAACTGACTAAAATTATAAAAAGTGCCTCACGGTAACTCAATGTACCACTTGGCCGCGAGACCAATTAGAGTGCGCTGGAAAAGTCTAAGACGGATTGAATCATCTGAAATGGAGTTAGACGCACACTAGAGGTGGTAAGTCATCACATGGTTCGATGAGTCCTCTCCTGATTTACCTTCGAACTTGGGAATGTCACTAGGCAACTTATTCGGCATTGGCGGCTAAAACGGAAGATAATTAATGGGATCATTCATTAGGCGTGACAATTCAAGCAAGTCCAAAGTTGGGATAAATGGTAACTGCCAATTAGGATCCCTAAAACTCTGGGTCATGAGACCAGCTCCAGGAGGAGGATATCCAGGATAACTAGGAATAGAATCACGTTCGGGATATTGTATCCTCCCGGAAAACTAGGATTAACCGGACCATACTGGGGTTGTTGAGGTTGTTGATAAGTGTACCCAGGGTACGGTTGATACTGATAAACTGGCTACTGCACAACAGGACCGAATTGGTATTGTCCCTGGTACGGTTGATAAGTGAATTGTGGTTGACTTGTGACAACCGTACCTAAACCAGGTTGTCCTACAGGCATCTGAACCGAAGTTTGAATCATAGATCCAGACTGTGGTAAAGATGTCTAAGGAGTAGATACAGGAACAGTAGAAACCAGAGCTGTTGATACTCCAGAAGTAGGTGGGGTAGATTGAACAGATGTTGCGGCAGTTGTAGCAGTCATTTGAGGTGGAGTATGAGGTGTACTAGGCCCAGGCTGAGAAACTACCGAAGGTACAGAAGTTTGAATGTTAGACTGGACTGGTTGCTAGGGTGAACCAGAAACTAGGGGTTGTCCAGTTTGAGATGACAACTATACACTTGGCTGCAACACCTGTTGGGCTTGCGATGGATCCCACACTATATTCATTCCGGGGTACTAACCCATAACTGGTTGAGAATACTGAGGACCATAACCGGATTGAGGGTAGGATTGATAATTGAAAGGTACATTTCCCGTTCCTTGAACATACATTTGACCGGAGGGTGGTTGGAAACCTTGGTTCGAGTATTGACATTGGCGTTGATACCCTTGAGGCACATACTGATACTGGGGTTGACCTTGAGGTATAAATTGATACTGGGGTTGTGTTAAAATTGGCAACCAGGGAAAAACTTCATGTGGGTCATCTTATTCATGGCTAATAATATTTTTAATAGATTCCTCTCATCGAGAGGTGTAGGATTGATATAAAGATCATGCAATCCCGATAAGTATTCATGGAGTTATGAATTTATTTTGATTATGGAATTATTATCAAGCCGGCCTACAACTCATGTAGGCTCAGAAGCCCAACAGTCGCATCTATTCACCCACCAACGTTGTGTATAAATATAAGAGGACTTTTCCTCATTTAGACTCACTCATCTCATCACATCTCTCTCTCTCTCTACTGCGCAAATATGAGTCTCTTCTCTACTGCGCTGAAATGGGTCTCTCTCTCTCACACATGTGAAGCCGGAAGCTGTTGAATTTGAAGCTGCAACTGCAGAAGTAAAGATTGACTTGCATGGCCTAGAATATCTCCTCTTTGGAACTACGTTGTAGGTTCATCTGAACCTCCTTTGAAAGCCACAACTTTTGGTGGTGGAATGAAGTCAATCCGACGAACGGTTTGCAAGATAACGACTGCCCTATTTTGAAGCCGGAAACTGCTGAAACTAAAGCTGCAACTGCAGAAGTAAAAATTGACTTGCGTGGCCTAGAAGATCTCCTCATCTGAACTGCACTATAGGTTCATCTGAAACTCCTTTGGAAGCCGCAACTTTTGGTGGTGGAATGAAGTAAATCCGACGAATGGTTTGCAAGATATCGACTGCCCTAGTTTGAAGCCGGAAACTGCTGAAACTGAAGCTGTAACTGCAGAAGTAAAGATTGACTTGCGTGGCCTAGAAGATCTCCTCATCTGAACTGCACTGTAGGTTCATTTGAACCTCCTCTGGAAGTTGAAACTTTTGGTGGTGGAATGAAGTCAATCCGACTATCGGTTTGTGAGATATGGTCTGCCCTAGTTTGATAATGAAGCCGCTAATGCTGATGCTACTGATCTAGGGCTTGCTACTGCTGATATGAATCAGATTTATTGTACTATTTCTCTCTGCTGAATTATTGAATATAAAAGAAGACTTGATCAAAGGGTTTCCCCACACATTGTGGGGTTTGTCCCTGGCTAGCCACCACATCTTGTGTCTCTTGTCTTGGCTTGTTTTCTGTCGATCGTCTAATGTTCTATATGCACTTTACTTTATGTACATGTGATTGCTAATTGGTGGAATATAATAAGAAAAAGAAGTAAACTGTTATAAGCATAGAACATACCATAACTTAACATGGTATTGAATCATAACAATTTAACCAATACATGATTTTTTTGTCGTAAGAACATTGTGAATAGAAGGTAGACGAATTGATGGCGATGGTTAGGGTTTTGAACAGAGATCTGCTTGCCGCCGCATTGGATCCAAAGCTTGCCTCAAGGGCCGAAGGCGAACCAGGGACTGAGGAAACGACAACTGTTGTTGGGAGGTCGTCACTTCTGCAAGCTCTTGCAGAGAAAGGGTCGATCTCACGGAGGCGAATGGTCCAAATCCTCTCAGATCTGCGTGGCTTTGCAAACAGTCTGCAGCAAGAAGGGGTGAAGGCGTTAACGGAGTTTCCTTCTGCTGCGTGGAGATTCGAGGAGGGTTTCCTCCTGCGAAAGATTGAGATTTCAATATGCAGCCCTGAACAAAGAGACCTGCCTGGCGTGTGGAGTCTAGAGGCTGGGCGTTGTTTATCAGAGATTGCGTGGAGAATAGGTAGGGAGGGACTGCAGGATGCAGATCCGCTCCCTTTGTCAACTCACGGGCCCAATCTGTGCAGGTTTAGCGCAGATCCACGCGATTTAGTCTATATCGGAGCTCAGAGTGCCCCCAGGCAGCAGATCAAAGGCACTATTCATAGTTCGAGCAGAGTCCCAATCTTCATCAGATCCCTGTCAGGAAAATCCATTTGCAAGCAAATCTGGACAGGAATATTGATAAAAAATTTAAAGGATGAAATACAAGCAGACACAGGCATTTCAACAAACCTGCTAAGCTTGATACATGCAGGTAAAATCCTGCAGGATAAGTATACAGTTCAGCACTATGGCATTGGCCGAGACTCAACTATCATTCTTAGCACAAGGCTGAGAGGGGGAAGCTCTGGCCCAGGCCCTAAAGGCAGTGGCTCTTTTAAAGATGCGGTCAAAGGGAAGGGGGGAATCAGAAACAAACCACCACCAACACCAGATCTTCCTGGTCCCTACATTGTGGAGCAAAGATTACAGAATCTTGTTCTGCAAATCGACATGCCTGAGGTAAAAAATTTTCATTCTGATCTCTCTTCATTGGCTATCATATGCAGATTCAATGGGTTTTGGCCTAAAACAGATGCTTTAAGACAATGGATCTTCTCCACATGGACCCCAAATTGTGACATCCATTTGTGCTCCAAGGGTTTCTTTATTGTAAAGTTCGACTCGGTTAAGGAAAAAGATTTTGCCCTCCATGAGGGGCCATGGTTCTGGGGCAATGCTGGTCTCTTCATGACCCCCTGGTTTCCGGGTTTTGACCCCTCTTCTATGGTGGTTTCCAAAATGCCGGTTTGGGTCAGGCTCCACAACCTTCCTTTACATTTCTGGTTTCCTGATGTCTTTGCAGCGATAGGGAATGCCATAGGCTCATATATCAAGCAAGACGTGGACAGAATAGAAAGAGGCATTCATACTTTCGCCAGAATCTGCGTGGAGGTTGATCTTAGTCAAGGGCTTCCTGACAATATAACTTTGATCCATAACAACTCTCAGTGGAAACAGTCCCTTGATTATGAAAACACGGCCTTCAGATGTCGAGGCTGTCAACAAACAGGGCATTTACGTGATAACTGCCCGCAAAACAAAAGAGAAAACAGAAGGAACAAGAAACAAGTACACAAACCAAGAGGTTGGCAAAGCACAGTGAATCCAGAAGAAGAAATAGAGGAGGAGGAGGAGCTCATCCCCCCACCTGAACAACATGATGATCCTATCGGGGAGAATGCCGCGGTTGCCACCCCTACGGCAAACATTCAGGAACATTTGTCCTCAGGCGCCGGGAACTTCACTACATCAGCAAATAAGAACACAACGATCCACCTAAATCAGTCAGAGATGACAAGCATGGACCAAAGCATGGGAGGCAATAAACGGCATCATCACTCAGATACATCAGACTCAGACAAAGAAACAGGCCTACAGAATGCAGAAACTCAGCTAGTCATTGCTTCGATCGAGCCCACTCAAGGTGAGTGGCGCAAAGTTGAAAAGAAGAAGGGGAGAAAAACTTGATGCGAGAGTTTTTCTTCCTGCCGGAATGGTTTTTGCCCTTTCTTTCTCTCTCCCCTCTTTTCTCTTTTCTTATTCTTTGTGCACGTTAGTCTTCTAACGTTGCGTGGGGTGCGAAAGCACTCGTGCCCATGTGGCTGCTTACTCGGCAGTAAGGGAATGCTTCGCATTTTCCCTCACTGCAACTGAATGCTTTGCATCTGCTTGTAACTTTTTATCTATTTTATATATAAAAAGTTCGCTTTTTTCTCTGGAAAAAAACTTAACATGGTATCAGAGCTGAGGTGAAGACAAAGCCCGAGCAAGAGCAAGAGCAATCATCGAAGAGAATATTGGCAAGGCTATCCTAAAAGAACTATGGGGTCCTCAACACTCTTTCCTGCTGAAGACAAGCTCCGTGAGAAAGCTGACTATCACGGATGGAAGATGTCTATCAATCTAACCCTTGAGAATCAAGGAGTGTTGGATCATGTGAGAGGCAATATTGTTGAGCCTCCATCAAATGCATCCGCTGCTGCCTGGAACAAATGAAAAAATGGAGATGTCAAAATAATAGAAGATCATCTGGGACTCTATCGACAAGCACTTGGTGGCCTACATCTCTGAACTAGACACCTCCAAGGAAATCTACGATAGACTGGTGAGTTTATTTAAAGTTAATGATGCAAATCAAGTTTTTGTTTCTTAGAAATAAGTTGAGGGAAATCAAGAAGGGTAAAGATGAAAGTATGCAAGCATACTTGTTAAGAATCACCGAGATCAAGAATGATCTCCTATCTATTGGGGAAACAATTACTGACAGAGAAATGGCACTCACAACTCTTGAAGGATTACCATCTGAATGGTATGTGTTCAGGACTACTCTTCTGAACTATAATGTAATTCCTGGTTTCGAGGAATTAATGGCTAGATGCATTCAAGAAGAAACAAGGGAAGAAGTGTAAGAAATGCCCATGCCTAAAGGTCCTCCTGCTGTCTTTTCTTTTCATGCAAAGAAAAGAAATAATTCCGGGACTAAGTCAAAAGGAAAGGCTGGACCTAAGGTTAGAACAAAATGACGATGTTACATTTGCGATAAAGCAAGTCACTATGCAAGGGAGTGCCCTGATAGAAAGGACTCACTCTAGGACGATGATCAAAATCCATCTGATGGCAATCAAAGGAATGACAAATTCAACAGCAAAGGTAAGATGAGAGCTTGGAATCAAGGAAGAGGACAAGCATTCAAGAAGGCCAGAAATTCCACGATGTATTAAATGCACCTGACCTCAGAAAGAACCTAGTGTCCATCTCGAGAACGGAAGACAAAGGCTACAAGGTAACCTTCAGCGATGGCAAGGTATGTATATGGAAAAATAATGTTAAAGATGCCCTTACTCTTAGGTTTAGTGTTGATTCATTATATCAGGTCGGTGGAAGTCCGCTAGGTGTCATGTCTTGTGACACAACGCTTCAGTCTGAACTTTGGCATCGGAGGTTTTCCCACCTTCCTTGCAAAGCTCTACCCGATGTAAGACAGATGGTAACAGGGATGCTCGAATTCCAAGTAGAGAAAGAAGGTGTATGTCCGGGATGTGCCAAAGGAAAGCTCAAAAGGGGACCATTCCCCTCAAGCCAAAGCAAGACCTCTGATATATTACAATTGGTTCACTCAGGCATACCTGCGGTTGGCATTAAGAGGGAGACTACTACACCACATACTCCTGAGCAGAATGGTGTGGTGGGAAGGAAGAACCGCACGATGATGGAAGCTGTCTGGGCCATGCTACATGATCAAAGACTTCTGATGTTTCTATGGGATGAAACTACAATCACTGCCATATATGTACAAAATCGATGCCCTCATCTAGAATTGGGTTGCTAAACTCCTAAATAAATGTTCACCACTGGTCAAAGGGAAGTCGTGATTAGTCATGATGTCACCTTTGACAAAGATATGGCTCTCAGCAAGGTGGACAATATGCTGACTTTGAGTAGCTCTCAAGAAGCCAACACCAGGCAACCGAGAGGAAAGGATGATGAATCAATGCCTGATGTAGAAGAATCCATGGATCCGATTGATCCTCATCCACATGAGCCTTCCTCTTCTAGGAAGAGGCCTTCATGGCTTAGGGGGATAACTGATGATGCTGAAGGAAATGCTGCACCTTGAGGAACCTTCCATCAAAGTAAGAAACATAACAGGTATCAGGGATACCTGACCATCATGAGCACGATCATACAAAATGAACCTTCATCATTCTTAGATGTCATCAAGCATTAACTATGGAAGGATGCTATGACCATAGAATATGAGTCTATTATGGAGAATGATGTCTGGGAAGCAGTTCCCAGACCCTAGACAAGACAATTGTTACTTCAAAATGGCTTTACAAGATAAAGCATGTAGCAAATGGATGGAAAAGTATAAGGTTCATTTTGTTGCTCGTGGTTTATCCCAGAAGGGAGGTATAGACTATGATATTTGCACCTGTTGCCAGATATACGACCATCCGCTTGATCATAGCCCCTGTGGATTCACAAGGATGGAACCTACATCAGATGGATGTTAAGACCGCGTTCTTGCATGGTTCTATCAAAGAAGAGGTCTATGTGGAGCAACCTGAAGGATTTGAGATTTATGATTGAAAATCTCATGTATGCAGGTTGAAGAAGGCTCTCTATGGGCTGAAGCAAGCATCCCGAGCATGGTATGAGAGGATCGATAGCTACTTGATGAAGCTGGGATTCACTAGGAGTGAAGCTGATCCTAACCTTTACTTTAAGGTTGAAGATGACAAGCCTCTCATACTGGTGTTGTATGTAGATGACCTCTTTCTAACAGGTGCAAACCCTCTCATTCACAAATGTAAGAGGGAGATGGCTTCTGAATTTGAAATGAAGGACCAAGGACTTGAAGTGTGGCAGAAGCCAAGGGAAATTTTCCTATCTCAAGGAAAATATGTGGTAAATATATTGGAAAGATTCAGTATGATGGACTGCAAGCCTGTGACTACCTCGAGGATCTTAACTTTTAGAAGTTATATGGTAGTGATGTCGGACCAGACTTGGGAAATGCCTCTGAGTTTCAAAAACTCATTCGCATTGATGTTCTTGGTGAACCTCCATCAGAACATATGTTTTGCAGTCAGCATTGTGAGCTCATATTTGTTTGAGCCTCACTGGATTGATGCCAGGATTAAGACACACTGCCGGAGATGTGAGACTACTTGGATATACTGATGTTGATTGGGCAGGCAGTGTGGTGGACCGTAAGAGCACTTCTGGGTACTGTTTCACCTTGGGATCTGCTTCGATATCCTGGATGAGCAGGAAGCAGAAGTCGGTGGCTTTGAGCACTGCCGAAGCAGGATATATTGTTGCTAGCATAACGTCGTGTGAGGTAGTCTGGCTGCGAAAGCTGTTCAGTGAGCTGTTTGGATTTACATTGGATACCACTGTGACTCTCTATAACAACCAGAAGTGGGATTTGATTATTGAGGAATCCTGTATTCATCGATTGCTCCAGCAGATAGACATCATCTTGGATATGTTAAGTTGATGAGCAAGGAGGCTCCATCGCATTAAGATGATGTACAGGTTGATACACCTTGTCAAAGCCCCGAGGAAATATCTAATCTGTGATTTTCCCAAACGACTTGGAGTCGGTAAGAAACCCTTGTACAAGGGTCCTGCATGTTGCATACATTGAGCTCTGGGAGCTTTGAGGGCTTGCGGTTATTACTGGAGCAACATACGACCACAGGGTGACTCACCCTCCCCTAGTGGTGCACACTAGAACAAGATGATTCGCTATCTTGTGGGACAAGATGATTCGCTCTCTTGTGGAACAGGATGGTTCGTTCTCCTGTGTAGTAGGATGATTAGTTCTCCTGTGAGGCCTGGATTGATGTGTTCTCCATGGCGGCCTGGATTGATGTGTTCTCCATGGCTATTGTAGCAGGATTGATGTGTTCTCTTATGAGGCCTAGATTGATGTGTTCTCCATGGAAATTATAGCAGGATTGATGTGTTCTCCTGTGAGGACAGGATTGATTAGTTCTCCTGTCGAGGCATCTTACCCATGCAGTCTGGGACTCATGGGAAGTACCTCTCATCTGATCAATGAGCAGGGAAATGAAGTTAGGGACCATAGTAGTACCGATGGACGCATCATTGTAACTACCGTACTCCTTATGCTAGGATGACCTCCATTGATCTGGGATCAATGATACTGGTTTGGGACCAGTGGTAGGAGTTGTACCATACTATGACGCTGACTTCGGGTCGGTTGAGACTGGTCTAGGATCAGTGGTACATACTCTGAGACTGACTTTGAGTCAATGGAGGCTGATATTGGTTTGGGACCATTGGAGTTGTACTCACTATGACGCTGACTTTGGGTTGGTTGAGACTGGTCTGGGACGAGTGGTATATACTCTGAGACTGACTTTGAGTCAGTATGATACATCCTCGATCATTTCTTCTTCTTCATAATTTGGACAAAAGCAGAGTAGAACAAAAAAATGCAAGAGCAGAGCAGAACAGAACAAAACAGTACAGATCAGTGCAGGGCAGAACAAGACAAAGCAGAACAGGCAAAATAGAGCAGAGCAGGGCAAGGGTCAGGTTGTACAAGGCAGTGCATTTGATGGATGAATAGTAATGACCGATAGACAGATTGCAGATGAAGTTATCCATGGTTGAGAGGGAGTGTTAAAATTGGAAACCAGGGAAAAACTTCATGTGGGTCATCTTATTCATGGCTAATAATATTTTTATTAGATTCCTCTTGTCGAGAGGTGTAGGATTGATATAAAGATAATCCAATTCCGATAAGTATTCATGGAGATATGAATCTATTTTGATTATGGAATTATTATCAAGCCGACCTACAACTCATGTAGGCTCAGAAGCCCAACAGTCGCATCTATTCACCCACCATCGTTGTGTATAAATATAAGAGGACTTTTCCTCATTTAGACTCACTCATCTCATCACATCTCTCTCTCTCTACTGCGCAGATATGAGTCTCTTCTCTACTGCGCTGAAATGGGTCTCTCTCTCTCACACATGTGAAGCCGAAAGCTGTTGAATTTGAAGTTGCAACTGCAGAAGTAAAGCTTGACTTGCGTGGCCTAGAATATCTCCTCTTTGGGACTGCGTTGTAGGTTCATCTGAACTTCCTTTGAAAGCCGCAACTTTTGTTGGTGGAATGAAGTCAATCCGACGAACGGTTTGCAAGATATCGACTGCCCTAGTTTGAAGCCGGAAACTGCTGAAACTGAAGCTGCAACTGCAGAAGTAAAGATTGACTTGCGTGGCCTAGAAGATCTCCTCATCTAAACTTCACTATAGGTTCATCTGAACCTCCTTTGGAAGCCGCAACTTTTGGTGGTGGAATGAAGTCAATCCGACGAACGGTTTGCAAGATATCGACTGCCCTAGTTTGAAGCTGGAAACTGCTAAAACTGAAGCTGCAACTGCAAAAGTAAAGATTGACTTGCGTGGCCTAGAAGATCTCCTCATCTGAACTACGCTATAGGTTCATTTGAACCTCCTCTGGAAGCCAAAACTTTTGGTGGTGGAATGAAGTCAATCCGACTGTCGGTTTGTGAGATATTGTCTGCCCTAGTTTGATAATGAAGCCGCTAATGCTGATGCTACTGATCTAGGGCTTGCTACTGCTGATATGAATTAGATTTATTGTACTATTTCTCTCTGCTGAATTATTGAATATAAAAGAAGACTTGATCAAAGGGTTTCCCCACACATTGTGGGGTTTGTCCCTGGCTAGCCGCCAAATCTTGTGTCTCTTGTCTTGGCTTGTTTTTTGTCGACTGTCTAATGTTCTATCCGCACTTTACTTTATGTACATGTGATTGCTAATCGGTAGAATATAATAAGAAAAAGAAGTAAACTGTTATAAGCATAGAACATACCATAACTTAACGTGTTGACCTTGGGGTACATATTGAGTCTGGGGTTGACCTTGAGGAACGTACTGTCCCATAGGTATGTACTGTCCTTGAGGTTGCCCCCCAGGCATTAATTGAGGCTGTCCCCCAGGCGGTAACTGGCCACCTTGAGGTTGAGGATTGGGAATAGAACCTGACATCATAAGAATGTCTTCTACGCTCAATGGCTTAGTACCATTGTTTCCAGTTAATAACCCTTGCTCAATGGGTTGAGGAGATGCTCCCGAAAAAGTACCAGAAAGTGACTGATACCCAGAGGGAACAGAAGGACTGCCGTACAAAAAATATTTGGGTGATTGAGTAAAAATGGATGACTGTCCTGCCATATTGACGGGAGTATAAAAACCTCTAGGTGTTGGGTGATAAGGAGCACGAGGTGGTGAAAAACTTAACCCTGAGTTTTCTAAAAAATTAGTCAAAGAAAGATACCAAGAACTGCTCCTAGGTGGACTGTAAAAAATTGATTCACGCTCCCTTAGTTCAATAATAGGTTGATTTTCAGGGATAGGGATGCCTACTTCTTCTTCTGGAGCAAGTTCTTCAATAGCAATAAGTCCAGAAGGAAGATCTTGGGTGATTACTCTTTCTACCTAGGTGAACCAGGACCACTAGAAGTTGGAGAAATAAACCCCGATGTAGGAGTAGCAGCAAATTCACTTTCAGGCTCGGATATTTCAGGTTCCTAACCTATATCACTAGTATATGAAAAGCTACTAGCAATTTCAGAAACAGACACTGACTGTGGATTATAATTTGCTACTAATGGTTGAAAATCAGGATGTACTATCAAAGAAGATTCTCCTTCCTCAGGTGACCCAACTCTACTGTCTCTAGGAGTTACGAGGACTTTTAAGCCTTCAAGTTGGCTCGGTACTTCCTCAGGAGGTTGGACCCGAAGTCTACAGGACTTCCTCAGTAACTCAGCCACGTTTACAAACTCAGGAGACTGGCCCCAAAGTCAATGGGACTATCTTGGTAATTCAGCCACAGTTGAAAACTTTTAACTACTTCACACGCAAACAAAGTAAAATCTCAATGAAAAGCACCTAAAGTCTCTAAAGAACCAAACAAATTTGAATCACACACCTAAAGAATCTAGGAGATCAAACACACACAAACAGTAACTTTCCGAACTGAAAACACTAGTTGGTGATGAAATCCAACGTCGCAGAGTTCAATACAGAAATGGCGGTTGGAACAGTTACCCCGAAAACCTGCTTAACGAATAGATTGGCACAAGTTCCTCCACTTAACCATCTCGAGTGAAGTGAACCCCCCAGAAAATCCAAGTGAGTCTAGCCGACGTCTGCTCTAGGTATAGTGGGATCTTGCCACCACTATCACCTCAGGAAGAGTCCTAAAGAATATAGCCACTAAGGTTACCAACTGAGACAAATATGCCTGGGGGAACAGTCTACGATCCGATACGCATGCAAGGGCAGAGTAGCAAGCTCAATACCCTTGAAGGCTCCTTGACATAATCCAAGGTTTACCAACAAGTGACCTCAGGCTCCTCGACAATGGTTAATCCGAGGTTTACCATTTTTAATACATGAATATCTGGCGTCATTCCCAATGAGGAAGGATTGATTCCCACACTCGTTCGGACACGATATCGTGCTTCTCCTTTAAGAGGAGCTTTCCCAGAGCATAAATGCAACAATTGGATTTCTTTCCTACCACAAGATACAGCTACTTGTTTGTTTCTACTGTATTGGAGAGTTAATTACTCTCCTACTCCAAGACACTAGCCTAAGCTAAGTTGGTGTATCAGAGCCCTAGAAATAAAAATGTTACTAGGTGAATTTTACTTTAAGCGTTAATTTTAGTGGTTTTTGTTTAAGTCAAAAGGTGTGGAGATGAAACTCGTGGTATGAAGACTCGACTCAAAATCACTAAAAATGCACCTAAGATGATCTAAACAATCTTTTTCTCTTCGATGAATTTCTAAACTAAGAAAGAGTTTGAGAATGCAAATATTTTGTAAGCACAAATCTTTCTCAATCAAACAAATTAAAAGAAGAGCTTTTTCCTTTCCAAAGCACTCAAAACGAGACAACTAGTTATTTCACAAAAATTTCCCTTTTTCGTTTCAAAGCACTCAACCACTACAAAAAACAAACTTTTTTCCAAAAGAGATTTTTTATATTTTTTATAAAACACTCAAAACTAATGAAAATGACTAACTTTGAGATCTATAAATTATAAAAACCTATTTGAAGTCAAAGCCTACTAAAAATCTTTTTTAAGGATGTTTTACTTAGCTAGATGTAAGCTAAGGACCAATTTATGCAGAATCACAAATAAGTCAAGAACAACCAAATTTGTTTTCTTTTTGAAAATGAAAATCCAAACTCTCAAACACAAGCTTTTCGAAGTTTTGTAAAGAGAAAACTCAAAGCGGATTCCTCAAACAAGGGGAGATTTCATAAATGGTCAGACTCATAAGAATGCTGGTAGACACTAATGTGATCTGAAGTCCCTACAACTTCTAAGCTCAGAGCCACTACACAACCAAAGTGAAAAACAAACCCAGCAAGCAAAACTCCTAGGAATTTCACCTAAAACCCTAACACTAATGAAATCAATCCAAGGAAAGCTTCTGACAAGTTAAATGCAGGTCTGGGCAGTGGATAACAATTTCTAAACACAAACTAAGCTGACTAACAGAGGAAATCTTAGGGTTTTCAAAATTTTGACAGGGTCCATAGGCCCACAGTTGGAACAGGTGCGGTCCCGCTCTGTGCTAAAAGCCAAGCTGAGGGTAGGTACGCACTGTGTCAAACGGCTAGGGTGCGGTCATCTCCTAAAGCTATGAAAAATGAAAAATAACCCTAGATCTACAAACTCTACCCAATTTTACACACAACAAGCCAAAAACAGAAACAAAAATATAGTTTCTCAGGTCAAAGTATAAACAAGGAAAACAATCAAATCCCCAGCGGAGTCACCATTTTGTCACACGGAATAAGTCGATCTTGCGGACAAGACAGACCTTCCTAGAATCTAAAGAAGACCTAATGACAAGCAAACCAACCAGACACTATCTTTCTCTAAATACGCTTTTATAAACAATGGCAAACAAGTGTTTTTAGGGCCTACCTTAGGTCCAACGCAACCTTGTGGATGCCCTCACTCCTTTGATCCAAATGAGCTCCTTTTGGCGAATCTTCAAACACAAACAAGGCAAACAAATTAAATAGCACCTGAAAATCCAATTGCATAAAACATATTTAACATGAAAGTCAAGGAGTCCATGAAACAAATAACATAAGATACTTGTTGAAAAAAATGAGTTTGATTGTATTAATTCAAAAGAAGAAGAACTTTACAACCTTTTCCTTGACGCTGTACAAGCTCCTCCCAGGGTCCAGCAAGAAGTTTCCTCTACTTTGACAAGTTTCACTCACTCCCCAATGAAACCAAAAAGGTATGTGATCTCTCCTCTTAGGCTTAACTAGGAAGTCTTGATTTCACTAGCATTTACCCTCAAAAATGTTCAGCTTCTAACCTCTTCAACAACCAACCCAATGCCTGTATTTATAGTGCAATGGAGGGAGGTTACTAGGTCCTCCTTCAAAGGGATAAAGCCCTCCTTCAAAGGGATAGCTCCTCTCATCAAGGGATTAGCTCCTTCTCTGTTGGGATGCATGAACCACCTCAGAGCGAACAATCCACGTCAAAATTCCTTCTAGAATCCTCTAGAATTAACCCAAAGTGAGTTTTTTAAGATAAAACTTGCGCCTTTTGACTTTCACAGGGGTCCGCACCTACACCATTAGGGACAGAGCAGGCAGGCCCACAGTTTTTGTACACAGAAGGTGCGGGACCGCAGGTGACAGTGAGAGAAAGTGTGGAACCAGAGTTACATTGATTTTTAATGTCTTTCTCCCATTTTCAAAGCTTGACTTGAAGAGCTGAGGTCTGAGACTTGCTTAGGAGGACAATACAAGTGATGATGTACCCATATTGACTGCAAATAATCATGGTGACGATATTTTTGTGTAACAGAGTGATCGGAATCTGGGTTAGGGGCAAAGATTAGCTCAAAAATCAAAATGCTCGAAATCGTTCAAAACCTGAATGACCGCGTCTGTCTCAGAAAAATGATCCCAATGAAACTCATTTTGTTCAAACCAAAGTTCATATGAGGAAGATAGAGCCCGCTAACTGCTTTGCCAAACATAAGAAATTTTGAGAAAAAAATGTATAGTCACTGCACAGTTAGTAGTATGGACTGCTAATGTGGCAGGTGACTGTACAAAGTCAAGATTGGTTAATGGCCTATCAGGATTGACCAAGTGTCAAGTTTCTATTGGTTAACAGGTTTGATATGTGGCAAGTTTTGTTTGGTTAAAGGTGGTCTAATGAGGAGGGGACAAGTGGCAAGCCCAGAGGCTGCCACGTGTCCCTCCTGAAAGGACCGTTATCAGTGTGTAATAAATTTTTTATGGAGGTGTTAGGGTTCATCCCCAAGACCTCCTCTAAATAGACCAAGGAATTAACCATCTCCATTACCCATTGTGTCTTACCCATAATTTTCTCTGCATAAACTTATTGTTTAACAATTTTGGAGTTGGGGGTTAGGAGCAACCCTCTCATGTGAACACCACCCAACATGTAACGGTTACTGCTATCTATCTGGCTGCTACACAAACGATAACCATGAAGCTGTAAGCCATCATATGTTACTAGTTTAGTTAACCACAAGATATTGGTTAGGGAAACCACGTAGGTATTGCACTAACTGTTTTCTAACCATGGCATTCGATGTTGCATGTGTATGCCTCCACCAAGGCCAGCGGGGTTAACAGGATAGCAGAATGCAGATTTGTGCTAATCCAGGTTTAAAAGTTAATTAAAATCTACTTAAAAATAATTAATCTCCAGTTTAATTTGGAGGTGATTTTGGCGGAGCCCCCTAATTCGCAAGAAACTCCATTTTAGTGGAGTTAACTTTAATTACTCTAATTTTAGTGAAGGTTTACTAAGAGAAAGTTGTTTATGTCATAACTTTGGCAAAATTGGACCAAATGGAGCTCAAGAAAAGGTGTTCTTAGATGATTTCAACATTATGAACACAATGGAACAAGTTTCAGAGGCAGAGAGGTACTTTTTTGTGTGATTTTTCCACGTTTAAGTTTAAGGAAGCCTAAGGCCACTGAGAGAGGAGGTCAAGCCCAGATTAGCTGTAGTCTAATTGTAGAGCTTAGAGAGTGATATTTGGGGTTTTTGGATGCTATGAGTCCATTGAAGCAGGTTTTTAGAGCTATAGAGAATTGTAAACTATACTTTTTTCCATTTTGAGAAAATACAAAAGCCCGAGCCATGGAAGCTAAAACACGAAGATGTAGCCCAGGAGGGGTGAAATCCTTTATCAAAACATTGTCTTAAGTGTTCATGTTGATGGTTTTCTATACATTTACTTGTTGTTGTTCATCACATGTCTTTCATGCTATTTTTCTCATGATTCTAACATTAAACTTGACATAAATTTACTTGTTCTGATTCACAAACACCATAAGAGAACCATGCACTTGAAGCAATTGACAAGCATTTTTTTATAAATCTAAAGTTGAAATTAGCACAAAAAAAACTAACATTCAATATGAGATCACGGGGTCTCAAATACCTTGGAATGATGCTCCTAGGCTTTTTGGAGACATGGAGAAATAGATGATTTCAATGTGAGAAACTCTAGCTAATATAATTGTGTAAATACGCGATGTTGTTCTTTCTTTAGAATATTTTTCATGCCATTAGATTTGATTATCTTTCCCAATTTCCATGTGATACCCCTTAATTGAAATTCCTTTCCTTCTAAATTTTTTTCAAGAAAATTTCTAGAAAATTAAAAGCTATCTTACCCAAAGATTATAGCCATTGGACTCCTAGTACAACATCAACATCACCCATTGGAATGGAAAGCATTGGACTATTCAAAACATATTCTCCCATGGATATCTTGATATTATGGCAGTTTCCAGAGCAATTTATGGGTCTTCCATTTGCAAACATCACTTGAGACCCTGTTGCTAGATATAGGAAGCAATTCAATTCCTTCGCTATCTTACAATGAATAAAATTATGGGTATTTCTTGAATCAATCAACTCTATTACCTTTTTCTTCTTGATATGTCCTTCTATCTTGATAGTTTGAGGAGTGGTTATTATGGCCAATGCATTACAAGATATGGCTGGATTCATTTCTTCTTTCTCTAGGTTTTGTTCCTGGTGTGTATGCTCTTCTTTTGATGTTTCTTATTCCTTTTCTTCTTCCTCTTCACAATCTATGTAAAATAATTTCTTCTCAGCACACCGATGCCCTTTAGTGCATTTTCTATCACAACTATAACAAAGCCTTTTTTCTCCTTTTTCTTCCAATCGTTGTGGTGTCAACCTTGTAGGTTGTGGAAGGCTAGGAGCAAAAACACTTCCATCTTTATAGTTGTGATTGGTAGGCTTCCTTTTTGCCATAATTTTTCTTTCAATTTTTGTTGCCAACGTGAATGCCTTCTCCAATGAATCAAGTTCCCAAAGGTGAACCTCATGTTGGATGTTGTATCTTAATGTCCCTATGAACACATCAATCTTATGATCATCTGGAATATGTTTTACCCTTATATTCAATTTTTTGAGGTCCTCAATGTGCTCCACCATTGAACCTTTTTGTTTTAGATTTATCAATTGGCTATAAAAGGTGTTCTATTTTGTATCCTCATAATGTGCTATCATTCTTCCATAAAAATTTCCCAAGTGACAATTTTTTTACGATATCAAAGACATCGATACCATACAAAATGATTGAGTTCCAAATATAAAGTCACAATGTGTACCTTTTGTTTGTTTTATGCATTATGGAGATCGAAATATAGCTCCATCTGTAATACCCATGTTACAGGATAATTTCCATCAAAATTCCTCATATCGATCCTTGGAACATGGTGGGTCTTCAATCCAACATTAGAGTCTCTGAAATCATGACTAGCATTTCTTTTGTTCTCATCATGAGTTTCCTCTACTACCTTTTGTTATAGACATATTTGGGCACATCAACCCCAACTTATATGGCGATGTATTAGGTCACATTAAACCCATAAAAGAGTTGTTTCATACCCTAAAGGGACATAATCATCTGAATACATCATTCCCCAAAAGTTCCATCTGAGAAACCATCCAGAAGTTGCCTAGTCTGAACGATACTAACTGCTCCACTGACAAAGTGCGATGCATACTGACTGCTCCACTACCAGGGTGTGATGCATACTGTTTAGGCCTTCTATAGGGTGTGATGGGTGAGGATGGATAAATGTCTGGGATAGTTTGCTAAGTTGATGCTCATGGAATCTTCTAGAAACTTCTCTTGTGCCACTTGCCTCTCTGAATTCGCCCAAGGATGAATAAGGGATCTTAAACCTTTAGTTATCCCTTCTCTTGTGGAACCAATAGTAACAAGTGGAATGACACTAATCAAACCCCATGAATGAATCACACCCTTGTGCACATCTATAAATGGATCCCTCATCCAAGAGATCCAGAGGCTGAAAGGTTGTGAATTACAAGTGTTGATATTTTGTAATTGAGGAAAAAGCATTATATTCTTGTTGGAGTGATCTTGCTATTTCATGAGGTGAAGAAGGATTGAAGCTCGGAGGATGATATTGGATCAGACAACTGGGTTGTAATCCTCTCTTCTATTAATAAAGCTCTTCAAGTTTTCTTCCATATTATTGTGCAATTGTGAATGTTATCATTTTTGAATGCTATCATTTGTTCATTATAAATCTGATTCTATAATGTTTATGTTGTAATAGATCACGATGCTTTGACGGTTCTTTTTTGTTGTACTTGTGTAGGTACTCTCCAAGCGTGTTAAGTATGGGGAGGAGTTGCAAGATATATTAAAGGGGAGAGAGATCAAGCAAGGGATTAAATGGAATTTCCAAGTTGGTTCCATTATCTTTCTCTTATCTGTTACACATAGAAGAAATCGTTGATTTGCTTTAAATTGTTGTTTCTAGGGTAGTTTCCAAATCTAGAGGGCTAGCATTCTTTAGGAATACTAGTTTTCCCAGAAACAAAATGGCGACTCCACTGGGGAGCGAATATATGTTTGTTTGTTGTTATTGATATTCAATTTGATAAACTATAGATAGAGCCTGAAGTCATCCAGGTAGATTTCGAACTGCTCTTGCTTTGCAATTGCATAGTAGATGAATGTTGCTTCAGTCAATCTCTGGTTTAGTTTATGAATTAAACATTTGACTTGCAAGCACATCTAGATTCCCTTTTGGTAGCTCAGTAACCTCTCAAGACACTCCATCATACTTTTCTCTTCATTTTTCATCAAAACCCACCTTACCTCATTGAAAACAACTCTACATTTGAGCCAAAACCCATTTCAGTTACGCTTCCTAGACCATCACACTGTCTCCCATTGTGACTTAATGTGCATAGCACCTCCTGAGTGTAGTAAGTGTGATGCATCTCATATTCTGTGAAGCCTGGGTGCAATGATTGACTGAACTCTTTTTCCATCTAGAAATTGAAAGTTTTGACCTTGTTTTCAGTTTTGTTTGGTTGTTTTGCTGTATATGAAAAATGCCTCTTTACTGAAGCTTACTTGTATCACTTAGATCAGCCTCAATTACATTAGGATTAGTGAATGTTTTTGTTTATTTATTCCTCATTTACAATCCTTTGTCAAAAATTTGTTTAAATCAATTTGTCGCTTTGGTACAAAAAGGGTCGTAATTGTTGTTTTATGTCGAAAAGAGAAGTGTCATGAATTCTTCCTTCCCCTGATAATAGATTGAAATTTCTTGATGTATTTGATTTGATTTGTTTATATTGGAAGTGTCGAAAGTATTTTTATTCAAAATTGAAAAGTGTCATTTAGAGTCTTCCTTTCTCTTTTGAGGAAGAAATTGTTGAAAATGTCATTTTGAGTGAAATATTTCAGATCTTAGCTGCATTCAGTTTTTCCATTTGGCATTTTTCACATTAAGGAGAACGAAAAAAAATACATACGTTTGCATTTAGCATTTTTTGGTTTGTGTGCGAAAAGATGATTTAGGGAAATGCACTAGTGTGTGCTCTTTGCTCTTTGCTTAAAAGCATTGTTATCTTCTTTCCTTAGTAGCTCGGTTTTTCATTATTCAAATAAACAAAGATTGTTTATCATTGTAGATTGCATCTTAGGAATTTCAGATCATCGTCACATGGTGAACCATTGAAAGGAAAACTCTAAACAAGATCAACTTTAAAATGAATTTCAATGAACCTAATAATGTTTTGTAACTTAACGCAACATATCTAGAGGTCTTCAGGTAACCCTTCCCTCATCTGCTTTCTCACCTCAGGGGGCTGAGGATCTCCTTTTTTCTAATAGAACAGAGCCGGGGTTGATTCACTCAAACCCTAACTCAGAAAGGGGCGACGCAAGCAGAGAAGTTAGGGAGGAGGACATTGGCGGAAGGAAAAGAGGCGAGAAGCGGAAAAAACAAAGACCCATTGGCGAGCAGGAGCTGGAGGGGAATCTGGTCTTAGGGATGGAGGTGAGCATCGAAGAATCCTTGGAGGTGGCCGAATGCACAGTGGTGGGCAGGGCGCGAGGGAAGAAATTCTCTCCTAGTTTTCTGCAAGATTGGGGTGAAAGGAACTGGATGGTAGGGGAAGAAAGGCCTTTCGAAGCCTCTGCCTTGGTAAAAGGTTGGTTTATGTTCCGTTTTGATAGCAAAGAGGCGGCGGATTGGGTCCTTTCAAGGAACTGGGCGATTGGGAATATACCTGTCCTCTTGAAGAAATGGTCTCCGATGTTTGATGCAAGTCGGGAAAAAACTGATGTATTCCCTGTTTGGGTTAGGGTCCCTGGCTTGGCCCCTTTCTTATGGACGGAAAACGTGTTCAAAGCTATAGGGGAAAGATTGGGAACCTATTTGGAGGCTGACATGTCCTTCAAACAATCTCGTATCAAAACTATGGCTCGCATTTTAGTCAGCTTGAACCCAGGCAGAGGACTTGCAAAGAGGATAAACTTGCAATACAAGGATATGGTCTTCGAGCAGCCATTGGATTACGAATATTTGCCTTTCAGGTGCCATAGGTGTCACGAACACGGGCATCTGGCAAAGGAATGCCCTCTTGGAAGGAGAAGGCGGAGATTCCAAAAGGAGCCGGAGCAGTGGGAGACCGTATACAGTCCATTCCAACATGTTCATGATCAGAGCTTCCCACCTGAGCAGAATGATGTGGCTAAGGAGGCAGAGGGCCCGATGGAAATGATGCCGCCGGAACCCGACCACCAGGACATTCCAGCCTCCTCGACGGGAAAGGAACCAGCTTTGGAGAAAGACTTAGCAAAGGAGCAGTCACCCGGAAGGACGCCGCGACCGCCTGAAGGAGTAATGGGTATGTGTTCTGATTCATCCATTCCCCCAGTTCATATAGCTGAAACTATGGATGTATGTATGGAACACTCTCATTCGAATACTCTTGCTTATTCAAAAATAAATGATAGCATTTTAAATCATGAAGAAACTAATGAGGAACCCGGCATTGAAGTCATTACGGCCACATTACCCTCCCTAGATCTGAATAGTGAAGGCGTTACTATTGATCCTGGCCCCTCGGCTCTTCTTCCTTCATGCCCTTACAACCTTCGCTCCCTCGATCACAAGCCAATCATTCCCGTCTCCGTAGGAGGAATAGGGCCTCTTCCCACCCAAAGCCTCTCCAGGAAAAAAAGAGGTAGGAAATCCAACCTCTCCATGGCACAGATGAAAGCAAAGTTCGATGTAGCAGATGGAAAACAACAGTCTATCCCCGGGGCACTTAGAGCAGCGCTTCCCCATGAAGAGGTTATCAAATGATCTTGTCCTCATGGAACTGTAGGGGTTTAGCCAGCAAACCCAAAAAACTGGCTCTCAGGGAGATGTTTCTCAATTCTAAAACTGACATCCTTTTTCTCCAAGAGACCCTTGGAAGTGGGTTGGAAGTGGAGACAGTCTTAAATGCTTTGATGCCTGGGTGGAGATTTTTTGCAATCGATTCAGAAGGCCACTCCGGCGGGTTGGCAATCGGTTATAAGGAAGGAAGGATAAAGGTCAGCAATCTGTGGGGGACAAAACAGGCCATGGGAATGGATGTTCAGTCCTCAGAAAACGCTTTCTCCTTTTCTATTTGCAATGTTTACGGCCCTTGCCAGGATAGAGTGCTGTTCTGGAATGAACTGATGTCAAAATCCTTCTTGAAGGGCAAAGATATGGTGATAGGAGGAGATTTAAACTTCTCTATGGGTAGAGCGGAGGCTTGGGGTCCTTCGGCCAGGGAAGACCCTTTAACAGACTTTTTCATAAATTTGCTCTCATCCAACAATTTTCTAGACATAAACTTACTCAAATTAAAGCCATCTTGGAGAAACAGGAGAACAGGGGAGGCTAGGGTGGCAAAGAGGCTGGATCGTTTTCTCATCAATGAGGAGCTGGCAGCCAAGATCCCTATGTTCAGACAGTGGATTGAAGAAGGAGGGCTATCTGATCATTTCCCTATTTTCTTAGAGCTCTCCTCTCCCCCTCCCAAGCCCCCTGCCCCTTTCAAGTTTAACTCCTCATGGATTCAAGAGGAGTCTTTCATAAATCTTTTCAAGCAATCTTGGAAGCACTCAGAAGCCAATGCTCCAGAGGATAAAGGTTACTTGTTTATGGAAAACCTAAAAAGATTGAAAAAAGCAACTATAAGCTGGGCAAAGGCAAGAAAGGAAGCCCAGATCGAGGAATTCACAAAGATAAGTGAGGAACTGAAAAATTTGGAAAGCATAGAGGAGGATGGCTATCTGACTCAGGCCTCAAAGGAAAAAATACTTCATCTTGAGAAACTTAAGACTAAAATCCTCCTGGATAAAGAAGAAGAATGGCGTTTAAAGAGTAGGGCAATTTGGCTTAAAGCTGGAGATGAAAATACCAGGTTTTTCCACAATTATGCCAAAGGGAGGAAATCGGCAAATACTATATGGGGCCTAAAAAATGAAGAAGGAAGGGAAGTTCAGACTTTTCACTCCTTGTCAGAGCTGGGCCAGAGGCACTTCCAAAAGCTCTTTGCAGACCCAGGAGAGACCACAATTGCTGAGGTAATAAGGACAGCTCAATGTTTCCCGAGATTCTTGGAGGAGGATGAAGCGGAGGACTTAAACAGTGAGGTTTCAAAGGAGGAAGTGGAAGCTACAATAAAATCGATGGCAAAAGAGAAAAGCCCTGGACCAGATGGATGGTCCATAGAGCTTTTTCTCCACTTCTTTGACCTTATAGGAGCAGAAATTACAGAAGTGGTGGAGGAGGCCAGGAAAAAAGGGGAAGTCTATAGCCCTTTCAATGCCACGTTTATAGCTCTTATCCCAAAGAAAGAAGTCCCGGAAAGCTTTGAAGACTTCAGACCTATTGCGCTATGTAATAGCATCTACAAAATCATAGCTAAAGTGATAGCAAACAGAATCAAACCAATTTTGTCCCGCCATATTTCAATGGAACAATTCGGGTTCTTATCGGGGAGACAAATTCATGAAGCCATAGGAGTTGCTCAGGAGGTCATGCATAGTGTGAGGCAGAAGAACAAGAAGGGTGCAGTCATCAAAATCGATTTATCAAAGGCTTATGACAGGATAAATTGGTTATATCTCAGGTTGCTTCTTACCCACCTCGGTTTCAAACCAGCTTTCATCAGTTGGATAATGGGATGTATTACGAATGTAAGCTATGCAATTCTCATCAATGGAGCTGCCACTCCCTTCTTCAAAGGTCAAAGGGGCCTGAGGCAGGGGTGCCCTCTGTCCCCTTTGCTCTTCCTCCTAGTAGCGGAAGGACTCAGTCAGCTGATCCACAAGGCCAGAAGAGAGGGGAAGGTAAAAGGTATCGAGGTAGCTACAAATTTATTCATCTCTCATCTCCTTTTTGTTGATGACATACTGATTTTTACAAATACTGAGCACACTGAAATAAAGGAACTAAAATCTATTTTAGATTTGTTTCTGAAAGCAACTGGCATGCAGATAAATCATAGAAAATCTCAGTTGATTATGACAGGTCTTGCTGCTCAGGAGAGGGGCAGGCTTCATTCTGTTCTTCCTTTCCAGCCTAGTACATTGGATCTCCCCTTCAAATACTTGGGTTTCTGGCTAAAGCCTAATGACTACAAGAAGGAGGACTGGAACTGGCTGATTGCAAAAATCGAATCCAGGATCTCCCACTGGAGCTTCAAATGGCTCTCGAGAGCGGGTCGCCTGACTCTTATAAAATCTGTGCTTTTGGCCATCCCAGTTTATTGGGCTGCTTTAACGTGGGTTCCCAAAGGTACCATGGACAAGATCAGAAGACTCTGCAGCAGATTTCTCTGGGATGGCTCCAAGGAGAACTCAGTGCTTCCATGGGTGGGCTGGGACAAAGTGGCAAGGTCCAAGGAGTGGGGTGGCTGGGGGATCAAAAATCTTCCAGATTTCAGTCTGTCTCTGGCAGCAAAGTCGGGCTGGAGGCTGATAAAGATGGATAACCTTTGGACCAGAGTGTTAAAAAGAAAATATATCGACCCGGTCCCTCTGGAGGATTGGATAAGGAATCCGGTAAAGAGCAAGCAGCAGGCATCAGTGATATGGAAGGCCACGGTGGAATCTTTCAAGGTAATAGAACAGGGCTTGGCTTGGAAGATTGGGAATGGCAGAAATCTGAAGATTGGGAAAGATCCGTGGATCGGCTGCAATGGCAGCTTTGCCCTTTCTCCTGGTTTAATTAGTCATCTAGAAGATAAAAACATTCTTACACTAGATCAGGTGGAAAAGGTGGGTCACTCAAGTATTTGGGGTCAGGCTTGGAAAGATGGAGAGGATCTACACCTGGACCAGAGGTGGTGGAATGAATGGTCTTCTTTCACTCAAGAACTTGCTCGCTCCAATGTAAGATTAAAAGACAGTCCGGATAGTCTGATCTGGGCTCATGGAGAAACCGGCGAATATTCACCCAAAGATGGATACAAGTTCATTCAATCCAGGAAAGGGTGGGGTGAACCAGAGTGGTGGGCAAAACAGATTTGGAAACTTAAATGCCCAGCTAAGGCCAGACTCTTTCTCTGGTGCCTCCTCAAAAAGAAAATTCCTTCCTGGGATATCCTCCAGTCTAAGTTTATGTATGGTCCTGGGAGGTGCCCCCTCTGTAAAATTGAAGAGGAATCAATAGATCATCTGTTTCTTCAATGCTTGGAAACTGCAAAAATCTGGAGGGAGGTTGAAAAGCTTTTGAACAAATCCTTTCAGTGGGGTAATGGGAATCTGGACGAGGCTTGGTCCAACTGGTGGCAGCATTATCCGAATGGGAACCTGAGAAATCTCCCGCCCATCATTTGCTGGGGAGTCTGGCTTGCAAGGAACAGAGCTTTATTCCACGATCAGGGAACCCAACCATCCGTCACTGCCATCCAAGCTATCTCCATTTTCTCTTCCATCCCAGAGCCAGAAGTAAAAAGACCTCAAGTCCAAAATAAGACGGTGCAAATCAAAGATGGTATCCCTTGGGCTTTCTTTGATGGAGCTTCCCAAAACAACATAGCAGGAGCAGGAATCGTTATTCATATCAACGCAAATCATTCTCTCAAAGCATCAGTGGGTTTGGGGTCTGGATCAAATAACTTTGCCGAGCTGTCAGCCCTGAGACTGCTTCTATGTTGGCTTATTCAAAGGAACACCTTCACTATTCAGATCTTTGGAGACTCCCTCAATGTCATAAACTGGGTTAACGGAAAGAGCTCATGCAAAAACCAAATATTGAAACCCATGCTGGAAGAAATACAGGTATTACAGTCATCTTTTAACTCTTTTTCCATATGTCATATCTACAGGGACAGTAACGATGACGCGGACAAGCTTTCTAAGGAAGGTTTGCAGCAAGCTTTGGGAGGCTGGAAAATAGTGGAAGAATGCCATGGACAGATCCATGCATCAGATGTGCCGCCTTATTTATAATCTTTCAGCTGCTGTTTTTTGCTTTACATTATATCTCTTATCTACATGCATAGACTTTTTACCTCAGACTTCTGTTTATTCTAAACTCTGATATATTTCCTTTATATTTTTTGTGGGTTGTTTTCCTCTCGGTTGAGGAGACCCAAAGACCTGTTCGCTCACGGTAACTACTTGTTTCTGTTGACTGTCTCCTCGGTCGAGGATGCTTTTTTGGTTTGGCTGTCTTATTGCAGCTGTTTTTTTTACAGCAAAACAGCTCTGCTTTCTGTGGTCCTTTAGACAGAAAGAGCTTTTTTGTTTTTTGATTGCTTTGTATAGCAATTGGCAAATTTGGAATGCTCAGCATATGCAATGTATCTTTTTATTCTCTTAATAAAAAGATCGCTTTTTCTTCAGAAAAAAAAACATATCTAGAGGTCTAGGCTTGCGACATGTTCTGGCATCGTTAAAACTAGTGGCTATCATTTTCATTGAAGGTTGGGTGATTCCTCCTCCTTGTACGACAAGTGCTAGCATGGACTTGTGCTCCCTGTACCATCACGTATATATTGGGAGACCACAATAGGCTTAAATCCTTTATCCATAGGAAACAGAATCTGCCGCCTTATTGATCACAATGCACTGAACACAGCATTTGGGAAGATTGACTACTGTACATAAGTCCTTAGTGATTTCTCTTTAATTTATCACCAAGGTGTATATTGCAGTTTTGTGATTGGTTTGGTAATTGTTGGGCAATTTATTTGCTTAAATTGCTTCATTAAATTATCAACCAGGGAAACTCGTAAGCTTGTGATGGTGCCAACAATATATATGTAGGAGTAGGCATCTGACTCTATGTCTAGCTAAATTATTTACGATTCAATATAATATGCAATGGAAGAGGCTCCTAACTAAGGAGGTCCTGGTTGTCTTTCCCTAAAATATCATAGAGAAATCATTTATTACATAAAACTAGAAACATGAAATGAAGACAAGAGAATGAACTTTAATTGTTGTTTAGATTCAAAGAGAGAGAAAGACTAACTTAGTCTCTTGATTGTCCTCTCATGTACTAATCCAAACTAAACTAAGATTCATTCATAAGCATAAGAAACGAAATGACTTGAAACATAAAAGCAAAAGAATGAATTTCAATTATCATACAAATCAAATGGAGAGAGAGCCTAACTTAGAACCTTGGTTGTCCTCTCATATGTTGATAAGATTCTAATTTAAAACTCATTCATCAATCATAAACAAATCCTCAAACATCTAAGCAATTAAATGAAATAAGATCTAATATGAAATAACATGTTCCTGTGATCCTTCTAGAGTGAGCTCAATTCTCCTAAGAACAAAGTGACAAGCTATTCCATATACTACATTAAGGAAACTTATATCTAAAACTACATAATGGAAATATATGTAAAATGAAGCTTTATTCTATTCCATCATAAGTTGGATACATGCTCCAAGAGTCCTCCTTTTGGAATGGAGGAGGTACTCCTATTTATACAATGAGATGAGATAACAAACTCATAATGATGATCGACTAATCTCTCTTTAGTTCCATACATTTCTCAACCATCTAGACACATAACCCTATCCTCCATGATCTCCTCCATGAGGTCCATGATCTTCTCCATGAGATCATGATATTTTCCATGAGGCTTATCTTATCAAATTCGAATTTGATCATTCAAGGCCACATAAAGATGCCTTGGAAGCTTCCTTTGTACCTATACATGTCAACAAACTCATTCTAATTGTTAGATATAAGTATAAGCATATTATTTTCTAAAGTTTAGCCATAAATCCACTTAAAAATGTTAAGAATTAATAAACTTTGGAAAATCATAGTTATGACCCAATAATGAGGTAAATGTAATGATGTGGAGGTGGAATGGAGGTGACATGAAGGTAAAATGTGAAGATATTGGTGAATAATGGAGTGAAAATAGGGACTATTTTGAGGCCCAACAGACCCCCAAACTGAAGGTATTGCATGTCCTCATGCATCTATTACATTACTTTTTGGTACTTGAGCTTTGGCTTAAACTCTGCATGATATCATTTACTTGACTTTTGCAAAGAATTATTTTGATGAACTAGAACTTGGTTGGTTCTTGTGTTTCAACCATATTTCGTTTGTTGCATTCAATGTATGATCTTTGCATATTGATAATGTGATTTTCATTGCAAAGTATTTTTATTGGAATGCATCATGGTTGGTTCTTGTGTAACAACCATGATTGTGTTGGCATCCAATTAACTTTTAAATACTTTTGACAAAGCCATTTGTATGCTCATGTAATAGTGGCAGAGTATTTTTGTTGGAATGCGTCATGGTTGGTTCTTGTGTAACAACCATGACTGTTTTGGCATCCAATTAACTTTTAAATACTTTTGCAAAGCCATTTGTATGCTCATGTAATAGTGAATATATTTTGAAGGTAACTGGGGTTTAAAAATGTGATATATGAATGTGGATGCCATATGAATGTGACAAAGTATGTATGTAAATGTATCCTTCCCCTTAAACAGATGGTTTGGACAGTTATGTGAAATGGGGAAAGGAAGTGAAGTTTTTCCAAAAATTATTATTCTAACTTTTCAAGGAATTTAATGGTTAAAAGTTAGAAAATATCATACCTTAACTTACCCTTCCAAAATGGATGAGAGTTGTGCACGTGTGGCTGCAAAAACTGTTGTTCATAGTCTTCTTTACTTGGTTGTGAAAATGGTGGATGAAAGATGGATCTGTATTGTCGTATCGGCTGCTGGATCCTCTGCTACTAGATGATGAATCTGAGGAGTCTGCTGAACATGGTTGAAAGTCGTATCTGCTGCTGGATCCTCCGATGTTGGATGATGAATCTGATGAGTTTGCTGAATATGGCTGAAAATCTATAAGGCTTGGAAGGTATACAAAATATATATAAGTTACATTTCCCTCCCAGCCTTATTTATTGACTTGTCCTCAAGTGATGTCAAACTGAAAAACAATGAAAGGAAATTGGCTTCATCTGCTACAAAATATGGGTCTTCAAGTCTTCAATGCTCGATGGCACAAATCTTACTATGTGATTAAATGTGTTGATGTCGAACATAGCAAGAAGTTGTTGACTTAGTGGTCGTTAATGAATGTGCCTAGCCAACACAAGAGCTCCCACCATTGATTCCAATGGGATTCAGGATGCCTAACACATCTTTGTAGGTACGAATAAATTTTTCGTGGTCGAGTCACCTACAAGATCCAACGAACAAGGGATATTAATGTACTCCCATTGTTCATTGGCAAGAGTACTTGCCATTAAGGCATGCAAGCCTCTAGGTGTTTTTTTTCAATGATACTTAGACTCCAGGACTTTGACTCAAGCAGGGTTTTATTGGCAGAAATGAAGGGGAATGGTAATGACAAGGAAAATGGCAATAAACTGGTAAAGAATGGACGTAAGAAAATGCATGATGCATGAATAAGAACTCTTGCTATGAAAAATGGATATGGAAATGTCACGCCTTATGGATGTACAATTAGTGGAATTCACTATATCAACGATCATGCTTGTCAAATTCACTATATCAGTTGTAAATCTATTCAAAGAAACACAAAATGGATTAAACATACCTATTTAATTGGTAAAAATGGGTAAAAAACTATATTTTATTCGTTAAATGACATGAAATAACCATAAAACAAGAATTTACCAAGTCATTTTCACCATTTGATATTTACCATTCAGTTTTGTGCTCTGAACCAGTTTTTACCTCAAAATTCAGCAATTGATTGTGAGAGATTTTGTGGATCATTTGTCGTGCCATCAGGACCAGGTAGGAGATCTACCTTTTCTCTTCCATTTAAGCCCCTTATTTTGCAATTTCAAGCAATTTTTTTAGGGTTTTGGGTCCCTAGGATAAATATACTTCTCCCTGGGATCAACGCAAACCATCACATCGAAAACTGTGCTACAGTACACCCAAACAGAAGGGTACCTACTCTACAATGCACTGTCTCAAGGACTAGGCTGTGCTGGGCACATTTGATAAATTTGTTTCTCCTATTTTACCCAAAAACTCTTCAATTTTTTGCATGAAATGGATCCTAACTAAGCTTATGGTTTGATTTCAAGCTTTGATCTGATCAAAATGACTATTACATGGCATGAAAGAGAGCAGGAAGAGCAGGATATGGTTTTCTTAAATGATCTGGGTACTTTCGAGGCCCTCAGAGACTGTGGGTTACTCAAATACTTTAGGTTGTCCAAGATGAGGCAACAACTAGAATTATTGCAGTTCCTAGTTCATTCATGGGATCCAATGAATCAGGCTTTTCACATAGGGGCAAAGTGCCCCGCATATTGATCGATGATGTTTACTTACAGGGTTTTCAAGACGTGGTGCCCCCGTATCTCTTTCAGGTTCTGCCCATAGGGGTGAATCAGTGAGGGACTACATTCAACAGTTCTGTCAGCTAGGTACACAACCTAGCAAAGATGGGAAGATCAACATTATGGATGTTCATGATTTTCCTTTACGAACAAGCCTTTTGACTATCGCAAAGTTGGCAGGTAGTGCGAGACTTCATTTGGTGAACAGATCATATATGTAGTTTGCGCTTGAGTACCTTGCGCGAACTACATTCAACTAGTGTGAGGCAGTTCTCTCTTCAATGAAAGAGCAACTAACCAAGATAAAGAGCGAAAAGACAAATAATTTTAGCTATGGTTCGATCTTGATCACCTTTACCTTACAGAGAATCCCAATGATGCAACCTCACTACGTGTCACTGAGTTTGACTAGTCCTAGAGATCCACAGATGCAGATATGGGTTGAGTTGATGGCTCGACATGCTGGTCAATCATCAATCTCATTACCTCCCGCATTCTTCATTTTTCTCAGTCGATAACACATTGTTATCGAGGAGAATTCGTATGTGGGGATGGACTTTCATGGAGATCTAGATTTGAGGTTACTAGTGGGTGCCTAATGGCGTGCTGTAGGTAAATTGTTTTAACCAAATGTTTTTAATTTTCTAATTTTATACATGTTTTTTGTGTTTTTGATGTTTCCACGAGTAAACTAAAAATGTACTCATGCATGCAGATGTTGGTACTATTTGACATATGGGTCATCAATAGGAGGCAAGTGAACCAACGTGGAGAAATTTTGGAAGAGCAATTCTGCAGGATTTGGATTGGACCGAGACACTGACAGAGTTGCAGGATCATATAGAGGGGTTAACTCACAGTATTCCAGATGTTGAGATCGAGGAGTTTCCGATGAGGCTACAACAACATACTATTGGTGTACCTAGCCGTTGGATGAGGCTACTGTGCATGATAGCTCAAGTTGTGACTTGTTATCATGAGCATCATTAGGTCTACGTAGGATGTTTTTCTATATGCATTTTGAGTTCTGAGGTTAGATGACCAAAATGTCTTGGACACAATTTTTGTAAAAACTTTTAAAACATCTATCTATTTTATTTTTAGTGTTTTTTTATATGTGGTTATGTGCGATCTTATTCAACTATTGATGTGAATTGAAAATTTTACTTTTACATGTGTTGCAAATGTCTATTTAACACATAGTTCGCTAATGCATCAGTTAATGTGTTAAATTTCTTGGAAATGTGCTGATATTGCATGTAATCAAAATGTATTTCCAAGAGATGAAATATAAGGAACATACGATAAATTGTTGGATTTCAAATGGTATAAACATTTTTTAGTTGCAGTACGACAAGTTGTGAGTCCAGGCTAATGATGATTAGGTGAATGCCGAGAAAAATGGAATTAGATAGGAGTTCGATCAATGCACTATAGTCAGCGATATTGTTCATAGAATGACTGATACAAATCCCTTGAAAGCTCACTAACTTGCCACTTGGAGCGAATATGGCCCATGTTGTAGAAGATAGGTTCTGTGTACTATGACTAGCACCATCAGCATAACCAAAAAATGGTTCCAAAGATTCCAACATTTCCAACAAATGCAAAGCAGATTACTTAACCACATAAAAATCTCTAAAAGTCACACTGTAACACACACACACACATAATCAAAATATATATATACAATTCTTATTACTACGCAAAATTAGGCATAGTAACATTTCAAATGCAACCCGTTACAAGGTTGCGACAATGGAATTCCATCATAATCAACTAACTCATATGCACCTTTTTCCAAAACACACTTGAAAATATAGGGGCTCATCCATAAAGTTTCAAATTTCCCTGCTCCTAGTTTATCAGCTTCCTGATCATAAAGCAAGACCAGGTCTCCTTTTGAGAAAATCTAAGGCTTGACATTTCGGTCATATTGCACCTATATTCGTTTCTTATGTGCTTCATTAGCCAATGCAGCTTCATGACAACTTTCATCTAGATGGATGAGCTCTAAGAAACGTGATTCTTCTATCGAAGTGTTGGGTAACAGGTCAATCATGAGTTTTAATGACGAAATTTCACATTGTACAGGTAAGATTGCCTCTAGACCATACACCAATTGTAAAGGTGTGAATCCAGTTGTATTACTTATCAAGGTTCGGTAAGCCCACAAAGCTAAGTACAGGATTAAATGCCAATTTTGTTTATGAACTCCTATCATTGTTGGAGCATTCACTTAATGATTTTGTTGATGGCCTCAACTTGTCCATTCGCTTGCGGATAATAAGGTGTAGAACTATCATGTGAAAGTCATAACTTGGTAGTCAATTCAGTCATCATATGGTTGAGAAAATGCGACCCATGATTTGTAACTATAGCTTTTCGTACACTAAACCATGCAACCACATGGTTGAAGAAAAAAAGAGCAGTTGTCTCACCACTATTGTTTAATGTAGGCATGACCTCGACCCATTTTGTAAAATAGTCCACGACGAAAATTATATACCCATGCCCCCCAACTGAGGTAGGGTTACATGTCATAAAATCGATGCCCCATTTTGTAAATGGTCCAACAAATATGATAGGATGTAGTGGTTCAAATGGTAATCGTGTTTTACGGTCAAAAATCTTGCATGCATGACCTCTTCTGAAAGCAATAATGTAATCATTGAATATAGTTGGGTAAAAGTAACCAACACAGAGAATCTTCTGTGTGGTAGCATAACTAGATAAATGTCCACCACAAGCACGAGAATGGCAATCATTCAAAACTTTCTTGGCTTCCTCATGAGTGAGACACCTTCGTAGAAGTGTATTGATACCACGATGATAAAGGGTGTCACCAATGATTAGATAATATTTGGCTTGGTAATGAATATGTCATTGTTGCAAGCGAGAGGTATCGGGCCAGAAATTTTGGGTCTGGAGATACATTAATATATCTCCATACCACAAGTCAGATGACGAAATCATAAACAGAGACTCATCTAGAATTGATGGTTCCATTGTTGAATCGATATCGGTAGAGGGAAGTACGCAAAGAAGCTCAGCAAAGACTAGAGATTTGTTTGATTTGGATTTGATGAATTGCAAATCAAATTCCTGCAAAATGACGATCCATTTCGAGTATTTGCCCGCCAGAAATTGACGTGATAGAATGTATGTCATAGGGTTGCAACACAAAAATGACAATGGTATTTCAGAACAGGATATGGTGGCGAAATCTTTTTACAGCTTGGACAGTAGCCAAAGAAAGTTTTTCGACATAAGAGTACTTAACTTCCATATCATTGAGATTTTGACTCAAATAATAGATCAGATGTTAAATCCCATCTTCTTCTTGGACTAAAATCATAGCAATGGTTGTATCTGCAGTGGCGAGATATAGGAAATAGTTGTTTTGATAATTAGAGGCATACATTAATGATGCTCGAATCAAGGTATCTTTGAGAGCATCAAAGGAAGCTTGCACAACCTGATCCCAATGGAAGGGATTCCGCTTTTTCAAAATACAAGTAAATCCTTTAGCCATTTTAGTGTAGTTGGGAATGAACCTCCTTAGAAAGTTAGCCTTCCCGTGTAGTCTCTGTAACTGCAGTAAATTGGAAGGTGGAGGCAAATCAATAATTCCCTTTACCTTCAAGGGGTCCAGTTGAATTCCTTCTTTAGACACTACGAAAGCAAGCAAATGACCAGAACCAACAAAAAACACACATTTATGTGGATTGAGTCGAATTTTGTAGTGTTGGCACCATAAAAAGATAGCTCTCATATGTTGCGGGTGATCAACCCGTTTCTGTGAATGAGAAGGTAAATCATCTAGATAGGGTTGAACAATGTGTTTGATATCATGGAAGGCATAATTCATAGCCCCCTGAAAAGTTGCCCCGATGTTCTTCAAACCAAAAGGTAGTTTCCTATATGTGAATGTGCCCCAGGGACAAATAAAAGCAGTTTTATATTGGTCTTCTAAGTGGATATTGATCTAATTATAGCCGAAATATCCTTCCATAAATGAGAATGTTTCACATCGAACACAATCATCAATTATTTGGTTGATAAATAGAGTGGGATAGTTGTCTTTTGGAGAAGCGTTATTAACATCCATATAATAAACACACACTCGTATTGTTCCTTGTTTCTTCATGACAGGAACAAGATTGGAAACCCAATCGGTAAGAGGAATGGGGTAAATGAAACAAGCATGCAAAATTTTTTCAATTTCTACTTTTATGGCAGTAGCCTTGTTTGGATGAACAAGATGGAGGCACTTTTGTACCGGTTTGGCATCAAGATTCATTTTAATTTCATGTTCAACTATGCTAGAATCAATTCCTAGCATTTCCCCATATGGCCAAGCAAATATATTGTGGAATTCACGAAAAAGAAAAAGGTAAGTTTCAAGTTCTGATGGAGAACAATATTTGCCAACATGTATGTTCTCTACAATTCCAAGTTTGGTCGAAATGTCGATAGAAATGGTTTCTTGGATATTTTATAAGTTTCGTTTGGAATTGAGTGTGTCCGTTGGCTTAGTGGCGCCTAACCCAGGTTCGAAAGTGATTAAGCCAAGCAAATCTGGGAACTACTGGCCCTTTCAGCAACAGTTCGTGGAGTGCAGACTGAGGTCTCACCTGAAGTAGTATGGGAGGGTGCTAGAACCAGGTTTCGACACCATGGGGATGTTTGAGATGAGGTTATTGGTGTAGGTTTTAACCCTGTATAGAAATTACCTGCATATGAATTCTAGGAACAAAAAATAAACAATGCGAGATCATAACACATATAAAACATATACACAGAGATTTTCCCCTAGATCCCAAAACCGAGACTACCAGCTTGATTTTTCATTATGTTCCTTTCAATGTTACAATACATATTTATACATGCCAAAGCATCCAATACCATGGACCAAAAACCATCGCATCCAAAACCAAGGACCAAAAACCATAGGTATGTCTGCGTAACCTAATATAGGGTCGAAAAAAAATTTTCCTGAGGAACTGCCCCAGACCCTATAGAGGGGGGCTGCCCACCCCCCTCAAACCCCTGAGACAAGGGGGGCTACTGCACCCCCTATGACCCCCCCACTGCGCAATCGGTGCAACGAACGGGGGGCTCTGCCCCCCTCTAACCCCTCGATTCACTACGTGGGATAGTCGTGGAAAGAATATAACACAACCCAACGTTATCCCACTTGTTGTTTTCTTTCCACAGGGGGCCACACGAGGGCTTAGTCATTTTTCCAGCCATGAAACACCAACTGTTTCTCTACACTAGGAGAACTTCTCAGAGCTCACAGATTTTGTCAATGCATCTACAGTATTCTTCAATGTGTTAACCTTTACCACCAACACCTTTTTGTCTTCTATCATATCCCTCACAAAGTGATACTGAACATCAATGTGCTTTGTCTTTGAATGGTAAGCAGGGTTCTTTGCTAAGAAAATTGCACTTTGGTTGTCACTGTCTATCCTTATAGCTCCCTGTACTAACCCCATACTTGAACACAATCTCTATAACCAAACTACTTCCTTGATTACATGAGTGGCCGCCATGTATTCTACCTCTATAGTTGATAGTGCCACTACAGATTGTTTCTTACTCATCCAACTGACTGCACCTCCAAATAGGTTAAACACATACTCACCTATAGATCTTCTCTGATCTAGATCTCTAGCCCAGTCTACATCAACAAAGCTATGAATATCCAACACTCTATCCAATCCTGGTCTTCCTTGGTAGCACAAACCATAATAACTAGTGCCATGCAAATACCTGAAAACCCGCTTTACTGCTGTCTAGTGCTCCTTCCCTAGTTTTGACATAAACCTGCTTAATACTCTCACTGCATGTGCAATGGCTGGTCTAATACAGACCATTGCATACATCAGAATATCACACTTTCATATGGAACATGGGACATATCCTCTTCCTCTTCTTGTGTCTTGGGACACTGTTCAGTAGATAACTTTACACCTACAAGAATAGGAACCTTCACTGGTTTACTATCCTGCATATTAAACCTCTACAGTATTGTCTCGACATACTTCCTATGGTTTAACCAGAGCTTCCTCTTTACCTTATCTCTTTTAATTTCCATGCCCAAAATATAGTTTGTAGCACCAATATCTTTCATGTCAAATTTGGAGGACAATTGGGTCTTCAAATCCTAGATAATTTCTTTGTCATTTCCAACCAGCAACATATCATCCACATAAAAGACTAGATAAATAACATGGTCACCAATTAATTTGAAATACACACAGTGATCTACTTTGCTTCATGTGAAGCTAAGTCCCCATATAAATGTATCAAATTTCTGATACCACATCCTTGGTGATAGTTTTAACCCATATAGAGACTTCTTTAACTTGCATACCAATTCTTTCTTACCCTTCACCGCAAAACCTTCAGGTTGCTTCATGTACATCTCCTCTTCTAGATCCTTGTGAATAAATGTTGTCTTCACATCCATCTATTCTACCTCAAAATCAAAAGTGGCAACAATAGATAAAAGTGATCTAATAGAAGTTACCTTGGCAACAGGAGAAAAAATATCACCAAAATCAATTCCTGGCACATGGGAATAACCTTTTTCTACCAACCGAGATTTGTATTTCTCCACCTTTCCTTCTGCATTTGTCTTCTTCTTGAACACCCATTTGCTACCAGTGGGTTTCCTTCTAGCCGGCAACTCCACCAGATCCCAAGCTTCATTTTTATGCAAAGATGCCATTTCATCAACCATGGCCTCTTTCCATAGTTTCCCATCCTCTGAATCTACTACTTCATTCACAGTTTTGGGACCATCATCAGTAATAGATAAAGCAAAATTTGAACAGAAAGTAGATGGACTATACCTTTCTGGCTGCCTTCTTTCTCAAACTGATCTTGTTACACCCGTAGTTTGTGGCTTTTCATCTTCTGATTCCCCCTTTGCTGTAGAGTCTGATTCTTCCTCCTTTAGCTCAAAATTTGTCTTCTCAGGCTCCTTTGGTTGGACTTCATGTTTAATAACATCTTTCGCCTCTCTGAACACCATATCTCGGCTATACACAACCTTCCTTGTTGCTAGGTTCCAAAGCTTATAACCCTTTAAACCATCCTTATACCCAATAAAGGTACACTTTTTAGATTTACTATCCAACTTGGTTCGTTACTCCTTTGGAACATGTACATGTGCATCACATCCAAATACCCTCAGATGTGAAAGAGAGGATTTCTTAACAATCCATACCTCTTGTGGAGTCTTATCCTCCAATGTTGATGAAGGTGATCTGTTGACCAGGTAACATGTTGTCTCCACCGCCTCTGCCCAGAATTCTTGTCCTAACCTGGCACCACTAAGCATGCTTCCTGCCCTTTCCATCAACGTCTTGTTCATTATTTCTTCAACTCCATTTTTCTGAGGTGTATATGGAGTAGTATTCTACCATGCTAGAACACACTTCTTATAAAATTCTTCAAATTCCTCAATACAAAACTCTCCATTTTTATCTGTCCTCAACACCTTTATCTTCTTCTCTCTCTAGTTTTCCACCAGAGCCTTAAATTCTTTAAACCTGTAAAAGATTTCAGATTTCTTCTTAAGGAAATATATCCATGTATTCCTTGAGAGGTCATCTATAAATGATACATAGTACATAGACTTACCCAATGATGGAACCTTCACAGGTTCAAACACATCACTGTGCACAAGCTCTAATATCTGTTTCGCCCTCTTACCACCAGAGGTGAAACTCACCCGATTCCGCTTCCCATATACAAAATTTTCACATAAATAAAAATAGAGAGAGCTATTACTCATACCTTCTACCATACCTTTACCATGAAGTATTTGAAGGCCCTTCTCTCTAATATGTCCAAGCCTTTGATGCCAGAACATGGTCTTCTCTTAAGAGACCACTAGATTTTCTGCTCCACTTTCAGGAACCATAGAACTATTGCACCCATCAACAACAGTGCTACCTTGTAGCTTGTACAGAGTTCTAGTCTGAACTCCCCACATCAATACCAGTGCTCCTCAAACCATCTTGCAAGTATCCTTCTCATCCAACTTACTTACAGAAATCAGATTTCTGGCTAATGCGGGAATATGCAGAACACCCAGAAGTGTTCTAACCCTTCCACCTTGCAACTTCAACTTTACTTTTCCATGACCAAGGATTCTAGCCTTCCTATCATCCCATAAGAAGACATCACCACCATCATATTTATCATACTTGTAGAACCAATCTCTATGGGGAGTGAAGCGAAAGGTTGCACCTAAGTTAATCAACCATGCCCCATGATCTACATGTGTACTTGAAGAAGCCAAGTACACATCCCCACCTTCATCTGAGGTGGTTTTCACCTCTACAGAAGAAGAATCATCATATCCCTTTCCTTGGTTAAGAGATTTAGATTGACAATCCCTTTTGTAGTGCGCTTCCTTTCCACATTTCTAGCACACCACCTTTACAGGTTTTCCTGGAGATATAGATCTCCCTCTAGATTTAGATCTCCCACTCGATGACTTATTTTTGTTTCCATTCTGGGACCGTCCTCATATAGACAAGGCATCACCATTCTGGCTCTCCATATTTTTCCATCTCATCTCCTCTATTAGCAAGGATGAGACTATTTCATCAAACTGCAAGGCAGTTCCATTACTACCTATTGCACTAACCAGACTATTCCATGAATCTGATATATAACACAACTAACTAATGCACTTATCTTCATCTGAAATTTTAATATCAACATATAATAACTAACTTACCACTGTATTAAATGCATTGAGATGCTCTGTCACTGAGTCTCCATCTTTCATCCTAAGGTTATATAGCTTTTTCCATAGGAACATTTTATTCACCAGAAACTTAGATTAGTACAAAGTCCATAACTTGTCCCACAGATCCTTCGTCGTAGCTTCCCCTGATACACTAAAAAATATTGAATCTAAGACACACAAATGTATTTTGATCTTAGCCTTCTGATCCAACTTCTTCCATTCTTCATCAGACACTCTCGTTGGTTTAATTCATGGATCTACCACGATCCACTGATCTTTATCCACCAATAAATCCTCCATCTTGACTTTCCATAACTCAAAACTCTGACCATTAAATTTTTCCATCTCTATCTTTCCATTGCTTGGCATCTTCTTTCACCACCAGAATCGATCCCACGGATCTCCCACTAACCAGTGTCTACCACAGGCCTGAGCAAAACCCCTCAGAAACAAAGACATCCCCTTGAAGCCAAAATGACTCTGATACCAAATGTAGGTTTTCACACCATACAGAAATTACCTGCATACGAATTCTAAACCACAAAAAATAGAAAATGTGGGAGCATAACACATAAAACACATATACACAAAGATTTTCCCCTGGATCCCAAAACCAAGACTACCAGCTTGATTTTTCATTATATTCCTTTCAATGTTACAATACATATTTATACATGCCGAAGCATCTAATACCATGGACCAAAAACCATTGCATCCAAAACCATGGACCGAAAAACCATAGGTAGGTCTGCCCAGCCTAATATAGGGTCCAAAAAAAAAAAATCCCGTGGTGCTACCCCAAACCCCGTAGAGGGGGGCTACCCACCCCCCTCAAACCCCCCTGTGTTATAGACATATTTGGGCACCTCAACCCCAAGCTTATATGTTGATTTATTAGGGCTCATCAACCCCTCAAAGAGTTGTTTCATACCCTAAAAGAACATAGTCATCTGAATACATCATTCCCCAAAAGCTCCATTTGAGAAACCATCCAGAAATTGCCTAAATTGAACCATACTGACCACTCCACTGGAAAAATGTGATGGATACTGAGTGGTACACTACCAGGGTGTAATGCATGCTATTTAGGCCTTCTATAGGGTGTAATGGGCGAGGATAAATAAGTGTCTGGGACAATTTGCTAAGTGGTTGCTCATGGAATCTTCTAGAAAATTCTCCTATGCCACTTGCCTCTTTGAATTCGCCCAAGGATGAGTAAGGGATCTAAGTAAATATCCAAACCCTTCTCTTGTGGAACCAATTGTAACAAGTGGAATGACACTAATCAAACTCCATGGATGACTCACACCCTTGCACACATCTATAAATGGATCCCTCATCCAAGAGCTCTAGATGCTGAATTGTGAATTGCAAGGAAGTGCTGATAGTTTGTAATTGAGGAGAGAGCATTGCATTCTTGTTGGTGTGATATTGTTATTTCATGAGGTGAAGAAGGATTGAAGCTGGGAGGATGATGCTAGATCAGACAACTGGGTTGTATTTCTCTCTTCTATTAATAAAGCTCTTCAAGTTTTCTTCCATATGATTGTGCAATTGTGAATGTTATAATTTGTGAATGCTATCATTTGTTCATTATATATCTGATTATGTAATGTTTATGTTGTAATAGATCATGATGCTTTGACGATTCTTTGTCATTGTACTTGTGTAGGTACTCTCCAAGTGTGTTAAGTACGGGGAGGAGTTGCGGGATCTGTCCAAGGGGAGAGAGATCAAGCAAGGGATTAAGAGGAAGTTCCAGGTTGTTTCCATTATCTTTCTCTTATCTGTTACACATAGAAGAAATCATTGAATTGCTTTAAATTGTTGTTTCTAGGGTAGCTGCCAAACCTAGGGGGCTAGCATTCTTTAGGAATACTAGTTTTCCCATAAACACTTGCCTCACTATGTGGGTTATTCGTGGAAAGAATATAACACAACCCAACATATAATACTATCTTCATAATCAGAACCTTTCAAGAATGAAATGGAGATGATACTTGGTGAGCTAGTGGATCTAAGCGTACTATCACATCTAGAACAAATAAAAATTTCGAAGGAAGGAAAAGCATTAATTGTTTTTTAGGTTAAAGAACATAAGATGCTAGAGGAGTCTAAAGAAGTACTAGAATTAAAAGAGACACAAAAGGTTTTGGAGCCTATGATATTGATAGTTACTGAAGAGGCCATAGACCAACCATGTTCTCGTAAGTAGTCAAACACAAAGAAGCTTCAAAAAAGGGTTAAGAAATTTAAAAAATAGTGTACGTAATTGAAACTAGAGAATCATGTTATGATAAAGAATACTGAGTGTTTTAGAAAATCTAGAGAGCAAATCATTTTTCAGAAACAGTTCCTGGTTAAGAAAGAAAAAACTTTCCATGCTAATATGGATCATATTGTATAGCATTATAAGAAGATGAAATTCAAAAGTATTCACAAGCACAACAAAAGAGAGTTATGAAAATCTTGACATTTTCGTTCAAGATACAGAAGGACTCAAGTACGAGGACATGAAATATCTTGGGTGTTGGCTTGTTGGGGCCTGACCCAGGTTCAGAGGTGATTTAGCCAAACAAATATCGGTACTAATGGCCCTTTTGGCAATAGTCTGCAGAGTGCAGACTGAGGTCTCACCCGAAGTAGTATGGGAGGGTGCTAGAACCAAGTTTCCGCACCCTAGATATGTCTAATGGGTTCAAGTGGTCCACAGTTCGACCCTACGTGCACGTCGCTACATGCACTTACCCGTTCCTTGCAGCCTAAGGCACTGCCTTCGCGCAACCCTACTCGGGGGCCGAAGAGTGTTATTACCCAAGTCCTTACTAGCAATCTGCTACTAGTTTATTAACTTAGCTTAATTGTATGCGTTTGGTTATACTTAACAATATTCACAATTCACACAAGTGTGCACAATGAAGAAACAATATATCCACAATTGATATCAGACATGTAACAACTCAAGAATAGATATGCAGAAATTAGATAAACCTTTTCTCTATTATTCTCTTCTTCAATTATAGGCTCGACTCCACCCTGCACACTTAGCTGTAGGGGTCCATGCACTCAGCTGCGAACAACTAGGTCTCTGTGCACTCAGCTGCAGAGCCTTCTCCTACCCTACGACCCAAAACACACTTAGACTGTTTCTCTTTTCTTCTACTTCGCTATCTGTTAGATTCCATTCCTTCTATGTCTTTACAATTTAGAGCCTCTCTCTATTTATACAATTCCATGGTCTGTGGACCATGGGTAGGCCAACATTACATTCAAAACTAGGGTGGACAACCATATGACTCTAACATACATTTCGTGCTCACAATTCCTGGATATTTACAACAATATCAACTCAAAACATGGGCTTTGAGCCCCAAAACATTTTGTGGGGTGATTCCATGCCCAACATGTCCCCAATAGAAACATCGTGACTCACCCTCGAGTCACTCTGTTGACGTGGTGATCTTGGCATGGAGTCCCTCCAACTGTTCTCAAATGGTACTAATGTCTGCAACGCACTGAGTTGCTGCTTATTGAACCTACTGCATCTGTTCTTCTGAGACCTCTGTGTCTGGCATGCTTCCTTGCATCCCCTGTATGTGTGCAAGCTTTCCTTCGATATTCACCATGATTTTGAAGGTCTCGTCAATCCATGGCTGAATGCATGCTTTGAGAACTACTTCCTAAAGTCACGCCGCGTCCACTTGCTCCTTTAGTGCCTTAGCGTGCTACATCCTCACAAGCTACTGAGTGAGGACTACTCTTTGCGCAGCTCCTCAGAAATTATCATATTGCTGTTGGAGTTCTTGCACCTCTGTCTCTAGGTGCTAGATGTTGGGGTCCTCCTGCAAAGTCATGAGGACCTCAAGTGCTTGTTCCAACATGCTAGTACAATCTCTCACTACAACCCCAATTTCTTCCAACCCTGTTACGATAGTGCTAGCGTGACTGCTATGGGGTAAAATGCACGGTGTATGGAGAATGAAAACTACCCTCAAAGGCCTTCGTGGGAACTTTGACAAACTATAAGATTATCTGCAGAAGCTACCAAGTTATACACATGTTCATCTATCAAATATCAGTTAACAAAGTATGGAAAGAGGATTACCTCAAGTCCCCTTCTAGATTTCTTTGAAGATCGCAATGCATCCAAGAAGAACTCCCTCAAAGCCGATGCCAAATCAATTCTTGCACAAAGGAAAGGCAAATACAATCACAACATACAATCTTGAAAAATAATATATGAATGCACAATGAACATCTATTTGATTACAACTAAACTACTCATCTAGACAAGTATCGAATGAACTACTTAATGGACAATGTTACTAACACTGTGGAGTAGGGAACACAATTACAGTTCTGTATTAATAACGGAAGAGTGATTACAACCATCCGTTGTATCACTCTTCCTTTGCCCCTTCCACTTCTCTCTCTCTCTCTATTCTAACTCACTTCTTCAAGTATGTGACAGTTCATAACAGGTTAGTAGGCTATCCTTTCAAATGTTCTGACCCCTTTCACAATGACCCTCACCTTGCTTATATAGCAATTGAGTTAGGGTTTCCAAGTTCCTCATAGAGTTCACTAGGGAAAAAGAAATGAACTTGCTCTGCTTTTCAACTCTTTCCCATTTTCCTTCTTTTCTTAGATTAGAAATCCTCCAAATATCTTGATTTTGGATGTTTCCTTTCTTTTCTTAAGCAAATTTAGGGATAACTATCTAGATATTTGTGAGTCAATTCATTGGTTTGAGCCATTGAACTTCCCTTAGTTTCACTAACGCTGCCCCTAGTCTAACAACTTGAGTTAGTAGGGTCACTAACATACCCTTAGGCTTGGTAACAAGCTTTATAAAGTAGGGTTTCAGTGTGTAACCAGCGTTAGTGTGGAATCAAGGCCTACAATTGTGGTCTTTGCTTTAGTCATCATGTTTTTCACCTCTGAGTTGATGAGGAGGTCATTTGGTTGTATAACAGATGCCCCCTAAAGTGTGATATCAGAGGCAGAGATGATGGCCGAAATACTTTACTGAAACTGTAATTTTTCCCGTCAAAATGTAGAGAGAGAGAAAAGCTTCGAGCGACAAGCAAAACTTGATACAACACATATATATAAAACTGCTAAAATCATGTCCTGAGTTGGGCATTCCCATGCTCAGTAGCTATGTCAGAGTAATTTTCTCAAAGAGATATGACAATACTGGCCACCAATAAGAATAATGCGGATGCAGTGTCATAATAGAATCACCCTAAACCAGTTGTCTCCAAAAAACAATATCCGCAACTTGGGAGAGGAAACAAGGCTGAATGATGCAAACCTCTACCCAAGGTCTTGATTTCCGCTTCACCGACCAACATAGATCGATACATGTGAATATATGTGTTGATGTTGAACATGTACGAAATCGTCTGATTACCAGTCAATAATGGAGACCCTTACCAGACGTGAGGAAGGCCACCGATAATGGTGATGGTCTCCAAGATGCACAATGCAATCTAACGAGTGTGAAAAATGTATTTGTCATTAATGAGAACCCCTGACCAAGGACAAGGAAACCTGCCACTAATGTCTGCAAGCGCCAAGGCACTAAATGTGTTTCTGGGTTATCTTCCTAGATAGAGTGTTAAATTTGATAGGAAGAAACCTATCGAAAGGTAGGCAATAATGTGTCCTACATCAATCAACATGAAACGAGACAAGAATTTTTTTTTTTTTTGAGGAATACTTTGAGCATTTGGATCTAAAAAATGGAGGGCATGATGAAAGGATATGTTTCATTAGTTGATGGAGGAAACAAATGGGTAACCCTTGAACAATAGGAAGCACGAAAATGGTTTTAACCAAATAGCACTAGAGTCATTAACACTACAGAGTGTTAGGATACAGAGATGAAATTACATCAGGGTATATAGGCTAAAACTAAAAGGATGGTAGGGTTCATATTAAGAGGCCATCAAAAGGAGGTTTATCTGAGGGAGTGCCATGTTTAAGGGAACGATTGCTACCAAACCACGCTTTCAAATACAGAATATAGTTGTATTGTCCAGTTTCCCCGTCTGATTAATTTTATGAGTACTGATGGGTAAACTCATTGATATTTTCATTTTTAAATAGTCTGAAAAGGACTATGAAAAGAATGACTCTTTGCCCTGTCTGATTAGTTTAGTGATTCCAGACAGGCAAACTCGTCGATTTCTTCATGTTTTAAGAGTCTAAAAAGTATCATAAAAAGAACGACTCTATATCTTGTCTGTGTAATTTAAAGAGTTCAGACTAGACAACTCGGTGGTCTTTTCATATTTACAGAGTTTGAAAAGATTATAAAGTGCAACTCCATGGTGGTCCCTTTGTCATAGTTGTTAATCGGGTGTGACAAAATTTTAATAGTATACCCAGATCGGTTACTTTTCTATTAGTTAATCTATTGAACCCGGATAAAGAGAAACCTATTTTCAATAGATGTCGACCTCATTTTGTTACGAGTACGAGGCGACGGACTAAACTCATTTTTTGTTGTGAATTTTTAATGAGTCACGTGACGACAAACTCAATACCTTCATAAAAAAATTTTAAAGAGCCAAATGAAGAAAACTCAGGGTATTTTTTTCAGTTTAGTGAGCGAGAAAAAGATTGAAAAGAATGACTCATCCCTTCTTCATAGCTTTACAAGCTCGAAGGAGGGGAGAAACTCAGTGATTTTTTTATTTAAGAGCGAGAAATGGTCCCAAAACAGAACATGCTCTCGCTACGGACGTATGTTTTTAATGAGCCTGGTAACAAATACTAGGGATTTTTTAGTTGAACGAGTGAGAAAAGTACCTAAAAGAATGATTGGGTCATCTTTATAATGTTTAATGAGCCTAAAGACAAAGCTCAAGATTTTTTTAGTTTTAAAGAGCGAGAAAAAAGGCACCTAAAAAGAAATGCTCCCTTGGTCTTTTTTGGTTCAATGAGTTGGAAAAATATCAAAAAAGAGTTTGCTCATAGCATCGTCATATAGATTTAACGAGTTTGACGATGAAAACTTGGAGACGTTTATATTTTTTAAAGAGCAATAAAATATCACAAAAAGTACTCTAACTATCGTCGCATAGATTTAACGAGCTCAACGATAAAACTCAGAGATGTTTATATTTTTTAAAGAGCAATAAAATACCTCAAAAAGTTCTCTATCTATTGTCGCATAGTTTTAACGAGCTCAATGATGAAAACTTAGAGATGTTTATATTTTTTAAAGAGCAATAAAATATCTCAAAAAGTGCTCTATAGTATTTTTGGTTTTGGAATGTTTATGTAATTTTACAAAGCACATGTCGAGTGCAATACTAGGCGTAATACTTTTTGGGATAGAGTCCATTTCTAGGCTCCTTGGGCAGGACTCCTTCCCAGTCTTGTAGTTCATATGCCCCTTTAGAGAGGAATTTCTTGATGACATAGGGACCTAGCCATAAGGGTTGAAGCGTGCCTGCCCTCAAGAGATCATGCTTTTGATCATAGAGCAACACAAGGTCGTCCTCTTGGTAAGAATGAAGCTTAAAATTTTTGTCGTATTGGGACTTTACCCGACGCTTGTGAGCCTCAAGTGCCAATTCGGCATCTCGACGGGTTTTTTCAGATTTGAAGGTGAGTTCTTTGAGCAAACCTGTGGAGTTTCCATGGGCTCACCCCTATCCCATGTTGTTGTGAATCTTTTTATGGAGGATTTTGAATCTAAGGCTCTGAACTCTGCCCGTCTCCTTCCCAAGCTTTGGAAGAGATATGTGGATGACACTAATGTCATCTGGTCTCACGGCCAAGATGAGTTAGATCTCTTCTTCGATCATCTCAATAACCAATCCTCGGCCATCAATTTCACTAAGGAACAAGAAGTCTATGGTTGCCTCCCATTCCTTGATATTCTTATCTCTAAGAATAAGGATGGTTCCCTCTCCCACCGAGTGTTTCGCAAGAAAACTCATACAGAGTAGTATCTTCATGCTAGTTCCCACCATTTCCCTGCCCATAATTTGGGGGTTGTCAACACCCTAGCAACTCGTACCTTGAGGATCTCTGATGAAAGGAGCTTCGAGGAGGAGAAGTCCCATCTCCTTAATGTCTTTGTTGAAAATGGTTATAGCAGACATTTGGGACATAAGGTTTTCCTCAAAGCAACTAATAATTCGTTATCCAGAAGAGAACCTAAGGAACGGATTCCTGGGGTCCATCTTCCGTATGTTCAAGGGACCACGGATAGGATTGAGAGGATTCTTAAGAAGCACAATGTCCCCGCAACATTTAGACCTCTTAACATCATTCGTAAGTCCCTCAAATCTGTGAAGGATCCTATTGACCCCAAGGACACGAAAGGTGTTTATATTATTCCTTGTTCATGTGGGACCCCCTATATCGGTGAGACTGGTCGCTCCATTAACCAAAGGATTAGTGAGCATGCAGCGGACCTCAAGCATATGAGAACCAAGTCTTCAGCTTTAGCGGAGCATGTGGAGAAAATCAATCACCATGTCTGCATCGAAGAAGCTAGTTGATTGCTAGAGTATCGAAATTACATCACTGGAAATTTAGGGAAGCCCTTGAGATTGAGAAAAGAACAATCTCAATAGAGAGGATGGCTGGAAGATCAGTAGTTGCTAGGTCCCAGCCCTCTCCTCCTAATCGTTTTTTTTTTTTTTTTTTAATTTTAATATTCAAGCTCTTTTGATTCTTAAATTAAAATTAATATTTTTATTTATTTATTTATTTATTTATTATTATTATTTTTAATTTTATTTATTTATTTAATTTTTTTTTTTTTTTTAATATTTATTTATTTTTATTTTTATTCTTATTTATTATTTTTTTTTTTTCCAAAGCTCTTTGATTCTTAAATTAAAATTAATATTTTTATCTATTTATTTATTTTATTATTATTATTATTATTTAAAAGCTCTTTGATTCTTAAAATTTAATATTTTTAATTATTTATTTATGGTATTTTTATTTTATTTTTTATTTACTTTTTAACTTTTAAGTAATATTGTAATTCTCTAATATTTTTGACTATGAATATGAAACTTATTTATTTATTTATTTGTCCTTTTAGCTTATGTTTTAAAATAGTATTAACTATTTATAGAATATTCTATTTTTAGCTTATACAACTAACTAATATTTATATAACCTCGTTGATTTATAATTAATTTATTTTAAGATTCAAATCTCCCTTTGACTAATATTTGATTTAAAATATAATTGGCTTATATTTATTTAAATATAGTTAACTACTTTTAATTACTCGATTACTTATGAGTATAGTATATTAACTCACTTATTTTAATATATATTTATAAAATTGTCAATTTATATTTAATCTAATAAGGAAATTAATAATCGAATTAACTGATTCGAATAAAAAAAATAAATAATAAAAAGAAAATAATAATAATAATAATATATAAATTTATTAATTAATTAATTAAATTTTGGTCTAACTAGTCATTTCCCGTTCAAATCGAGCTGTCATGATTCTAGCTGTTAACTAGCCGTTTCTTGGTCAAATCGAGCTGTCAGGGTTCTAGCCATTACCTGGATATTCTACCTGATCTATTTATAATGCATTGCAAGATCTGCTCATTCAACTTGTCTTGCCGATGAACCACACTGGTTGGTTCGAAACGCGTCGACAAAATTATCTCTATGTGATTTTCGCTGAAGATTCTTCTCAAAATTGATATGGATCACAAAAGCCTAAATTCTATAAGTAAGCGTTCTTCTTCGACAGTAGTGCCAAGTAGGAGTACAATGACTAGTTTCAGGGAAGGGATCTGACACTCAATGGGTAGAATTGCTTCTAGGCCATACACCAGTTGAAAGGTGTAAAGCCTGTGGCAGTTTTTACTGAAGTTTGGTATGCCCATAGTGTCTAATATAACATTCGGTGCCAATTGGTTTTATGGTTTCCTACCAATCTTTGGATCATGGTTTTTAAGACGCCATTTACAGCTTCCACTTGACCATTAGCTTGAGGGTAGTAGGAGGATGATTGATCCTAATGAAAGCTAAGCAGCGACGTTAAGTCAGACATCATATGGTTCTGGAAGTGAGATCCATGGTCTATAACGATTGTGCGTGGTACACAGAAACGATAGATGACCTGATTGAACATGAATAGTGCCACAGTTTCTCCATCGGTGTTGTAGTTAGGAAGGGCTCTGGCCCATTTCATAAAATAGTCCACAGCTATAATAATATAGTTGTGTCTAGCAAAGGAAACAGGATTATAGGTGACGAAGTCTATCCCCCATTTGGCAAATGGGCCAACTGAGATCATTGGGTGCAGTAGGGCCAGAGGGGCACACATTTTCTTTATGAATACTTGACAAGGATGGTATTGACGGATGACCTTGACACAATCTTTGAACAAGGTCGGCCAGTAATAGCTTATGCGCAAGATTTTCTATGCAGTAGATATGCCAGGAAGATGACCTCCACATGCCCCAACATGGTAGTCATTTAAAACGTTCTTTGCCTCTTCATGAGTGAGGCAACGCCGAAAAACTATATCCGCGCCAAGTAGATATAATGTATCGTTAATCACTAGATAGTGTCGCGCTTGGTGATGGATGTGACGATGGTCGCTTGACATGAGTTCGGGGTGGACCCATTGTGCTTGGAGTTAGACAAGAATGTCTCCATACCAAGGGTCAGTGGTGTCAATTAGATAGATAGCTTCATACGAGAGAGGACCTTGGGCTATCTCGTTTGGATCGACGATGGGAAGTTTCAACAAAAGTTCAGCCAAGACTAAGGAGTTCTTCACCTTAGCAGCTATGAAAACTAGATCAAATTGTTGGAGGATCACGATCCATTTCAAATATTTTCCTCCAATTACTTGACGAGACAAAATATGTCACATGGGATTCTCCAAGGCGATGACAGTAGTCTGTCGCAACATTATGTAATGTTGAAACGATTGATAACAAAGATGACTGCCAATACAACTTTTCCACATGCGAATATATGATCTCGGGCCTAGCCAGGCCTTTGGACAAATAATAGATCACATGTTCACTCTAGTCATCATGCATTTGAACCAAGACAATTCTAAGAGAGGATGGCGAGGCTACCCGGTAAAGAAGAAAGTCGCGGCTATAGTCGGGAGCGTTGAGGAGTGGGGATGATATAAGTGCCTTTTTCAAGGCATCAAATGATCGTTGAGCTTGATCGTCCCACAAATACGACACTCCTTTATTTAGTAGGTGCATGAAGCCTTAAGTCAATTAGGCATAATTTACGATGAATCATCATAAAAAGTTTGCTTTCCCCTGCAAACGTTGGAGCTGAAGAATGGATTGTGGTTCTGGCAATTGAACAATTGCTTTTGCTTTATCGAGATCAACCCTAATCTCATTCTTAGAGACAATGAATCCGAGTAAGCATCTAGACTCGATGAAGAAAACACATTTATGGGGATTTAAGCGGATGTTGTAAAACGAACACCTTAGAAAGATTTCTCTTAAATGGTTTAGGTGTTGCGTTCGTTGCTTCGAATGGGTTGGAAGGTCATCCAAGTAAGCCTGAATGATATGCCTGATATTGTGAAATGCATAATCCATGGCTCTTTGAAAGGTTTCTCCATCATTCAATTCGAATGGGAGTTTCCAATAGGCAAAGACACCCCGTGGGTAGACGAAGGCACTTTTATGCTTTTCGTTGGGTTTTATAGCAATTTGATTGTAACCTGAGAATCCATCCATGAATGAAAATGATTCACAACTGACGCAGTTGTCGATGATTTGGTCGATGAACAGTGTTAGATAATTATCCTTAGGACATGTGGCATTCAAGTATCAATAATCGACACATACGTGTATGGTTCCTTGTCTTTTGTCGACAGGAACCAGATTGGAAACCCATTCCATTAAAGGAATAGGATAGATGAAACCAGCATGTAACAATTTTCTACTTCAATTTTTATGGCTTTCGTTTTGTGGGGATGGACCGGTCGAAGTCTTTGACAGACAAGTTTTGCATTTTCATAAAGCTTGATCTCATGCTCGATGATAAAAGGATCTATGCCGGGCATTTCCTCATAAGACCAAGCGAATACATCGTGGAATTCCTTAAATAGGGAAGTGAAGCTTGCAATTTCCTCAGGATTGCAATTGGCTCCAATCTGGATGCTGTCCATGACACCTGTTGTGACAAAAATATCAATGAGAAATGTCTTTGAAATATTTCCCATGTTTCCTTTCACCTCCAAAGTTTGGATGGTTGTATAGGGTGAGGAGACAATTTTTGGTAAGTTAGGGGATAGGATTTGAAGAGGCATTGTGTCTGAATCAGATATCGAAACACGATGGTGCCAATCCTCCCAAGGTCACTTTCCTAAACTCATGAATTCTCGAATAGCTTCATCCGTAGGTAGGACTTGATAGAGTGGATCAAAAGGAGGAGTGGTTATGGGAGGGGCAGTGGTACTGTCGATAGTAACCAATGTGACCGGAGATGTGGATGAGGATTGAATGGCTTGGTAGGCCAATTCAGCTGGTGACAACGAAATCTATTCTTCGAATGTGTCAAGGTTTGAAGGAGCTGGTAGGATGCATGGGTTGGTCAGTTCATGAGGAATATATGAAAGCATTTTCACCGTTTCTGAAACCTTCGGCGGCTAAAGAGGAAAACAACCCATGAGGGAAGAATCCTTCAGTAGACTGGTACCTAAACTGACATAAGAGTCAGTTCCACCTCCTACTAGGGGTACAGAGCCACTTGGTAATGGTGAATAATTAGGGGTGCAAAAAGACAACTGATCTACTGTAACCACCTTCCCATCCAATGGAAATAGGATGATGTGAAAGGTAGTAGATACGACGGCTGTCATGGCATATATCCAACTGTGACCTAGCAAGAGATTATAGTCGAGTTTCTTGTCTACAACTTCTATGTCCACTGTTACAGTTTTCCCATATAGAGTGATGGGGAAACTTGCTAGGTATCCTTTTGGTATAAAGGTGTGGCCATTGAAAGCTTTAAGGGAGTTCGACAACGAGGTTAGGGTTGGAGAACCCAGGGTGAGCCAACATGAAGCTGACATGAAGCAGGAAAAAGAACCTTCATCGATGACAGTTCTGTGTATACCTTTACCTTTCGAAGTGATATGCACCTGGAATGCAAGATGATGAGAAAGGGGAGGTTTACACTTGTCCATGTCGAAAATTGCAAGCATGGAATCCATTGGGTCAATACCTCCAATAGCCGAAAGCAAAGATTTCCATTGCATCAGGCATGTTTATAATACTTTGAGCGCTGACATAGCCGACAATGTTTGTGCCAAATCCTCTACAATGCTGTAGCGTTGGTCGGCACGTGCAGATGTATTGTGTGTTGTGGTCGAAGTGCCCCTTTTGGGGGTCGAATTACAAGGTCCTCAACTAGCCTTTCGATATGCAAATTGTTAGGTGGCGGTGGGTTTTGACCTGAGGATGGTTTTGCTGCAAGACTGATAGGAGCTCCATATGATTTGGCTCTTGTGGTGAGTTCTACCATTTCAAATGTATAAATGATAGAAGATCCTTCACCAGCTGAAGGATGTTGCGAACCATCATTGCCCCCTTGTGGAGGTTGTGGTTGGTTTGCAATAAGATTTTGTTCTTGTTGAGTGAGAAAAGGATTTCTAAGGACAGTGGGGCGCTTAAAAGAATCGCTTTTAGCAAGGTATTCTATGCATTATTGAAGCCGCAGACAACACCAAGTTGTGTGGTCTTCGACATAGAGTTTGCATGGATATCTGGTGGGTTTATCCTTTTCTTCATCAGTAGGTGCAGCAGCCTTCTGTTTTAGGTTGGGCTACTTTGTTGACTTCTCTTTAGAAGGAGCGGACTTTTTCTTATTCTTCTTTTTCTTGCCATCATAGTTTTGTGTAGACTATGCAGAGTTTATCTTAGTGGTAGGAAGAGCAGTCGTATTGGTAGAGGGGTCCACTTCCAGTGTGGCAATGGAACCACTGAGTTGTTTTATAGTGATCTCAGAGATTGCGGCAACAATCCCGTCGGCGTGCACTCTGGGGTGTTGATTGGCAGAAGCATTGGGGTTACCGGGAGTGTCAGTGTCAGTCTTTGCAGCCTTCCTCCAGTGATCAAACATGCTCTTGCAAAGTGATTTTAAAGTGTCAAGGTCAAATTTTGTCATTTCAGTGAGTCTTCAAGCAAAATTTGGTCACTAGGCATTAGGTCTAGGGTTTGATTTTACCCTTGTCAAAGTTGTCCAAATGACGTTCCATGTCACCATTAAATTGAGTGTACCATCATTCAAAGGGTTGTCATCATCATGTCAAGTTCCACTAGGCCATTTTACACCTTGTTCATGCTTTGATTGCGCCTAGGCAAGCTTCATTTCCCTCTCCTAGGGTTTTGAAGGCAATTTCTCTTGGATGGTCAAATCATCGGCAAAACTTGTATCCAGATGTTCATACAACTTCCCCTATCCTTAAAGTACCTTATCAAACACTTCCCACCACTAAGATCCCCCAAATTCCTCATTTTCGCACAAACCCTAGTTTCATGCTACAACCTGGCAATTTTCTAGGTTGGGCTTGTGTTTTGCCTTTTTGGACCCCTTCCCCTCACTCAATTTCAGAGATGCCACTTTCCCCTACTTCCTAACATCCCTCCCTACTTCCCAAAATTTCCTCAAGAATTTAGAAGCTCCCTATCCCCTTTGTTTTGCTTCATTTCGACAAATCCCTTGTTCCACACATTGGGGTAGGTTTCACTCAAATGATGTTTCTGAGAAATCAAAGATGAATTTAGGAAAACTGAGAGAGGTTTTTGTCCACAACAGGCCACCTCCTTCATATTTTACACAGGTGTCATGGTTCTAGAGAAATGTCAAAAATACAATTGCCTCGGGAGAATTGATGCACCTCTGTAGTGACCTTGGGAAAATAAAATTTTCTCCTAGCTCAGTTGGCCAAATGAATTTCTTGATGAATCAAATGATAACTAGACACAAAGCGATTTCCAATGCGCTATCAAGAGCGCAATTTGGATTTGAGGATGGCATTCAAAAGTTGACTGTAACAGCACTCTGCCTTGAGGCAGCCTCACAGGGCACATTTTGACCAGTCTTGGGAGATTTGACTTTTGACAGGGCAAATGAACTCTAAATTGAAAAATTCTAGTCGGGTTGGAAAGTAGACACAAAGCTATTTCCAACAAGCTATCTTGCACTCAATTTGGATATCGGGAAGGCCTCCAAAAGTCACCTGGAAAAGAGCGTGGCGCACAGAGGGAGCGCGGCGCACTGGGAGGAAATTTCCAGTGTAAATTTACACTGGCGTGACGCACATAGAGAGTGTGGTGCACAAGGAAAAAAAGGCCTGAAATTGTGCCATTTTACCTCAAATTTCTTGTGAAGCCCATAAAATTTCAAGGTAGGCTCTATAACATCACTTGTTTATCAAATTTTATGAGTGATATGGTGGCTATATGCCTATGATTGAATGCAACAAATTTCATAAAGACAACCACAAGAAGACACCTATTCAGTAAGAGATAGAGGATGATTGAGAGATTTGGCTCGAGAGGATCCACATCCACTTAGAGAAGCTGTTGGCGAAAGAAAACAAGAACAGGGATCACTGTCACATCATGAGGCTTCTTTTCATGATGAGGAGCTCATTGAGCATGATTTTGACCTAGTTGACTTGGAGGCACAAGATGAGCATAAATCCATACAACAAGTCATCAAAGAGAAGTATTCTGAGATCATTTAGGTCAAGGAAAATTTGATAAGGGCCAAATTTATCATTTCATACCTTGATCAAGAAAACAGTCAGCTTAAAGCACAACATCTACCTATGGAGAAAGAACAATTCAAAGTCAAGAAACAAGAGATGAAGGGAAAGGAGTTGGTGGACCATGATAACATTGAGCACCATGAAGAACATGTGGCAAGAAAATGGCCAAGAACAAGTTTTCACCATGAGAATCTCAGATGTATATTTCCCTCACCTTGATGGAAGACAAAATCACCATTGCAGGGAATGATTTCATGTTTTCAGTAGATTCCATCTCTCAAGCTACAGGCATACCAAACCATGGTGAAAATTGATTCAAAGACATGAACCTAGACCTAGAAGAGTACAAACGCTAACTGAAATCATAATATAAAGAAACTCACTCACATGTTTTCCCATTCAGATATATTTTGGAGATATATGCACCATTAATGAAGGCTGTCATGAAATTCTTCACATGTGAGGGAAAATTTTCCAGGTTGCATCAATATCACATAAGGCTGCTCATGCAATTTTTAGCAACCAAGTCACTCAATTTGAGTAGTTACTTGTATAGGAGCTTAACCAAGATGTCTAAAAAGGTGAAATTGAAAGGAAAAGTGCATTATCTCAGTCTCTTTAATCATAGCTTGATAAAGGTTATGGTTCTCCATCAATTGACAAAAGATAACATGACATGGGACACTTTCATTGAGGCAGCTCTGAACATGCATATATCTACTTCACCAAGCTAGCACCAAACTATGTCAGCATAGTCAATGGAGGTTGGGTCATCAAGAAAGAATGATGAGGTTCCAAGGCACCTAGGACTGAGGTGACCAATACATATCAAAGAGGTAGAAGGGTTGTGTTTTCTCCTAAAACAGAGGTAAGGAGCCAGCGCATGATGAGGGGCCTTCAGGAGAGCCATCAGTTGAACGAGAGACTGAGTTCATTCTCCTTCACGATGATGATACCGATACAAAGCCAACAAATGCAGAGCTTAGAGAGGTCATCCAAGAAAAAAAATCAGAGATTGAGGCCTTGTCCCTTGACTTGGAGAGGGCCAAGTGGAACATGAAGTACCTGGAGTAGAGAAACAAGCAGCTTGAGGACCAGCAGGCGATCATGGAGCTGCAAAACATTCGAGAGCATCGCGAAGCTGCTCAAAGAAGAAGGGTTGAGCTCACATCTTTGGAGCAAGAAATCAATGAGGATAGAGAGGCCAACCTTGAGAGGGTCAACATGCTTTTGGAGAGGCTGCTAGAGAAGGCCAAAAAAGACTTTTCTCTATTGAGAGACATGGCATTTCATTACAGGGCATGAAACATGAGCGCCAAGGCCCGAATAAAGAGTTTAAAAGCAAAATTGAGGAAAGCAACAAGGAGGGAAAAAGAGGAAAAAGAGAAAGATAGAATTAGAATATTGGTTGAGGCTTCCTTGGCTCAGCATGGCACCCCATAGAGAACCTCCAGCCCAAATTTCAAGAAATTTGGGGAATTTTTGGTCACATGGAAATTTTTTGGGCAAAAAATAGGGATTTTCTCCCTGTGTGCCGCGCCACTGGCGCGACCCTAAAATTCTAGAGCTCCAAATGAGGAATGGCTTGAATTTTTGGATTGAGCATGGAAAATCATGACTACTAGTGTCCGGGCAAGAAATTTGGGCAAGACCTGAGCCTCCTAGAGGTCACAAACACCCAAAAAATGTCCTCTCTGCCACTTTTTTGACACACAGAAAGTAGTCTTGGGAGAATGGATATTTGGAGGGCCAAATGAGGACAAAATTCAAAAATTCCAATTGGGTTAGAAAGTATACAGGACAGGATTTCCAACAAGCCCACTTGTGCACATTTTGGACACCATCAAGTGCCCCAAAAGAGGCCCCTAATTGGCGTGACGCACAGGGAAATTGGCACGGTGCACAGAGGAAAAACTGCCAATTTGCTCCCGTTTCGCAAAATTTCAGTTCCCGACTTCTCCAAGTGGGCCCGGTCATCTACAATTCGATTTTTTGGCACCAAAGGTAGCATTTAAAGTGTTTTTCCTCCAGATTGGCATCTATCCAAGTGGCGAAGGAAGGCAAAGGGTCACCCAGGCCAAATGTTATGTTTGTGAGTGCTGCACCTGTAGCTGATGGTTGGCTCTCCATCTCCATTTTGTAATGATTCGAGTAACTCCCCAACCCTTGGGAATTCTATCTCTTCCTCACACATTCTATATATTGTATGCAAGCTATTTGCAAAGGGTTGGTTGGCTTGTAACTTCTGGGAGACTGTGGGAAAGAAACTTTGTTTCTTCACTGTGTATTTTTGACAGAGAATTAATGAAAGGCAGTGGCTCTGTTTCATGAGATTCTTGTGGTTGTGAGTGTAGCAAATGTGTCTCTTGTGTTTTCATATGTATTTAGTTATGTTTCATAATTCGATTCATGTTCATTTCCAATGAAATTTTCTGAGTTAGATTAGGTAGAATTCAATTTTATTGCTCTGCCTGTGGGAAAATTTCATGTTCAATGTTATTCTTCTATTGAAAAGGATTCATGTCATTATGCCCTTTTCAATTTCTTAAGCAATCTATTCATGACGCAGTACCTCAAACTAAATTGTTACATTTTCCGCCTACCTTGCCTCATGGAATAATCTGTGCCTTTGTATTAAATTCTTTGTTCTTTGTTGAGCGTCGGTCCCATAACATCCCAGAAGCTCGGTCATTCATAAAATTGTTTCCAGAATCCCTATTCACTTACTAGCCTAAGGTAAATATTGCATTGTAAGTCATCTTAGATCGTTTTCAATCATCTATTAACTAAGTGTGACTCGGAGAGAGCCCTCTCTTGCTCTAGTAGGGCTAGCTACCAGACTGAGCGTGGTTTTTGGTTACCCTAATTTTTGCCTTCCTTCAACCTAAGGCAGATTTAGGTGCTAATAGGGAGCATTGGGGATTATGTTGTAAAGAGTGCCAGAATATGAATATATCATATCTAAGTGCTAGGCACGACATATGGATTGGTCTTCTGTGACTGCACCACCTAGAGCGACATCTCTGACGATTTGCAAGAGTAAGGGATTACAAAACTAGTCTGTTAAGAGAAATTCTGGGTTGGGAGCTTTGACTAACCTCTGCCTATGTCTCCATTCATGAATATGATCATAGATGTGGGTGGCGGTATCCTAACGAAATGAAGTGAGGAGCTCTGTCCCAGTCTCATAGCGGATGGGTAGCTGGAAGTGCTTTGGGATTTCCATCGCTAAAGTGTCAAAGGTGTTTACTGATGCGCATGGTAACTCAATATACCATTTCACTGCACTGCTAATCAGGGTGTGGGGAAAAAGACGTAACTGGACAGTATCATCCACCATAGAGTTTGAAACACACCAAAGATGGTAGGTGGTGATATGGGTGCTCGGATCCTCCCCTTGTTTTCCATCGAATTTTGGGATGTCTGCTGGTATTTTATGCGGGATCAGTAGCCATTGTAAGTTGTGATAGATGGGGTTATTTGTCAACTTGTATAAGTCAGGTATATACAACATTGCCAAGTAAGGCAGAGAGTTAGGTGCCCCTGACTCAAACTATGGTGATGATGGACGACTTGATGAGCTTTGTGCTCCTCCAATCATTTGGTTCCCCATATTATATGTGGGTTCCATGGTGTAGCAGTTGCTTTGAGGTATGGTGTTGTATAGTTGATTTCCATGAGGATTTTGATACTGGGGTATGTAATTTCCCCCAGTATAAGTGGTGCCCCATTGACTCATTTGAGTATGTGAGTATGGTGCACCCATGGATTGGCTGGGAACCCCTTGAGGATTCATGCCTGACACAAAACTAACCATTTGTCCTTGATTGATAGAGGGAACGCTCATGTCAATTAGAGACTGACCTTGCATGCCTGAGAACGGAGGGGGAACTGTTACATTCTCGACCGGCATGTGCATATTAGGAACCCCCCAAGCATATGGATCTGGGGGTTTGAACTTACAATGGTGACCGAACATTTTGTTGGTAGACGGGAACTATGCCCATAGTGCCGCATTGAGTGTTATAGGGAGCACTGTATGTGGCACTTGTCGAAGGCATGCAGTTTGGCACTAAAGGGGTGGAACCTAGCATCGGCTGGGTTCCACTCGGATATGGTGTCACGTGAGTGGTTGTACCTGGGACAAATGGTATAGCGGGATTCACCATTACTAGTGTTGTGATGACTCTCGACTGGGGAAGTGGTGAAGGGCCAAAAGTGTCCCTAAATTTCCACAACCCATTAGTCATTGAATGGATAGATGGAAAGGTTTCAAGTACTGAAGCAGGAAGTACAGGTACCATGGGAGCCAAGATAGGTTCCAACAGATTCATGAGTGGAGTGTTAAAGGAAGGAAGGAATCCTTTGGTAAAGAAATCCTCTGGTAAACTTGAATCGTCGGTTGTCCAAACAAATCCCGTGTGAGATCTAGGAGACTGATCCCCTGAAGATGGGGAATCCAGTTTAGTGGAACTTGGCAGATCCTCCACAATCAGTGGAGGAAGTCCTAACAATCTTCTAGAGTGATGACGAGGGCCAGATGTAGCCACGGTGACCATTAATTTTTATCAATAAATTTTATTGTGATATTATTTTAAAGTCTCAAAATGATAGCACTCAGGTACTTAAAAAATATATAAAAAATACACTAAATGGATTAATCAACAAACAGAGGGAAATTACCTCGTTTGATAAGCACCGAACCAGAGATGAAACTTGGTATCTCAATGAATAATAGAGAAGGATGGCCAAATGTACAGTTGCAATTACTTTACAACTTCGTCTGAACCTCAGATTGAGGGGCCAAGTACTCTCGTGAAGACGAGCACCCTCCCAAAAACTGAAGACAAAGTAGATCCATCTATGTTAGGTAACAAGATAGCCCATCCCAATCACCTTGTGTAATTACCTATAAGTTTGGCCACTAGAGATACCTCAATTCATAGACATAGTCGTAGACAGCACGCTGTGTGTGCAGGATACCTAAGTCCCCGACTCAGTTCCATAATCCCTGAAGGGATCCATAGTACACAGAATGCCCAAAGGATTTGTAAGAGAAGGCAGGCTACCTTCAAGTATAGTTCGATGTTGTCTCGTATTTTGCTCCATTGTTAGTGGAGTGGTCTCGGTAATATGAGTGCAGAAGGAATTTTTCACTCGTTAATGACACTAGTTTTGGTTTTCAACCTTGGGCAATTCACTCACATGCTTATCCCAAGGTCCTAGCCTAGCTAATGTTGGTTTGCTCAAAAGAGTAACTGATTGATTTTAATGTAAATTTTATGTGTACTTGATTATTGTCTTCGATAGGGGTGTTGACGTATGAAATATGGGGAGACTCTTGACTCAATAAATCATGCAAAAACAATGCTCTAAAAAAAAATTCAATTTTATGCATACAAGTTGTATTCTACATATTCATAGTTTTGTCTGTGCATCTATAGTCTTTCAACACATGCATAACCAAAAAATTATTTTCCAGTATTTCCTAACAACTACTTGAAACCAAAATTAAGCAACTCTCAACTATTTAAACAAAAGGATGAACACAAATTATTAATCTTTCTTTCAGAAAAGATGTTTTCTAAAAGAGAAAAACCAAAATTTTTTCCTAAAAATAAACTTCTAGGACACCAATTTTGCTGACATAATATAGTTACAGATCTTATTTTAGCCCATGAGAAGATTTTCCATCCCTTTTGATCCATAGACACTACTGGAAATCAAGACAAAGGGAGACTAATGCGGTGTAATAGTGGCTACAGGAGTTAGTAGGGTCACTAATGCTCCCTGTACATAGGCACAGTGCTTTATAATGCTCTGTGTAGCCTGGTAACCTACGTTAGTGTGGAAAATATTTCACAACAAGGGTTTCCAAGATCAGTTTCTAAGATTAATGTATACTAGTAGGATGTAGAAAGATATTTGGTGGATCAGAAAAAGGATTGCTGAAGAATAGGGAGTTGTTGGAAGGAAGAGAGAATAGAGAAGAGTCTGGGTAAACCGGGAACTAGATGTATAGTCCCCAACAGAGTCGCCAATTCTGTTATGGGGTAAAATGCATGGTGTATGGAGAATGAAAACTACCCTCAAAGGCCTTCCCAGAACCTTTGATAGACTGTAATATTATCTGCAGAAGCTACCAAGTTATACACATGTTCATCTACCAAATATCAGTTAACAAAGTATGGAAAGAGGATTACCTCAAGTCTCCTTCCATTGAGAACTCCCTCAAAGCCGGCTCCAAATCAATTCCTACACAAAGGAAAGGCAAACACAATCACAACATACAATCTTGAAAACTAATATATGAATGCACAATTAACATCTATTTGCATACAACTAAACTACTCATCTAAACAAGTATCGAATGAACCACTTAATGGACAATGTTACCAACACTATGGAGTAGGGAACACAACTGTAGTTCGGTATTAATAATGGAAGAGTGATTACAACCATTCATTGTATCAGTCTTCCCTTAACCCTTCCGCTTCTCTCTCTCTCTCTCTCTCTCTCTTCTAGCTCACTTCTTCAAGTATGTGACAGTTCACAACAACTTAGTGAGCTACGCTTTCAAATGTTCAGACCCCTTTCAGAATGACCCTCACCTTGTTTATATAGCAATTGAGTTAGGGTTGCCAAGTTCCTCATAGAGTTCACTAGGGCAAAAGCAATGAACTTGCTTTGCTTTTCAGCTCTTTCCCATTTGCCTTCTTTTCTTAGATTAGAAATCCTCCAAATATCTCGATTCTGGATGTTTCCTTGCTTTTCTTGAGAAAATTTAGGGATAAATATCAAGATATTTGTGAGTCAATTCATTGGTTTGACCCATTGAACTTCCCTTAGTTTCACTAATGCTACCCCTGGTCTAACAACTTGAGTTACTAGGGTCACTAACGCACCCTTAGGCTTGGTAAGAAGCTTTATAAAGTAGGTTTTCAGTGTGTAACCAGCGTTAGTGTGGAATCATGGCCTGCAATTGTGGTCTCTACTTTAGTCATCATGTCTTTCACCTCTGAGTTGATGAGGCGGTCATTTTATTGTAAAACAATGACGTTCTCTGACTTCTGGCGATGCACCAGGTAGAGAAGCTGCCTGATGACAAAAATGGTGATGGACGTGCGGTGGAAATTGTTAGGATATTCCGACACATAGGATATAGTTAAGTTCAACTTGGTCTAGTATAGAGTTAGGTTAGAGTTAGGTAAAGTGTGTTTCTTTACCGTTGTACATTTTGTAACTTACAATCCGACGGTCACGATATGTAGTGATCCGACGGTTCACTCTCACCTCGGTATTACCGACACTTGATCCGTGGCTTGACACCCAATTGGTCCATGAGTTCTATTTAAAGCGCATGGAGGGTCATTGTTCGGGTAATCCGTGCATGAGAGAAGCTTATGTAAATTTTCATTCTTTGATTAATAAATTGCCTGTAGTACCCACGTTGGGACAGGCCGTGGACTGTTTCCCTCCTTGCACTCTGAGGGTTTTAACCACGTCAAAAATACTGGTGTATTGATTTGAGATCTGGTTGTGAGCGGTGTCCTTTTGGTATTCTTTCTGTGGAACTTACCCTGTAAATTCCTACATGGTATCAGAGCTATTTGAGGGCCGCGTCCGTTGGTGATCCAAATCTGAAGCCGGTAGAACTGCATGCGGCTGTCGTTTCCTAGATCTGCTGTTTCTGACTGTTTTCGGGCCGAGAGGACTACTCTGTTGCGTTCGGAGCATCTGTTCCAGTGAGGAACCCCTTTCGTTTCACGCGAAAAGGTTTCCGGTAGCCCTAGCTGCGTCATTTTTCAGATCGGGAGGTATACAGTGTTTCTTTTGCAGTTTACTGTTATTTTCTCTCTGCTTATTTCGGTCTCAGTTTATTTAGCCTTTTTTTTACCGGATCTATACCTTTCATTTCTGCGTATGCTCTTTGCCCTGCGACTCTGTGCGATCTGGGCAAATCAGAAACAGAAAGGAAGGATTTTTCTCATGCGTATGCTCTTTTCCCTGCACCTTAGTGTGATCTCGGAAAATCAGAAACATTGAGAAAAATATTTAGTTTTTCGGCTAAAGCTAACTTTGAGATTTTTTTTAAAAATTTCTAGTTTTTTGGCTAAAGCTAACTTCGAGCCGCAAGGTTCGTTTTTCTTTGCATATTCGTGTTGGGTTTTGTGTTTTGTGTTTTGTAGGGAAAAAGAGCTTTCTCAAGGCAAGCACGCAAACCAAGGCCCCCCCCCCCTCTCTCTCTCTCTCTCTCTCTCTCTCAAATTTTTTGTATAGATCAATTGGTTCAAAGCTATTTTAAGAGAGTAGAGGTCTTGGGTTCAAGTCTCCATTTTGTGGGGGCGGATTTTTTCATTCCCGCACATTCGCGCACTTTGCCGGCAACGTCAACAATTTTTTTTCAAAAAGCCATAACTTCTTCATCCTGAAGCCTTTTTCAGAGCCGTTTTTTTTTAAAACCGCCTATTTTTTCGAGATCTATCCATTGGAACACTTACTTTCAGCATCTTCAGCTTCATTTTTTTTAAAAATGGAAAGTCCATGCCAAGTCATTCTTGACAGCACTAACTACTTCCAATGGGTAGAATACATGGAAGATTTACTTAGAAGTAAAGGTCTCTTCAGAATAGCCACAAACCAAGAGAAGAAACCAAAAGATGAAGACAAGGTAGCAAAATGGGAAAATAGACAAGATCAAGCACGTGGTTTGATAGGGATGTCTATTTCTCCTGATCTTAGATTCCACATTGCAGGACTTGAGACTCCTCATGAAGCATTAGAAAAACTTGCTAAAGTTTTTGGGATTAAAAATGAAATTAGAGCCCATCAACTTGAAAATGAGCTGCTTACTTTGGATCCTAATAATTTTTCTTGCATTGAAGATTTCTTGTCCAAATTCAAGACCCTTAGATATCTCTTGGAAGGTGTTAAAGTTAAGAAAGAAGATGGTAACCTTATTTATTCCATCCTTACTAAGTTGGGACCAGCCTACTCTGTATTTGTTTCCACTTTCCATTCTACAAGGGAAGCTTTCATTTGTCAAGGACAAGACTACAAGGCCCCTTCCTTTGACTCCTTTTGTGATTCCTTAATAAGAGAACAAGAAAAACTCTTACACCTTGGTCTTCTTAATCTTGGAAACTCTTCCACGAAAGCGTTAGCCGCCCAGCAGCAACCAAATTCAAAGAATCCTAAGAAGTCATATCCTCAAAAGAATGGTCCTAAACCATCTCAGCCTCAAAATGAAAGATCATTTCAGCAAAATGATAAGACCAATAAAAACAAATGGAAGAAGACTGATAGACATTGTAACTTTTGTAATCGAGATGGCCACTTAGAATCTAAATGCTTTAAGAAGATGGAAGCCTTGGAAGCCGCAATGAAGAAACATAACATCCATGTGGAGCCTACTTCAACTTCAACTTCCGGAATGGCACTTTCTGCATGTCATTGTCAATCATCTCAGTCTGGTTATGCATTAAATGTATCTTCTTCTTCTTCTCATTCTCATGAGTGGCTCATTGATTCTGGAGCCTCTTGTCACATGGCCAAAAACCAAGCCATGTTTTCTTCTTTAAATGATTGTAACACCAAAAATATATATATTGGTGATGATAGATCTCTTAATGTTGTAGGGACTGGAACTGTTCATCTAGACAATGGTCAGTTTAATGATGTATTATGTGTTCCAACCTTATCCTGCAACCTTCTATCTGTCTATCAGATAACTCATTCAGGTGAAGGTAAAATTGTTGAATTTTCACCTCATGATGTTGTAATCAAGGATCTAAAAGATCCTAAACAGATTCTAGCTACTGGTCTTGCTGATGATTCCAAAAGGTTGTATAAGTTTCACAACTTTGGGTCATCCAATCTTCCCTCAGTATTTGTTGCTCATAATGATGAAGTGAGCAAACTTTGGCATGAGCGATTTGGTCACTTAAACTATCGCTCCCTTCAGCATCTATGTAAAGAAAATATGGTGACAGGTCTTCCTATGGTATCTTGCAGAGATGGTGTTTGTTCCGGATGTGTACTCGGAAAACATCATCGGGACAGTTTTGACAAACGTGCCTCTTGGCACGCCTCAGCCCCTTTACAGCTTGTGCACAGTGATTTATGTGGTCCTCTTCCTGTTGCTTCATTCTCTGGCTGCAAGTACTTCTTAACTTTCATTGATGATTTCTCCAGACGCACTTGGGTATACTTCTTAAAACTCAAGAGCGAAGTATTTAACACTTTTTTGGCCTTCAAAGCCTTTGTTGAAAAACAATCTGGACATCAAATTCTTAAGCTAAGAACTGATAATGGTGGAGAATATGTTAAAAACACATTCATCAACTTTTGCACCGAAAATGGAATTCAAATGCAACATACTGTTCCATACACTCCACAACAAAATGGTGTAGCTGAAAGGAAAAATCGCACCTTAAAGGAAATGGCTAATTGTATGCTGCAATCTAAAGGACTCAGTCTTAGTTTTTGGGCCGAAGCAATTAATTGTGCAAATTATATAATCAATCGCACTCCTACTAAGGTTCTAGAGAATATCACTCCAGAAGAAGCTTGGAGTTCCATTAAACCAGATGTAAGTCACTTTCGTGTGTTTGGAAGTGAAGCATGGGCCCATATTCCAGATGAAAAGCATAAAGCTTTAGAACCTAAGAGTGAGAAATGTACTTTTGTTGGATATTCTGAAGATGTAAAAGGTTATAGACTTATTCCATTTAAGTCCAAAAATGTTATCATTAGAAGAGATGTAAAATTTGATGAAAATAAATCGGCCTGCGAGCCTAGTCCGGCGGATGTGCCACCTCTTCCTATCTCTTCTACTTTTGAAAACATTTCTTCTTCAGATGATGAAAGCGAGGATGATAATCCTCCCCCACCTTCTCAGGATCCTCAACTTCCAAGATGGGTCCGTGCTACTCGGGATGCAGCAGGTGATCTTGCCGGTGATCCTACAGATCAGCGACGTACACGTTCTCAGTTTGAAAGAGCCTCTTCTTTACTGGCTCAAGCTCCAGTAAATCATGATCCTGACACTTTTGCAGAAGCTTCAGGCCATCCACATTGGGAAGCAGCTATGAATGAAGAATATCATTCATTGATGACAAATGATACATGGGATCTTGTTCCTCTACCAAAGGGACGCAAACTTGTTAGATGTAAATGGGTTTACAGAACCAAGTATGGACCAGATGGGAAAGTTGATAAACATAAAGCTCGTCTTGTTGCTAAGGGCTTTTCACAGGTTGAAGGCATTGACTACACTGAAACCTTCTCCCCTGTTGCCAAAATGAACTCTATCCGCCTTGTTCTTTCCCTTGCTGCCTCTTTAAAATGGGAAGTCCATCAGATGGATGTTAAATCTGCCTTCTTGCATGGGGACTTGCAGGAAGAAATCTATATGGAACAACCCATTGGCTTCATACAAACAGACTCCAGCCTTGTTTGTCGACTTAAGAAATCCCTTTATGGCCTCAAGCAAGCTCCTCGGGCTTGGTATGCCAAAATGGATAGCTTTCTTTTAGAATCTGGCTTTTCTAGGTGTCATTCTGACAATACTGTCTACACCAAGAAAGTGGGCAACTCTCTTATCATCCTTGTTCTTTATGTTGATGATCTTATTCTTACTGGTAGTGATCCCAACCTTATAAACCATGTGAAGTCCAGCCTTAAAAAGAAATTTGAAATGACAGACTTAGGACACTTACACTATTTTCTCGGTCTTCAAGTCTTGCAATCCCAAGAGGGTATTTTCCTTTCCCAGTCCAAGTATGCTTGTGATATTCTTCGTCATTTTCACATGGAAGACTGTAAGCCAGCCCCTTCTCCCTTTCAGTCTGGAGTCAAACTTTCAGTCTCTTGTACTTCTCCTGAAGTTGATGCTACCTTATACCGTCAACTTGTCGGAAAACTCTTGTATTTAACCCATACTCGTCCTGATCTTTCCTTTGCTGTTGGCCTTGTTGCTCGTTTTATGCAAAACCCCCGTGAAAGTCATTGGAAAGCAGCTAAAAGAATACTTCGTTATGTTCGAGGTACAGTACAGTTTGGGATTCATTACAGTGCCAAAGCAGCTCCTCTGTTAGTTGGTTTCACTGATTCTGATTGGGCTGGTGACCCTGATGATCGGAAGTCTACTGCCGGTTATGTCTTCACTCTTGGTTCAGGACCTATTACATGGGCTTGTAAGAAACAGGCTGCCATTTCTCTTTCGTCAGCAGAAGCAGAGTATCGTGGTGCCGTGGAAGCTAGTAAGGAAGCCTTGTGGCTTCGTCAGATCCTATCAGAGTTTGGCTTTGAGCAGCAGCATCCAACCACACTTTGGTGTGATAATCAAAGTGCCATTCAGCTATGCAAAGATCCAGTCCAGCATCAGCGCAGCAAACACATTGAACTACACATGCACTTCATCAGAAAGCTCATTCATGACCATGTTCTTGAAGTGCAATATTGTCCAACAGATGATCAGGTTGCAGACATCTTCACAAAGGCTCTCACAGAGGCGAAGTTCACTAAACTTCGATATATGCTTGGAGTTCAGGAAGTTGTCACTAAGGGGGGATAGGCTCTAGTGCCTCCTTCCTTCTCCTATTGTGTCATATTTGTAAATCCTTCAATCCTATCCCAAGTTGTTCTTAAGGGGGGATGTTAGGATATTCCGACACATAGGATATAGTTAAGTTCAACTTGGTCTAGTATAGAGTTAGGTTAGAGTTAGGTAAAGTGTGTTTCTTTACCGTTGTACATTTTGTAACTTACAATCCGACGGTCACGATATGTAGTGATCCGACGGTTCACTCTCACCTCGGTATTACCGACACTTGATCCGTGGCTTGACACCCGATTGGTCCATGAGTTCTATTTAAAGCGCATGGAGGGTCATTGTTCGGGTAATCCGTGCATGAGAGAAGCTTATGTAAATTTTCATTCTTTGATTAATAAATTGCCTGTAGTACCCACGTTGGGACAGGCCGTGGACTGTTTCCCTCCTTGCACTCTGAGGGTTTTAACCACGTCAAAAATACTGGTGTATTGATTTGAGATCTGGTTGTGAGCGGTGTCCTTTTGGTATTCTTTCTGTGGAACTTACCCTGTAAATTCCTACAGAAATGCGGTATCCATAGTAAGTGTACCAACCTGGCCTTTTCCACACTGCATAGCCATTTCCGTGGCTCTAATGTTATCACAACCCCCTCAGTGTTCTGCTTCATTAGGTTCCCGGTCTCTAGGTGGGGGAACTTCAGTGGTTAGCAAGGTCCCAATCTTCAAACGTCATGGTTGGCACATGGCCCAAGTGCGTGCTTTCAAACAGTATGCCATCTAGGAGGAGCGGAGTCTGGAGTGAACTCTTCATTTCATCTAGGTCCTTCGGCACTTTGGTCTTCCACTTCTGCGGGGGTCCATATGCGGGAAGTTTTGTTGTAGAGTGTATAGGTTGAATGTCCTCCTCCATATCCTTGTAATCTTCTACTGTGGTTGCCAGGGTCTACAGATCTTATTCTTCCTCATCTGTGTCAATCATGATAGCTTTTCCTTTTTCTACCATTGATAGCTTGCTACGTAGTGGGTTCCTTGGGGACACGTAGACGGGGTCCATTGCTTGTTTGTCTTCTTGGGCCTCGATGTTTACGATGATTTAGGGATTTCTGCTGCAACCCTTGCACCTTCTGGAAAATCCTCCACCATGGGGGTCTGCGCGACCTCGCCGATAGTTACCTCTTCAATTCCCAAACCATCCTTAGTAGCTTCCATCTTATCTCGATTGTATTTTATCACTCACGAACTTAGGGGCTCAATTATCACTCAACTGTCAATGCTTAGTGCCTACTCAAGTGCTCAATTCTCAAATGACTAAGTGTTGTTCGTTGGCTAGCCATTTGTGTTTTATAGCACTTTTTTAATTTGAATTCGACAATTCCCCACAATTTTGATCCATTAATACTTTTTTGGCGGTAGATTTTTCGTAATCTTGACCATACATCGCGTCTTAAATGTCCGCCGCCCACTCTATTTGGCCTCAAATCGAGCATCCCATCGTGAATAGTGACTCCAACGGTCACTTTCCGACCAATCCACGTGGCAGCGCAGCCCTCTGTGCATGGTCGCGAACCGTGCGATGCTTTGCATCTGCACGCATCCCTAATGTCATGCAACTTTTGGGCAGAATAGTTTATAGTCTTGTGCTTCCTTTCAACTACCTAGAGTGCTAAGACTGTTCTTATTAGGGCTAGTTAGGTGGTCATGCCACCCATGTGGGGCTCCATCCCATCCTCCACCATGGTTTGCAGAGAATCCCCATATTCCATTGTTGTGGCTGGCATCACGCACTTTACTATTTGCAATGCACTACCCTGGTCACTATGTTTCGTGATATGTAGTCCAAGCCAAGGCAACAGACTAACTAGCTCACAGTGATAGTTCCCAAACTTGTCAGTATGATTGTATGCACCTTGCCTTACCATCCTCGGTTTTTCGATGAGAAATGCTTTCCTTATTTCATTTTCGAGCTTCTTGACCTCCACGTTCATCAAAGAACTTTTCTCCCTTAGCTGTACCCGGTCTTTTTCAAGTTTGCGAAGTCTAAGGTTTCCCTATCAGATTTCTTCCTTAAGTCTTATGTGTTCTATTTCTCGCGACTATGTGATTCCTTCGTTCCTTGGTTCGCAGATTATCATATCTATGGGTGATGCTATGCGCGGACTAGGCTTCACATGTTCCATAGGGATTATAGCCCCTTCTTCATGCTTTATCTTCGGAAGTGCTTGCACGGTGAGGGTTTTGTACATGGTCCGACAAGCCCATAGAACTGCTGGTATGCACGGGTCCCAGTTAGTGCGTCTCACATGGTGGATCATGTTCAGCACTTTGCACACCTTATGAAAGGCTTCCTTGTGTATAACCTTTAGCATGCTTGGTTGTATCATAATTCATCATTCACACCTTTGTTGTGCCCGCTCCTGCTTGTTGCTCCTATTTTCTGTTGTGAGGATGGTGTGTGTTCGTGCAGGTTGTGTACCATACACCTATACCCATATGGAGAGTTGGGCGCATAGGCTGTTTCATCCATCATACCCGGCTTCCATTCGCAGCTGAGGCTTTCCAAACCATATAAGCATCACTGTTCTGCATTTGCACCAGTTCTCAAAACTTCTTTGATTCGTACCCCACCATCTTATGGGTGTAGGCATAGTGCCCATTTCAGAGCATCAAAATGCTACTATTCTAGCACTTCTCTTTCAAATTTATTCAGGAATTCATCCACCACTATCAATTCATCATACATAGGCAGATCCCTTACCTCTGTTGCCATGCATCACAGTTATCTTACCATCATGTTGCAATTGAGCGTGGCTACCTTGTGTAATCGGTTCTACCATCGTTCTATTTCTTCATCCAAATCCAAGGTGTAGGAGCTTTCTCCCTCCCATGAAATCTTGCCATTCGCTGTAGGATTTACCCAATCTTGTTCCCTAGCGGTTATCTTGTAGATACAATCTAGATCGTCATCGCGCATTGGCTCTGTGTAGCACGATGCTTCCACAAGGTCTAAAGGTACCACTATGCATAGTGAATTTTTATCAAAAATCATTTTTTTCTTCTTCAAGCTTATCACTCCATTCATATCAGTTGCCCAATCGATTCCCAGTAGCGCAGGATAGGGATTGTTGTCATAAAAAATATCTATCACTTCGAAATCTGCAAGCGCATTCGCACCTTCGATGTCTACTGTTATTCCCTGCAATCTTCCCATAAGTAGGATCTTCTGCTGGTTATCCATTCGCAATTGAATAGGGGACCATTGCAACGTGGGCCTGCCCATGCACTCCCATGTCTACTTTGGTAGTATGTTTGCATCCGATCCTAAATCTAGAATCACTTGATACATTTCATATTCCTCGATTTGCGCAGTCAATCTCATCTCCGTTCCTGTTCCCATTGTGTGCTTCATGAGCTTCTAGACTACGCACGGTTCTCCTGACCCATCGCAGCTAGTGATGAGTTCCTGTAGTCCCTTCATAGCCTTATTGTCGCACAACAACTTCATGCATGTCTCCAGAAAGGTAGTAAGCATTGATGGGTCCATCTTCGGTTCTAGTTTGGCTTTACTACCTGAAGTGGAGACCTCCGTGAAGCTCTTCTTAGCTTACATGAATGTCTCCTTTGTGTGTTCCAAATCGAACTATGGTTCCTATGTAGGAGCCTTGTGAACCCAAGCACTTTCTTCGGGCTTCTTTCCCTTGTCATCTCCTGTCATAATACCTCTTCGAAGCATGATGTTTACATTTGGTTCCTCTTCACGTGGTTCAGACCTCATCATTTGCAAATTCTTAGTTGGGGGAGGCTAGAGTATTCCTTTATTACGCAACCTCGCTATTAGTGTAGGGAAGTCCTCTGTCTCATGATAAAATTGAGTACAATATAAACATGATGCTCTCATTAGATTTGTACAATCACAGGCATAATGCATTGGCCCTCTACAATTGTATTAAATCATCTATCTGCGATCCCTTCCTGGCCCCATTCCACCTCGACCTTGTTCGCACCCCTGAAATCCGGTGCTTGCCATCCTTTCATTTTGATCAAGGGCTCGCGTTTCAGTCTGCACCCTGTAGGTGGGGATCCAATCCATCATCAGCTCATAACTTCTGCAGGTGCCCTCATCATGGCCTACCAACCTACAAAAATTAGAGAACAATTTTTGGGACGTCTATGTATACTTCTGTAATAGATGACAATTATCCGTAGCATGTTTTCCTCCTATCTGACAAATCGCACACCATAATGCAGGTGCTGTGCTTGGTCCTACTTGTGCCTCTAGTCTTAATGGCATCGACCCTCCTCCTACTAAGTAGTTCACAAAGATTGGACAATGGTCCTTGTCATGCCCTTGGCCTTTGCATTTTATGCACCATACCTCCTCGCGTGCCTCTGGCCGAGTGGTCTTGTCCTATTTCAAAATCTACATTTCCAGACACAAATTTTTCAGTTGCGCATGGATTTGTTGGACTCCCAGGCTTGAATCTTGTATTTGGTTCTCGTGTAGTCTCATTGTAATCTCCAAAGCTTTCGCTTGGGTGGATAACTTCTACTACGACAACGCGGTCCTTAGATACGACGTTAGTTATGCTACAAACCATGTGTGGTGCTATCCATCTATCAAGGTCATGTTGGCTTCATGAATCATACTCTTCAGTCTCTGATCTAGCTCCCAAGGGGTCTCACCTAGAAGCATCATGATTTCCTTAAACATGATAATCGACTATGTCTCCGATTTTGGCATGCTAAATTCCCTGTTCAGCACATCCTGGATATATGTGATCCTCGTGTTTGGATGGTCATTAGAATGCTTAATGTACCATGTTAGTGCATGATCCTGCAACGAGCTTACCAGCATTGCCTTATTTATATTGTCATCCACTACTTCTTGTGCTTCCCATATAACCTTTACCATGAACCAAAATTGGTCCAGATCTTTGTTCCCTACTCCTTTGAATACCTGCAATTTTATTGCGCTTGCCATGCTGAACTATGGTGGTGGTGGAGGTGGTGTTGGTGGAGATGTGGGTGAAGATGGTGAAATGGGTGGTGGTGTAGGTGGAGGTGGTATGCGTAGAATTCACTGCCTTATCAGACTGATCACACTTCTTGGTGAAACTTTCATGAGCTCTTCCTTTCTTTCTCATAGAGGTGAAATTAAAGGGCTATTTTCTATCTCTGCACTACCTTCATTTCTATAGATCCTCCCACTTCCATAGCCCCAAACATTAATTTATTTTCATAACCCACTTTTCACACAATAGCATTTTAATCCATGTGTTCAAAGATTTAATGTACTTACCTCATGGTCCTTTAAGGAAGTGTCATTCCGCCTCATTGTATCTAACTGAAGTATCTATCATGAAATCTGTAATAAACCCTACTATAATTCGATTGAGCCAATGGTCCAAAACAAACGCAATCTTATCTTCCAATTCTTCTAGTCTATGCACCAACTCTAGAGTCCACACAATCAGTTTGTCAAGTCTACACCTTCCTTGATTGTCTGCTATCTTCGTGATCCACTCGTGCAACTCAGAGGGGAAGGATGCAAAGAAAATTTCATGGATTTCTATATATAAGTAGCATTCTAATCATTGTTCCTTTGATACTCATGGAGTCTTGTTTTCCTGCGCTGCGAACTCGTGAATCTTTCTGTCCATCCACCCTTCAATTTATTTCTTCATCAGATTCCAATGACATGACATCAAACATCCCTTATGTAGATCCCAGTTCGGGAAACGGAACCATTTGTTGGATTGTTGGGGCATAACCCAGGTTCAGAGGTTATTTAGCCAAATAAATCTTGGTACTACTAACCCTTTCGAGAATAGTCCAGGGAGTGTAGACTGAGGTCTCACCTGAAGTAGTATGGGAGGGTTCTAGAACTAGGTTTCCACACCCTAGAGATGTCTGATGGGTTCATGTGGTCCGCGGTTCAACCCCGCACGCACGTCGCTACGCGCACTTACCCATTCCTCGCAGCCTGAGGAGCTGCCTTCACGCAGCCCTACATAGGGTCCTATCAATGTTATTACCCAAGTCCTTACTAGTAATCCGATATTAGTTGATTAACTTAGCTTAATTGTATGCATTTGGTTATACTTAAAAATATTCACAATTCATACAAGTATGTGCAGTGAAGAAACAATATATTTGCAATTGATATCAGACATGTAACAACTCAAGGACAGATACGTAGAATTTAGATAAACCTTCTCTTTATTATTCTATTCTTCAATTATAGACTCAACTCCACCCTGCGCACTCAGCTGCAGGGGTCCGTGCACTTAGCTCTGGAGAACTAGGTCTCTGCACACTCAGCTGCAAAGCCTTCTCCTACCCTATCACCCAAAACACACTTAGAATCTTGTTCTTTTCTTCTACTTCGCTATCTATCAGATTCAATTCCTTTTATGTCTTCACAACATAGAGCCTCACTCTATTTATAAAATTCCATGGTCCGCAGACCATGGGTAGGCTGACATTACATTCAAAACTAGGGCGGATAGCCCTATGACTCTAACATACATTTTTCACCCACAATTCACGAAGCTTTACAACAATATCAACTCAAAGCTTCGGCTTTGAGCCCCAAAACATGTCGTGCGGGGATTCCATGCCCAACATTGGGCATGAGGGAGATGATGAGTCTCAACTTCAACTCATTTAGAGTACCTCCCAAATACCTTTGTGACCCATTTACCTCCATTTCATCTTTCATTTCCTTATACATTGTTGTTTTTCCTATCAATTTCATGCTTTTAATGAGTCTCAAGTACTAAGGTTATTATGCATCATTATTACACATTTGTTCACTAATTTAGTTTGTATTTTAGTGTATTCATCCACTTAATTACTTTGGGAAATTGTAAATATTTTACCCAAGCTCTAGGGAGGATAATCACTAGTTATTATATTGTGATGGCCTTGTGCATCAAGCTTGAGTTACCAAAGGTGGGTGTGAAAGAAGTTACCAGAAATAGGAGTGACTAGATAGTCATACTCCGCTATAGATATTTATGTTTCTGACTAGTCCAGTCAAAAAAATATTTATTTTCGTTGTTTAGGATATCTTTCTAGTACCAAATGCACTTTTATTTAAGAAGTTGATCTTTATATATTTATTGTTGCTTGGATCATTGTCTCCTTTTGTTATATTTTTGTAATATTTGGCTACATAATTATAATTGTTCATTCATGTTTTTCAACCTAAATCTAAGCTCTTTTAAACTATATCTATATCTATATATATATATATATATATATATATATATATATATATATATATATATATATATATATATATATATATATATATATATATATATATATATATATATATATATATATATATATATATATATATATATATATATATATATATATATATATATATATATATATATATATATATATACATATATATATAGATAGATAGATATATTTATTTATTTATTTATAATAAACCGAATAAGGTTATTCGTGATATTAGTGTTAGATTACTATTATGGCCATTTTTTCGTTTAATAACTTCATACTTATCTTGTAGATTATTTAATACACATATATACACTAGTTTTGGTTGCTATCGCCATGTAGAGTTTACGTTTGCATGTAGTGCTCCTAGCCAGGGAGGGCCGCCTTAATTGCGATGCACTTGCAATTTTGTAGAACTATTACTGTGTGAATAACATGTGCCTTTTTACAGTTCTAATTATTTAAGTTATGAATTAAATCCTTTTTCCTTTATGTTTATAAGAATTATGTTATTGTAACATTATGTTGTTGCAGATTGAATTATTTTGTTGAATGGAGTGAGGGCCCTTATGTGGAAGAATAATGACTCAAGGATCCAATAGAGGTTATTTTCACAACTCCATGACTCATACTGGTATTCCTTAATTGATTGGATTGTCCTATAACTAGCATGGCATGGTTTTCTATATTTATGAGTTGGTTGTATTGATTATATTGTTTGGACATATCCTTGATGGTAATTGATGAGGCTCATCAATAGCAAATTATATGGACCTTAATTCCACTCTATGAAAATAAACTTTTCTCATATTTATTTACATGTTCTATTATATTTTTCTTAATGAGAAAGGTAAAGATGAGATGTCATGTTTTGTGGTCTAATGTGCATTGATTTCAGGCTTTGCAGAAAATTTTGGCTAATTAAAGTGCATAAACTCTAAGTTGACAAGAAAGATGGATTTTATGAGATTGGACCTCCCTCCTTAACCCGTCACTCACTCGAAGATTCCTCCACCAGATCTCATCAGCTCGGAGTTACAAGGAGCCAAGCCTTTAAGGTCACTAGCAACCAAGCCAATGATAGTTGAAGACCAGTTGATCTCAAGTTTAGGAGCGAAGCCTACCTAAATTTAAGGAAGTGGTTGGTAGATTTAGTTTTATAAATAATACGACCTAGAGCCTCATTAGGACTCGACTTTTTTCATTGTAGCCAAGAGGCATTTTCGAGCTAAGACATTATAATTGATGACTCTAATATATTTTTGACATTTTAATGAAAATGAGAAGCATTTCCTTGATCCAACACTGATTTCACTCACAGGGTTGAAGCTCTTGGGTTAGGTCCCAACCCTAGTAGCAAAGATTCGTCTTCTTTTACATGTATGCTTATATTACATTAATAGTTAGTTGTTGAAGTGATTTTGGATTTGTTAATTTGGAAGTATTTGGATGATTAACTAGTTTTCTTCCATTTGTGGATAGTTATATTAGTGGTATCATAGTCACAAAAGACACTCCAGAAAATCTTGTGATAGTGGCTTTCATCTCCTCTCCCTTATGGGATCATGACTTGAGGGTTCCATTCACACAGTCCGAAAACAAATTTCTTGCTTTATTGCATCATCTAGGGTTTCTTGATGAGTAGGTCATTGTCTTTTAGTTTCTTAGGATGATTTACAAGTGTCATTTTTCATCTCTTAAGTTTTGCATTGGTTTCAAATCACTTCCATTCATGAACTTAGCCACTAAATTGTAATAACTCTTCTTTCTTCAATTTAATAAATCTTTTCCATGCATAGATGAATTTGAGCATAAATGAAGGTAAGAATGTGTATTGTTGTAGGATCTTCTAATTTGTAGAGAAACCTCATCTCAGTTTCCTCATCGAAGCCCTACCCACCCATGTCTCCAAAGTCCACTAAACCCTAAATCCGAATTCTTGTTTTGTAAGCAAAATTTCCATTTCCATTGAGCAAATCCAACCATTTTGAAGCATTTGACTGAGCCTTGGATAGTTTTCACCTCCTCCATGCCTTATTCCCCCATTAGATACCTTTCCCACGCTACATTCTGCCTTCCCTACCATCTCCTAAGATTTCAGCCTCTTTCCTGTAGTAAAACAAGGCATGTTGTAGTAGTACTAGGACATCCTATAGTAGTACTATAGGAAACCTTGTAGCAGCCTGTTTTGAGCCCAAATTTAGAGAAATTGTCATATGAAATTAGATTAGGCCTCCACTTGGTTTCCATACCCTTGAGACTAGTCCATACCTCTTCCTCCATACTTGTCTCCCATTCCAAAGAAGAAGTGGAGATTAGCATTTGCATTCATAAAATTAAAACATAAAAAAGGGCTTTTTGTATAATTCCTAAATTAGCACATGCATGCAACAATAATAATACTTCTAGATCAGATTCGATTCTCAATTACTCTAGATCATCATAGGTCATAAACAAGGATAAGCTAGGTTTCGTTTGCAAGAAAAATGTGTCATTGAGTAGCTAAAGGACTTCATGTCACTTTACAAGAATCTTCCAATTTAGTCTTTCATTCATTAAAGTAGGCAACATTCATTTTCTTTCATTAAGGATAATTTTCCCTTCTCCATTTGGTAGTGAGACTTATTCTAGTCAATAGAAGGTTGGTTTGAGAAACCATAGTGGTCTATCACCTGAGTTGAAAAGTGACGAGAGTAAATCATTATGTCTATTGTATATACAACATTGTCGCCTCCAAGTTTGTATGAACCTTGGGTTGATGAAGTAAATTTGGTAGCCCTAGGAATTGTAGCATTCTTGCTACAATACTGGCGCTAATCACTTTTTGGCATCGTTGTCGGGGAGGTGTCTAAGTAGATGTGATTTCTTCTTTCCTTCTTTCCTTATTTCTTTCTCATTATGAAAATAGTTCCATTCAATAGATAGTTGCAATCTTTTTCTTTCTTTCCAATTCTGCAAATATTTCCATTTAGCAAGTAGTTGCAATTTGTTTTTTCTTTCTTTCCATTCTACAATAAGTTCTAAAAAACCCTAAAAAGAAAAAACAAACACCTTTCATGCCTCTTAGGAGCAGAGGCAACTTAGGGAAAAATTTTCCAAATACCCCCACCACATCAAACAACCAACCTTCACTATTTTTTGGTGGCTATGAGCTAGAGGACCCATTAGGCGAACAACCAGAGATTTTTGAAGAACCTATCGGGGAAGAAGAAGAGACCATTCCACCAACTTACACCATGACTGAAAATAGAAATCGGATTAGAGACATAGAAGGAGCTAGGAATAGAGCTGGAGGTGATTTTTCCATTATAGAAACTAATGGGGATGCTAGGATGAAAAACATAAGCCTCTCCACTCTTTCTCACTTCCATGGCTTGACCTCAGAAGACCCGAATACCTTTTTGTTTGAGTTTGATGTCATATGCAGAACTTATGATTACACCTTTGATGATCAGAAGTTGAAATTGTTCTGGTCCACTCTCAAATATGCAACCTTGCGCTAGTTCTTGGGTTTACCTGGGGACAATATCACCACCTGGGCTAAGATGGAGCAATCCTTCAACAATTAGTAGGGACTACTGCAGGTCTGAAGATACCAAAGAGGAAATTTTTAGAATGACCTTGGGAAATGATGAATATTTAGAAGATTATGATCAAAGATTCCAACGCAAATACAAAAGGGCAAGGTGCATCATTGATCATGAATCTCTTAAGATAGTCCTTCTTAAGGGGATTAGGGAATATCTCCTAGAAAGACTAAACCTGCTATCGGGAAGGGACATCTATCAATTACGCTATGATGATATCATGACAGTTTTCAGGAATCATTCTAGGGCAGTGAGAAAGAAGAGTATGGTTAGTCAAGCTTTGGTCAGTTCATCCTCCTCCAACACGTCCATAAAAAGTGAAATTGGGAACATGTTGGAATAATTTAAGAGTGAAATGTTGGATACCATTTCTCTAAAAATGGACACCATTCATATCAAGAGGAAGTAGGAGGAAGCAGATAGAGCATTAGTTGTCTTCTGCCCTAGATACACTAGGAGACACCCTAGGAATGAATGTCCATTAAATATTATGGAAATTTGCTCAGTCTATGAGGAAAACTAGTCCATAGAAAAGTGCCCTCCTCTTCCTAGATTAAAAGTTACGTATCAGGGAACTAAAGGGGTGATTGAAAAACTCTTCTACATTAACCAAAGGAGGCTTCAAGGACCTCAACAATACTAGAAAGGAATGCAAGGGGCATCCTATTCATATTAAAACCCTAACAATAATACATCCATTCCCCCTTGGTGCCCTCCTGCTTATCCTTCATGGTCCACACCTTCTCCCTAGTCTTTTTCACTTCAATACTATTCCCAACCTACCAACCAACCATTAAAGCAATATGCGCCTCCACAACCTCAGTCGAATGGACCATCCCAAGGCTGGAGGCCCACATGCAATCAAGCTCTAGCTTTATTGCCTATGCCTCCATCTCAACCACAACTCCTACACCTTGCTCCCCCTAATCAACCTCAGATGCCTGCCTAATCAAATATGAACCTGAACAACAGACATACACAACAGATCTATAGTGGAGAAACATTGTATATTGCTTATGTTGTGGAAATTCAAGAAAATAACCTCAGGTCTGGAAGAGTGCTTCTGAATAATCAACCTCCATTGCCACCTGAGGAGCATGAAGAGGAAAAGGAGGAAAGTGACCCTCAAGAAAATCCACCTCCTTTTCCTAAGAGATTAACCCATCCTGTCCAACACACCGAAGAAGAGACTAAACTTCTAGGTGAACTAAAAAAACCTATGTATTAAAATCCTACTTCTCCAAGATATCAAGGATTTCCCCATATACAATGACTTAATGGATGAGAAGAGTTCCAAAAATCTGGGAAGGCAAAAGAAAGACACCCATACTATTAATTTCATTGGACATTTATCTCACTTAATGTTGGAGCGGGTGATTTTCCCAAAGTATTTAGCTCCTACAAGTCCTGTAGTAGATGTACACATCGATGGCATCATTGTCCCCCATACCTTGATCTATCTTGGGGCTGCCATAAATTTGATGATGCTTAAACTGAATCTCTAGGGACCATTAAGAAAGACAACAACAATGTTGCAACTCACAGACACTTCCACAGTAGCTCCTAAGGGAGTTGTTGAGGATGTGATGGTCTCCATTGATTCCTAGGAATACCCTACTGATTTCTTAGCTCTCCAACCTAAGACCAAGTTCAATGGTTATCCTCTCATCCTTGGGAGGCCATGGTTAGCCACTTTCATTGCTTACATAAGTTGCAGGCTTGGGAATATGACCATTAAAAATGGGATTTGTCCAAACAATTGGTCTTGTACCCTCCTTCATAACCATCTCTAGAGCATGACTTACCTTTACGGTTAGAATAGGAGGAAGAAGATCAAGTATAATCTTCCCCAATCTGTACCTTATATGCTACCATAGGATGGGGACAACATGATAGAGATGACATGATTGAGAAAATCCTCCAGAATCAACCCCCAAACACCATGTCTCTTTAGGATTTAGTGAAGAAAGTTGAAGATATCCCTTGGAATGATCTATGCCTAATTGACTCAATACCTTCTCATGTTAAGATGATGAAATTTGGCCCAGAATGAACATTGAAAATCAATCCCTCTCTCTCTGTACATTAGGAAGAGGAGTTATGTGACATGCTAAGAGAGCATCTGGGTTCCTTTTCCTGAAGTTATAAGGAAATGAAGGGAGTGCACCATTTGGTGTGTAATCACCAAATTTACATCAAGGAAGGCCACAAGCCAGTGTGCCAACCTCAGAGGAGAATGAACCTAGCCCTTAAGGATATAGTCAAAGAAGAACTGCAGAAGTTATTGGATGCAATGTTCATTAACCCCATCTCATATAGTGAGCGGGTGTCTCCTCTGGTTCTAGTTCAAAAGAAAAATCAAAAGTGGAGGACCTGTGTGGCTTACCGAGAGCTAAACAAAGCCAAAAAAAGGACCATTTCCCTCTACCTTTCATTGACCGAGTATTAGATTGTCTGGCAGGAAAGAAGTTCTTCCCTTTCCTAGATGGATTCCGTGGTTACAATCAAATCCATATTAGCCTAGAGGACTAGGATAAAACTAGCTTCACCTATTCTTGGGGTACCTTTGCTTATAATGTCCTTCCTTTTAGTTTATTTAATGCCCTTGCCACTTTCCAAAGGGAAGTCCTGAGCATCTTTGCAGAGCTAGTATATGATTCTGTGGAAATTTATATGGTTGATTTCACCCCCTATGGGTGTGATTTCCTAGAGGCTCTCTCTAAATTGGGAAAGGTATTAAACAAATGCATTGAAATGAAATCATCCCTTAGTCCTGAGAAGTGTGAGTTCTTGATGACTACATGGACTATTATAGGCCACTCCATATCTCAGGAAGGACTGCAAGTAGACCCAAATAAGAGAGTTCTCAGAAAGAGGGTACCTACTCCTCAAAAGCAGGGGTATGTCATAATTTTATTAGGCTTAGATGGATACTATATGAGATTCATAAAATACTTTAGCAAGGTGACCTCACCTTTGTTTGGACAATTGGCCAGAGAATCTGAATTTCTATGGTCAGAAAGTTGTCAAGGGGCCCTAGAAACCCTAAAGGACAAGTTGACTATTGTACCTATACTTTGAGGCCCAAATTGGGCTCTTCCTTTTTGCATACATGTTGATGCTTATGAAAAAAATATAGTATTACCTCTGGGCTGGATAAATGGCAAGCTACTTTATGCCATTTACTTCATCAACAAAAATTGTCCAAAGCTAAGTTGAACTACACTATGAATAAAAAGGAGCTCCTAGCTGTTGTCCATTCCTTGAATAAATTTAGACATTACATTACTGGTTACCACACCTTTGTATGTACTGACCATGCTTCCATTAAATATTTGATGAAAAATCCTAATGTGAATGCTCGAATTATTAGATGGTTATTTTTGTTACAACAATTTGATCTAACTATTATTGATAATCCTAGCAGAGAAAATGTAGTTGAAGATTTTTTGTCCAAATTGTCTTTGCCTGCATGTGAGGAAGGAATAATCGATGAATAGATGCCAAATGAGCATTTATTCTCCATTTCAGATCTCTCTCTATGGTTTTTTTACATAGCCAACTACTTAGTAGCTACATACTTCCCTCCAAGTTTGTCCTCCAAGGAAAAGAGCATAATTATAATGTAAAGAACCCCATTCACTTGGATTAGGGGAAATCTCTTCAAGTTGGGCCCAGATCAAATTCTGAGAAGATGTGTCAGGGAGGAGAAATTTTTTGAAATCCTTTTGGCCCATCATGATGGGCCTTGTGGAGGTCACTTTGCATCCAAAAGGGCATCCTTCAAGGTACTACAAGCTGGCTATTACTAGCCCACTCTTCACCAAGATGTAAGAAGGTATAACAAATAGTGTGATCAGTGCCCAAGAATGGGAAAACCTACTCCTAGGGATGAAATGCCTTTGCAACCTCAAGTGAATTTTGATCCATTTGACAAGTGGGGCATCGATTTTATTGGGCCCATTGATCCTCGATCAAGACAAAAAGTACATAATTGTGTGCACTGACTACTTAAGAAAGTGGGCTAAAACAAAAGCTATCAGGATAGCCATAGAAGAGAAAGTGGGTAAGTTATTGAGGGAGAATGTGTTTTACAAGTTGGGATATACTAGAGAGCTAGTCATTGATCATGGTACTCAATTCATCTCACACGTGACTCAGAATCTGTTAAGCTAGCATAATATTAAGCACAGGAACTCCACTCCTTACCACGCTCAGGCCAATGGAAAACTGGAAGTCACCAATAGAGTATTGGAAAGTATCCTGACAAAAGTGGTTGGTAGTAGCAAGAAGGATTGGGCTGACAGTCTGGTGGAGGAAACTTAGGCCTACAATACAACTTGGAAGACAACCACTGACTTCACCCCTTATGATTTGGTCTATGGGAAGAAGTATCTACTCTCCATTGAGTTTGAGTACAACACTTTAAGGATGGAAACATAGTTGGATTTGGATGTTACAAGGGAACAACAAGAGAGGTTTCTCTAGATAAATGGGTTAGATGAATTCAGGATGCATGCCCTCCTTCACAAAGAGGTGACTCAAGTACAAAGAAAGGTCTAGCATGACAAAAATATCAGAGATAAAATGTTTCAAGAAGGCGATTGGGCTCTATTATATGACTCCAGGTTCAAAGATTTCAAAGGGAACTTGATGACTAGATGTTTGCGCCCATATGTGATAGAAAAGTGCCATGACAATAGGGTTGTTCAGATAATAATCATTGATGAAGAATGTATCCCATTACTTGTCAATGGGTATAGGTCGAAATTCTCCAAAAGGCCTTTGTCAAAGAAGGAGTTCATCAGTAGTATCAGTAAGGCAGTAATGATTATTGAAGGATTCTCGACTCCCATCTCACCAAGTTCTTGAGGACTGTTGAATCTTTAAAAAAAAAAGACAAAAAGAGACCCAAGTCACAACCTCCATGAGGCACATGAGGCCCACTCTTAGGTTAAAAACCTCCTTCAGGTAGCCCAAGAGTTAAAAAAAAAATAGGAAAAAGAGAAAAATAAAAGACCCTTGGGTGAAAGCATCCTTTGAGGTGCTTAGGTCATAAAGCCAGGGTGAAAATCTCCTTTGAGGTAACCTGGTTTCCTTTCAGAAAAAATGGAGAGAGAGAGAAAGCACAAAGATAATGGCAGGGACCTCCAACATGCCCACTCATAACAATTCTTGTCTTTTCAGGTTTCAAGAAGATAATGGACACAAAGATCAGAGGGAAACCAACCATGCAAAACCCCAGTTTTTCTTCATCCATTTCATCTCCTCCATGAACCCCATTTTCATTCATCCATACTCATCTCCAACAATATAAAAATCTGAATTTTAGGCAATTCTGTGACTTCTATAGGATTTCTTGTAGTTACTATAGGAGTTTATTGTAGTACTATAGGAAGTCCTGAAAATCTATAGGAAAGGAAGTCTGTTTAAAAAATTATGATGTAGTCCTGTTTTGGATGAAAAAAGGAGGCCATTGACTTCACCACATCTCATCCAACACCATTCATGAACATATCACCATCTATGTCCATCAAAAAAATCTACTTAGAAGAAGGAAAAAATAAAAAAATAAGAAAAAAATATAGAAAAACCAAAAAAAATGGAAAAGAGAAGAAACAAAGAAATTTCAAAGGGGCATACCACCTGAAACCTACCTCACCTATCACTCCATGGCAAAACCTTCCACTCACTCCAATATCTATTCACCCTCCAAGCAAAGAAGGGCCATAGAAATTCAAAAAAGTGAGGGCAACTACAGGATTTCCTATAGTAGTACTACAACAAACCCTGTAGCATCCTAGTTTGAGGTAGCAGCAGACTCCAAACCCAACCTTCAACACCCATTCATTGAAAGAGTAGCAACACAAAAACAGGCACTATGGCACCTCTCCAAAGCTAAGCAGCAATAGAGGAAGCCAACACTACCACATCAACAAGAAGACAACCTATCAGGAAAATAAAATCAACAAAATAGAGCAGTAGAGAAGATGTACCTGAACCATGAGTAGCACAACAGAGCCACCTTCTAGCATGCATCAACAAGTAAAATGAAGCCACAAGTATGTAACCTCATCCACACTCCCTCATAAGTATGAATATGATTAAAACTATAGGAATATGTGTAAAATTGGTTTTATAAGTAAAGGTGGCAAGTTAACTTGGCCACCCTCAGCCCGATAACAAAAAGTTAAAGTGCTAGTCAACTGGACATGTGGCAAGGTCATATCAAAGGGAATAAATAGGAAATGTGGCTAAGTTACATTGAAAAGGAGTGGGTGATGATTGTGAGGAAAGGTTGCTTATAACTAATTGTGGGACCAATGGTCCAAAAGGAGAAATACATACTCAACCAGCTAGCACATCTCTCAATTAAATCAACCATAAATAGAAATATTCTCTAACTTTCATGCAAGATATTGTTAATTTTGAGATTTTGAGAGCTAGGACCACTTTGAGGAGCCATAAAAAGGAAAATCTAGTCGTGCCCATCCTACAATGAGCACCTACAAGAGAAAATAGGAAAACAATAAGAAATAGTGAGGAAAGCTAGTCTAGGCATCCTATAGTGGGAACCTACAAGAAAAGAATTTTCAAAAATGTTGTGAGAGGGTGGCTAGGGCCAACAGTTCGAGAATTATCCTCAGCACAAGCATTTTAATGAAAGGTAGGTGACATATCCTCTATGCTTTCATTTGTAAAAAGCGAAGAAAAGAAATTGTCATTTCTTGTAGTGATTACAGTGTGCATAGAGATAGACAAAATTTTGTGGTGTATTGGGTAGAGTAAATGGTGGATTGTATTCATCACCCTCCTAAAACTCTAAACCCTCATTGCCTGGGAAAAAGCTTAAGCTATAGCCACCAAAAATCCATACAATCAGATTGATAGAGAGAAAATATGACAAGGGGTTTCAACAGAAGGGAGCCCACCATAACAACTAGAATTCATCAACATCCTCGTATGGAAGAAATATTTAAAAGGCATCAATGATTGGGATTCTTCGAGCTACTTAGGGGATATGATGACGATATAGCTAAGGAATTTGAAATGTCACTCATACCTCTATCTAGACTCAATGCCACTACTGTAGTGAGGGGATTATAGGTTACAATTACCCCTAAAAGAATTAGCAGGATCACTACACTTCCTCTATGTTTGCAATGGACAAAAGAGGATAAATCTAGCAACACTCTTGCCAAGAAGAACTCTTTCTTGGAAGGAGAGGAACTACTTTAGGACAAAAATGGGATTATAAGGGGAAGAATTCCATCTCCTTGGGATGAAGTAAGCCATCACATTCTCACGTATATTTCTTGTGAGGGTAGGCTTAGTATAATCTATAGTTACCAGTTTAGACTCCTACATGAGGTGAGTTTTCGAGAAGAGTTGCCTCCTCATAGAGGACTTAGTGTGCCTTACTTTTTGTTTCAATCAATAATAGACATGAGAATCAAAGTAAAAGCAGGGAAGCATCAACAACTGGCACATCATGGACTACTCAAGCTCATACTAGAATATTCTCTAAACAACTTAAAAATCCCTATTATGTGGTCAACATTTGTGGACATGAACAGAGAATTTGTAATTCAAGCCATTGAGTATGAACGAGACCATACTTCTAGTCATGAAGAAGAGAGATAAGAGCCTGAAGAAGATTAAGAAGAGTCTAAAGAAGAGAAAGAAGAACCTAAAGAAGAGCCTAAAGAAGAGGAGCATGAAGAATAAGAAGAAGAACTAGAGGAAGAAGAGGAGACAAAAATAAATGAAACAGAGGAATAAAAGTACAGTAGGGAAGAAGCACAAAAGGATGGGTCAAGTACTAAAATGAATACAAAGGAAGGAGGGGAATCTCCAAGACTGTCTCCTAAGCCCATAGAGAAGGAGGCAATTATTTTCTTGATTGCTCTAAGTACACCTACAAAGTCCAAAGGAAAGAGGCAAAAGAAGACTCCCCTATACTTCAGAACATGAAAGAGCACTATGATAAAACAAGGGAGACCCCAAACACCTACCAAGACTCGTATATTCATTGAGGACTCACAAAAAGAATAAGAGAAGTTAGTCCCTCTAGGAATGACAGGTGAAGAGGTCACATCACAACAGGCTCCCCCATGGTCACCAATCGCCTATGTTAGGAGGCCTGTCACTAAGTCAACCTCAGCAAATCAAATTAAAGAATCTTTGACCCATTTTCAAAAAGCGAATGACCTCCTACAGGAAACATAGATAGACCTATGAGAAACACAGATAGTCCTAGAGGAAACTCTATCAAAACTATATGAAACACAGAAAGAGGAGCAAGAAGGATAGCTAAGACAAAGGGAATGAAAGGAAGCAACAATAGCACAAGGGGAGACGAATACTCAAAATATAGTCAAGGGAGAGTCCTAAGAGCTACAGGAACCTAGCCCACAACCACATCTCAACTCCTATTACAGATTCATTGAGGGAGGCAGAGTAATACCACAAAAAAATGTCATCCCTCTATTCTTTGATCTTGAAAAGGAGAGAGCAAGGACACATCGTTGGATGCAAATTGCTAAATCAAAAAGTTTAGAGGATGTGGGCCATATGGAAGAAAATCTACTAGAGATGAGAAAAGAGTTGAGTAGGATAAGAGACAAGGAAAGAGTGATGAAATCTCCACTAGAGGCTGAGAACACATGGTTAAGGAGGCAAGAATAGGAAAAAGAGAGCCAATTCGAAACTTTGTCAAGTCTCTCCATGGAGGCACTCTAGTGTAGGATGCTAACAAAATCATATTCCTTATACCTCAAAGAAAAATGGCTACAGTTTTAGATAAAAACCTTAGCACAATGAGGAACTATGCCTTTCCAAGACCATAGGAATTTCATTGACCTATATGACCAAAGAACTCTAGAGGACAAGGCAAAGATATCTAAATTCCTCCTACATAACCTGGCATTAACATATTTGAATGTGTGGGACCCCAATCCAAAGCTAGGGGACTTATAATTGATGGCCTTGGTATCTTGGATGAGTCATGAGGAGGCTAGGGCTAAGGAAGTAAAAGTGTATTGGAAACAGAAGAAACAAATCCCCTTTACATCAGAGCATAACATATCAACTCCATGACTCTCATTAGCCCCCACAGCCTCATCGCCAATGATCCCCAGTGATCTGAAAATGGGGCTCTTAGGATTCTTGTCTAACTTACAAGAACCCATCCCACTTCCAAAGATTTAAATTAACCAATGCGGAATTAATAAATGCTTGAAAATATAGGTGTATGCTTGTATTTGCTTTTGACTGTTGAGTGCTTATGTTTATTTGCTTATGCTAATGCGAAACACAAATAACAGTAAATAAAGTAGCAATTCAACAAACCCATAAGACAATAATATAATATGGAGTTCACCCTGATATCTTGGGCTATGTCCCCTTGAGTTCTAATCAACTTGATTAGGCTCTCTGGGATTATGGCTTCAATTCTTTTACAAGTGCTACACATAACTCCATTGGTTTACAGCTGAACCAATGGGCTTAGAATGCCATCTTACCCTTGGCTATCCTTGTTTTGTAGATAGGTCTAGGCTTCTCTAGACTTGACTCCTTTAGTCAGTTCTCTGAGCTTCTCGAGCTTCTAGCTTCTCTGACTCCCTCAGAATTCTGCATTTGTCTCTGGAACTCCTTCTCTTGTCTTCAACACACCTCAGGCAACCAGCCATAGCTCGATCATTTGATCTCCTGCTGTGCTGCAACTTCACTGTAGCCTTGTGGCTCTTTACAAGTCTATTATAGCTCTCTGGCTCTGCGGCTCTTCCTCCAACCTCTGGTGGCTCTACCTATTTTAGTGAGCTCAATTTGAGTCTCACACAATAGATACAATCTATAGGACTGTAATTGGATCCCCCAAGTCTCTCTGGAGTACATAGAATTTCTGGAGTACTCTCTCTGTCTTTGTCTTAACCCTGGCTCACTTGTTGCCCTTACTTCTTCAGGTCAGCTCGGCTCTGGTTTCTCTACTTCAAGGTCTTCTTACCACTTCCTAGGCTGCCCCCTCTCTATTAGTTTATGGCTTTTAAGCCAATCTTCTTTCTCACCGTTCCTTTCTACTTCTCAGCTTTCTGGTTCCTTGCCTCCATCCATTCGAATCCCTTCTTTTGGCAGTTACAATAACTACATAATGCCTTATAGGGAGGTGGCCACCTATTAATTTAACAGATGAGCATGCTAGGTTCACTGGAAACACTCGATCATTTGAAACAGTCATTATTTCTATTTACTCCAAGAATGCCTACAAAACACGGATCTCTTCCAACTCATCATCAACGTCGGACTTCATAATCCCACACAATCTGCTTTATAACTTCGTCAAATCTGGTCATCCATCAGGTTGCATCTCTACCATTGATCTGGACCCTCCAGATCCTATGGTCGTCGCACATATCAGGTGGATAAATTGCTTGATGTTTACCCATTCGATGTGAGCGTTTTTCTCTCTCTTCCATAGGACGCGTGTCACTTGTTGTGTGGCATCGAGCGTGACTCGGTCTAAACCGCTTATTGCTCGAAGCCCTTCCAATATCCTATTGGTTTTTTGTGGAATCCTACCTTGGATGGAACCGAAACACTTTCCACTGCATTTCATGATTTTTCGGGTCCGGGCACATGTGGCTCTCCTTCTTCGAGGGGTTTCCCCTGTGATATGCAATTAGCAACTCGTCGCTAATCACATATCAGATTCCTCCCCCATTGACTCAAACCATCGTTGACTTTGCTAATTCGCAACAGCACACGTTACCATGGTCTGCCACTCTATGTGCTTGATTGACGGCCCTTGTTGATTAGCGCTGATTGCAGTTAGCAACTGTCATGAGGATTCCTCTGATAAGCTTAATCTTCACAAGATTTTAAATCTTTGGCATACATTTTAGAGAGTTCATGAAGACTTAGAGAGTTTCAAGATCCATTTTGGATCACACCTTCCCACTAAAAGAATTTTTGGTCCACCAAAATACTGATATACTAATCTGAGCAGTAAATGAGAGTAACAACACCCTCTTCTTTCAGCCTCCCTACACATGCCTTTGCATAGTACCTCTGAACTAAAATCTCTGACCACTTCCCTTCTGGATGGGTTGGTCATCTCGGGAAGAATTTTTTTCATCCTTGACTTCATGCAAAACTTCTGCTGTGAAGTTTACAGAAGGTAGTTTGAACTTCTTTCCCTTAATCCTTGATCCAAGGTGGCTAAAATTAATGTGAAGTACATCTACTCCACATAACTTTCATCTATACCAGTTCGAAAAACTGTCAACAACAACTGTTAAAAACCGTAGGCATACAGATAACAACTGGATGGACTAACTCCTGCTTCAACAAAGAAACATATTTCACATCTTGTGAACCCTTCCATGTCTTATATCTACATACAAATGATTGACTAGATAAAAAGCCAACAAAACATGCCTTTACAACAAATGACTCTTCAATTCAAGAACGTAGGAAAAATACCTTTAGGACTCTTTTCCAAAAGATGAAACACTTCATCATTATCTCCATTTTGGAGACCAAGTTAACTTCTCCCAAGCCAACATCGCATGCATCTCATGCTCATGCATGCATTCCATCTTTCAACTTTCGCTTAAGTACACTGTACTTACAAAGCTGAAAGGAACATACTGTTACAGCGATAAAGTGAGTTTCCTACTCAACTTCTTTCCATTTATCATTTTGGTAAGATCCTGCAAATTGCATTTATTCCACAAAGAAATGCAAATAGATGCATCAATAGACATGCAATCTTAATTGGATAAGAATTCTAACCATTTCTTACCAATCCATTTCAAAGGTCCCTCCTTTGTTTTCACATCAGCATCAATATGTGAATCATCCTGAAACACATCAATCATGGAACCTTTATTTCCATCCCTGCCATTTTATTTTTCCACCTTCTCCTTCAGCTTTGGTGGAAGAAGTGTTGGATTCAAAGTCCAACACCTTTCAGCAAGATGCCCTTGCTTATGGCAGTAAGTGCAACACATGTGTATCCTTTTGACAACATGATTTGCCTTGTCCTGTGGACCTTTGGCTACTTGCTTCTTTTCCTTCAAAAGTTTCCTGTATGTGGTGATCCTCTCCCAACATCTAGAAACATAATGGTTATCCAAACCACAAAAGGAACATGCAATTCTTTTTCCATGCTTTACAAAATCAAAAGGAATGTGTTTAGAACCATATTTATACCTGCCTCTTTCACCTTTATTACCTTCATGATGAGGTGAAGCAAATGAAGAAGTGGCTCCCTTTGGAACACCATCACTTTCTTCAAGGCTGTCAGAGTTTCCACAACTCTTTGGTTCAAGTGTGTGCTTCTAAACACCTGCATCCTGTGAATGATGTTTCGAGCTATTGCATTACTCCTAAATATGATCCTCACACTTGTAAGGTAGAGGACCTCCAATGAAACTCATTTTTGGAACTATTTCAATGGCCTTCATGGCAGTTTTGGAACTCTCTCCATAAGGCTATCCATAGTCATGACCTAAATACTTAGGCCTTTCCTCAACCATTATTGGCCCAACAATACCTTGTGCATGTTTGCCCAATCCTTTTCCTTCATAACCCATCTTGGACATTAGCTTGGAACCTATGCCTCTAGTATGCTTTTCAAAAGAAACAATATAAGTATTATTAGAAGAATTTGAAGACAAGCAACAATGGTTTACCTCTTCTTCAAGCTGATACTTGGCCAAGGATTCTTTGGCAAAAAAGAGTTTTGACTCCAACTCATGCATCCTTTTCAGGTTCATATTTGCAATATGAAGTTGCCTCTCGATTTCCTGCAATTTGCCAGAAAGCATCTGCTTCTCTTCCTCCATGAAATTCAACTGCTCTCTAAGTATGTTGCTCTTCCTTCCCTCCTCATACATTTCTCTCACCATATCCATCATGGTGGACAAGTCTTGCTTCATGTCTCAATTAAAGGAACTTGGGGAGCAAGAAGAATATGAGAACTCAATTGTAGAAGTTTTAATTTTCAAAGTCCACAAAAGAACTTCAAAAAAGATTATTAAAGAGCTTATTCAGTAACCTCTTGCAATGACCTTTTGTGCTTCAGGGATTTCCCTGAGGTTATTTGGGATAGAAGAATGCCTTCAACCCTTCTTCCTTCTTGTCCTTCCTGGACTGAGCTATCAATAGCTTTCCCTTCACCTTTGTAAACTCAAACAATAGTCAGTCTGCAACCAAGCATACAATCAATGAGGCAATCAATCCTTGACTCTCTAAACACCTTTCAGACAAATAATCTTTTCCCTATCAATCAAGCATTATGATAAAACCTTCTTTGAAGGTGGGGTTAATAAATCTTAAGCTCCGATACCACCTGATCTGAAAATGGAGCTCTTAGACTTCTTGTCTAACTTACAAGAACCCCTACCACTTCCAAAGCTTTAAATTTTCCCAAGTCTTAATGATTAACCAATGTGGAATTAAGAAATGCTTGAAAATATAGGTGTATGCTTGTATTTTCTTTTGACTATTGAGTGCTTATGTTCATTTTCTTATGCTGATGCGAAACACAAATAACAGTAAATAAAGCAGGAATTCAACAAACCCATAAGACAACAATATAATATGGAGTTCACCCTGATATCTTGGGCTATGTCTCCTTGAGCTCTAATCAACTTGATTAGGCTCTCTGGGATTATGGCTTCCTTTTACAGGTGCTACACTTAACTCCATTGGTTTAGAGATGAACCAATGGGCTTAGAATGCCATCTTACCCCTGGCTATCCTTATTCTGCAAATAGGTCTAGGCTTCTTTGGACTTGACTCCTTCAGTCAGTGCTCTGAGCTTCTAGCTTCTTTGACTCCGTCAGAATTTTGCATTTGTCTCTAGAACTCCTTCTCCTATCTTCAACACACCTTAGACAACTAGCCACAGCTCGATCATTCAATCTCCTATTGTGTTGCGACTTCATTGCAGCCTCATGGCTCTTTAGAAGTCTAGTAGAGCTCTCTGGCACTGTGGCTCTGCCTCCAACCTCTGGTGGCTCTGCCTATTTCAATGAGCTCAATTTGAGTCTCACACAACATATACAATCAGTAGGAATATATTTAGATACCTCAAGTCTCTTTGGAGTACACAGACACTCTAGAGTACTCTCTCTATCTTTGTCTTAACCCTGGCTCACTTGCTGCCTTTGCTTCTTCAGGTCAGCTCAGCTCTGGTTTCTCTGCTTCCATGTCTGCTTACTGCTTCCTAGGTTGCCCCCACTATTAGTCTGTGGCTTTTAAGCCAATTTACTTTTTCACAGATCATTTCTGCTTCTTAGCTTTCTAGTTCCTTGCCTCCATCTTTTGGAATCCCTTCTTTCGGTGGTTACAGTAACTACATAATGCCTTATAGGGAGGTGGCCACCTACTCCTTTAATGGATGAGCATGTTAGGTTCACCAGAAACACTCTATCATTTGAAACGATTGTTATTTCTGTTTACTGCAAGAATGCCTGCGAAACACAAATCTCTGCCAACTCATCGTCCACGTCGGACTTCATAATCCCACACAATATGCTTTATAACTTCGTCAAATCTGGTCATCCATTGGGTCGCATCTCTATCTTTGATCTAGACCCTCCAGATCCTACAGTCATCACACATATCGGGTGGATAACTTGCTCGACGTTTACCCGTCCGATGTGAGCAGTTTTCTTTCTCTTCCGTCGGACACATATCACTCGATGTGTGGCATCGGGTGGGACTCAGTCTAAACCACTTATTGCTTGAAGCCCTTTTGATATCCTACTGTTTTTCTGTGGAATCCAACCTCAGATGGAACCGAAATACTTTTCGTCACATTTCATGATTTTTTGGGTCCTGGCACATGTGGCTCTCATTCTTCGAGGGGTTTTCCCTACGATATGTGATTAGTGACGTCACTAATTGCATATCAGATTCCTCCCCCATTGACTCAAACCATTGCTAACTTTGTTAATTTGTGACAGCACACGTTACCATGGTCCACCGCTCTGCCCGCTTGATCAACGACCCTTGTTGATTCACGCTAATCACTGATCATAGTTGATTCCTCTGATAAGCTTGATCTTCACAAGATTTTTAATCTTTGGCATAAATTATAGAGAGTTCATGAAGACTTAGAGAGTTTCAAGATCCATTTTGGATCACCCAGCTTGTACCAAGATGCCTAGCTACACAAGAGAAATAAGTCACTCATTTTGAGGACACTTTGATATTGCTAGGGGATGAAAGCCATAAAGCATGCCAAAGGAGATGGAATACCTTACCCTACAGCCTAAATATTAGGGAGTATCATTACCCTAAAAGAATGATGGATGCACTAGAAAGGACCCCACTATATAAGAAGGCATTGTAGAGACTCAAAGTCAACTTGATTGGCTTGAAACTCAGTCCACCATTGCTCTTGGGTATGTTATATGGGAGAAAGGAAGAAGAAGAAAGAAATTTGTGGGAGGAAATAGAGAAGCATGTAGGATTTTATCCACAAGAGGAGGATACTGCAATAGAAGCCTGGAATGTTAGGGAGGCCACCAAAGCAATGAAAGACATGGACATAGATTGAGTTTCTCAAAGGATGAACAACAATTTCAGTAGGGGGGTGATGATGAGGCTCATCAATGTGTAGGTTATATGGATCTTAATGCCATGATCCATCTTATTAAAATTAGATTTTCTCATATTTCTTTACATTTTTTGTTATATTTTCCTTAATCATAAGGGTAAAGCTGAGATGTCATGTCTTGTGGTCTAATGTGCATTGATTGCAGGTGTTGGAGCAAGTTTTGGCTAATTAAAGTGCATGAAGTCGAAGTAGAAAAGAAAGAAGTATTTTAGGAGATTGGGTCTCCCTCCTTAACTTCTCACTCACTTGAAGATTCCTCCACCAAATATTATCAGCTCGAGTTACAAGAAGCCGAGCCATTAAGGTCATTCGTAGCCAAGCCAGTCATAGTTGAAGACCAGGTGATCTCTAGTTTGGGATCCAAGCCTCCCTAAATTTAAGGAATTTGTTGGTAGCTTCATTTATATAAATAAGAAGGCCTAAGCCTCATTAGGATTCAACTTTTTTTCTTTTAGCCAAGGGGAATTTTCGTGCTAAGACATTGTGATTGATGAATCTTATGTATTTTTGACATTTTAATGAAAATGAGAAGAATTCACTTGATTTGGCACTGAGCTGCTTAGATGGCTGAAGGTCTTGGGTTAGGGCCCAATCCTAGCAACAGAGGTTTCTCTTCTTCTACATGTATGCTTAGATTACATTCATAGTTAGCTTCTAAAGTGATTTTCGTATCATAGCTCAGTGGTATAATAGTGATATAGGGCACTCCAAAAAAGCTTGTGATAATGGCTATCACCTCATCTCCCTTATGGGATCATGACTTGAGGGTTCCATTCACATAACCCAAAAATAGATTTCTTTCTTTACTACATGATCTAGGGTTTCTTGATTAGTAGTTCATTGTATTTTAGTTTCTTAGGATGATTTACAAGTTTCGTTTTTGATCCCTTAAGTTTTTCATTGGTTTCAAAGCACTTCCATTCATGAACTTAGCAACTAGATAGTAATAACTCTATTTTCTTCCATTTAATAAATTTTTTCCATGCATAGATGAATTTGTTCATAAATGTATATTTTGTAGGAGCTTCTAATTTTAAGGGAGACCTCATCTAGTTTGCCTCATCCAAGCACTATCCACCCATGTTTCCAAATTCCACTAAACCCTAAATCTGAATTCTTATTTCTTAAGAAAATTGTCATTTCCATTGAGCAAGTCCAACCATATTGAACCATATGACTGAGCCTTGGATAGTGTGCACCTCCTCCATGTATTATTCTCCCATCATATACCTTCCCCAAACTTCATTCTAACTTCCATACCATCTCCTAAGGTTTCAACTTACCTCCTGTAGTAAAATAGGACATCCTGTAGTAGAACTAGGACATCCTGAAGTAGTATCACAAGAAACCCTACAACAGCCTGTTTTGAGCCCAAATTTAGAAAAATTGTCATCTAATCTTAGATTAGAACTCCACCTAGTTTCCATACCATTCTTTCATTCCTTTTATTTAATTAAGGATAATTTTCCCTGCTCCATCTGTTAGTCAACCTTCTTCTTGTCAATAGAAGGTTGGTTTGAGAAACACTAGTGGTCTATCACCCCAATTGAAAGTGACAATAGTAGACCATTACATATACAGTGTATACAACACTATCACCTCCAAGTTTGTATGAACCCTTGGTTGATGAAGTAAAGTTGGTAGCCCCAAGAGTTGTAACATTCTTGCTATAATACTGGTGCTCATCAGTAATGAACAAAATAAACTTTGAACTGAAATATTTAATTCTTTTGTATGGTATGTGAAGGATGAATACATGTATTGTAATGATATATCTATGATAGAATGTTAATACCTTTGATTGGATGTTAACTAATTAATTCTATTTTTTCATATACTTTGCAGATACCTGATCAGTTTGTGATGTCCCGATCAATAATTTAATGTACAGCAATTTAAGAAATGAAATTTCTTGCTAAAATCCAAGAACTCTTTCTCTATAGTTATATTGATCATTTACCTTAAGGAGGTGGTATTGTTTCTTATTCTCAACTTTAACCTCATTAAGAAACTTTCTTTTTGCCCTAATTGGAAACTCAGAAAAAGAATAAAAGATATAGTCCTTACCATCTCTTTTCTAGAAGCACAACTAGTACATAATTTTGAAGGGAGAACATCATAAGATCCATTTAGGTTTATCAATCTATCCTTCTCCAAATATTCCTTTCCACATTCACACAAATTCAACTGAATCTTCTTCATGTGAGAAAAATAATCTCCAATCCTCTCAAAGGAGAGAGGATTACTAGGTATTGACTCTTTCTTAATGTACATCACATAATTTTTCTCAATTTATCAAATATAGATTTCAACTACTTTTAAACTTGGCAAGAATAGTGAATCCTTCTTATATAAAAGGAAATTCCCTTCGAGATGCAAATAGTCATAACTCCTATAGCCTCATCCTTGTTCCCATTAATAATGAATTTCCCATTTTATTCATTAGGGTTTGGAACCATCGTATTTATAAATTATCGTAGGGATTTATTCTTTATAAGAGTTTCTATATATTTCTCCCACATGCTACAGTTGTGGCCATTTAGAAACATAAACGCTTTCTTAGAACTTGTACTTTGTAAACCTTAATCTGTTATGCAAGGTTAAATATCATTCGATGTACTTTAGAGATACAAATCAAACATTAGTGCATATATGAATAGTGACCTCTAAAGTAACTTGAAAGAAAAATAGACCACAAACCACTATTTTTGATACCACTTTTGAAATCTTGGTAATTACAAAAGCGATCCACTTTGAAACCCAAGAAAATAAGGTGGTGTCCGAATACACCATTATAATAATTAAGAATTAGTGAGCATGGATAAACATATATGGAAATGAATGATAAATACATTATTGTTAATAATAAATCAACAAAAATTAAATTTATGGACATCTTCATGTTCTAACTATTGAAAAATGCAACAAGAAAAATCCTAATCTAATTTGTCCTTGAATTAAATTAGGAATTAAATTGTAATTCTAATTCTCATAGAAACTCGTAACAATTAACTAAGTTAATTTGACTTAGTTGTCTTATTAAATTTGAGTTGGGAGTCTCCCTAATGTCATGTAGAGTGATCTCTAAACTTTAGTGGCCCAGGTTGAGTTATTATTGACTTGTAATTATTTAACTCAATTTGACTGAGTTATATTAAGTTAAACTAGTTTTAAAAAATGGAGGGACTAGTGAGAGGTCAAGTGAATTAATTTCAATTTAATTCACATGTAGTGATAAATAATATAACTGATAATTCACCTATAAATAACTCATGCATGTCAGTTCTGCGAAAGACCGAGTTGAGATGGAGTTCAGGGATAGTGTACTATCAGTTGTAAAATCATCTAAATTAAACAGGTGATGCATGCAATCAGAGGAAGACCTATGGATGGATTACACAGTTATGGATGAAGAAATTCTGAATTAAATATGCGATAATTCCTTAAGAAACTGCACAAGGAGGTAGGAGATTGGTAGGCAACAAATTTTGCCAAGTATTGTCTTGAGCTGGTTTATGAAGCAGTGAGATAGATCATACTTGTGCATGGATTGAACGTGTTTAACAAGAATTATATTTTATTCTCAGATATTTCGATTAATGAAATATATATATAGCAAGGGTTTTTAGCTATGGCCTTCCCCCAAAAATAATTATGTTATGTGTGATTGAAATTTTTCCTTTTTCTGCTTCGTGATTTCACGAATGAATGTTTGTTTCTGCTGATGAGTAGAGTAGATTCATGTCAATTGTTTCATCATATTACAATCGATATTTTGAATCTACTAGAAAATTATACATTGTATTAGAGCTAAAATCACTATAGAAGAGGAGAATATGAGTTTTTTTGTAGGAGAAATTGAATTTGCAATATCATACTTCAGAGACAGTAGGATGCCATTTTATAGATTGAGACTCGAATATGCCCTTCAAGTAGTTCAAACTATATTACTTGGAAGGATAGGATGGAGGGAGTTTTGGAAGACAATGGGCTAAAGGAATTCATAGATCATGATATCATGAAGCCTCCACCATCTGATGCTAAATATTTGACAGAATGGAGAAAGTGTGTGGGAAAGGCCAAAAGAATTATCCTAGAAGGAGTTCGAGATCATATTGTTTTGAATATCCAAGGAAATAAAACTCCATTTGCAATGTGGAAGGCATTAAAAGACCTATTTCAAAACATCAATGACCACACGAAGCTGGTACTGAAGGAAAAGCTCAAAAATATCAATATGGAGAAGGGCGAGTCAATAACGAAGTACATGACCAAGTTCACCCAATGTCGGGTTGAGCTTGGAAGTGTCGACGTTACCATTGATGAAGAATACATGGTGAGCCTGACACTTCTAGAACTTCCCAAGAGATGGAAGAATTAAAAGGAACCAGTTAATGGGAGTGAGAAACTACCAAAGTGGGAGTGATTGTGGTCCGACTTTGTACAGGAAGTTATTCGACAGAACACCACAGATGGATCCTGATCCAAATATGATCATGAGGAGAACTATGCCTTAGCTGGAAAGGCAAAGAAAAGGAAAGGGAATTCATCCCATTCCAAATGAGTTCCAGTTAGGGTGGCAACAAGAAGGGCATGTCGAAAATTAAATGTTTTCATTGTCATGAGGTAGGACACTATGCCACAAAGTGTTTGTGCAAGAAGGTCGTTAAGAATCCCTTAGGAGGAGTGGGAGGTGAAGCTCTTGATTCATAATTCGAACTAGATTTCACCCTAATCACATGCATGGTGACATCGATGATGGGTAGTGTGTGGTAACTGGATAGTGGAGCCTCATTCCATATGACCAACAACAAATAGTTCTCAAGTGACTTGGAGGAGAAGGACCCCCAGATGAACATTGAGATGGGAGATGATGGGAGGTATAGCACGACTGCCATCTCTACTATTACCTTTCATAGGGAGTTTGGTTCTCCCTCACATTAAAATATGTCATGTATGTTCTTAGTTTGAAGAAGAACTTGGTTTCTATTGCCATGTTGGAGGACCATGGATACAATGTGATATTTAGTAAGGGAAAGGCTTTCTTTCGTCACATAGCCTCAGGACAGGTGAAGCGAATCAAGGTTCAAGTGAAGTACCAATACAAATTGGATGTAGAAGATTGTGGTGCTTTGAGAACTAAATCAAAGAAGGTGTAGAGCCAAGACATCGGTGAGTTGTGGCATAAAATATTGGGTCACTTGCACCACAGAGCTTTAAAGATCATGCAACAAATTTCTACAAGACTTCCCAAGGGTACACTATAGTAGAGAGACACATGCAAAGGATGTAGATTGGGGAAGTACACCAAAGCTTCCTTTCATGATAAAGATAAGTGAGCGCAAGTGATCCTTGATCGAGTTCACTCAGATGTGTGTGGACCGTCCTTGACAGCATCCACGACCAAACACAAGTATTATGTAATATATGTTGATGATTTTTCGCAAAGTGATAGATTTTCTTCATCCAGAAGAAATATTAGACATTTTCTAAATTTTTTGAATTTAAAGCACTTGTCGAGAAAGATACGGGTAGGAAATTTAAAGCTCTCAAAGGAGATAATGGTGGAGAATATGTGTTGAATCACTACAACAAAACATGAAATTTACGGCAAATTTGGCACTAGATTTTAGTGCATTTTTATCTCAATTGGGATGAGCAGCTTGGCTATAAAAATGGCTCTATTGTGCAGTTTTTAGAGCATCCCTTTTGTGCCAAATTTTTCATCTTTTTGTACGCAAAATTTTGTATCATTTTTGTACCAAGATTTTCATTTGGTTTTACAACAAGTTTTGCTTCTAGTTTTGTGCCATTTTTTGCATCTATTTTGGCATCAATTTTTGCTTCGTGTTTTGTGCCATTCTTTGCTTCGTGTTTTGTGTCATAATTTGCATCGAGTTTTACACCATCTTTTGCATCTGATTTAGTGCCTTATTTTGCATCTAGTTTGTGCTAGTGTTTTCATCTAGTATTATGCCACTCTTTTCTTCTAATTTTATACTTATTTTTACATCTATTTTTGCGTAGTTTTTCTGCCTTTTTTTACAACATTTTTTCATCCAATTTTGCACCATTTGTTGAATCTGATTTAGTGCCAAATTTTGCATCCATTTTTGCAACATTTTTTGCATCCACTTTTGTGTTTTATTTGTCTCCCTTTTTTGCATCCTATTTTTCCCCATATTTTGCATCTAATTTTGCATCATTTGTTGCATCCAATTTAGCATCATATTTAACACCATTTCTTGCATTAAATTTTTCATCCTTTTGAGCATCTAAATTTTCATCCTATGTTGAACCATGTGTTACTTCCACCTTTGCATCCCATTTCGTGTCTAATGCTACGTTCAATTTTGAGATATTTTTTTCATCTACTTTTTTATTTGTTTTTGCACCAAGTTTTGAATCATTTGTTGCACATCATTTTGAGCCACTTGAGCCATTTTTATGCCCATTTGAATCCAAATTTGAGCCATTTTTATGTCCATTTTTCCACCATTTTTTCTACTTTTGTGTCCAATTTTTCACCTTTTCTCGTGTCTAATTTTGCATCCTTTTTAGTGTCTAATTTTGCATCATTTTTGGCATCCAAATATGCATCCTTTTTTCTGTCACATTTTGTGTCCACATCTACATCTTATTTTTCACCTATATTTTAGTTTGAATTTTCATCTAGTTATGCATCAATTTTGGCATCCTTGGTTTCACCCTTTTTTAGTCCCATTTTTCATATTGTTTTGTGTCTTTTCTTACATCCTTTTTGCACCCAATTTTTTATTGTAATTTTACACCATTCTTTGCATCCTCATTTTGGTGTCCATTTTTGCATCCTTGTTTGCGCCCAATTTGGTATCCTTTTGTATGCCCTATTTGGTTCCCTTTTTTGTGTCTACTTTTGCACCCTTTTTTAATTCTACTTTAAAAACCTTTTTGTGTCATTGTTTTCATCTTGCTTTGATGGCTAGTTTAACATCCAATTCTACTCCCAATTTTGCATCCATGGTCACATCCACTTTTAGATTCTTGTTTAGAGTTTTACTTTTATTTACATTTATGACCCCCTTTATGGGTTAATTTTACTAATTTCAATTACATAGTGAAATATATTATATTTTCTAATTATCATTTTGCTATAGGATCTAATGCATGATTAGATGAACATAAAACCCTCTCAGCTTATCCCAAAGACCTACGATAGAATGATTAAGATAAAGGTTGTTATAAGGTTCAAGATTCATAGTAGATAAACATGTAGTGTATTGATTAAGAAAAAGAGAAGGAATTCATGTGAGTCCTCGCATGCAAGTCTTGTTGGAGTTTTTAGTGCAGCTCGAAAGAACTCCTAGCTAGCTCCAAAGCTTGGTCCTACACATAAGACAGAGAACAAAGCAACCTTCACAGAATAATATATTGATAATCGAAACTATCATAAACATATAAATATTAGTGAATAAATAAATATAAACCAAAATCCCATATATTCATTAGTTAAATAGAATAAGTAAAGAATGAATAACATCATATGGAAGGAAGAAAAATTGATCTCTATTAACAAAGGAGTTGGAGGAAAGTTACAACCGTCAGACATTTTCAGTAGCACCTCCCCGAATCCTGGCTCCAAAACTCCTCCTCTCAAGATCGATCTCAATAGCGTGACAATACAAGAATTCCCATCCTTTTCTCAATGGACAAGCCTCCAATATATAGGAAAGTGAAGGCTATTAAGATTTCCCAAATTCCTCTTTAGTTCAATTGGGAAAAAATATTTTGGGTGAACAATGTTTCTCCATATAAAAATGGCCTTTCAACCTTTTATATTTTTTTGTGCTTAGGAAAAAGCTTCCCTGTTCTTTATGGACATTTCCCACTTTTGTATGCTTTCTCTTTTAGGAAAAAGATAACTATGAGGATAAAGAGATCACATTCCACCATATGAGTTTCCAAAAGTGAACAAGAGTGTCAAATTCTAGTTAACTTGAGACTTTTTCTTCATGACTGAGTGACAATTTTGGTAACAAAATTTAGATGAAGGGAACAACTTGTTATATACTAGGATAACGTGGTCCTCATGATACATAACTTGTATTATAGTCTTATATATTCTAGTAGAAAGGGGTATTTCAACCAACAATGTAGTATTCTCCTCCAAGATCATGAGGAGGTATTTTCATGTATAACACATTTAATAAGATATCACAATTCAAATTTATAACTTAATAGTTGTAAACAAATTAAAGGGTAATCGACAACATTCATAAAAAGGCTAACATTATCCTCATATATAACAATTCTCCATCAAAAATTCATTGGTAATTTTCAATATACATATATGACTACTAAATCAACACTTATCGCAAATATGATTATTCCAAGGTAAATTCACAACATTACATGCAAAAATAGTAATATCATCATACATAATGATTCTCCATAAAAAATAATTGAAAATTTTCAACACATATATAAAGTAACAAGATAAGACTGATAATATCCTCATCATCTTTAATCAAATCAACTAAGATTCAAATGTGTGATTATCAGATCAAAATATTTCTTGAACACCATTATTCTAAGGTAAATTCACAACATCCATCAAAACATAGTAATATCATCATACATAATACTTCTCCATCAAAATAATGTTGATAATTTTCAACATATACATAAAATAAGAAGATAAAATGATAATATCATCATCATATTTAATCAAATAAACTAAAAGTCAATGTATGATTACCAAATGAAAATGTTTCATAGATATCATTATTCTAAGATAAATTCACAACATCCATAAAAAATAGGAATCTCACCATACATAATAATTATTCAAAAAATAAATTTTAACGATTTCAACATATTCATAAGGTATTGAGATAGTACCAATAGTATCATCATCATTATTCGAATCAACTAAAATTCAAATGTATGATTACCATATTAAGACATCCCAACTAAATTTAAAAAATAATGCATGGCTAGCTAGCACCACGAAAATCATAGTCAAGATCATCCTCATCATCATTTCCATGATCATCATCCTGACCATCTTGATAATATCATCCACATAATCATCCCCAATGCCATCACCATCCTCATAATCATCCTCTCTAATATATGATGTAATGTAAACATAGTTTGTATCATCATCTTCATGGTTATTACCTGTAGCGTTATGGAAAAAACTCAATATTACATGTTAGTGCTAATTCTATAGCACAGTGCATATTTTTATTAGAATTCTAACCATAAAATGAGGTAGGAAATAATATCATTTAATGGTCCTCAAAAATAAAATGAAAATATGGTTTAAGATATATTGGAGATATAACTAAGATTACACTTGTAATTCACATTAAGTAGCAGAAGCATTTTTTAATGCATATGAAGTAGGCACCCATTTGTTCTTCATATTAGATTTTGAATGTTTCTTATGAATGTCCAATGCACGATTGGTGAATTAAGAGTTATTGGAATCTTTATTTCAAATTACAATTGTAATTAAGAGTAGAAATAGAAGAAATTTTAACAGAAAACGAATGTCACATGAAAACGTAAATTGTTTTTAATGGAAAATAAGTTGCATACAATATGAATGTCACATGAAATATTGAATTGTTTTTAATGCATGTACTTTTCTCTATGAGAAAATGGATCCTAATGTTCATTCAAGAACAAATTCTCACAAATAATTACCTCATTTTATCCATTGTCACACTTGATCCATTATACCTAGTGGCAACAATGATTCCATTCAAATTTATTTGAACTCCCTAAATATAATGTAAAAGATAAAACTCCACGACCATGACCATGATCATGACTGTAACCCCCTCCCTTTCCTTGTCCACCATCAGAGACAATGAACCTAGATTTATGACCACAATAGCAACCCCTCCCTTGCCTCGTGTCCACCACCAGAGGCCTTGAACATGGAATTAAGAGTACTCATATTTTCTTTGCTCTAATTAATTTCCAAGGAATCAAAACTTTATCAATATATCAAGGACTCCATCAAGGAATAGATATATCACAGGAAAAACTCAATAGGCTTTGCCCAAAGAGTGTGAAATAACACTTATCTTTGTTTTATGAAATAACTTGAGTGAGTAGAATGAATGGTGTGAAACACTTACCAGGGAAAGGAAGAATTTTGGTCTGTCCTTATTTCTATTATTATTTTTGCTTCTTAGAATAGCGAGAAGTGTTTAAAAAAATTCCAAAAATGATTTTAAATAAAAAAAAAAAAAAAAATTCTTATGTTTTAGTTTTTTTTAATATATATTTAGTTTTAGTATCTTTTTTTTATTTTCTAAAAAAATAAATTTAGTTTATATAAAAATGGATTCTAAACATTCCATTCATGCTAAATTTTTGATTTTATGATAGAAGTTTAAATTATATATAAAAAAGTAACTTAATTCGATGTGTTGTGTCATTGAGATGGGTATTATACATCTCTTCCTTGCTAAGTTATAGAATGTGCTTCGGTTTTCTTAACGAAATAAAATTCATTCTTCTCTTCATTATATCTTGTTAAGTTCAACTTGCACCTCATAAAAAAATAAAGTTAAAATATGTTTGCCTTTGTCCTTTGTAGATTTGTCCCCATTAATCTTGGTCTTAATAGAATAATTGTCTTATGGTGGCCTTGAGTGGTCACTACCATTAGTTGCATTTTTTTTAGTTTTTTGTTAGTGGAATTTCATAGGCTTGATAACATGTTATTTAATTTATGAAAATGTGTTATTGTCGATATTATTGTTAAATATTAATATTAAATATCTTGGTTTTGAGCATGGTTTAGAAAAAAGTTCCCAAAAAGGTTTATAGATTGTATTTTATAATGTAATGATTCATTGCTTAACAATGTAAACTTTGTAACAGGAACTGATACTGTTACCCGTTTCATAGAGATAGCAAAAAAGTGACCTGATTTTGAAAAGGGGTGATGCAGAACGAACATGTTTTTTTTAGAGCATAGTTTTTGGCACTTTAATTTTTTTATGTACATTATGTTTTAGAATCGTTTTAAAATGGTAGTGATTTTCATGCTGATTTAAAAAAGTGAGTATTTTGCATCACCCCCTTTTTTTAAAAGACTTGTTTTTTGGCTTTAAATTTTCTAATGCATAAAATGTAAATAATTATTTTTTAAATTTGATCATTTTTGAAGTGGTCGTTTTCTTCACATTTTCTTGTTTTTTATTTTAATTTTAACTTTTTTTTTTTAGTGAGGTTTTTATTGTTTTGCATTTTTAAATTAGGAGGTCAATATTTAGAATTTTCGATATTCTACATATTTATACATCCTTAATTAATTTTTCAATCCACATGAAATAATTGTTTCTAAAAAACAATATTTTTTAACAATGGACATAAAAATAACCATTTTTAACATAAATATAACTAAAAAACTACACGTTTCGATAATTTTTTGCTAGAATTGACATGTCAAAATCACAATTTTTATACGATAACTTTAACTAAAAATGGTAAAATAATAGCTCTTTTTTATGAATTTCATGCCAAAAAAATAATAATAATCACTTTTTTTTTTCAAAAAGTAATGATTAACTTAAAACTCAATGCGAAAATCACATATTACAAATATTGAACGTATAACAACCCTAATTGAGTGTTTATTCTTCTCATAAAATGTCAAAATCAAAACATTGCAAAGCTTGATTTACAAGCATAACTTAAATTTAATCAACAATGTCATGTAATCCAAACTCTTCGTCCTTTAGAGTTTCATCATTGTCTTCTTCCACAATATTTTATGTTTCATTTTGCTCATATTTCTCTTCTAATGGGTCTTTGATGTCTGCGAATCTTCCAATGTATGTCTTTCCAAACATTCCATGTAATGGTGGTTTGGGTTCCCTTGCCTTTTTTGCCACACGCGATTCACTAAAGTCCCCTTTCTTCAACCCAATTTCTTGCATTGCATCTGGAAGAAATTGAAGAGCATTAATTCTTTGCTAAATGAAATTGCACTGTACTGGATCTTTTTCAATTGCAATGCAATTTCTTCCTTTTTGAAGGCAACATGCTAGTGTTGTACCTAATTATCAAGCACAAAAGAAATAATGAACTAAATTAGTACAATGACATATTAATTAAAAAATAACATATTGAAATTCAATTCCATATAATAAAACTTACCTGAGCTAGAAAATAAATCCAGAACCCAATCTCCTTCATCCGAACAAATGTCAATAAGATAGTTAATCAATAATTGTGGTTTTTGATAAGTGTTAACTATCTCTCCTTTTTCTTCTTTGTCTTCATATGTTAGTTTTCTCACAACAGCATCATAAGTCGGTATTTGGCTATGACTCTTTCCGTCTACCCGATTAAAAATCATAGACATATGGCTATCATCTTTTGCTCAACTATCAATATGAATGAACTCACAATCATTTATAAATTGTTGATCTTCATTGTTAAGAAGATTTGGCTTTTTCCTGTAACATGAAATAGTAAAAGTTCAATTAACTTGTACATAAATAAATTTTCCAACATTAATCAAATATACATTTTAAACGTCTTACCATGTAAGCTGTATCCTTAAATTTGTTTTCCCCTTGAAGCTTGACAATATCAATGCCAATTGTGTGTCTGAATGAAATGTCACAAATCTCCATAATGGTGATGACGTGACTTCTACAAATCCCGCAACCACTTTACTAAAAGCTTGATAAGTATAAGGGTCACTATCATAGTCAATGTTTGGAATATTGAAACCATGGGGCATATCTGCAATGACTAGGGAATAATCCCTTTTAGGTATGAGTTTAGCAATGTCTTCACAATCGCCTTGTATTACTTGATATTGAATAGTGTCTAGCCCATTCCAAATGAAAGGATTAGGACTTGGATCAAGTTGAACATTCTTAACACGTTGCTTTTTGATTCTTTCGATCTTTATTTTTTCAATAAAGATTTTGAAACTATCTGGTGCTCCATTATCATCCTTTCTCATCTTTTATAAAATAAATAAATATATGTGTAAGTTATAAATTAAAAATAGTACACGGATGAATAAAAATGAATGTATAAATCAAGATACCTTTTTAAATGCAAGATAAAAAGCTTTTAATGTTGATGTAGAACTTGAATCTGGATAGTTGTGTACAACATCATCCCAACTATCTTTATTCAACAACCTAACCATTTGTTCTTGAATTTTCATATAAACTTTGTGACTGCATAGATAAAGTAACAAAAAGTTAATATAATGATATGTATAACAAGTACTACCAAGATCAACATGTTTTATTTAAAATATAATTATAATCTAGAAATGAATAAAAATAATTCAACAAACTTACTTTTGAAATTCTTCAGACATTTCCTCCAATGATAATTCCCCTGACCTCAGACGAGATAATATTGTTTTGACAATTTTATCATCTTTCACTCCTTGCATCGCCCTCCAAGGTGTGATAGTCATATCGTCTGGAAGCTGCTTCATTTCAGGAGCTAATTTACTATTGCCACATATCAATGGCTTAGACATTTTGACCTTCTACTTTTTAATGGCAATGTCTTCCCACTTGCTAAAAATCTCATCAATCAACTTCCAAACATCTCCAGTTCTAAATGCCAATCGGAAAATGTTATCAACACCTCTGAATAAATCACTATTTTTGTTTCCTTTTCCACCTTTTGAATTTGTTTTCTCTTCAATTTGATATCCTATTTCCATACAACATTCCTTTCGAAAATCTGCAGTAACATTTATCCTATCCCCACCACATTTTTCTTCAAATTCACTATGAATAAATCTAACCCTTTGGATGAAAGTCATAGACATCCTGTATTCATTATCTGAATTAAGATCCCATGCCACTAACTTTGCTTCTGTATCTGATAAACCAGCGTAAATGATACATTTCATTGTTTCAAAACGTGGGTTATTAGGATAGTCATCCATTAATTGTCTTTGAGCTTCTACAGAATGGTTCCTCCCAAGCACATCATAATTGTATTCAAAACATTTTGACTTTTCAAATGCTTCTTTGTTGGGAACTTGAAGTGGATCAACAAGAAGCACATAACTAACCACATGAGCATATGGATTGTACCTCATCAATGTCCTCAAGTTGTGAACATGCAGATGATGTGGCTTTCTAACTTGTCATTGACATTGTCCTTCACTTGCTTTATAGGTTTGCCTGACATTAAGCTGAAATGTGTGACCACCATCAATTAAGTTTCTCTTTGTCAAATTCTCTCGAATGACATTTTGTTTTGTTTTGATAATGCCATCCTCTAAATCAGCTCTTGGTGTAATGATTTCTCTGCTTTCTTTTGAAGTTTCACTAGGTTCTTGACTGCTGGTAATCACTGCTTCAAAATTTTCAGCGTTACTTTTCTTGGTCATAACATTCCCAACATATTTATTCTTGGGCATTGTTACTTTTGGTTTTTTATGGCTCTTCTCAGTTCCAATGTCATCTTCAGTAATGACAACATATGCTTCATTGTCAATTTCAACTTCATCATTCTCAAAAGTAACTTGTTTACCCTTGCTAGATTTATCCACCAGAGACCTTCTTTTCTGATTCTTTGGATGTAGTTTTGTAGCATCAGCAATACTACATTTTTCCTATTTTCCATATCTTCTTCTAACACTGATTAAAAACTGCTGACAAATTTCATGATATCATGCTCTATGAAATGAATGCCTCCCATCCTAATTGAACAACTTTCAACAAAATTCTGCCAAACAAAATATCATATGTCAATAAAAAACAAAGCTAAAAAATATAGCGAGACACTTTCAAGAATGCAAAATACAAATATAAATAACAATACTTACGATGTTTTGTGTCATCTCATTTACGATTTGTTTACACAACTTTGTAGATACCTCTCTCGTGTCATACAATGAATATGATAGTCGGTATTTAATCCTTTCATGTGACTTGGGAGCCTTTGTAAGTATATAAACAACTTCAGTGTCCGGTACTAAACACATATCTATGACCCTTCCCATCACCTCAAAAATTCCATTATCATTCTGTATATCAATATATAGATATATATTCACATTTTTCCTTTCTTTTTCTTTCACATACCAGAGTCTTGATGGAAATTTCATTCATTTCGAATTCTTCCAGTCTGAAATCATCTTCTTATCACTTGAAAGATTTGTAGTCATGAGCTCAGGTGGAGTTCGTTCACCAATGTTTCTTGAAGATGCACCTTTAAGAGTCTTTGGTCCAGAAAGATTCACTGAAATTCTCTTTGATGTCATTTTCCTGAAAAATAGAAACATATAAATCAATAAATAATAAAAACATATTAACTTAAATTAACAACAAAAATATATCATAAATTTTTTATTTGTATGATCAACAATCACCCCACCAACTGCCCCTCACATTCCAAAAGGGCATGCATTAACATTCTAGTGTAAAAAAGGTAAATTACGAATAAAACATTTCAAAATTAACTATATATATATATATATATATATATATATGAAATGTTAATTTTTTTTAATAAGTACAAAAAAAAATGAAATGGCACCTCACCCGAACCCCTCAGCGCCCCATGTGCGCCCACCCAGGCCCTGTTGCGGGCACCCACGAAGCCCCCCCCCCGGTCGGTGCCTCTATGGCCCAACCCTCCCACCCCCCCGCCTGGGCGCCCTCACCCGCCTGGGTGCCCTCACCCTCCCCCACCCCCCCCGCCTGGGCGCCCTCACAACCCCATGCGTCCCAACCCTCCCAAACCCCCCCCGCCTAGCTTGGGTACCCTCACCCGCCACCTCGCCCCGATGCCCTCAACCGGCACCCCGCCCGGGTGCCCTCGCAACCCCCCCCCCCCCTCCGGCCGGCGTGGGCGGCCTTACCCACCCGCTCACCCCAACCCTCCCAACACCCCCCCCCCACCCCAGGCGCCCCCTACCCAACCCCCCTGCCCAGCGCGGGTGCCCACAACCACCCACCCCCCCCCACCCACCCACCCCCCACCCACCCCAACACCCGCAACCCCCACGGCCCAGGCGCCCTCACCCACTTGCCCGCCAAGCGCCCTCACCCGCCCGACCTGCCTGGGGCCCTCGCTCACCCGACCCGCCCGCGCCCTCGCCCGCCCGACCCACCCAGTGCCCTCGCCCGCCCGACCCGCCCAGCACTCTCTCCCACCTCGCCCGCCTCACCCGCCCAGCTCCCGTGCCCGCCTGCCCCGCAGGGCGCCCTCGCCTGCCCGCCCCGCCCGGGCGTCCTCACCTGCTCGCCCGCTCGGCGGCCTCCCCCGCCTCACCCGCCCCGCGCACCCGGCACCCTCACCCGCCCCGCCCGGCACCCTCACCAGCCCTGCCAGGCACCTTCGTCGGCCCGTCCCGCCCGGGCGCGCTCACCCGCTTGCCCGCTAGGCGCCCTCGCCTGCCTTGCCAGCCCTGCCGCCCAGCACCCTCGCCTGCTCACCCCGTCAGGCGCCCTAGCCCACCCGGCCCACCCACCTGGCAGCCCGACCTGCCCACCTGCCCGCTCAACCGCCTCAGCCACCCGGCACCCTCACCCGCCCGACAACCTCGCCCGCCCGGGTGCCCTCAGCCGCCTCCCCCCACTGGCGCACTCACCCCCCTCACTCGCCAGCCCGGGTGCCCTCACCCACCCCCCCGCTTGCCGCCCTCACCCCCCTGACCCGCCCGGCGCCCTGACCCGCCTGTCCCCCCGCCCGGGCGCCCTGACCTGCCCACACGCGGCGACACCCAGGCGGCCCTCGCCCTTGCCTAGCAAGCGACAGGGCGATTCCCGGAATCGCCTTGCTGCTTGTGAGGTGGGGGCGAGCCCTGCCGATTGTCAGGAGGGGACGAGGCCAACCCGGGTGGCGCGGCGAAGGCCTGCGCGACCCGGGCAGCCCTCACCCCCGCCCGGTAGGTGGTAGGGTGGGTCACCCTGAAGGCAGCAGGGCGGGCCGCCCGATAGGCGACAGGGCGGGCGGCATGGTAGGCGACAGGGCGATTCTCGGAATCGCCCTACCGCCTGGCGGGCGGGGGCGAGGGCCGCCCAGGTGGCGTGGCCGAGGCCTGCGTGGGCCACCTGGGTTGCGCGGCCTCAGCCTGCGTGACCCGGGTGGTCCTCGCCCCCGCCCAGCAGGCGGTAGGGTGATTCCCAGAATCGCCCTGCCGCCTGTCGAGCGGGGGTGAGGGCTGCCCGGGTGGCGCGGCTGAGTACAGTGCCACTCGGGCGGCCCTCGCCCCCGCCCGGTAGGCGATAGAGCGATTCCCGGCCTGCGCCACCCGGGCAGCCCTCGTCCCCGCCTGGTAGGCGATAGAGCGATTCCCGGCCTGTGCCACCCAGGCGGCCCTTGCCCCTGCCTGGCAAGTGGCAGCCTGCCCGGCGGGGGCGAGGGCCGCTCGGGTGGAGTGGCCGAGGCCTGTGCCACCTGGGCAGCCCTCGGCCCCGCCGGGCAGGCAGTAGGGCGATTCCCGGAATCGCCCTACCGCCTCCTGGGTGGGGGCAAGGGATGCCCAGGTGGCGCCTGCCTCGGCCACGCCACCTAGGCGGCCCTCACCCCCGCCCGGCAGGAGGCAGTGTGATTACAGGAATCTCCCTGCCGCTTGCTGGGCGGAGGCGAGGGCCATCCGGATCACGCAGGCCTCGGCCACGCCACCCGGGCGACCCTCGCCCTCGCCCGGTGGCAAGGCGATTCTGGGAATCGCCCTGCTGCCTGCCGAGCGGGGGCGAGGGCCGCCCAGGTCCCACAGGCCTTGGCTGCACCACACTGGTGGCCCTCGCCCCCGTCTCGCAGGTGGCAGGGCGATTCCGGGAATCGCCCTGCCACCTGTCGGGTGGGGGCGAGGGCCGCCCGGGTCGTGCAGGCGTCGGATGTGCCACCCGAGCAGCCCTCGCCCCTGCCCGGCAAGTAGCAGGGCGATTCCGACGTCCCATGTCGTTCAACCGAGGGAGGGTGGGTCAGGGCGCCGGGGAGGGCAGGCGGGTGAGGGCACCTGGGCGGGGAGGCAGGCGAGTCAGGGCGCCGGGCGGGCGTGCGGGCGGGCGGGTTGGGCTTCTGGGTGAGGGCGTCAGGCGGACAGGCGGGTGAGGGCACCGAGCGGGACGGGCGGGTGGGTGAGGCGAGTAAGGGCACCGGCCGGGCAGGCGGGTGAGGGCGCAAGGCGGGCGGGCAGGTGGGCGGGCAAGCAGGGGGCGAGGGCGCCGGGTAGGCGGGCGGGCGGGCGCGTGAGGGCGCCGGGCAGGTGAGGCAGGCGAGGATGTCAGGCGGGCGAGCGGGTGAGGCAGGTGAGGATGTCAGGCGGGCGGGCGGGTGAGGTAGGCGAGGGCGGCCGAGTGGGTGAGGGCACCTAGGTGGGTGAGGGGAGTGAAGGCGCCCGGGCCAGGTGGGGGTGAGGGCGTCGGGCGGGTGAGGTGGGTGAGGACACCGCGCGGGCGGGCAGGTGAGGGCATCGGGTGGGTGAGGCGGGCGAGGGCGCAGGGTGGGCGGGCGAGCGAGGGCATCGGGCGGGCAGGCGGGCGGGCTGTCGAGGGCGCCGGGTGGGCCGGCGGGTGGGTTAGGGCGCCCGAGCGGGTGGGTTAGGGTGCCCGGGTGGGTGAGGCGGGTGAGGATGCCCGGGCCCGTTGGGGGCGCAGTTGAGGCATGTGGGTGGGTGGGTGAGGCTGCCCGAGCAGGAGAGACAGGTGAGGGCGGGTGAGGCTGGTGAGGGCGCCCGAGCCGGGTGGGGGCGCAGTTGAGGGTTAGTGAGGGTGCCCGGGCCAGGGGGTGGGTGAGGGTGCCCGGGCCGGGGGGTGGGTGAGGGTGTTGGGGCCAGGGGGCGGGTGAGGGTGCCCGGTTCGGGGGAGGGGGGAGGGTGTGGTTGAGAGGGTTGGGACGCAGGGGGTTGTGTGGGTGCCCGGGCGGGGGGGGGTTAGCAGCAGGCGCCCGGGCCGGCAGGGGGGGTAGGGAGGGTTGGGGCATGGGGGTTGTGAGGGTGCCCGAGCCGGGCAAGGGGAAGGGTGAGGGCGCTTGGACGGGCAGTGGGTTGGGTTGGTAAGGATTAAGGGGGCAGGGGCACGGGGTGTGGGTGAAGGTAGTGAAGGTGTCGGGAAGGGGGTTGGAGGTAAGGGACGAGTCAGGCTGTGGCGCCCACCCTAGCAACTCACCCGCTCGCCACGGGGATTGGGCGATTCTGAGAATCGCCCAACCCCACGACAGGCGGGTGATCTGCTGGGCCGCCCCCACACCCCCTATCCCCCCAACGCCCTCACACCTCGCCCGCTTACCCGACCTCCCCGCCCCTATGATACCACGACGGTCCACCCACGAGTATTGGGCGATTGAGTTTGATCAGGCCCACCATGCTTACGATGGATGTAATTGTTATTTTAGCTCAGAAAAGTTATTAATTTAAAAAAAAAAATCTTTGAGGAAAAAAATTTAACTTACCTTTCAATTGAGAGAATTCTTCATTGAATATGTTGTTGATAGCGATGTAGCTGCTCCACAAATTCATGAGTCTTTCAATGTTTTTCATGAAGTTTGGATGTGATGTGAGTAATAGTGATAATGAAATTTTAATATAGAAGTGTTTTAAAATATTATAAAGTGAATATTGTAAAACTGTTTTACAACGGGTTGAATGTGGGATAATTTGTTTTAGAATATATTATAAAAATCTAAAAAATAAAAATTCAATTGTTTGGTAAATATTATATACTTTAACTATTAAAATAATTAATGTAGAAGTTGTAGTATACAATTTTAATTTTAATGATTTATTTCATAAAAAAATTTAGTTTACATTTTTCAATAAATTGTAGAACAAAGTAATGAAGGTAAATAAATCTAAAAAACGTTTTGGAAGGAAATATTTTCGTGAAAATTTTTGGAGGGAAATATTTTCGCGAAACTTTTTGGAGGGAAAATTTCATTCTTTAAGCTATATAATATCTTTAGGGGACTCTCCATTTGTATCATTCAACATCTTCTATTTGAAAGGGATGGTTTGTTGTGATAGTGAAGTTCCGATTTATACACCATCAACATCTTCATTGCGTAACAACTCTATTCATATCGATGAATATAGTGGGAATTCTTCCACTATGAATAGAAAGTCAATTCTTCCACTTAGTCTTGATTCTAAGGACTATGAGAGCAACACTGATGAAAGAGGGGATGAAGAATTTCAAATAAATAAAGAGTCACAGGTTCCACTTAGTCCTAATTCTGAGGACTATGAAAGCCGCAGTGATGAAGAGCATGATGGTGAAGTTAGAAAGAACAGAGTTCACGATGTCCACTTAGTCCTAATTCTGAAGACTATGAGAGTAGCAGTTTTGAAGAGAATGATGGTGAAGTTCAAAAGAACGGAGTGTCACGATGTCCACTTAGTCCTAATTCTGGGGACTATGAGAGCAGCAGTTTTGAAGAGCATGATGGTGAAGTTCAAAAGAACGGAGTGTCACGGTGTCCACTTAGTCCTAATTCTGAGGACTATGAGAGCAGCAGTTTTGAAGAGCATGATGGCAAATTTCAAAAGAATGGAGTGTCACAGTGTCCACTTAGTCCTAATTCTAAGGACTATGAGAGCAGTAGTGATGAAGAGCGTGATAACAATTTTCAAAAGAATGGAGTGTCAAAGTGTCCACTTAGTCCTAATTCTAAGGACTACGAGAGCAGTAGTGATGAAGAGCGTGATAACGATTTTCAAAAGAATGGAGTGTCAAAGTGTCCACTTAGTCCTAATTCTAAGGACTATGAGAGCAGTAGTGATGAAAAGCATGATGTTGAATTTCAAAAGTATGGAGTGTCACAGTGTCTAGTTAGTCCTAATTCTAAGGACTATGAGAGCAGCAGTAATGAAGAGTCGGATGATGAATTTCAAAAGATTGGATTGTCACATTGTCCACTTAGTCCTAATTCTGTGGACTATGAGAGCAATAGTTATGAAGAGCGTGATGATGAATTTCAAAAGAATGGAGTGTCACTGTGTCCTCTTAGTCCTAATTCTAATGACTATGAGAGCAGCAGTGATGAAGGACAGGATGATGCAATTAGTCCTAATTGTAATGAGTATAAAGGTAGCAGTGATAAAGGACAGGATGTAGCATCTTCAATAAGTAAACAGTCACATTTTCGATGTAGTCCTAAACTAATGGACTATGAGAGTAGCACTGACAATGCACATAAGGAAGAATATCCATTAAACATAGAGTGAAATTTTCCATTCAGTCCGAATTCTAAGGACTACAATAGTAGCACTGAAGAAGCAGAAGATGAAGAATATCCTCCAAGTCAATATTTGAAAAGCAGAGCTAATCATAGTGTGGATAACATTCCTCTTAATGATGATGAAAAGCCTTATACAAATGATGATCCAATGATGGAGATGTTGCCAAGAAATATTGTATCGAGGAGTAGGAGCAGACCTTTTCGTATCAATGCAAGTTGTTCTAGTTATACAAGGGGTAGAGCAGAATATCTGACGAGAAGAAGTTCTATCAGTGCTCTCATTTCAAGTGAATTTTGCCAAAAAGATTACTTGAAACATATGGATTTCAAATTTGCATTAGAAGGAAGGAAGAGATATTTGTCAATGAATAAAAGCATGCAAAATTCATATTTAGTTGGGTGCATGCAATATACATTGTCAGGTTATGATTATCATATTGGGACTTTATTTATCTGTAGAAAAGGTTTCAAAATGTTTCATTCCATTGGGAATTTTCATCTCTCGAGAATTCAAGAAAATTTGGAAAAGGATCCCACATTTTATTCAGAAGTACGTCATAAAAGACAGTTTGGGCCATTATCAAACATTGCAATGTCATGGATGAAAGATTTATTTTCAAAGCATCGAGAGTGTATGCCAAATAGAGAGACAATACATATTCCAGATAATTTTTCAAGATGATAAATCTACAACTTATACAAAGAATATGCAGAAGGTGTCGAGGGACATGGCCAATTTATTACATATCAATATTTTGTGAAGGTATGGAAGAAAGAATTCAACAATTTCCATATTCCTAAGAAGACGAGGATGGAGATTTGCAGTACATGTGCTTCTCTTAAATAAAAAAGGGACAAATGTGAAGGCTCAGAAAGAGGTAAGCATTCATAACTTTAACTTTTAAAATTGTATAGTCATCAACTATGAAAACATATTTCTTAATGACTTTCATTTATGTTGTGTAGATTTAATTGTCAAAGAACTTCAGGAGCATCGCGAACAACAAACAAACGATAGGAAGAAGTTGTACAAGCATTGAAAGAAGTGTTATGATAATCCAAATAAATATTTGGGTTTGATAATTGATGGTATGGACCAGAAGAAAACACTTTTACCACATTTTGTTTGCACACCCAAAAATTTACAGGAGGAAAATTTTATTTAGTTTCACTTGGTTGGTTGTATGGTCTTCAATGGGAAAATGTTGCCAAGGGTGTACTTCACATCTCCAAATTTTCATAATGATGCAAATATGACCATAACCATAATTCATGATGTGATTTCTCATTGGTCTGGTAATCTTCCTGAAGTTTTGTATCTACAATTGGACAACACTTGCCATGAAAAAATAAATCAGGTTGTTTTTGGATATCTAAACATGCTTGTTGAATTGAGAATTTTTCAAAAGATAAAGGTTGGTTTCCTTGTTTTTGGGCTCACTCATGACCATATTGATCAGATGTTCAGTCTTTTTTCAGTCACATTAAGGAGGAAGGAAGTTGGGAGCTTTCCATCACTAATTGAATCTATTAAGAAATCATACATGCCAAAGCCTACTTTTGATGTGTTGGAAGAAACTGTTGACATACGAAGGTTTATTCTGGGATCATATGGTGAAGGGAAATGCATTGAACAACTTAATGACATTAGCTTCCAACATCAATTTCGTATCAAAAAAATTGATGGGAAAACACTAATATGGGGTAAGAAGTATTCAACTACTGCAGAATGGGCACCGTCATCAGGTTTGCAAAGATCATCAAATATTTGCATCAAAAATATTGTTATTACAATCAGTTGGTGAAGTTCAGAATGCACGCAGACAGAACAGAGATATAAATTATTCTGATTGCCTAGAAGAAATTAAAAAATGTATTAGATATACATATGAGTACTTTGACATTGTTGATTCAGTTTGGTGAGAGTCATTTTTCAATAGTCAAAGTGATCTCATTTCAACAACAACAAATGAAGATATACCTTTTAAAAATCCATTTATTTGGCCACAAAATGTGTCGAATGAACATGAGGAAGTAAACATTGTTGAACAACAACAATCTCAAGGTGTTATTAATTCTTCACAGACAACGGAAAGAGTGATGTATATTGGTTCCAGAAGATCTCATGCACAACATGAAGCCATGGAAGACCTTCATAAGGGTTCAGTACAGGATATTAAGGAGGGTTGCATGATTGCAGTGCTAGCAGATGGAGATCCCAATGGCTATCCATTTTGGGTTGCTAAAGTTATAAAGGTATTTACAGAAAATGAGGATGTTACAAGTGTTGAAGTACATTGGTATGCCACAAATACACACCCATTCAATGGTGTGTATAAGCCAGAGATGGTAGTTGACAAAAAAATGGCAGAAAAAGGAAAAGAAAGGGTACAAATATAAATCGCCGCTGCACAGACATATTAAAATTGGAGGATGTTGACATACTTGTTTATGACTTCGATTTAACAAAGAGAGGAACTCTTCACTTGAAGACGATAGAGATTTTAAAAAGGTTGTTACCAGAAGGAACAGTGTTGACATGGGAGTCTGCTGAAACTAGTCGTAGATATAGAAGAATTTTGAAACCTGAAATGTTGGGCATGCATGTGGACTCAGATGGGGCACCAGTTGACGAAAGAGAAGAATATGGAACATCTTCGTCAGCATCCAGTCAGTCATCTGAAGATGTGAATTCTGATGTTGTGAAAGAAAATATGAGTGATTTTGAATAATTGTTTAAGACAATTTATATCACTGATGTATGCATCGTATCTTTTTCCATATGGTGTTAAATGAGATGTTTTGAGGCATTTTTATGTTGTTGGATTATATGCCTTAATTATGATAAATTTTATTTTTTAAAATATCTACAATGCAATATTAAATTAGAGATATAATGTATGTTTTATTCAATATACAAATAATGACTTTTGAATTCATTTAGTGATGTAATTTGTTCATAATTTCATGGTTTTTTAATTTTATAGTTGAAAAAATTTCAATTTCTTTTGTATCTAGCATGTTATGGTTGAAAGCATGTTAAATTTATACTTAGGAAAGAAAAATGATATTCTACCAAAAACATTAATGTGTTTTTTTCCTCATAAACAACTTCGTTTGACACATAAAAATTTGGTTTTATTAGCATTTTTAAAAAAATTTGAAAATTGACCCTAAAAAAAATCATTATTCCAGTATCATCACTTTCATTTTGAAGCTATATTTTGCACGAAAATTTCATAGTAAATTTCGTAGTCACTACCATTTTTAAAACATGTTCAAAATTAACGCCTAAAAAATAAAAACATCGTTCCAGTATACACACTTATGTTTTTAGCATTGTTTTTGATGTTTTTTTGGGGTTTTTTTGGCCAGAGTTCCTATTTTGAGTTTATAGTTCCCATTTCAAAGTTTACATTGTTGCCTGATGAAATTGTTTTTGATATTTTTTTTAACGATTCATTGATTGATGAAATTGTATTTTTTTAGTATATCAACTTGTATGTAATAAAGTAAAAAGTCACCTCTTTTTGAGATTTTAATTAGTAAATTTCCCTTAAGGGCATCAAGTTCACCATTCGGTCCCAGGTTAAGGAAATATAGAAGTCATGAAGTGGCATTGTCCAAGCAGTTAAATCTTGAAACATTTTTGTTTTTTAGTCACATTATACTTCCTTTGTGTGTAAATTCTCCATGAAAATAGTCTCATGGAACATGAGGGGCCTCAATAGTAAAGCAAAACAAATACTCCTAAAATTAAAATGGTACGCAAAGCACCCATCAATAATGTTGATATAAGAAAGAAAAATATTAAGTGAGGTTCTAACTCATATAATTAGCAAATGGGGGAGGAATTTATTAGTAGTGATCAATGCTTAGAGATACTTGGGTGGAATGGCTATTATTTGGAATGATCAGGACATCAAGGTTACCAATATGTTTACCTCTTTTCGAATTATGACAATACAATTTTAGTTAGTTGACATCGAGGATTACTACCATATATCCAATGTCTATGACTTTTCTGGGCATTATGATACAGGTGTTGTCCTTGATGGAAACTCACAAATATTTTTGGAAATAATACTAAGATGGGGGAGAATCAGTATTATCTGATCAATAATTTTCTTTTATCAAGTAGATCTATATACGCTAGTTCTGTAAAGTGAACTAGCGTGTACACACAACTATGATTAGAGAAACCAACATACATAGAAAACTTGTCATTTAGACAATTTATCATGTGTTGATATTTAACTCATCAGTAACTTATTAAATATAGCAGTAAAAAACAAAATAGGCCATCACATTTAAGCCACACACATGAACACCAATATTTAAGGTGGAAACCCAATGTGGGTGAAAACCACCTGCTGTTGTCGTCTCTGTCTTCTTTTAATAATAAGAAAATATGTTTACAATATTGTACTGGTGCAGACTCATACCAGTACGCAGGTACCCACATGTAGAAGGCTACAACCTTCTCTTATTTTGCAGCTTCTACTAGAAGGGACCTACAACCCCCTAGCTCTTGTACTACCCAATGTGATTACTAGTACATAGGCACTAGCCTACAGAAGGCTACAACCTTCTCTCTTCCTCTAGGAACCACATTTCATAACTTTTCAGAATGGAAGCTCCTGGTTCAAAAAAATACACATGAAGGCCTTATTTCATCAAATGTTCATACTGGACCCTTAAGGAACTTGAAACTCAAGCTCAAAAATCATCCATCAGAATGTATAATTTACTTTATTGAACCCAACCTGCATGTGTACGCTACTTCCTGTAGTCAAACTTGCATATACATTCAAGACTACTGAAACATAAGATCTCTAAATCAAGTCTGTACCAACTAGCAGTATGCTGACCATCCATTGTCTATTTATAGAGCTTTACACAGGCAGTAGCAGAGATCACCCTTCTCACTTATTCAATGAATCAATCAGATACCAAACTCCTTATGCATTCAGTTTTACATTCCAACCTAAGAAGACTTCATTGGAAGATAGTAGTAAAACAACATAATTGATCATATAGATCAGTTAGATCTGAAGAAGAGGGTTTTCTATTGTATATGATATTTTTAAGAGTAGAACTTGCATGTACAAGCGCTTTTGTAGAGACGAACCAGTGTACAGATATGCAAATATTAACTCATAACTTCGCTGCACTTTCGGACTTCAGACAAACCCAGATCATGACATTTAAAGAATAAAACAGGTGTACATAATCAGATCTAGCCCAACCAATATCATATCATTCAATAATAAGTCATTTCAGGTCTCATGATCCTGATCCAACATTGAATTCAAGGTGCACAAAGTATTTCAGATCAAATCACAAACATAGCCCCTGCAACATAAAATATACTTCAGATAGAAGTATTCCTTAGAAACCCATACACTTGCACACTTGGCCTTATGATCTTCTCCTCCATATATAGCTTTAGGCCTTTTGTCAAAACCTTCGAACAAAACCACTTAGGACCAATACCTTGGAGCAAATACCTAGGGTCAATACCTCGGACCAAATACCTCGAACCAAAACCTTGGTTTTCTAGCATGTACACTCATTTCCTGTTATGGGAGTGAGTGTATACGTATACGCACTTTTTGTTCTATGGAACAGTGTGTTTACGATGTTTTGACTAAGTGGACCTACATATACTTCTTCAACTGCTTTTCATCAGCCTGTTCCTTTAGATTCTTTATTCTAATCAGTATACCTTAGTTCCATCTTCCTGTTCTTTTGTACCACTACCCTGTTACCTCTGAATATATCTGTTGTACTGTGAGTTGCCTTTTACTAAAACTGAATTGACCTGTGAGTGAGTTTCCATCAAGAGAAACAATTGTATCATAATTCCAACAATCTCCCCCTTTGGACTTGATCGCAACCATGAAGGTGTTGATTATTGCAAGATGTTGAAATTGTTAGAGATAACATGCAACACCAAAATACTCTCCCCCTTTGACATCAAGGGCAAAGTGCAGACCAAGAAAATTTCCTCCTTTGATATACATTATGTTGTCCATGCTCCCCCTGCGTACATGCTGAGTTTGCAGAGATATGATTCAGAATAATAACATGACTCTATAACTAAACTTAGTGATTATGACCTCCTTATGACCAATAACTAAAACATACATTAATCACCCAACCAAGTAGGGATATACCAAATGTTTATACATGACAGAAATGCAAAAAATATTACATCATCCATCCCATGCAAAGTGGAGGTACAAATTACATCATTTGTCCAATAGAACTCATTCAAATATATAAGAAGTCATATCAAACCCTAGATCTTTACATGATTGAAAAATAAAATGTTATAAATATATGAAGCCATAGCTAGACTGAACAACCATAATGCCAATAATGTTGAATCTGTGTGAAGGCTAATGCTCCCCTTAAACCTGTGCTACCTCAGCATTGTCAACAAGTCATTCATCAAGGCATTTTTGTCAGTCATATAAGAATCAATGAGTAAAGAATATCGTCAAACTGTAATCATCAACATCAGACAGAGCACCCATATCAGCGTTTGACACACTATTTTTCTGTTAGAAAACATATATGCTCTTTCAGCCACAGAAACCTACGTGTATATGTGACTAAACTTCATGAAACCCGCGTATAATAGCCTTCCTGTCAAAAACTGAATTTTATAGCAGGATGATGCAGCAACTACTCCCAGCTTTTGTCTGAGATACTCAAATGTTTCTCTAGGCAGTGGTTTAGTGAATATATTAGTAACTTATTCTTTGGAGGGAACATACTACAATTTGACATGTTGTTCAAGCACTTTTTCTCATAGAAAATGGTACTTGATGGGTATGTGCTTGGTCTTAGAATGCATGACTGGATTTTTTGAAGTACTGATGGCACTTGTATTATTACATAGAATGGATATGGGTAGAGTACATGTGATTTGAATGTCTTTCAATTTTTTCATCATCCAAAGTAGTTGTGTGCAGCAAGATGCAGAAGCCACATATTTTGCGTTAGATGTAGATAAGGAAATTGAACTTTGTTTCTTGTTGAACCATGACACTAACTGAGAACCCATATAGAATGCACCGCCACTGATCATCAATACTTCTTGCCCAATCTACATCTATATATGCATGAAGAGTAGGGTTTGTATCTTTAGGATACTGTAGTCCAAAGTCCTAAGTTCCTGGAAGATATTTGAAGATTCTTTTGACTGCTTGGATATGTGATTCCTTTGGATTTTCTTTAAACCTTCCAATAATTCCTACTGCATGCATGATGTCAAGTCTTGTACCTATTAGATAAAGCAGACTTCCAATCATAGATTTGTAAGTTGGTTGGTTTACTCTTGGCAATTCATCGTTAGAGTTGTGACTGCATGTTGTTATCATTGGAGTGCATGCTGGTTTAGAATCTTCCATTCTGTACTTCTTCAAGATCTGCTTGAGATATTTGGTCTGTGAAAGAAAGATACCATATTTTGTTTGCTGAACTTGTAGACCAAGAAAATAAGTAAGTTCACCAAGTAAGGACATTTCAAATTCTTGTTGCATTATTGAAGCAAAATTTTGACTCATGGATTCTTCATTGCTACCAAAAATGATATCATCAACATAAACAACAATAATTAGCAATTTATCATTTTCAATCTTTGTGTATAAATTTCTATCTGCAGAACCTTTTGTAAAACATTGTTTTGTAGATAGTTGTCAAGGCAGTAATACCAATCCCTTGGAGCTTGTTTCAAACTACAGAGAACTTTTTTGAGCTTGCATACGAGTTTTGCATCATTTCGAAGAATGAATCCTTCTGACTGTTCAATATAAACTTCTTCTTCTAAATCTCCATTAAGGAAGGATGATTTTACATCCATTTGATATACTTTGAATTTTCAAAAACTAGAAAGAGAAAAAAACATTCTTATGGCTTCAAGTCTGGCAACAAGTGAAAAAGTTTCTTTAAAATCTATAACTTCTTGTTGAGCATACCATTTACAAACAAGTATGTCATTGTTTCTAATAACTTCTCCATTTTCATTCAGCTTGTTCCTAAATATCCATTTTGTTCCTATCATATTTTTATCATGAGGTCTAGAAACTAATTCCCAAGTTTCATTCTTTTCAATTTCATCAAGTTCTTCATCAATGGCCTTGACCCAACATTCATATTTGCAGGCTTCATTTACATTTTGAGATTCGATGGAGGATAGTAATGCTAGATAGCTTGAGGTACTTGTAAGAGTTCTTCTTGTCTGTATGCCAACCCCCTTTTCTCCTAGAATTTGAGATTCTAGATGATTCTTCTGAACATACTTGGATGGAGTCTTTTCCTTATCTGTTGTATCTTCTTCTTCTAGTGCTTCATTGGTTTCTTCTTCTATATCATTTTGATTTGATGCGGGAAATAATTCCCCAACTTCCTCACTATCATAATTCTCTGTTGATTTCATCTGTTCCAGATTTCTCCATGCTTCATCAACTACAACATCAATGCTTTCAAAAAAAATTCGAAGTCTTTTATTATAACATTTGTATCCTTTACTTATGGACAAATAACCAAGAAGAATATCTTCGTGTTCTTTAGGTTCAAACTTACCAAGTTTTTCAATAGTCCTTTTGATAAAACATTTTCTTCAAAAAAAATTAAAGTGTTTTAAAGTAGGAGGCTTACCATACCAAAGTTCAGGTGGAGTTTGATTGCTGTTTACCTGAACATTCACTTTGTTGAGAATAGTCACGGCAGCAAATGCAGCTTCATCCTAGAAGGTTGCACGAGTTCCATATTCATCTAGCATAGCTCAAGCCATTTGTTGAACTATTCTATTCATCCTTTCTACCACACCATTTTACTGAGGATTTCTTGTGGTGGAGAATTACCTTTTTATTCCATGTTGTTCATAAAAGTCAAAGAATTCATCTGATATGAATTTTCCCCCTCGATCAGATCTAAGAAATTTGATTTTTTGATCTGATTCATTTTCAACTAAAGCTTTGAAGGCTTTAAAATTTTCAAATGCTTCATCTTTATGTCTTAGAAGACCTGTCCAACACATCCTAGAAAAATAATCAATAAACAAAATAAAATATTCTTCTCCATGACGTGACTTTTTCCTTATTGGTCCACATAAATCGATATGGATGAGTTCAAGAGGCTTAATTTCTGACCCTTCCTTTTCAATTAAGTGAACTCTGGTTTTCTTACCGATTTGACATGGTTTTCATATGGTATTTTCTGGGATGTTGATATCTGGAAGATCACGAAATGCCTTGAACCTGCATGCTTTTCTTATTTTAGAAAAGCTTAGCTGTCCCAATCTTCTATGCCACAACCAGTTTTCATCAGTTTTTCTTAGATAGCATTTTTGTTGTCCTCCTTTGAGTATGTATAAGTTGTTTGGAGTTCTTGTACCTTTGATCACTGTATTTCCTATATCAAGTTCACGAATGACACATCCATTGATCGAAACACCACTTCATTTCCTTGATCACACATTTGACTGACACTCAAAAAGTTATGCTTTAAACCATCTACATACATGACATCTCCAGCTTTAACCTTTTCTTTAAAGAAAATAGATCCTTTACCTTTAATGACAATTGGAGTGTCATTTCCAAATGAGACATCTCTTCCTTTTCTAAAGCATTATATGAATGAATTTTCTTTCTATCACCTATCATGTGTTTGCAGCATCCACTGTCAATGTACCACTAATTTTCTTGTCCTTCTACATACAAAGCCATACCACATCTTTTTGATTGAGATTCCTTCCTTCTCCATATCTTGGGATTTAATGGCATTTTCTCCCTTGGAAATGTTGGCCAAAATTTTCTCCTGCATTCAGATTCTTGATGACCAAAGTTGTTACAAATCGAGCATTCTATTCCATTTTCAAGAGGAGAAAAGTTATTATAGGAACTTTTCTTGATTCTTGTTGCACTTATTTGATTCTGTTCTTCTCTAGTCATGATGGTTTTGTAAGCAATGCATTGAGTAGCCTCTTGTTCAAAGTTATGACATGAAAAACATTGCCCATTAAAGAAGTTTATGCGATCACAGAATCTTTTGACATTGTTTAACTGTTGGTTATGCTTCTACTGATATTAATCCTTGGAGTAAATTGAGAATGATTTACCTGATGAGTAGTTTTAGGCCTTTGCTGACAATTGACACTTTTTTCACTCATCTTTACTTCATCAAGATATCTTCTGGTGGAGGTTGACAGCTTCTATGATGGAGATCATTCTTCAGTATATCCAAGACTTGTCTTTATCAGAGGAGAATGTTGAAATTTGATAATTTCATTTAAATTTTATGATCCTTTAGAAAATCTAAGACTGAGAGGTTTTTTCTTCTCAATATCTTTTCTTAGACCCCCAATTTCACATTCTATATTTTCATTGTGTTTTTCTCTTTCATTAAGTTGGTGTGTCAAAGTATCTATGATCATATTATTTTCTTCTAAACAGATTTTGAGTTTAGTGGTTTCTTCAAGAAAATATTCCTGTTATAGACATTATTGTGCCTTACAGCTATGAGCATGAAATGTCCATAATTGAAGGGATCCAAAGTCCCTAAAGATGTTTTTACAGCTCCTAAAGGAATAAGGTCAACTAATGACAGCTTCTCCCAGAAGTTCTCCACCAAAAACCACTCAGAAACAGTCAATTCAGGATCAATTCAAGTGCTCCACTAGTTGCCTGCGTTGCAAAGCACCCCAGTACACTGTCTAGGTGCGTTGCAACGCACTTGAATGCACTACCCAGGTGCGTTGAGCGGGAAAGAACAAGTGGCAGAGTCATTCAACGAGGTGGAAAGACCATGGAAGCTTCCAGAATCTTCTCCAATGACACTTGCCTCACTAAATTCGACCAAGTGATGAGTAAGAGGCTCTCAGCCTCCAAGTGGAAGCAAGAACTGACAGAGAGAAGCCACAAGTCAAAACATAAGCTGACTCATCCTCTCTGCTTACATCTATATATGGATCCCTCATCCCAGAGATCCAGAGGCTGGAATTTTGTACTTTGCAGAGAATTGCTGTTGGTTTGAGATTGAGATTAGTACATTGGGTGATTTATGCTTTGTTGGAGGAGAGGAAGGGATTCCTTTGCTGGGAGGTAGATGCTGGATCGGAACTCGCATGGTTGTATCTTCTCTTGGACTTTCTTATTCTATCAATAAACTATTTGAGTTTCTCCTACATGTTGTCTATCAATGATGTTTTGTTATATTTGCATGTTTAGCTTAATCTGATCTTGAGCTTTTTATGAATGTATATCTATATCTTCGTGTAGTTTCTCTCTCTTGTGATCTTGCAGGAATTCGGTGAAGCTGGGCCGGTAAGGGAGCTGGGAGCTATTGAAGAGAGGAGAGATTGGATCAACAAACTAGCGGAAGACACAGGTTAGTTACATCCTTTCTCCTCATTTACATTTCATAAAGAAGAAATACTCAAGTAGTTTTCCTTGTTTGTTGCTAAGGCACTATCACACCTTAGAGTGGGATAGGGGCATTTTGAATGGATAATTTTCCCAACAACAAATTGGCGACTCCGCTGGGGATCGTATCTAGTTAGTTTATTTGTGTTTCTATTTTTGTTCTTCTCATAAACTTAGGAGTGTTGAATCGAACTGCATTTGCCATTTACAAATGCAAAGTAGAGATCTGCTACTCTAGTCCATTCACTGGGCCTATTTATGATCTGAACAAGCTGATCCACAAATGCTCTAACAGCCCTTTGTGATAGCTCTTAGTCCTCCTTTAAATCATCCTCCTAATTGTACCTTATTGATAGCTTTTATTCGGCCAAAAACATTAGATCAAACTGCAAACCGTGACCCAGAACCCAGAGACAATTCTCGTTTCTGCTTCAGCGCAGGCTCTGTGAAGAGACTCTGCATTTCAACACAGGTCCCGAGAGGGCTACCTGCACTGCAATTCAGTTTCTCTGTTCTGCAGGTGCGCTGATCAGCCTTTGCAGTGCAGCTATGGTTCTTTGCATCCTTGTGTTCAGTTTTATCTCTGTTTTTGCAGCCTGTTATCAGTGTGTGTACCTATTTGAAAACCCCTTTTCTCTGCCTTAATTCCGCCTCAGTTGTATAAAGAAACTGTATTTGTTTTTGTGTATTTGTTACATCATTTGCAGTTTCCCATTACAAAAGTAAACTAGTCATACTGTTGCCCTTAGATCTAGACCTGTCGTAAGTGTCGTTTTGATCTTAGGAGTAAGTTTATTTGTTGTTGACAGTTGATTGCGCTTTTAATTTTGTCTTTTGGTTTGAATTTGTGAATTTCTAGTGTCGAAACAAGTGTTTACTTCAAAATCATAAGTGTCGTAATCGTCTTTTTGATTTCAAAAAAGAAACTTGTTTGTGTTTTCACTTGAAATCGAATTCAAATTTGTACAACAGCTTTCTTTTTAGGCATCAATATTAAGAAAGTGAAAACAAATACATGCATTTGTGCATTTTCATATTGATAGTTTTTATGGTTTGATTTAGGAAAAGTGCATTTACAGTGTGCTCTATGCTCTTTGAGAAAAGATTGTGTCTTTCTTTTCCCTTGTAGCTAGGATTTTCATTGTTGAAAAGAGATAAATGCTTGCTTATCATCTTTAGACTGCATTTAGGAATTGTATATACATCTCGTGGTGATCCAAAAAGGCAAACTTCTAAAAAGATCAACCTAAAATAAATTGAATGAACTTAACAACGCTTTGTAACTTAACGCACAACATAGAGGTCTAGGCTAGAGACGTGTTCCAGCGTCGTAAAACCTGGTGACTGTCGATCTCGCTGATGGTTGGGTGATTCCTCCTGAGAGACAATAAGCGCCAGTACGGATTGTGCTCCCACGTACCGTCGAGTATATATTGGGAGACCCCTATAGGCATAAAACCTTTATCCATAGAAAACCGTGTCGGCCGCCCTACTGATTGCAATGCACTGAACACAACATTCGGGAAGATTGACCGCCTGTACCTTAAAAAGTATTCTGCGGTTTTGCGAAAAGTTTGGCACACCCTCTACCTAGAACTCCAGAGCACTTCCTTTTGGCCTTTTTCAGACTCTATAACGGAAAAATTCCATCTGAGCATTTGTCACTTCGGGCTCGTTAAAACATCGAAAGGGACTAGAGTCATCTTTTGCTTTTTCTTGACTCTTTAAAATTGAAAAAGCAAGTTGTGTCCAAGCGTCGTTAAAATTTATTTTAAACGGAAAATTCATACCCTTTTTCCTGCGTTGATCTTTAGGCTGAGAAAATGGAGCCCACCAACCAAGGAATTCCCCTTGGTGGAAATCCTAGTCCCTTCTCCTCTTGGGGAGATGTTGGTGCGCCCCATATGGACACATTGTCGCTTCCAGGACTGACAATTGGCTTACCGGTCTGGCTCTTCTCAACCAATTTCGTTCAGAACACCACTATTCCTGAGTAGTCAAATCAGCAATTAGACCAGTCCAGAGTTACCCACCAGCCTTCTACTTCCTCTAATTCTTCCTCTCTCCCTTCCTCTTCGCTTGACGGAACTGGTAAAACTAAAAACCAAGTTCCTAAGGAGAAGAAGGAAAAGAAGAAGAAAGAGAAGAAGAAGAAGGAGCCAAAAGCGATTGGGGGCAAATGAGTGTCGTCCAACTAAAATCCACACACAACACTGACTAGGCCTAAATCACCATGTGTCATTTGCAAGGGAGACCACTTTCACAGAGATTGTCCCTGCATCCCTCGGATACTAAGGGACTGGTCTCCCCGTTTTCACAATCCGGTGGCATCAACCTCTGATAGCCATGTTGAAAGCACACCGTCAACTAGCGAAAGTGAAGTCCATGGACAAAAAGGGAGAGCTAGATCTCCCTGTAAACTGTGCGAAGGCAATCACGCCATCCACCGTTGTCCCTTCTTAGACGAAGCGAAAAGAGTTTTGGATGATCATCCGGTTTCACCGTTACGACTCCCTCCTCGATATAAAAAACTCTTGCCGAGTCCTTCGTTAGTTGAAAATCCAGCTGGCCCGCTCAAGTGGTCAGCTAAAGCGCCGGTCATTGAAGATGAACCAACTGAATCCATACCCAACGAAAGTCAAAAGGTCGAGGCGGCAGTTGACCCGGTCTTGCCTTCAGAGGATTTATCTTCGAATGATACAGTCACTGAGGAGAATAAGGATGACACCATCCAAATTATCTTCATCAACACAGACTCCGATGAGCACGGGGGAAATCCAACCATTCCTTTATCGTAGGAAGGAAGTTCGTCAGAGTGATATCCGGCCGTTTACTCGGTCCCAACACCAAGCAACCTAGTTGTATCCTTCGACTGGAACCAACTAGGCAGACCCCGTTTGCCAGCAAGCATACCATTCCGAATTATCGTCCAAATATACAGAATGGTCATGGCTGGCACCATCATTGATGAGGGGGCATCTGTGAGTATCCTTTCCTCTACTGCTTGGAAAGTGCTTGGTTCACCATCGCTTTTGCCTGAAATGAGAAATCTGACGGGCTTTGATAAAGGAACCAGTCGACCTTTAGGGATCCTCCCCAATGTGCCCATAACATTGAAAGGGAAGACCGTTCAAATGAACGTGATGGTCGTTCAAGGACCCTTGGATTATAACCTACTCCTTGGACGAGACTATATATATTGCATGGGAGCCATCGTCTCCTCACTCTTTAGAGTAATGTGTTTTCCGCATGAAGGAAGAGTGGTCAAGCTCGTGGACCAGCTTTCATTTCCCGGATCACACATCGCAAATAGTCACATACCATCCCTAAATGGTCTCTTCACGCAAGAAATGTGTCAACCTATGGTCCGTCCTCCCGATGAGCGCGAGTAATTCGGAGGGATATGACTGGAACCCAGGGGGCATGTGTCCTGGTCTGCTTCGGCAGTAAAACTTTGGGTATAGGGTAGGTTTCCGCGGGAGAATATGACTAGTCTGTACCCCATCCGTCTTGGAAGAGGGGTTATTCTAGAATAAGATTCTTTTGTCAAAGTTGTGTGTTTGGCGCTCGTTGTCACTCACCTTTGTTTACCTCGGTAGACATCGCCGAAGAAGTGTTTTGTTTGAAAGATTAACAGGACAATCTTTGGGTAACCTGAAAGAGGTAGGCCTCTCTCGGTAAAACAATTGTTTTGGCGGAAATGAAGTAGAGGTAACCTTGAAACTCTGTTTTATACCTGGGGGCATGCAAACCTTTTGGAGTGCAAGCAAAGAGCGATTATTTATCTGTTTTTTGGGTTATTCGTTTCCTAACTTGCATAAAGAAAGGATAAGGGGCATATCTTTGTAAGGCGCAAGCTCCATAAAAAATGGAATCTTACATGAGACATTCTTATCATATGACTAGATAATCGAGCAGTTTTAGCACATAGTTCATGCTCGTTAAAAAATAAACATAATATTGAGCAAGTGTTTCAACCCGTGTTTAAGCTCGTTAAAAAATGAACTATCCTCCGGTAAATAACCACCGTGAATGTAACATTATCAGCCATTAAAGCCTTGGTCGTGTTTGCACCGTCACCTCCACTTCTCCATTGGCCGATCATTCACCTCCATATGATTGTTTACCCATTTTGAGGAACAGCTGCGAAGAGTGATCTCACTAGCCATCCTTGTGACACTGTCGTGTTTGGAAAATTCCAACCCTTACCTAGAATCAGCTGCTACCTATTTTATCACTCGTTCCTCAAAAGACGAGTCTTCTTTAAGCTCTTTTCATTTGACTCATAAAATATGAAAAGATTGCTAAGTTTGGGCCTTCCATCTCGTTAAAGCGACCGGAAGAGCTATCCCTCCTCTAGATTTTAATCTTTTTGGACCCGAGGGATTATTGCACAAAAAGATCAAGCGCTTGTTTTGTTCGGCTCGTTAAAACTATCGAAAATTCATCCCTTCTGTATTTTTTTATACTTTTTCAGACTTAAGGGATTAGATGACGAAAAAGGACTTTCGGAGTTAACTTTATGTACCTTTTCAGACTCTCTAAAAATGAAAAGGATCGAGTTATCTTTGTCATTAGACTCGTTAAAAAGATTAATAGCGACAAACTTGTCTTTATACGAGAACGAGTTTCACTATCGCTAGGCTCGTTAAAATATAGCGATGGGTTTGCCCGAAGGGCAAATTATAGAACAAGCATATGTTATCCTCCTCAATCTTGACAAAAATAAAGAGGTACTGGTCAGCAATGACTGGGGAAAATTGGGAAGAAACTCAAAGGACCTTTATTGGTAGCAAGTCGCTCTTGAACATGACACTTCCACTCCGTGCCTGAGTCAGGTTGGGTTGTTTCATTCACTGGTCACATCACCATGGTCTCGCCATACCATCCACTTTTGGGGTAAATGCTACCAATCCATCACACAAGTGTCGCCGATATGTTCAAGAGAAGTCATCGAGAGAAGTCAACCGTGTCCCATCCACTACCATAAATTATACTTCATTCTTTCATGACCGCCACCCTGAACCATATATCATCAGATCGTTTTCACCTCCATCAAAATCATTTGCTCCGTTCTGTGTCGCTGATGTGGGATACATCAAGGCCCTCCTTTGACGGATCACTTCTTGTGGACATCAGCTCATTATCCAAGAAGTTGATCTAGGAACACCCCCTTCAGTACTTTGAAGCTTGCATGCCTCAATGGCAAGTTTCTCACTTCCGGTGACAGGTATACATCAATGACCTTCGACCGAAAGATTTTGTGTGGTGTTCGACGCCAAGTCCTTTATTCACACCACATGAATTGTACTGCAGTACCTTGAGGGTCATTATCATTATCGGTGATTCCTCTCGCGCTTGTTAACAGTTTACATCATTGACTGGTAATGAAGCGATGTCTTTCCATGTTCGACTTCAAAACATTTCTCACATGGATCGACTTGTACTTAGAGTGAAGATCGGATGAGATTGAAGACCCCAGATCTAGTTTCATCCATCCAGGCTATGATATATATTCAGGAAAAATAAAGACATTGACATGTACAGCATTGCAGAACAGATAATCATCCTACCAAAAGGATGATGATTTCATCAGAATCGTCAGTCTACCATCAGACGATTTTCTGTCCTATGTACATAAAATGAATTTATAAAGCTGGCCATGGGAATGCCCACCTAAACTAAATCATGAAAACAAAATGAAAAAATAATGTATTGTATTGTATCTTATTACAGGTCTCCTCCCAGCATTGAATGAACTTCGGATCCTCCTAATAAAGCATTTCACCCGATAAACGGCCTCATACTTTAGGGGGCAACTGTTATAGACATTTTTGTGCCTTACAGCTATGAGCATGAAATGTCCATAATTCAAGGGATCCAAAGTCCCTAAAGATGTTGTTACAGCTCCTAAAGGAACAAGGTCAACCAATGACAGCTTCTCCCAGAAGTTCTCCACCAAAAACCACTCAGAAATAGTCAATTCAGGATCAATTCAAGTGCTCCACTAGCTGCCTGCATTGCAAAGCACCCCAGTACATTGTCTAGGTGCGTTGCAACGCACTTGAATGCACTACCCAGGTGCATTGAGTGGGAAAGGACAAGTGGCAGAGTCATTCAACGAGGTGGAAAGACCATGGAAGCTTCCACAATCTTCTCTAATGACAGTTGCCTCACTGAATTCGACCAAGTGATGAGTAAGAGGCTCTCAGCCTCCAAGTGGAAGTAAGAACTGACAGAGAGAAGCCACAAGTCAAAACATCAGTTGACTCATCCTCTCTGCTTACATCTATATATGGATCCCTCATCCCAGAGATCCAGAGGCTGGAATTTTGTACTTTACAGAGAATTGCTATTGGTTTGAGATTGAGATTAGTACATTGGGTGATTTATGCTTTGTTGGAGGAGAGGAAGGGATTCCTTTGCTGGGAGGTAGATGCTGGATCGGAACTCACTTGGTTGTATCTCCTCTTGGACTTTCTTATTCTATCAATAAACTATTTGAGTTTCTCCTACATGTTGTGTATCAATGATGTTTTGTTATATTTGCATGTTTAGCTTAATCTGATCTTGAGCTTTTTATGAATGTATATCTATATCTTCGTGTAGTTTCTCTCTCTTGTGATATTGTAGGAATTCGGTGAAGCTGGGCCGGTAAGGGAGCAGGGAGTTGGGAGCTATTGAAGAGAGGAGAGATTGGATCAAAAAACTAGCGGAAGACATAGGTTAGTTACATCCTTTCTCCTCATTTACATTTCATAAAGAAGAAATACTCAAGTAGTTTTCCTTGTTTGTTGCTAAGGCACTATCACACCTTAGAGTGGGATAGGGGCGTTCTGAATGGATACTTTTCCCAACAACAATTCCTCTTCTAATGCATCCATGAAATCATCATTTTCATAGGCCATGAGAAGTCTATAGTCTTGTTCAATTTCTTCTTCATCACTATTAGATAAACCATCAATATCTTCATGCGTATAGTAACTCCTTCTATTCACAACCTTTTTTCTATTTCTTTTTACATATTCCTTCCCCATTCATATTTATCTTTATGAGGACATTTGGTAGCATAGTGACCAACTCTACCACAAGAAAATCATTTGAAAGGAATCTTACCTTTGAATCTTCCAGAACCCCGTTGAAGCTTCTTGACAAAATCTACCTCATCTTCTTCTTCTAAAATGTGTCTTGATTCATGGTGCTCTTCCTTTTATTTTCCTTTTGATGATGCTTTAAATGCAACTTCTCTCATATATGATGGACCTCCTTTTCTCATTTGAAAGGCAGTTAGGATTCCATGGAGTTGAGTCACTGTAATAGTTTGAAGATCATGTTTTTATTCTATGGTAGACACTTTTGACTCAAATTTAAAAGACAAAGTTCTCAAAATTTTCTCCACTAATGTAACTTCCTTTATCTCTTCACCCAGATTCTTCATACAATTAACAATCTCATCTATATGTAAGAAGTAACTAGCAACACTCTCATCACTATGCATCTTAAGAGTTTCATACTAAATTCTGAGAGTTTGAAGCTTAGCATGTTTTACCTGAGAGTCTCCTTCTTAGCTTTGAATGATTTTGTCCCATATTTCTTTGGTGGTCTTGAGTTGCATGACTTTGACAAATTCTGATTCTGACAGACTTCCAAATAATGTATTGATAGCTTTGGAATTGATTTCATATAGCTTCTTACCTACAGAGTCTGTAGGAATTGCTGCTGGAAATTGATATCCTCCTTCTAAAATTTCCCAAACATCTACTCCAAGTGATTGTAGATAAGCTCTAGTTCTTATTTTCCAATATACTAAGTTTCTCCCATTGAAGATTGGTGGTCTGATGGATCCCATGCCTTCGTGATTATTCATCTTGGAAGATCTTCCTTCATGTAATCAAGCTTCTTTAGCAGGACCTGCTCTGATACCAATTGTTGGAAATAATACTGACAGGGGGTTGAATCAATATTATCTTATCAATAATTTTTCTTTTCTCAAACAGATTTATATACGCTACTTTTGTAAAGTGAACTAGAATGTACACACAACTATGATTAGAGAAACTAGCGTACACCCAGAAAACTTGTGATTTAGACAATTTATCATGTGTTGATCTGTAACTAGTGCATCGGTAACTTATTCAATAGAGCAGTAAAAAATAGAATAAACCATCATATATAAGCCACAAACATGAGCACCAAGATTTAAGGTGGAAACCCAATGTGGGTGAAAACCACTTACTGCCATCGTCTTTGTCTTCTTTTAATAATAAGAAAAATTGTTTACAATCTTGTACTAGTGCAGACTCATACCAGTACGTAGGCACCCAGCTGCAGAAGGCTACAACTTGCTCTCATTTTCTAGCTTCTACTGGAAGGGAGCTAAAACCCTCTAGCTCTTGTACTAGCCAATGTGATTATTAGTACATAGGTGCTAGCCCACAGAAGGCTACGACCTTCTCTCTTCCTCCAAGGACCACGTTTCATAAATTTTCAGGCTAGATGCTCCTGGTACACAACAATACACATGAAGGCCTCGTTTCATCAAATTTTCATACTGGAACCTTCAGGAACTTTGAAACTCAAGCTCCAAAATCATGCATTAGAATGTATACACTAGTTTACTAAACCCAAACTGCCTGTATACGCTACTTGTTGTAATCAAACCTACATATACTTTCAAGACCACTGAAACGTAATATTTCTGAATCAAGCCTGTACCAAGTAGAAGAATGTTGACCATCTACTGTCTATTTACAGAGCTTTACACAGGCAGTAGGGGAGATCACCCTTCTCACTTATTCAATCAATCAATCAGGTACTAAACTCCTTGTGCATTTAGTTTTATATTGAGATCTAAGAAGACTTCATTGGCAGACAGTAGTAAAACAACAAAATTGATCATATAGATCAGTCAGATCTGAAGAAGAGGCTTTTCTTTTGTATATGCTATTTTGAAGAGTAGAACCTACGTGTACACACACTTTTTTAGAGACAAACCAATGTATACTTCTTAAACCATTCTCCTATAATCTGATCGAGCCAGTGATCAACAAATGCGTATGATCTTATCCTCCGATGCTTCTAATCTACGCACCAACTCTGGGGTCCACACAATAGGATTGCCGAGCTTCCACCTTCCTTAGCTATCTACTAGCTTTGCTATCCACTTGTATAGCTCAGTAGGGAAAGATACGAAGAAAATTTCGTGGATTGCTATGTATAGGTAGTAGTCTAACCACTCTTCCTTTGATAATCGTGGATTCCTGTTCTCCTGCATCGTGAACTCGTGAATTCTCCTGTCCAACCAACCTTCAATTTCTTTCTTAGCTGGATTCCAATGATACGACATCAGACATCTCTATGTAGATTCCGGTCCTGGAAATGGAACCATTTGTTGGATTGATGGGGCCTAGCCCAAGTTCAAAGTTATTTAGCCAAACAAATCCCTGTACTACTGGCCCATTTGGCAACAACCCATGGAGCACGGACTGATGTCTCATTCGAAGTAGTATGGGGGGATGTTGGAACCAAGTTTCTGCACCCTTGAGATGTCTGAGCGGTTGATTTAGTCCAGCTATGAATATCTTCATGTAGGTCACTCCGTCCACTTTCTTGACTTGTGAGGCCTTCGCGCCCTGTTATAATCACCTTCACACAACCCTAAGTAGGAGTTGAGGGGCTTTCACGCTGCTAAAGTAGTGATCTGTGCTATTTCCTGAAGTTACACTGTGGACCTTACTTATCTTCTTATAATCATTAGTTATCTTTGCATAAACATATGCTTTATCTTATATTCACTTATTCAACACATTCATATAAGTTAGCGCAGCAAATAAACAGTAAACTTGTAATTCATACCCAATATACGTCAATGCATAAAACAGGAAAAGATACACAAAAATATTGTAAAACTTATCTTTATTAATGCTCCAATCGATTACATATCAACCTACCCTGTGCACTCAGCTCCAGGGGTCCGTGCACTCAGCTGCAGACAACTAGGCCTCTGCACACTCAGTCGTAGATCCTTCTCCTACTCTACTACCCGAAGACTCGACTTTACACTTAGACTCAATGCTTCATCATTAGATCTTACATGGATCGATTTCTTGTTCGTTTACACTTAGAGCCTCGCTCTATTTATACAATCCCATGGTCTGCGGACCATGGGTAAAACTCTCAAGCCAAGACTACATTACAAAAGTAAGGGTGAACAACCCTATGACTTAATTACAACTTTGCACTCCACACCCAAAAATCACAGAGTCTTTACATCATACTTAGTCAAAACCTAGGCTTTAAGCGCCAAAACTTTCCTTGAGGGGATCGCACACCCAACATTGCACTTCCAGACTTCAGACAAACTCAGATCATGACATTTAAAGAATAAAACAGATGTACATAATCAGATCTAGACCAACCAATATCAGATCATTCAATAATAAGTCATTACAGGTCTCATGATCTTGATCCAACATTGAATTCATGGTGCACAAAGTATTTCAGATCAAATCACAAATGTAGCCCCTTCAACATAAAATATACTTCAGATAGATGTATTCCTTATAAATGCATACACTTGCACACTTAGCCTTATGATATTCTCCTCCTTATATAGCTTTAGGCCATTTGTCAATACCTTGGACCAAAACCACTTAGGACCAATACCTTGGACCAAATACCTAGGGTCAATACCTTAGACCAAATCCTCGGACCAAATACCTTCGACTAATACCTTGGACCCAAAATACCTTGGACCAAACACCTCAAACAAAAACCTTGGTTTTCCATCATGTACACTCTTTTCCTCTTATGGGAGTGCATGTATACGTATATGCTCTTTTTATTCTGTTGAACAATGTGTATATGATGTTTTGAATAAGTGGACATACGTATACTTCTTAAACATCTTTTCATCAGCCTTTTCCTTTCCCTTATTTATTCTGGTCAATACACCTTAGTTCCATCTTCCTGTTCTTCTATACCACTACCCTGTTCCCTCTGAATATACCTATTGTATGGTGAGTTTCCTTTTACCAAAAATGAATTAACCTGTGAGTGAGTTGCCATCAAGAACAACACTTGTATCATAATGCCAACAAATATGACAGTTCACAGCGCAAAAGGTTAACATCAAAGCATTATAGATCAGACTCCATTTATGGAAGAAAGAGAATGGTTTAAGAAGTATACACTAGTTCACTTTTTCCAAGTAGCGTGTACACAGAGGTTCACACAACAAAAAGAGTGTATACATATGCACACACTTTCACAAGAGGAAAAACACGTATGGGTTGGAAAATCAAGGAAATTAAAGAGTAAAGAATACCAATGGTCAATACCATGGTATTAGCCCACAATATTAAGCAGAATAACGACTATTTGATCTTGTCCAAGAATACCACAGATTCTAAGTGTTGTTTTGGTCCTAGGTATTGAGAAAGGCCAAAAACTATATAAGGAGGAGAAGGTAAAAGGGCCCAGGGTGCAAGTGAAAGGGTTTTGTAGGGAATACTTCTATTTGAAGTACATTTTATGTTGTAAAGGCTATGATTATGATATGATATGAAATATTTTGTGCACCTTGGATACAATGTTGGATCAGGATCATGAGACCTAAAATGACTTATCATTATATGATCTGATATTGATTGAGATAGATCTGATTGCTTATGTATATTTTATTCTATAAATGTTTTGATCTAGGTATGGCTGAAGTCTCGAATAGCTATGAAGTTTTAAGTTAGTATTTTCAGATCTATACGCTCATTTGCATTGGTGAAGGTGCATATACATGTTGGTTTGGTACTTCAATGTAGTGTATACATTATGAGATATGAAGTTTGAAATTGCAGTTGGTTCTTGTTGTTGATGCAAAGTTCCAGGTTCTACTCTGTGTTTTGGTCACAATGTTCTGGTGACAGCGTTCTAAATGTTCAGATTTATTGATTATGATTTGCTTCAGTGTTGATGGGTTTTTAGTGATTGGTTGTATTACAATGGTGATTTATTTTGAGATTCAATGTTGTTGATGGGTCTAGTATGAAAATTGGATGAAACGTGGCCTTCATATTGGGTTTTTGTGTACGAGGAGTATCGAGTCTGAAAATTAATGAAGTGTGGTCCTTGGAGGAAGAGAGAAGGTCGTAGCCTTCTATAGTCTAATGCCTATGTACTGGTAAACATATCATCCAGTACAAGAGCCAGGGGGTTGGAGCTCCCTTCCAGTAGTAGCTGAAGAATGAGTGAAGGTTGGAGCCTTCTGTATGCCAACACCTACATACTAGTAAACATATTGGCTATTACAAGAGCGAGGGGGTTGTAGCTCCCTTCCAGTAGAAGCTGGAGAATGGGAGAAGGTTGTAGCCTTCCACAAGTGGGCACCTATGTATTGATATGAGTCTATGCTATTACAAGATTGCAAAGAGGTTTTTATGATGTTAAAAGAAGACAGAGATGACAACAGCAGGTGGTTTTTCTCTTGCATTGGGTTTCTGCCATAAATCTTGGTGTTCATATGTGTTTCTTATGTGTGATGGTTTATTCTATTTTTACTGCACATGATTACTATTTAAATGGTTAATTAAGTATTGATGCATTGATTAAAGATCAACATATGATGAATTGATTGAATCATAAGTTCACTTAATATACGTTGATTTCCTTAAGAACAATTGTGTAAATAGGCGAGTTCCCTTCAATGAAGTAGCATATCTAAATCTCATTATCAAATGAAAAAGTTATTTATTTGATCATAATAATTCACCCCAACCCTCTCAGTATTATTTCCAACAATTGGTATCAGAGCAGGTACTTCAGAAAAAGTTTGATCGCTTGAAGGAAGATCTTTTAAGATGAACAATCATGAAGGCATCAGATCTATCAAACCACCAATCTTCAATGGGAACAACTTGATATATTGGAAAAAACGAAATAGATATTATCTTCAGTCACTTGGAGTTGATGTTTGGGAAATTGTGGAAAGAGAATACCAATATCCAGCAGTAGTCCCCACAGATCCAACAAAAAAGAAATCATATGAAATCAATGCCAAAGTTGTCAACGCTTTATTGGGAAGTCTATCAGAATTAGATTCGTCAAAGTCATGCAGTTCAACATAGCCAAGGAAATATGGAACATAATCATTCAGAGCTACGAAGGAGACTCCTAGGTAAGACGTTCTAAACTTCAAACTCTCATAATCCAGTATGAAACTCTCAAGATGCATAGTGATGAAAGTATTTCTAGTTATTTCTTGCGAGTACATGGGATTATAAATCATATGAGAAATATGGGTGAAGAAATAATGGAGGCTACTACAGTTGAGAAAATTTTGAGATCTTTGTCTTCTAAATTTGAGTCAAAAGTATCTTCCATTGAAGAAAAGAAAGATCTACAATACGTTACTATTGTTCAACTTCATGGAATTTTAGATGCCTTTGAAATGAGGAAAGGAGGTCCATCAGAAATCAGAGAAGCTGCTTTCAAATCTTTTGCAAAGTAAAAGAAAAGGGAGATCCCAAAGAATCAGGATATATATAAGAAGAAGAAGAGGTAAACTTTGTGAACAAACTCTAGCAGGGTTCTAGAAGATTAAGAGGTAAGCTTCCCTTCAAATGTTTTTCTTGTGGAAGAGTTGGTCATTACAATGTTAAATGCCCTCGTGACAAAGGAAAGAATTCTGTAGAAGGTAATAGATGTTATCATGCTCATGAAGATAGTGATGGCATTTATAATAGTGATGAAGATGATCAAGATATTAAACTACTCATGGCATATGAAAATGATACCTTAGAAAAGGAAGAATTCCTTAAAGAAATCACTCAACTCAAAATATATTTGGAAGAAAAGGATACAGTCATAGACACAGTGACACATCAACTCACTGAAAAGGACAAGCACAATGAAGTGTTAGGATGTGAAGTAGTAAGTCTAAGAAAAAAACTTGAGAAGAAAAAAACTCTAAATCTTAGATTTACTAAAGGATCGGAAACATTAGATGAAATCATCAAATTTCAACATTCTCCTCTTATAAACACTAGTCTTGGTTTTCACGAAATTGTTGAAGGTGAATCTAGCTCACAAGATGAGGTAAGGAACTTTAATGAAAAATCTGAAATGCTCAACAAGGAGATAAGAGGTCAACTCCATCAACAACCAAGGAAAGAAAGACTTCAAAGAAAATCATTTCCTCCTAAATATGGAATGGATAATCATTTCTTTTCTCTCATAAATAATGTTTAATGTTTTATATGTCATAATTTTAGACATGTTGCAGCCAGTTGCAGAAGTAGAATGGTTCAAGACCATCACACAGAAAGATCATCAGTTTCCAGGTACTTTAAGGGATATTTTTTTTCTTGCAATCTGTTTGGTCACAAAGATATTAATTGTGATAGAAGGAATACTAAACATGTAATATGTTATTCATGTAACAATTTTAGACATATAGCAAAGGAATGCAGGAGAAAATTTCGGCCACCATACCAAAAGGAGAAAACATAATCACAATCCAAGGTATTGAAGAAGAAGGAATTATTTTCAGAATGATGTGTCATAGCTCAGCATGCAGACATAACAGACCTAAGGGGGAGTTGAAAGTGTAAAAATTTAGTATTCCAATTCTCATACACAGTTATTATGAAGACAATTCGCATATATACAGGAGTTAGAATCTTCACAGTCAAGTGTATGGTGTTTTGAGGAAAAATCGGTGTGACAAACTCAGAAAAAGGGGTTTCAATTATCAATTATCTACTCTGTTCTGATTGATGATGATTATAGTCTACTGATGATATGTGGAAGTGTTTTTGGCCCTCGTAAGATGTTAATAATTTGATGAATAATTGGTTGATGATGATGCCTTGATGATTCTTACTAACAAATGTAATGATCATCTCTGATAGTGAATGACTGGCACAGGTTCAGGGGGATCATATGCTTCTCATAATGCATTATTGCCATTATATTAGAATACCCTGATACATCATGATGCTTATATTTCTTGATCCACATAGTTGTTTTGATTTAGATGACTCTTTTTATGATGGACATATACAGGTTGTTCATCATGATGCTGCTGACAGATGCTTATGGTGCAGATCATATATGGCATATGATAGTTGCTGATGAATATCATGGTCTTTTTTAGATTTCTAATCCCTGTTATAAATGTCATGTATATCATTTGATGTAAAGGTCATGTAAAGACCTATGATGTAACCCCACTATGCATGGGAAGGATGATGTAATATTTGCAAATTTGTTTTTAATAAACATTTGGTATATCTGCACTTGGTTGGGTGATTATGTTGTATGAGTCAGTGGTGCTAGGAAGATTAATCACTTATTTAAGTGATAGATTCATGTGTTTTATCAGAGATTTCGGTAAAATCTCAGGGGGGGCATGATCAAAGAATTCAGCATGTGTAGAGAATCCCTACTAGGGAGAGTATCTTGGTCTGCCCTTTTCCGTTGATGTGAAAGGGGGAGAGTATATTTGTGTTGTGGTTGCCATCAAGTCCAAAGGGGGATATTGTTGGCATTACGATACAGGTTTTTTCCTTGATGGAAACTCACAAAGATGACAATTCACAGTGAAATAGGTTAATAGAAAAGGATTACAAGACTCCACAAATGGAAGAAAGAGAATGGTTTAAAAAGTATACGCTCGTTCACTTTTTCCAAGTAGCGTATACATGTAGGTTCACACAATAAAAAGAGCGTATATGTATGCACACACTTTCACAAGAGGAAAAGCACGTATGGGTTGGAAAATTAAGGAAATTCAAGAGTAAAGAATACCAAGGGTCAAACCATGGTATTAGCCCACAATATTGAGCAGAATAATGACTATTTGACCCCGTCCAAGAATACCACAAGTTTTAAGTGTTGTTTTGGTCTGAGGCATTGAGAAAGGCATAAAAATATATAAGGAGGAGAAGATCAAAAGACCAAGGGTGCAAGTGAAAGGGTTTCTCAAGGAATACTTCTATTTGAAGTATCTTTTATGTTGCAGGGGCTATGATTATGATATGATCTAAAATATTTTGTGCACCTTGTATAAAATGTTGGATCAGGATCATGAGACCTAAAATGAATTATCATTGTATGATCTGACATTGATTGGGATAGATCTGATTGCTTATGCATGTTTTTTTTCTGTAAATGTTTTGATCTGGGTATGACTGAAGTCTGGAATAGTTGTGAAGTTTTAAGTTAGTATTTTCAGATCTATATGTTTTTTTTCCATGTTGAAGGCACATATATACATTGGTTCAGTACATCAAATTAGTGTATACATGATAAGATATGAGGTTTGAAGTTGCAGTTGGCCCTAGTTGCTGATTTTGAGTTCTAGGTTCTCCTCTTTGTTTTGGTGACTATGTTTTGGTGATAGTGTTCTGAATGTTGAGATTGATTGATTGTGATTTGCTTTAGTGTTTATGGGTTTTTAGTGATTGGTTGTATTGAAATGGTGATTGATTTTGAGCTTCAATGTTGCTGATGGGTCCAGTACGAAAATTCAATGAAATGTGGCCTTCATATTGGGTTGCTGTGTACCAGGAGTATATAGTCTGAAAATTAATGAAACGTGGTCCCTGGAATAAGAGAAAAGGTTGTATCCTTCTGTAGGTCAGTACCTATGTATTGTTAAACATATAGGTCAGTAAAAGATCCAAGGGGTTGGATTTCCCTTCCAATACCAACTGGAGAACAAGTGAAGCTTGAAGCCTTCTGTAGGTTGATACCTATGTACTAGTAAACATATCAGCTAGTACAAGAGATAGGGGGTTGTAGTTTGCTTCCAGTAGAAGTTGGAGAACAAGATAAGGTTGTATCCTTTTGCAGGTGGATACTGCATACTGGTATGAGTCCGTGCTAGTGAAATATTGTAAGCAAGTTTTTATGATATTAGAAGAAGACAAAGACGAAAACACCAGGTGGTTTTTCTCCTAAATTGGGTTTCCACATTGAATCTTGGTGTTCATGTGGGTTTCTTATGTGTGATGGTTTATTCTGTTATTACTATGCATGGTTACTATTTAAATGGTTAATTAAGTACTGATCCATTGATTAAATATCAACATAAGATGAATTAGCTGAACTGTAAGTTCAATGGATATATGTTGCTTTCCTTAAGAATAGTTGCATACACACACAAGTTCCCTTCGTTGGAGTAGAGTATATAAATATGATTATGAAATCAAAAAGTTATTGATTTGATAATACTGATTCAACCCCCCCCCCCCCCCCTTCAATATTATTTCCAACAACCCCAATATCGCAAATGGAAAACCTCTATTTCTCAATTGTATTTTGAGCACAAGTACTTTATACTCCCCATATCCATGGATTATTGGGAGTGACTTCATTATTTTCAAGTGTCTCAAGGAAAGGAAAGGATGAATCACAATGTTTACGAAGAGATTTTGTAAGCTATACCATCAAAGCCCTAAACTAGTCTCCATTAAAGTTCTCAAGCAATGAGTCTCCAACCCACACATGTGGAACAATGAGATGTAATACATGTGTGTGTGGTGACTAGCTTAATACACTTTTCTCATAACTCCACAAACTTAAGTATTTCAATTTGTCATATAAATTGAGCGTAGTGTGACATAAGTAAACCAAGAGTAGACATAAAATCCTTCGGAAACAAACATTCCCTAGATCCTCAATTAGGTGCTTAAATGATGAAGTGAGAATGCAAGGGGAAAAGAGGACTTCATGATTTAACCATCAAAAACATGTGATCAAGTGTGACTAGGAGTGTATATTTTCATATTTTTTCGAAAGACGGGGTGAATACATGAATTACCATTCATTAGGCCTTATTTTTCTTTCTTTTTCTTTTTCCTATATATAGGACTTAGGGAATAAGGTTTTCATAAGTTTGGCACAACTCATAGATATAACATTTACATTAATTTTCACTTCAACCTTAGAGTTTAGACTTCGATAAATCATTATAGTGTATCTTTAATGATTTCTCCTTTCACTTTTTTATTTTGTTTCATCACAAATAAAAAAGGGGAAATATTTTTCCAAAAATCTATGAACGCTTAATCATAAAGGAATCATGTGATGAAAACAAACTAATATGTTTTTCTCTATGAAAATGATGGGTATTATTGAGAAACTCTTATGCTTGTGGATGTCTCCTCCTTGATTGAGAGGGAGTGACAATGGACACCATATTATCCATGTGTGATGTACTTGGCCAGCACTAACAGTCATAAGCCTAGTAAATAAATTAGTAGGGAGAATGGTGGATTGGATAAACATCTGGGACCAATATTCTTTGAGAATTTGTACGTTGACTAGGAATAACCACCATAAGTCAATTAAATTAATCCAAGATAAGAATAGTCATGAGGATCAACATTTCTTGGTGTTAAATATTATGACAGTGGATTAGGAAATGATCATGTGAGGACATACCTGGTGAACATTCTGGTGGGGTAAGTGCCTAGAGAGGCAATGGTGTCCAAATTTATTCCTCCCAACATTGTGCTCCAATCTAATGGAGAGATAGAAATTGTAAGACAAGGCCTTTCTATTTTGATAATGTTGGCTATGATGATGTAAATCATCATTAATGCTTATCTATCCAGATCCCTTATTATATGAATATTTCAACTTGAGACTACTTGTTTGTCTCATTATGAGTACCTCCCTAGCTTAGAGGAAGTCTCATCATCTTCATTATTATCATCATCACCACGATCATCATCATCATTATTGTCATCATTGCATTATCGTCATTATCACCATTCATGTTGTCATCATCATCATGATTATGGAATTTTTCATCAATTAACAATGTAAACTTTGAAACAGGAACTATAAACTCAAAACGAGAACTCTACTCAAAAACCCCGAAAAAACATGAAAAACAGTGCTAAAAATGAGAAGTGTGTATACTAGAACGATGGTTTTTTTTTAGAGTCAATTTTGAACATGTTTTAAAAATGGCAGTGAGAATGATTTTTGTGTGCAGAAATTGTGCAAAAACCAGCCTGAAAATGAAAAGTGTTAATAATGGAATGATGGAATTTTTTTTAGGGTTAATTTTCAACATTTAAAAAAAATGTCAGTAAAACCGAATTTTTATGTACAAAAATTATGCAAAAAACACCCTCAAAATGAAAAGTGCTGATGCTCGAATAACACTTCTTCTTTTTTTTTGGGTAATTTTTCAACATTTTGAAATAATGGTATAAAAGATTTTGTTATGACTCCGAAAAACATTAAAATTTCAAATAAATAATGAAAACATAAAATTAAAAAAAAAAAAAAGAAAAAAACACAAAAAATACCAAAACGTAAATAAAAATATATATTAAAAAAAAACATAAAATTAAAGAAAAAAAAATCAATCATAAAAATGTAAAAAAAAAAAAAAAAAATTAACCTATAAAATATAAGAATTAATTTTTTTTTTTAAATTTAAAGAAATAAATAATGAGAAAAACATATTTTCAACAAAAATAACAATGTTTTTTTAATGTGGTAAACCATAAAAAAATTTGGAAAAAAAAAACGATAAAATTAAGTAAAAATAAGAAATTTTAAAAAAGCATTAAGAAAAACTAAAAAAATAAAATAAAATTAAAAACAAACTAGATTTAAAAAAAAAAAAAAATAACAAAAAAAAACGAAAAAAAAAAAATTAAAAAACTACAAAAATTAAGATTAAAAACATTTTCAAAAAACCCTAAAAAACAAAAATATGCTGAAATTGAAAATAAAAAAAAAAACCCGAAAAACAATTAAAATTAAAAAAAAAATTCAAATTAAACATCATTTTCAAAAAAACATTAAAATTGAAAAAAACTAAATATATTTTTGATATTTTTTAAAATAAAATTTAAAATATATATATTTCACAGATATATATAAAATTAAAAAAAATAAAAATTATATATATATATATATATATATATATATATATATATATATACAATTAACATATTTAAACAAAATTTATTTTTTATTTAAAAAAGACAATTTTATCAATGACTACCCCCACCGGCGGCCATGCGGTGGCTATTCGATTCTGAGAATCAAATAGCCACTTCCCAACCACCCCCATGGGTGGTTGGTGGTGGCTATCCGATTGCCAGCGACCACTCAACCGCTTGTGGGGGTGGCTGGGTGGTGGTTATTTGATTCTCATAATCGGATAGCCACTGCTCGGCCACCCCCAAGTAGTGGATATCTGCTTCTGAGAATCGGATATCCACCTCAAGGGCAGTTAGGGGCTGTTTATCTGATTCTAAGAATTGGATAGCCATTGCTTGACTGCTGGTGGGGGTGGTTATCTGATTCTCAGAATCGAATAGCCATCGCTCGACCACCCTTGGGGGTGGCTATCTGATTCTCAGAATCGAACAACCATCACCCGGATGCCCATGAGGGTGGCTATCCAATTCTTAGAATCGAATAGCCATCGCCCAACTGCCCATGGGGGTGGCTACCCGATTCTCGAAATCAAATAACCATCGCCTAGCCACCCGTGGGGTTGGCCGGGTAGTGGCTTTTTAATTCTGATAATTAGATAGCCACCACCCAGCCACCCCATGGGTGGCTGGGCGGTGGCTATCTGATTCTCGAAATCAGATAGCCACCACCTAGCCACTCGTGGGATTGGCCAGGTGGTGGCTATCTGATTCTTAGAATCACATGGCCATCGCTCAACCGCCAGTGGGGGTGGCCGGGCGGTGGCTATTTGATTTCAAGAATCGGATAACCATCCCATGGGCAGTCGAGCGGTGGCTATTCGATTCCGATTACGAGAACTGATACTATTATGCATCCAATATTTGTAATATGTGATTTTTACATTAATTTTTAATTTATCATTATTTTTTGAAAAACAATGTGATTATTATTTTTTTTTGACATGAAATTCATAAAAAAACTATTATTTAACCATTTTTAGTTAAAATTTTTGTATAAAAATTGTGATTTTGACAAGTCAATTCTAGCAAAAAATTATTAAAACGTGTAGTTTTTTAGTTATATTTATATTAAAAATAGTTATTTTTATGTCCATTGTTAAAAAAATATTGCTTTTTAGAAACAATTATTTCATGTGAATTGAAAAATTAATTAAGGATGTATAAATATGTAGAATATCGAAAATTCAAAATATTGACCTTCTAATTTAAAAATGCAAAACAATAAAAACCTCACTACAAAAAAAATAAAATTAAAATAAAAACAAGAAAACATGAAGAAAACGACCACTTCAAAAATTATTAAATTTACAAAATAATTATTTACATTACATACATTATAAAATTTAAAGTCAAAGAATAGGTACTACAACAAAACAGGCAATTTGCGCCAGATTTAGCACCAGACTTTAGTGCATTTTTTTCTTAATTGAGATGAGCAGCCTGGTGCTAAATCTGGCTCTATTGTACAATTTTTAAAGCGTCTTTTTTTGCACCAAATTTTGCATCTTTTTTATGCCAAATTTTCCATCATATTTTGCACCAAGATTTTAATTTGGTTCTACAATAGGTTTTGCTTCTAGTTTTGTGCCATTTTTTGCATCATTTTTTGCTTCCTCTTTTGTGGCATTCTTTGCTTCTAGTTTTGTGTCATAATTTGCATCGATTTTTACACCATCTTTGGCATCTGATTTAATGTCTTTTTTTACATCCATTTTATGCCAATTTTTGCATCTGGTCTTATGCCATTTTTTGCGTCTAATTTTGTACTTATTTTTACATCTATTTTTGTGCCAGTTTTTTTGCCTTTTTTTACACCATTTTTTCCATCCAATTTTGCACCATATGTTGAATCTAATTTAATGCCAAATTTTGCATGCATTTTTTCACCATTTTTTGCATCCACTTTTGCGTTGTATTTATCTTCTTTTTTTGCATCCTATTTTGCACCATATTTTGCATTTAATTTTGCATCATTTGTTGCATCCAATTTAGCATCATTTTTAACACCATTTCTTGCATCCAATTTTGCATCCTTTTGAGCATCTAAATTTGTATCCTATGTTGAACCATATGTTACATCCACCTTTGCATCCCATTTTGTGTCTATTGTTACATTCAATTTTGAACCATTTTTTCGTCTACTTTTGCATTTATTTTTGCACCAAGTTTTGAATGATTTGTTATACCTCATTTTACATCCAATGTTGCATCTCAATTTGCATCCAAATTTGAGCTATTTTTATGCCCATTTTTGCACCATTTTTTCTTCTTTTGTGTCCAATTTTGCACCATTTTTTATGTCAAAATTTGTATCCTTTTTGGTATCTAGTTTTTCATCCTTTTTGGCTTCCAAATTTGCATCCTTTTTTCTGCCACATTTTGTGTCCACATTTGCATCTCATTTTGCACCTAGATTTTAGTTTGAATTTTCATCTAGTTATGCATCATTTTTTACATCCTTGGTTTCACCCTTTTTTAGTCCCATTTTGCATCTTGTTTTGTGTCTTTTCTTACATCATTTTTTCATCCTAATTTTACACCATTCTTTGAATCCTCATTTTGATGTCCATTTTTGCTTCCTTGTTTGTGCCCAATTCAGTATCCTTTCATATGCCCTATTTTGTTCCCTTCTTTGTGTCTAGTGTTGCACCTTTTTTTAATTTTACTTTAAAACCCTTTTTGTATCATTGTTTGCATCTTGTTTTGTTGGCTAGTTTAACATCCAATTCTACACCCAATTTTGCATCCATGGTTAAATCAACTTTTTGCTTCTTGTTTAGAGTTTTACTTTTATTTCCATTTATAACCCCTTCTATGGGTTCATTTTACTGAGTTCATTTACATAGTGAAATATATTAAAGTTTCTAAATATCATTTTGCTGTAGGATTTAATGCATGATTAGATGAAAATAAAACCCTCTCAGTTTATCCAGGAAACCTAGGACAAACCAATTAATAGAAAGGTTTTTCTAAGGCTTAGGATTCTTAGTAGATCAAGATGTAGAGTATATATTAAGAAAAAGAGAATGAATTATTGTGAGTCCTCGCATGCAGGTCTTCTTGGAGTTTTTAGTATAGTTAGGAAGAACTCCTATCTAGCTCCAAAGCTTGGTCCTACACATAAGAGAGAGAATAAAGCAACCTTCACAGCATAATATCTTGATAATCGAAACTATCAGAAACATATAAATATTATTGAATAAATAAATACAAACCAAAATTTCATACATCCATTAGTTAAATAGAAGAAGTAAAGAATGAATAGAAACATATGGAAGGAAGAACAACTAATCTATATGAATAAAGGAGTTGGAGGAAAATTACAGCAATTAGATGTAGTTGCAACAACACCTCCCCCAACTCGTAGCTCCAAAACTCTCCCTCTCAAGATAGATATCAACAGCGTGACAATACAAGAATTCCCATCATTTTTTCAATGGCCAAGGCTCCAATATATAGGGAAGTGAAGGCTATGAACATTTCCCAAACTCTTCATTAGTTCAATTTGGGAAAAATCTTTTAGGTGAATAATGTTTCCTCATATAAAAATGGCCTTTTCCACTTTTTTAGATGCTCTTGTGCTTAGGAAAAATCTTCCCGATGCTTTATGGCTCTTTCTCGTTTTTGTATGCTTTTATTTTTTAGGAAAAAGCTAAAGATGAGGATAAAGAGATCACATTCCACGATGTGAGTTTCCGAAAGTGAACAAGAGTGTCAAATTCAAATTCTAGTTTGCTTATGTTTTAGTTTTTTTTAATATATATTTAGTTTTAGTATTTTTTTTTTTATTTTCTAAAAAAATATATTTAGTTTTTGGTATTTTTTTCTATAAGAAAAATTATATTTTGTTTTTATAAAAATGGATTTTAAACATTCCATTCATGCTAAATTTGTGATTTTATGATAGGATTTTAAATTATATATAAAAATGTAACTCAATGCCATGTGTTGTGTCATTGAGATGGGTGTTATACATCTCTTCCTTGCTAAGTTATAGAATGTGCTTGGGTTTTCTTAATGCAATAAAACTAATTATGTTCTTCATGATATCTTGAAATGTTCATCTTGAACTAGGCTAATAAAACAATAAAGTTAAAATAGGTTTGCCTTTGTCCTTTGTAGATCTTTGTCCCCATTAATCTTGGTCTTAATATATTAATTGTCTTATGGTGGCCTTGAGTGGTCACTTCCATTAGTTGCATGCTTTATAGTTTTCTGTTAGTGACATTTTTTAGGCTTGATAATATGTTATTCAATTTATCAAAATGTGTTATTGTCCATATTATTGTTAAATATTAATATTAAATGTGTTGGTTTTTCAGTATGTTTTAGCAAAACGTTCCCAAAATGTTTATAGATTGTATTTTATAATGCAATGATTCATTGTTTGATGAAATTGTTTTGGATATTTTTTTTAATGATTCATTGATTGATGAAATTGTTATGGATATTTTTTTAATATATTAAATTGTATGTGATAAAGTCAAAAGTCACCTCTTTTTTAGATTTTCATTGGTCAATTTCCCTTAAGGCCATCAAGTTCACCATTCGGTCCTAGGTTAAGGAAATAGAGGAGTCATGAAGTGGAATTGTCCAAGCACTTAAATCTTGAAACATGTTTTTTTTAAGTCACATTATACTTCCTTTCTATGTAAATTCTCGATGAAAATAGTCTCATGGAACATGAGGGGCCTCAATAGTAAAGGAAAACAAAGATTCCTAAAAGAAAAATGGTACACAAAGCACCCATCAATAATTTTGATATAAGAAGCAAAAATATTAAGTGACGTTCTACCTCATATATTAGAAATTGGGTGAGGAATTTCCAAGTAGTAGCGATTGATGCTTAGAGATAGTTGGGTGGAATGGTTATTATTTGAAATGATCAAGACATCAAGGTTACCTATATGTTTACCTCTTTTCGCATTATGACAATACAATTTTAGTTAATTGACATCGAGGACTACTACCATGTATCCAATGTCTATGACTCCAATATCGCAAATGGAAAACCTGTATTTCTCAATTCTATTTCTAGCACAAGTAATTTATACTCCCCATCTCCGGATTATTGGGAGTGACTTCAATATTACCAAGTGTCTCGAGGAAAAGAAAGGATGAATCGCAATGTTTAACAAGATATTTTGTAAGCTATACCATTAAATCCATAAAGTAGTCTCCATTAAAGTTGTCAAGCAATGAGTCTCCAACCCACACATGTGGATCAATGAGATGTAATACATGTGTGTATGGTGACTAACTTAATATGCTGCTCTAATAACTCCACAAACTTATGTATTTCACTCCGTCACATAAATTGACAGTAGTGTGACATAAGTAAACCAAGAGTAGAAATGAAAGCCATAGGCAACAAACATTCCCTAGATCCTCAATTAGGTGCTTAAATGATGAGTGAAAATGCAAGGAGAAAAGAGGAATTCATGATTTAACCATCAAAAACATGTGATCAAGTGTGACTAGGAGTATATATATTCATATATTTTCCAAAGACGGAGGGAATACATGAGTTACCTTTCATTGGCCCTTATTTTTCTTTCTTTTTAATTTTCTTAAATATAGGACTTAGGGAATAAGGTTTTCATAAGTTTGGCACAACTCATGGATATAATATTTACATGAATTTTCACTTCAACCTTAGAGTTTAGACTTAGATAAATCAATATAGTGTATCTTTAATGATTTTGGCTTTCAGTTTTTGATTTTATTTCATCACAAATGACAAAAGGGGAAATATTTTGCCACGAATCTATGAATGCTTAATCATAAAGGCATCATGTGATGAAAACAAATTAATCATGTTATTCTGTATGAAAATGATGGGTATTCTTGAGAAAATCTTTGAGAGGGAGTGAGGGTAGGCACCATATTATCCATGTGTTATGTACTATGGCTAGGACTAACAATCATAAGCCTAGAAAAGACACTAGTAGGGAGAATGGTGGATTGGATAAACATCTGAGACCAATATTCTTTGAGAATTTGGAATTTGACTAGGACTAATCACCATAAGTCAAGTACGTTAATCCAAGATAAGAATAGTCATGAGAATTGAAATTTCCTGGTGTCAAATATTATGATAGTGGATTAGGAAATAATCATGTGAGGACATACCTGGTGAACATCCTGGTGGGGTAAGTGCCTAGAGAGGCAGTGGTGTCCAAATTTATGCATCCCAACATTGTGCTCTAATCTAATGGAGAGATAGACTTGTTAGTCAAGGCCTTACTATTTTGACAATGTTGGCTATGATGATGTAAATCATCATTGATGCTTGTTAATCCAGATCCCTTATATGAATATTTCAACTTGAGAGTACTTTTTTGTCTCATTATGAGTACCTCCCTAGTTTAGAGGGAGGGTCATCATCTTCATTATCGCCATCATCACCACCATCAATGTCATCATTATTTTCATCATTTCATTATCATCATAATCACCATTCATGTCTTCTTCATCATCATCATCATGATTATGGATATTGTCATCAATTGTTCATAATTATAGGCATCATAAGAAATATCATCAACCTAAAAAATGTTACGAGTGCTTGAAAAGGGTTGTTAGGACACATGATATATGCAAGAAAAATAAAAGCTTTATTTTATAGAGATGATCGATGATCATCATCATTACTACCATTATCATAATCATTATAATTGTCATCATCCCCATCCCCATAACTAATATAATTTTTATCATAATTGTTGTCATCTTCATCATGAACATCATAATCATCATTCATGCCATTATTGTTCTTGATGATGACCAAGATGAAAATAATGATAATGATGATCAGATGATGATGACTTGGAAGATGATGCCAAAGATAATTATTATGATTTTGACCATGACAACATTTAAAAATTGGTAAGAATGGCCAAGGTCATTGGCATCATCATCATCATTATCATTGTAACTCCCATCGTCTTTATCATCATTGTCAATATCATAACAATCACAATTCATGTCATCGTCATCATCTTCATTATCATCATCGTTATAATTATTGGCAATGTCATGAGTTTTTCATAATTTTCAATGTCATAAGAAATATCATCAATGCAAAAAATATGATGTGTGTTGGAAAAGGGATGCAAAAGTGAACAAAAAAATGGGGGTAAAAATAGACGTAAATTTTGTTCAAGAGTGGACACAACATAAGTAGATGCAGAACAAGACAGAAAAATTGACACAAAATTGGATGAAAAAGTAGATGCAATAGTTGATACAAACTTGAACACAAAATAGGATTCAAACATGGATGAAAAAGTGGACGAAAACATGGGCACAATAGTAGGCATAAAACTTAGCATGAATTGTGGTGAAACAAATGTCGATACTACAATGAATGTAAAAAAAAAGAAGACAAATTTGAATGCAAAAAGGAGGAAAAATTGGATGAAAAAAGTGATGTAAACATGGGCCAAACATGGGTGCAATAGTAAACACAAAATTAATTGCAAAATTGGACGAATCAAAAGTGGATGTAAAAGTAGATTCGAAATGGGATGCAAAAAACATAAAAAATATTTGATGCAAAGTTGGACACAAAAGAGGATGCAAATGTGGATGCAATAGTGGAAGAAAATGTGGGTTGCAACGATAGGCATAAGATATGGCACAAATCATAGCACAAAAAAAGTGGATGAGAAAGTGGATGTAATAATAGAAAAAAAAAAAAAAAAAGATGCAAACTGAGATGCAAGACAAGATGCTATAAGGGATGTAAAAGTGGATGCAAACATGGGTGCAACATGAGAAACAAAATTGGATGGAAAATATGGATGCAGTGGAAGTACATGCAAAAAAAGATACAAAATGAGATGCAAAACCCACACAAAAGTGGATGCAAAAATAGATACAATATTTTATGCAAAAGAGGATGCGAAAATGGATGCAAAATTGGAAGAAAATGTGGGTACAATAGTAAGTACAAAACATGGCACAAATTGTATCACAACAAAAGTGGATGTAATGATAGATGCAAAAAAAGAAGAAAATGAAGATGAAAAATAGGATGCAAAAAGGGATGTAAAAGTGGGCGTAAACATGGGTGCAACAATGGATGTAAAATATGATGCAAAAGTTGACGCAACAAAACTCTATGCAAAAGTAGATGCAATACGAGACACGAAACCTTATGTAAATCTTGACGCAAAAGTGGATATAAAAAGGGATTAAAAATAGATGTAAAAGTCTATGAAAACCTAGATGTATATGAGGATGCAATCGTGGATGCAAATTTAGAAACAAAAAAGGGTGCAAAGGGAGGTGTCAAACTAGGTGCAAATTATGGCACAAGACAAATGGATGCAATAGTGGACATAATAACAGATGAAAAAGAGGATGTAAATATAGATGCAAAACAAGATGTAAAAGTCAATGCAACAAAAGTAGATGCAAAATTAGATGCAAAAACTAGACACAAACCTCGATGCAAAACTTGGCACAAAGGGGATGCAAAAGATATGAAAAAACGGATGCAAAAAATGATTTTAAAAATAATGCAAAAGATGATGCAAGAGATGATGCAAAAGTCGATGCAAGTGTAGGCGCAAAAAGTGGATGAAATAGAGGATGCAAAAGATGGTGAAACAAAATTAGTGCCAAACTTGATGAAAAACATGGTGCAAAGGATGGCACAAAACTTGGCATAAAATGTGGTGTAAAACTTGGTGTTAAAACTGGTGCAAAACCTATTACAATACCTGGTGCTAAACTTGATGTAAGAATTGGTGCAAAACTCGTTGAAAAAATTGCATCAAGTTTTGCACCATATTTGATAAATGGACACAAATAGCACCAAAAATGGTCTATAGATGCAAAAAAGGAAGCAAAAAGGGATGCTAATCGCAGGGTTTTGTTGTAGTGGCTAGGTCTTTTAAAAAAAGGGTCTGATGCAGAATTACCACTTTTTTAAATCAACATAAAAATCACTACCATTCTAAAACACAATGTACATAAAAAAAAATTAAAGTGCCAAAAACTATGCTCTAAAAAAAACATGTTTGTTCTGCATCACCCCTTTTCAAAATCAGGTCACTTTTTTGGTATCTCTATGAAACGGGTAACAGTATCAGTTCCCATTTCAAAGTTTACATTGTTAATTGTTCATAAGTATAGGTGTCATAGGAAATATCGTCAACCCAAAAAAAGTTAAGAGTGCTTGAAAAGGGTTGTTATGACACATGATATATGTAAGAGAAATAACAACTTTATTTTTGATAGATGACCAATGATCATCATAATCACTACCATTATCATCGTTATTATAATTTTCATCATCCCCATCATCATAATTAATGTAATTTGTATCATCGTTGTTGCCATCTTCGTCATGAACATCATAATTATCATTCATACCATTATTGTTATTGATTATGACCAAGATGAAAATAATGATAAATATGATCAAATCATGATGACTTTGAAGACGATGCCAAAGATAATGGTTATGATTATGACCATGAAATAATTTAAAAAATGGGAAGATTGGCCAAGATCATTACCATTGTCATCATCATTGTCATTGTAACCACCACCGTCTTTAGCATCATTGTCATCATCAAAATAATCAAAATTCTTGTCATTGTCATCATCTTCTTTATCATCATCTTCATAGTTATTTACATTGTCACCAATTGTTCATAATTGTCAATGTCATAAGAAATATCATCAATGTCAATGGAAGAGGGATGAAAAAGTGAACAAGAAAATGGGGGAAACAATAGATGTAAAATTGGATGAAGAGTGGACACAACATAAGTAGATGCAAAACAAGACAAAAGAAATTCAAATAAAAGTGGGTGAAAAAGTAGATGCAATTTTTGATGCAAACTTGGACACAAAATAGGATGCAAACATGGATGAAAAAGTTGAAGAAAACATCATTGTAATAGTAAGCATAAAACTTAACATGAATTGTGGTGAAACAAATAAGGATACAACAACGAATGCAAAAGAGGACACAAACATGGATGGAAAAAGGAGGCAAACTTGGATGAAAAAGGGAATGTAAACATGGACCAAACATGGGTGCAATAGTGGACACAAAATTACATGCAAAATTGAATGCATCAGAAGTGGATGTGAAAGTATATGCAAAATGGGATGCAAAAAACATAAACAATATTTGATGCAACTTGGACACAAAAGAGGATGCAAATGTGGATGCAAAAGAGGGAAAAAATGTGGCTTTCAATGATAGGCACAAGATATGGCCCAAATTGTGGCACAAAATAAGTGGATGAGAAAGTGGATGTAATAATAGACATAAAAAAGAAGCAAACTTAGATGTAAGAGAAGATGCAATAAGAGATGTAAAAGTGGATGCAAAAATGGGTGGAATAGAAGAAACAAATTTGGATGAAAAGTATGGATGCAAAGGAACTATATGCAAAAGGAGATACAAAATGAGATGCAAAACCCAACACAAAAGTGGATGCAAAAATAGATGTAATATTTGATGCAAAATAGGATGTGAAGGTGGATGAAAAATTGGAAAAAAAAACATGGGTATAACAGTAAGTACAAAACATGGCAAAAATTGTGTAACAACAAAAGTGTATGTAATGATACATGCAAAAAAAGAAGAAAATGAAGATGAAAAATAAGATGAAAAAAGGGATGCAAAAGTGGACGTAAACATGGGTGTGACAACGGATGAAAAATAGGATGCAAAAGTTGATGCAACAACATTCACTGCAAAAGTATATGCAATATGAGACGCAAAACTTGATGCAAATCTTGACGCAAAAGTGGATACAAAAAAGGATGCAAAAATAGACGTAAAATTTGATGAAAACCTAGATGTATATGAGGATGCAATATTGGATGTAAATTTAGAAGAAAAAATGGGTGCAAAGGGAGGTGCTAAACTAGGTGAAAATTATGGCACAAAACAATTGGATGCAATAGTGGACACAATAACAGATGAAAAAGAGGATGTAAATATGGATGAAAAATAAGATGTAAAAGTGGATACAAAAATAGTAGATTCCAAATTAGATTCAAAACTAGACACAAACCGTGATGCAAAACTTGGCACAAAGGAGATGCAAAAAATGATGAAAAATGGATGCAAAAAGATGATTTAAAAATGATGCAAATATTGATGTAAAAAATGATTTTAAAAATGATGCAAAAGAGGATGCAAGAAATGATGCAAAAGTTGATGCAAGTGTAGGTGAAAAACATGGATGCAATAGAGGATGAATTTTTTTTGAAACAAAATTAGGTGCCAAACATGATGCAAAACATGGTGCAAAGGATGGCACAAAACTTGGCATAAAACCTAGTGTAAAATCTGGTGCAAAACCTATTACAATACCTGATGCTAAACTTGGTATAAGACTTGGTGCAAAACTCGGTGAAAACTTTGCATCAAGTTTTACACCATATTTCATAAATTTACAAAAATAACACCAAAAAAGAGCTATAGACACGAAAACAGAAGAAAAAAGGGACATTAATCACAGTGTGTTATTGTAGTGAATTAATTCAAGAAATTTTGTGTTTTAGAAGGCATTCGACGGGAGTTAATAGCACCTCGTAACCCACAACAGAATGGGATGGCTGAAAGGAAGAACAAAAGTATTGTGGGATCGACACAGGCTATGTTAGATGATCAGGGTCTACTGTTGCACTTGTGGGTTGAAGCATGCAACACAACTATTTATTTGTAGAAAATAAGCCCTCATCGAATTGCTGATATGAGTACACCAGAAGAATATTTTTCAGGTAAGAAACTAGATGTGGCACACTTCAAGATATTTGGCTCATCAATCTATTGTAATGTTACTAATGATGCATGGAAAATTTTAGAGTCAATAGCTGACTTAGGAATATTTGTGGCATACACTAATACAACTCACAACTATTAGGTGTACCTTCCATTCAATAGGATGACAATGGTTCATAGAGATGTGAATTTAGATGAAGAGAAGGCCATGAGATGTTCCATTGAGAGGGAGCTTTAGTTACATGCAGATGACGATATTTTAGCTCCAAAGGAGGAACCTCAGGATGATGTGGAGCAACCACATGAAAAGGAGTAGAGAGTGGAAACACCCACTCAGTCAGAGACTTCTAGAGATGGAAGAAAGCACACCAGAGAGGTTGATAGATTGATGCATGATGCAAGAAAGAAGGTGAGAGAACCTATTATCACTCCAGGAAGCTCTCCTAGGTTGCAGCTTAGAGATGCCTAGTAACATATAATCTTCAATATTGTTCTCAGAACTATTGGAATGGATGATGGTTTGGATCAAGTCAAATAACCATTTCAGCTCTATTCTCACTCAATACATGCATGAAAGCCCTCAATAATACAAGGCTTTAGACCATAAATGCTCAATAGTTTATAGATTCAATGGGTACATAGAGAATACTGACTGTACTAGCAGATGCATACATAAACATGTATGAATGGCCAGCTACAGGAAGTAAATGGAGCTTGCAAATCTAATTTATCAATGCAAAGATAAGATGACAATTATCTGACATTAGACACAATAGAAACATGAATAAAATATTCAAGTGCAAGCATAGAACAACAGAGAAAATAGGAATCGAACATGTAACAACAAAAGAAGCTTATATTGCTGGAATGAAGATGAGAAGCTAAAGGAGTAGAGTCTCCATAGTCTCCAAAAATTGAACCCTTATTACATTTAGTTTTCAGCCTTTAATAGGCCTTTTACAATGCTCCTGAGCTCTCAAAGGCTCGAAGTCTTAATATATCCTCTCTGTCTCATTAACTGTTTGATGCCCTAACTAGGCAAGAATGGGCTCGGAGGTTCCTTATTCTGATAGAAGAGTAACCGCTTTCGGGTTTGTTGTTGCGCTGGTGTTGTGGCCACAACCACCACCCTAATAAAACTTTCCTTAATAGAAATTTTGAATGGGCCCCCCTATAAGTTGATCTTGCACTCCTCTGAATGATCTATCCTATACCAAGGATTTTATCTCTTTGCTAAGCCAAATCTTTAATTTCTAAATGGTCAAGGCCCCCTTTGATAAATCTCTGCTGCATAGTTCATTCTTGGCCCAACTTAGCCCTTCATTCATTCCCTTCATCATACTTTTCAATCTTCATATGCATTCATGGTATTTCTATGCCCGCACGCATAATCACCCCCACCCTCACTACAGTTGTTTGCGCACTTAATACACAAAACCTTATATCACCCATTTATTTTAATTATAAGCCTTTATAACAAAAATCATTCACAAAGCATGCATAAATCCCTTTTGGGGGCCTATCTCAACTAACATAATGCTTTCATGGTTGCCGGACCTGACAACATTGTTAACTGCATTTTATACATCATCGGGTCTGAAATCCTGTCACATATCGCAATCAGACTGAGTATTAGGCCTTTACATAAATCACTCTGCTGTCTTCCGGACCCAACAGATTTATTAACTAGAATATATGCGCTATCGGGTCTGGTTCCCAATTGGTTTTCGCATATTGGTGGAGCGTGGGGCATACAGTTAGCGGGGAGGAAGAAGCCGGACCCGCCGATGATTATAAAACCAAGCATATTTATTTTCAAGTCTGCCCCAATGGCCATCGTGGATTTTTCCCATTATCCATGTGTTGTGTGATAAAGCATTAACGTCAGGGTTTTCCAAAATGAAGGGTAACATTGTTGATCCAAAGGGACCTATGAATCTTAACACATATGTGTTTCGGGTCCTGGATCCATCACTTATCGCTACCGATGGGATCCGGAATATATATACATAGTGCACCATAACCTCCCAAACCCGCCGATGATTACAAAGTTGAGCATATAGATTTTCAAGTCCACAATCTGATTTCAGTTGTGTTTTGCGACAGTTTTCAGTGTAAACCGAGTTTGGCTTGCGAGGCTTAATTTATGCATAAAGCTAAAAACCAACGGACGATTCTCTCACGATTGTCATTCTTTATGTTATAAATGTTTCATGGATGTGAAATTTGTTTTTTTCAAGCATTTTGCAGCATATCTATATATGTGTATCTAATGTTGGTCATCTCTATAGCTGAGGATTGAGAGAAGGAAAGAAAAACCTCATGATGGATGCATAAGATTCAAGTTTGACTCCAAATAAAAGTTGCATGCGTCGAGCCGAAGAGATTGCCCCCGTGGATATGTGTATTTGACGATTGGGTTCTATGGTATGGTGGTCATATGTCCAGGTGTTGTCCATGTATCCCTAAAAGGCAAAACCGCTCCAAATAGCATCATGAAGAGATGACAAACAGTCATCCTCTCTAATCAATAACTATTCAGTGCCCAGGAAATGAAGCACCCTAATGACAAGAAACACCCTTTATGTGTCAGCAGTGACACCAACTATTTTCACCTGTTTCTTCTGATCATCATAATGAAGGAAGGAGAGGTAAGGCAAAGAGGAAGGGAACACTGAGTGCGAGAGGCTTTTAGCATAAATATTACCTCCGAAGAGGAGAAGGAGCTTTTTGGCTTCGAGAAGAACAGTTTTGGTTTATTGTGAATAAAGGGGATTGTTTGGTTCGAGGAAACACAGTTTCAGAATAATTGTATTCTTTTCGATCAGAGTGTTGTTACTGACATGAATGTAAATGTGATTTGTGTTTATGCATATTGATGAATTACAGTTCACCATTAGTCTTGTTAAATTGAATGTGATTCAGTTTCATGGTTAACTTGTGAATGGTCTCTAATTTGAAACTAAGTTAAACATTAGTTGCAATTTTTAATTCCATAGAATAATGTGGATTCCTATATGAGTGATTTGGTTGCAATTTGGCTTTAATACAGTCTTGTCTAACTGTGAATTCAATGATTGATTCATTTGGACATGAATTTATGCATGATGTTTAACCTTCTTCATCATGATCTTGCAGAACATATATGTGATGTTTAAACCTTTGTATTAGGCTCCTGCAGGATAGATTAGGGTAGCTAGGACTAGATTAGAGTAGTTAGAAGTAGTATAGATAAGATTTGATACATAGAGGTTAGTTTTTTTATCATTGTTTATCTAATTGAAGTCTTCCTCCCAGAAGCAACCTTTTGACATGTCCAAATAGTTTACGGGGTCCCTTAAAACTTGTCAGAGCTAGCCATCCCAAATGAAAGCAGGTCTAGTTGGGGCTTGCAATCAGGTTAGTTCCCCTTTGTTGGCATCGTGCACATTTGCCATGTCAACAAATTGGTGCTAGAAGGAGGGCCTGAACTTCCCTCTCTAGGTTTTCAAGATTTCATCTATAAGTGTCATGCATGGATTCAAAAAGATTAATTTATGGATCGTAAAGGTTGAAGAGATCCTATCACACATTTGAAAGAGCCTCATCTTGAAGAAACTGAGACCCCTCTAAGTCCTATTTCCAGGTCACCCAAGGAAGAGAGACTGTGGGAATATCATATCACTCAGGAACAACCAGTCAAAGCACTTACTCAGGCTTACGCTCATTCCCTCTTTCAGCTTCCCATATTTCACTCCTTACCTTCAACAAGTAAGAGAAAGCCAAGGATATTTACCCTGAGCGAAGATACATTAGCAACTTCTTCTCTCAAAGACATTGTGCTAGAATCCTTGCAATGTATCGACACCCCTTGGGAAGAAATTCTTGAGGATTCCCCTTCTCAAGGTAACTCCTCGCTTGATTTTGAGAATCCTAGATGAGAAGCCTCCAACCAAAAATTCCCTGCCCATAATATGGCCAACATTCCCCCTCCAGGTGGGAAGCAACCTCCACCTCCTCCTCCAGGTGGGAATCAACCCCCACCTCCTCCGAGAGCACTCCCTCCCTGGCTTGCACAGGATACTATAGTGGTACCTGGGCAGCAGCATCCCTTACCCAAAAATACAGAAAGAGTGTTACCTAATTTCGACCTTGAGTGGGGAGATACCATTGATAACCATATTCTCTCTTTCTTCCTAGCCTTATGTAGGTGTTGTGGTCAACAACAACCCCCCTCTTTGTTTAGTATTAGCAATAATATCAAGCAAAGGGGGACCCTTAACAAAAATCCCAAAAATATTTTTATCCAAATTTTTGTATTTTAACTCCCTAAAAGCTATATCGCATCGCAGAGAGAGAGTGAAGAGTTTTCCTATGCGCATAAATAAGCTACAAAGAAGCGATGCGAAATTCATCGCATCGCATATTCTGAAAGCGCCCTTAAAAGAAAATGAGAAGGAATCGCCGACGGCCGATGTGCGACGTCGCATATCGCAAACGTCGCAAAAGCAGCACACAACGAGCAAATGAAAATTGCGATATTGCGATTTGCGATCTGCGATCCTACAATCTGCGATTTTGCGATTTGCGATCTGCGATGAATGAAACTATTAATTGCTGCAATACAAATCGCAGAAACCACTCATCGCAAAGTTTCTTCGGCATGATTTGTAAACCCAAAATCGAGTGCTCACCTTAAGCGAAATTAATGATGGCACACCTGAGTATCCAAAGATGATCATGTTGCGTTTTTCGAAGAGTCAAGTCCTTATGAGTGTCATGATTATGCATTCATTAGAGTTTAAAGCTTTCATGTCAATCTTTTCATATCTCTTTTCCTTTGCGTAAACTGCAAGGCAGCAACTAATATAAATCTATATGCAGGAAACATCCAAGGAAAAGGGGAAAGCGCCTATACTTGAAGAATAGAGAGGAGATTCCTTCACAAATGAATGCCGCATGCAGCAGAGCCGCGGAGTCTAGAGTATCACTCCACAGACACTGATGAAAATAGACTATCCAAGACTCAAAATCAAAGGCGCACAAAAGCAGCATGTTTGCAAAAGATCCTGAAGCTCAGATTGGGTAAAGCAAAAAGAAAAACGTTGAAAAGGGATGATGCTTCAGAAAAGCCTGGAACAAAGAATGGAAACAATTTTCAATATGTAAGATTGTTCAGGCAACGAAATCCCTAACTCATTGAGTCATTCACACGGCCGGAAACCGAAATAGCAACAGCACAATCAGTTTGAAAGAAATCTGGGTTATACTAAGTATACACAAAGCAAAAAACACCCAGTCAGAGAGAGATTTTCAAAAATATCTTCTGAGTTGTCAGAAAGAGGTGCCAGCTTTTGTTATTTCTACTTTCATCGCCCGAGCAAAAGGAAAAGACAACCATCCGACTCTTTCCAGGCGAACCTCACATTGCTTACAGCACTAAGGAGCAGATACATAAACGGTTAGAAATTAGATTCAATTTTTAGAAATAAATTTGCTTTAGTAAAAGGGCGGTCATTTGAAGCCGTTCCCTAAATTTGTGTAATTAAAATTAGTTAGTTAGTAGTATTTAACCCTTCTCATGGCATTTGGAGAAGGGTCCAGAAATTTGTCAAAAAACTTGTCCTCAGAACATGCACTTTTGCACCCTCGGAGGGGGTTTTTGATGAATGGATGGATCGAGATTTATTTATGTTTGCATTTTAATGTCTGCTACTGATGTTGCACTTCTGTACTCTTAGTAGATGTTAGAAGTAAGTAGAGATAAATCGTTATTGCTTGAAGTTTGTGGGTGAAATCAGTCATAAATGGTACTTTTATCTCTTGATTAATTTCTGCTCATATTCTTAGAGTGATATACAGCTGATTTGTTTATATGTTAATGTATGAATGTCTGGATTACCATTTGGCACTTTTGTACGGTGGAATCATTTGTTTGTGCTTAACATATGAATAACTGATTATGCGATATGCTTTTCACAACTGTTTTGCCTAACTCCTTATGCAGAACGGTTCATCTTAAATTGATTTATATTCTTATGATAGCTGAATGATCTTTATTACCAGTTGTTGTATGAAATCTTTTTTAGATCGCATAATGAAAGAATTTTACCCCGGGTTAGTATAGATTAGATGTGCTGTTTTTGTTAGATTACAGTAGCATAGAGTCAGTTTAGAGTCTAGAATTAAATTAGTTTAAAATTACCTTTAGATTAGTGTCTTCAAAATATACACACACACACACATCTTTTAGATTGAGAAGCTGGTCCCATCATCCCCAGTCGGACCCGCTACACCAAACGGGTAAGGAGCCGCCAACCAGGTTCCCGACCGGGTGGGTATCCCCCTTGTTGTTGACTCGATTTCGGGGCCCCTCAACATATTTGGCGCTAGAAGGAGGGCACGAACTATGAATGGCAACTAAGTCAAAATCTAAATGCCATTCTAAGAGTAAATCACCCTCACCAACTCCCCCGACTTCTCCACTACGGTTAAACCCGGAGTTACAAGTCGCTCGAGTATCCACCGCTACTACCTACTCCAATATATCAGACCAACTCATTATTGAAACCCCTAAAATTCAAACTTTGATTCGTAAACTCCAGGGATTCTATATTTTTTCTCATAGGTCTGATAAATCTAACAGCAGCGTGACTTCGCAGTACAATCCTGCTCACCCTCTAACCAGATTGAAGAGTGAAAAATTTGGTATTCAACCAAGTGAACTCCCTCTCCCTACTAGGAAAAGAGCAAGGAAAGCACCACCAGAGTCTGACCGTGAGACTCTTTCATCCACTTCGTCCATTTCAACACCCTCACCGTGAAGTCAACCACCCACATCCTCATCCCAAATCATTCATCCATCTTCCACACTTCCTCTTCAATCATCAATGATCATAATACCTTCATCTTCTCAGCATCAGGGACCATCTTCTGCACTCTCATTAACTAGCGGCTCAATGATGGCCCAGTCTCCATGGAACAATCCTGGGGTGGTTTTAATGCCTCCACCCCTGAGCCCAATACCGGCCCATCCTGAGAAGTGGCTACCTAAATTCAATCCAGAAACAGGCATGCTAGCTGAAGAGCATATCAATAATTTCATGCTTTTTGTTAATCTCAACGGAGTTACCAACGAAGATGCTGTCGTCCGACTTTTTCCTTACACAATGCAAGGAACAGCCGGGTCATGGTACTTTTCGTTACCGTCCGGGTCCATCACAAGTTGGGACATTTTTCAAAGTCAATTCCTCACCAAGTTCGGTGATGACAGATCAACAGCAACATTGATCAATGACCTATCTAATCTTAAAGCTGAGGCTAGAGAACCCATTAAAGATTTCAACTTACGGTTCAATAAGATCCTCAACAAGATTCCTGCTACTTCTCAACCTAGCGAGGAAGTAAGATGTGAATGGTACATCACGGCCTTACCATCTAACTTGGCTATCTTCGTAGATAGGGCAAGCAAGACGACCTTAGTTGAAAACTTAACTGAGGCGCTAGCAGTAGAAAAACGCGTAGTTGCCCTAGAAAAGAGATCTGCAATAGAAGAACGCAAATCTAAGAAGATCTCTTTCAAAAAAGACACCAAGAAGAAGCAAACGAAAGATCCTTTCGATATGGAAGGATTACAAAAGGTGTTAAAGGCCATGTCCAACGAGATGATTGACATAAGAAAGAAAGTAGCAAAAACTTCTTCAAAGAAGCCCTACAGATCTTTTAAAAGAAACCTTCCCATGGAGGTGAAACCACCCAATGCTGTCTCAAGCATCGAATCTGAAGAAGAAGAAGAAGAAGAGAATACCACTGAAGGGCAGACCGATGATGAAGAAGTTGTGGAACTACAAGGAATGTGGGATTTCATCCTCCCACAAGAAGAGGATCAAGAAGCATTTCCAGTTAGCACACGAAGCAAAAATCAACTTGATCCTCCCCAAATTACCCCTAAACAGAAGGGCACAAGCCCTGCAACAAAAGATAAGGTCGCAACAAAGAAAACAACCACTAGAGCGACCCAACTTAGCCCAGTCCAATCAGATCAAGCACCTCCATCAAGAAAACTGATAGTTTTGGATGAAATGGAGTATAACATTATCGATGACATGAAAAAGACTAGGGCTAATATCACTCTTTACGAATTGAGCAAACTAAAACATCAACAGAAAATAATGATGAAAGAACTACATGCCGTTCCTACTACATCTTTACCTACAGCTATAGCTTCCCACAACATGGGAAGACCTCCGACCAACGTGATCAATAAGATTGATCCAAATGACATTGCCTTGATTGGAGGAAGGTCAAGATCCCATACTCCTCCTTTTCTCCTCACTTATGAAATTTTCAATAAAAACGTGCACAATTGCCTGATTGATTCTGGTGCTTCAACGAATATTCTACCCAGATCAATATGTGCCAAATTGAATGTTCAACCTCAGAAATCTGCAGTGCGCATAGTTCAACTTGATCGATCTCAAGTCGAAGTGATTGGTGAACTTAACCAGGTGACCATAAGATTGTCGTCTAACCCGAAAGTCTGTCAGGTTATCGACATTCTAGTAGCTGATATCCCTGAATTCTATGGTTTAATTCTTAGCAGGGATTGGTCCGAGAAACTCCACGGATATTTCTCAACCGACTGGTCGCACATGTGGTTACCATACAACGGCAAACCCAATCAAATAAAGGTTGAACGAGAATTGCACCAAAAGTACATAGTGACAGAATTGGAGGGAGAAAACGAAGCAATAGCATACAACAACAGTATCATAGGCAATTACTCGGTAGATTCTTTCCTCGGCAATTTCAATGCTCACACTTCACCTTACTTAGAAAATTCAGTTGTGTCCCAAATTGAAAATTTTTCCCAAACTGATGATTCAAAGTGTTTTAATTTTTTAGATAGTTCTATAAATACATCTTTATTTTGGAAATTATATTTTGATGGCTCTAAATCTAACGAGGGAGCAGGAGCAGGATGCGTTCTGGTTAACCCAGATGGGAACAAGACCATGCTTACATGCAGACTTGAGTTCGATTGCACAAACAATACAGCGGAATACGAAGCCTTGGTGCAAGGCCTACATAAAGCAATCGGCTTGAATGTTAAGTATCTTCAAGTCTTTGGAGATTCCGAAATTGTCGTCAAACAGGTACGTAACACCATACATTGCCTGTCAAGTCATTTAAAGCACTATCAATCTTTAGTACAAGATCTGACTTCACATTTCATAGCATTCAATATTTCGTCAATCCCAAGACTCCAAAATGCGAGCGCAGACCTGTTAGCTAACGTAGCCTCTAGACTGATTCCCTCCGAAGATTTTAGTCCCGATAGGTTTTCAATAGAGTTAATCTTTAAACCATCCATCCCTGACAACATCACCAACTGGAGAGTATTCAATGACGATCCAGTCATCGTAAATTTCCTCACTTTTGAAGGATACTACTCAAATCAAATAATTGATGAAGACCATCATGATCACCAAATTCAGAAAAATAGCACTGATAACGCTATACCTAAATCGGTGGTTAAGTTAGAAGATTTATATGATTTAAAAAGTTGGTTTAAAAGGTCTGCCAATTCTAAACTCTACAGTTCAACTCTGAACTATGAATTAGTGAACCTAGGAACCGATCAGAAGCCGCAAAACGTTAATCTGGGCCACGGCCTAGCTCCTGAAGAAAAATCAGCATATATCCGTCTTCTAAGACAATTCAAAAACGTTTTCGCGTGGAATTACGATGAGCTGAAAACATACAACACTTCTATCATTCAACACACTATCCCTATGATTGACAATGAAAAACCTGTCCAGCAGAAGCTCAGGAAAATCCACCCCAACTTAGAAAATCAGATAAAGACTGAGCTAAATAAATTGTTGAGAGTCAGAATAATTTTCCCCGTCAGACACTCCAAATGGGTATCCAATATGGTGCCTGTTAGGAAGAAAAACGGAGATATTAGAATCTGTATTGATTTCCGGAATCTCAATAAAGCCTGTCAGAAAGACAATTTTCCCCTCCCACCTATGGAGCAAATACTACAGGCAGTAGCGGGCTCAGAATTAATGTCTTTCCTGGATGGATTTTCAGGATACAATCAAGTGCTGGTGCATCCCGATGATTAGTTGAAAACCACATTCCGAACCAAGTGGGGCACATACGCATATCAGAAGATGCCATTTGGTCTGATCAATGCTAACGCTACCTTTCAGAGAGCCATCGACATCGCATTTAAAGGTTTGGTCAATAAATCGGTAGTGATTTACCTGGATGATATAACAGTGTACTCCAAGAAGCGAAGCGACCATCTCAAAGATGCTTAAGGTATGGAATTTCACTTAACCCAAAGAAATCTTTTTTCGCATTAAGTGAAGGGAAATTGCTCGGATTCATAGTGTCGAAATCTGGTATTCACATTGAACCTGACAGAATCAAAGAAATTTCCGAAATATCCATACCCCATAACAAAAAGCCCATGCAATCTTTCCTCGGACAAATCAATTTTGTAAAAAGATTTGTCCCCGATTTTTCACGTATTATTTCTCCTTTACAAAATATGATAAAAAAGAATTCAAGTTTTAAATGGGGCATAGATGAGCACGAAGCATTCAACTTGATCAAACAAGCTATCATCAACGCTCCATCTTTAGCTACCCCAAATTTTTCAGAATCCTTCATCTTATACACTTTTGCCTCAGAAAAATCTTATGCCGCGATTTTGACTCAAGTAAACCAAGAAAAGGCGGAAGCTCCAATCGCATTCTTTAGCTCGAACTTACAAGGTGCTGAACTCAATTACTCAGACGTGGAGAAACAGGCTTATGCTGTTTTCAAAGCGATCAAATATTTCAGACCTTTCTTACTTAAAGCCCATACCAAAGTCGTAGTACCGTTTCCAGCGGTAAGAAACCTTTTGGTACAAAAGGATGTGGGCGAAAAGAGAGCAAATTGGATTACCGCGCTACAAGAATATGATCTTGAGATCAAACCAGCAAACATCGTAAGAGGTCAAGGCTTCTGCAAGATGTTAGCTGGAGCATCGCAAATTCCAGAGAACTCATCTGAAGAGGTACACACGTATGAGGTAAGCCTAAACGACGCAGAATCATTATATGCGGACACCATTTATTATCTTAAGAACGGGTATGCTCCGTCACACCTGGATCACACCAAGAAAAGAGCTCTGAGGTTGAAAGCTAAACAATACCAGCTCGTAAATGATGTTCTGTTTAAAAGGAATTATGATTCTGTACTTCTTAGGTGTCTTGAGAAAACTGAAGCCGAAAAGGTTTTGCAGGAACTCCACGATGAACCAGCAGGTGGACACTATGCTAGAGAGACTACTGCGCATAAGATCTTACGTGCAGGATATTATTGGCCCACGCTGTTCAAAGACTCATACAATTACGTAAGGAAATGCCAAATCTGCCAGACTGCCGCAGGGAAACAAAGGAAATCGTCCATGCCACTACAGCCGGTCAACATCGAGCAACCATTCAACCAATGGGGCTTGGACATAATAGGTGAGATCGTTCCTCACTCTTCTAAGCAGCATAGGTATATCCTCACAGCAACAGATTATTTTACTAAATGGGTAGAAGCAGTTCCTCTCAAGACAGTTAATTCTGAAAACATTATTGAATTCATAGATCAATTTATCATCACTAGGTTTGGATTGCCAACGGCCTTAATGTTTGATAATGCATCATACTTTTCTGGAAATGCAATGACTGAGTTTGCATTAAAAAGAGGGTTCAAATTGAAATATTCTGCTAATTACTATCCGCGAGGTAATGGGTTGGCTGAATCAACAAACAAAAACCTAATCAGGATTATCAAAAGAACAGTCGACCAAAACCAAAAGAATTGGCACAAAGCGCTGGTAAATGCTTTATGGGCAGATAGAATCATGAAGAAAGCTTCAATCGGCACTTCTCCCTTTAATTTAGTTTATGGGAAAGAAGTGGTTCTTCCAACTCACTTAGTCATTCCCTCTTTGTCTCTAGTAAAACACATCGATGAAGTATCTACTTCCTCTTTGCAATTAAGACAAATGGAAATAATCAAACTAGAAGAACGCCGAGAACAAGCTAAGAAAACCCATGCTCACCACCAAGCGCTAATAAAATCCTCTTTTGACTCAGCCATCATAACCAGAAAGAACTTTCAGATGGGAGATTTAGTTTTGAAATGGGATAAGCTCATGAAGAAAAGGGAAAACATACGAAATTTCAGAAGCTGTGGCTTGGTCCTTTTCAGATTGTAGAAGTCATAGGCCCATCAACGTTTGTGTTGCAGGATTTGGCAGGTAGAAGAGATTCTTTGCCTGTGAATGGACAGATTCTTAAAATGTATTTTCCATAGAAGATCACTCTTCTATTTTTTGTAGGATAGTTTTAGTTTCTTTTATTTTTGTTTACTCTTTCTTATAAATAAAACCGGTTGTAAATGATCATTGAATAAGATTCATGAAAGAGCACACTAACTCTCTATCAGATTTTGATTTCACTTGTACAAATAGCAAAACTTTTCGAAAAATCTGATTTTTATTATTGACAAATAGAGTTAACTTTAGCCTGAATAATGATATTAGTTTCAACCTTTTGAAAGACTTTGATGAAATCAACCTTTGGTTAAAAATTGCTTTATCCCAGCACAATGAAAGGTATCATCGATAATAAAATAAATATTCTCTGCAAAGCTGTGATTTTCAAAGCTCTATTATTGTCGTCCAGAGCTTTCTTAAGGAAAAACAATGACTTCCTCCCTGCCAAAGGAAACCGCAGCATTCAGAGAAACAATCCGAGAAAGCACTATATCTCAAGGAATAAGAGGTCTCATCACGAGCCGGCTTATCATGATCACAGATATTATAACTTGCTGACTTTGCCAATACTGTCTATCAAAACAGGGCAACGACTCAAGATTGTTGCAATCAAAAGACAAGGGGTCTCATCACGAGCCAGCTTGTTCAGCAAAAGTGTAAATCAAGTGAATGACTGTGTCATAATTTGGCCACCAAACCAAGACATTGTTCTTTAGAGAGTAAAAAAAGGAAAAAGTGCCAAAAAAGGATTTTTCTCTGAAATGTTGTAAATAACCTTAAGCAGGAAAAAGGATCATTGCTGGATAACATGGTAACCCTGTCGAGGCTATGGACGCTTGCGGGCAGCAGAGGCTCTACCTACGACAAATGAGCATATTTTAAAGCCAGCACGCAGAGAAGACCTTATTTTATCTTTTAAAAAGGACCGAATAATGTCTGGTATGAATGCAAGAACTAAGCCTAGGGAAGCAGACAATTGGAATAAAAGAAGGGTTGAAACAAAGTATCATTGACAGGATGAGGGGTAATCTACTCTATCTGTCCATAACAAAATTTAGACATATGAAAACTTTTCTGTTTCGGAAGTGGAAATGTCAATAGAAAAGCAGAGATAACTGGTTCTCCAGAGTGAATCGCCATTGTTGTGGTCAACAACAACCCCCCTCTTTGTTTAGTATTAGCAATAATATCAAGCAAAGGGGGACCCTTAACAAAAATCCCAAAAATATTTTTATCCAAATTTTTGTATTTTAACTCCCTAAAAGCTATATCGCATCGCAGAGAGAGAGTGAAGAGTTTTCCTATGCGCATAAATAAGCTACAAAGAAGCGATGCGAAATTCATCGCATCGCATATTCTGAAAGCGCCCTTAAAAGAAAATGAGAAGGAATCGCCGACGGCCGATGTGCGACGTCGCATATCGCAAACGTCGCAAAAGCAGCACACAACGAGCAAATGAAAATTGCGATATTGCGATTTGCGATCTGCGATCCTACAATCTGTGATTTTGCGATTTGCGATCTGCGACGAATGAAACTATTAATTGCTGCAATACAAATCGCAGAAACCACTCATCGCAAAGTTTCTTCGGCATGATTTGTAAACCCAAAATCGAGCGCTCACCTTAAGTGAAATTAATGATGGCACGCTTGAGTATCCAAAGATGATCATGTTGCGTTTTTCGAAGAGTCAAGTCCTTATGAGTGTCATGATTATGCATTCATTAGAGTTTAAAGCTTTCATGTCAATCTTTTCATATCTCTTTTCCTTTGCGTAAACTGCAAGGCATCAACTAATATAAATCTATATGCAGGAAACATCCAAGGAAAAGGGGAAAGCGCCTATACTTGAAGAACAGAGAGGAGATGCCTTCACAAATGAATGCCGCATGCAGCAGAGCCGCGGAGTCCAGAGTATCACTCCACAGACACTGATGAAAATAGACTATCCAAGACTCAGAATCAAAGGCGCACAAAAGCAGCATGTTTGCAAAAGATCCTGAAGCTCAGATTGGGTAAAGCAAAAAGAAAAACGCTGAAAAGGAATGATGCTTCAGAAAAGCCTGGAACAAAGAATGGAAGCAATTTTCAATACGTAAGATTGTTCAGGCAATGAAATCCCTAACTCATTGAGTCATTCACACGGTCGGAAACCGAAATAGCAACAACACAATCAGTTTGAAAGAAATCTGGGTTATATTAAGTATACACACAGCAAAAAACACCCAATCAGAGGGAGATTTTCAAAAATATCTTCTGAGTTGTTAGAAAGAGGTGCCAGCTTTTGTTATTTCTACTTTCATCGCCCGAGCAAAAGGAAAAGACAACCAGCCGACTCTTTCCAGGCGAACCTCACATTGCTTACAGCACTAAGGAGCAGATACAGAAACTGTTAGAAATTAGATTCAATTTTTAGAAATAAATTTGCTTTAGTAAAAGGGCGGTCATTTGAAGCCGTTCCCTAAATTTGTGTAATTAAAATTAGTTAGTTAGTAGTATTTAACCCTTCTCATGGCATTTGGAGAAGGGTCCGGAAATTTGTCAAAAAACCTGTCCTCAGAACATGCACTTTTGCACCCTCGGAGGGGGTTTTTGATGAATGGATGGATCGAGATTTATTTATGTTTGCATTTTAATGTCTGCTACTGATGTTGCACTTCTGTACTCTTAGTAGATGTTAGAAGTAAGTAGAGATAAATCGTTATTGCTTGAAGTTTGTGGGTGAAATCAGTCATAAATGGTACTTTTATCTCTTGATTAATTTCTGCTCATATTCTTAGAGTGATATACAGCTGATTTGTTTATATGTTAATGTATGAATGTCTGGATTACCATTTGGCACTTTTGTACGGTGGAATCATTTGTTTGTGCTTAACATATGAATAACTGATTATGCGATATGCTTTTCACAACTGCTTTCCCTAACTCCTTATGCAGAACGGTTCATCTTAAATTAATTTATATTCTTATGATAGCTGAATGATCTTTATTACCAGTTGTTGTATGAAATCTTTTTTAGATCGCATAATGAAAGAATTTTACCCCGGGTTAGTATAGATTAGATGTGTTGTTTTTGTTAGATTACAGTAGCATAGAGTCAGTTTAGAGTCTAGAATTAAATTAGTTTAAAATTACCTTTAGATTAGTGTCTTCAAAATCTACACACACACACACATCTTTTAGATTGGAAGCTGGTCCCATCATCCCCAGTCGGACCCGCTACACCAAACGGGCAAGGAGCCGCCAACCAGGTTCCCGATCGGTGGGTATCCCCCTTGTTGTTGACCCGATTTCGGGGCCCCCAACAGTAGGTTGGGGGTTGCCAATGAAGATGTCGTGTGCCACCTATTCTCTTTTACTTTGACTGGTGTAGCCTCCACATGCTATTTCAGTTTGAGAATAGGGTCGATTACCTCTTGGGATTCTTTTCAGCATGCATTTTTGGACAAGTTTGGTGATGAAAAAACACCTGCGGCCTTAGTTTTAGAATTATCTTGTCTGAAAATGGAAAGCAAGGAGAAACTTAAGGATTTTAACATCCAGTTCAACACCTTGTTCAACAGAATCCCAGTCACCACCAGACCTGCTGAAGAGGTGCTAATGGAATTCTATATCTCTACTCTCCATGTCCCTACAACAATGTTGGTTAAAAGGAGTAATGTGCAAACCTTACAAGGTGCTATCGATGAAGCAGTGAAAGTTGAAAATGAAATGATCAGCCTCACAACATTCCACCCTACAACTAGAGAAAAGAAAGCCTCTCAAAAATCCAAGAATAATAATGGAAATGATAACAAAGGGGCTGAAACTAAAGACAAGGACACCACGGATGTGGAAGGGTTGCATCAAATCATTAAGAAACTTATGAACACAGTCACTGATATGAGAAGGAATCATGGAGAGAGTATAGTGGTAACGGAGGAGATTATAATAATATAAAAACTTTCAAGCCTTTCTACTGTAAGAAAATAGAAGGTGGTCATGGTCAGCTTGCATTTCCTACTCCACTTAATGAAGGGGCTTTAAACACAAAAGAATTGGCTCTAACTGGATCACTCCTCAACAAAGAAGAACCTATACTAGAGCTTGAACCAAAACAAGGAGACGAGGAGGAATACCAAGTAGAAGAACCCTTGGATGAGGAAACCCAAATTAATGTGTTGTGGGATTTCCATAATGATGAGAATGACGATGAGGGAGATGACACTACAGAAATCAATGCTAATGAAATCCACATGTGCAGTAAAGGGCCGCTTCCAAGTGCGACAAATCCCTTAGACCAAACAAAGCAAGATGTTCGACTTGTGAAAGAATCTACACCCAGAGTTCTTGTTGAGAAGAGTGGGCCTGGCGGCCAATCCACAAATACCCTTGTTGCAAGTCACCCAGAGAAAGAAAATGCGTCTCCCACTGCAACGAAGGCTACTCAACATGGTAAAACCCCACTTAAAAATGGAAAAGAATGTATGTTTACTCTACCCTATCTTGTCTATAACATTCATTATAATATTGTGGATGATCTCAAGAAGTCTGGGGCCAATATGACAAATTTTGACTTGTTAAAATTAACACAGCAAAGAGATTTGGTGTTGAACGCTATGAATGAGTGGAACTGCAAAACCCCCACCACCTAAAGCACCCAAACCAAGAAGCCAATGTCCAAACCTGTTAGTACCACTAGTGTAGCCCAAATACCCTCAACTATGGAGGCCATGTTGTCTAAAATGAATCAAAAACCCCAAGATGTTAGCGCAGCCATGATAGGGAGGAAATCAAAATCTATGACCCCACCATTCCTCATTATGTTTGACATTTTCAACATGAATGTCCACAATTGCTTGGTAGATTCTGGTGCCTCATCCACTATCATGCCTTATGCTGTGGCTAAAAGACTTCGGGCCATACCTGAAAAAGTTGGAACTTGAATCATGCAATTGTTGGAAATAATACTGAGAGGGGGGTGAATCAGTATTATCAAATTCTTTTCAATATATCTTCCTTATTTATACTTTGAATAATTCTTCAAATATTGATCATTACTTTGTATGTCAGTATCATAAAATAATGAGCAGGAACAAGAAAAGAAAATAGTCACACAAAAGAACACCAGATATAAGGTGGAAACCCAATGTGGGTGAAAACCACCTGCTGCAATATGTCTCTATCTTCTTTTAATAAGAAACTCATTTTACAATGATTTTGTACTGGTGCAGTCCTTTACCAGTACGCAGGCTACAACCTGCAGAGAGCTACAACCCTCTTAGCTCTTGTACTAGCCAAGATACTAGTACGTAGGTGCTGGCCTACTAAAGGCTACAACCTTCTCTTTCTTCCAGGGACCACGTTTCATAAATTTTCAGACTGGATCCATGAACATCAATCAATCATCAAGTATATCTGCATCAAACAATCTCCTTTTCCCAATTAGCACTGAATCAAGTAAACACTTCTCTGACAGCTGTACCCAGAACACAGTAACAATAACCACACACCAAATTCTAAGCCCAGAATACTGCAGCAATAGACAGAAACAGCTAGATCATAATTTAAAGATATACGCTACTTCAACAACCTGAAACCTGCATGCAGATCTATAAAGGATAATTCCTTCTTTCAAATATTCAGACACTAATTAACCCAGATTGTCAGATTTATAGATCAAGCATGCACCTCATATAACAGATCAAAATCATGCAAAGATACTATTATTCAAGCATAAAGATTATGACCCATCAAAAGAACTTATCCTTCTTTATGCGCTAAGGTTCCTCCTTCATTCAGATCCAGATCTGCACCATAACCAATCACAAATATTTCAGATCTAGCACTTATTAGATATTCAATTCATTCGATAATTCTTTGCCAAATGATCTCCTTCCTCTTTTATAGTCTTAGGCCTTCCACAATACCACGGTCCAAAACCATAGGATCAAAAAATTGTTGGACTAATACCATGAACCAACCATGAAAGTGCGTGAGATCAACACTTTTGGATGCAATACCACGGGCCAAAACCATAGGATCAAAAACTGTCGAACTAATACCATGAACCAACCATGAAAGTGCGTGAGATCAACACTTTTGGATGCAATACCACGGGCCAAAACCATAGGATCAAAAACTGTCGAACTAATACCATGAACCAACCATGAAAGTGCGTGAGATCAAACCTTTTTTCTACATGAAATAAACTTTTCTCTGTATAAAAGTGCGTGAAATTTTTCTCTCCATGAAATAAACTTTTCTCTTCATAAAAGTGCGTGAACTTTTCTCTACATGAAATAAACTTTTCCCTGCATAAAAGTGCGTGAACTTTTCTCTACATGAAATAAAATTTTCTCTGCATAAAATTGCGTGAACCTTTCTCTATATGAAATAAACTTTTCTCTGCATAAAAGTGCGTGAAATTTTCTCTACATGAAATAAACTTTTCTCTGCATAAAAGTGCGTGAACTTTTCTCTACATGAAATAAACTTTTCTCTGCATAAAAGTGCGTGAACATTTCTCTACATGAAAGAAACTTTTATCTTCATGAAAGTGTGTGAACTTTGCTGCACTATAATTTATCATCTTAGATGAGTGGGTTGCCATCAAGTACAACATATGTATCATAATGCCAACAATCTCCCCCTTTGGACTTGATGGCAACAACAACCAATCACTCTCCCCCTTTGACATCAAGGGCAAAGGGTTATGCTCCCCCTAAGAACATGCTCCCCCTGACTATAAACCAGATCTGCAAAGAAGAACCATAATCCATCAAACACCATAAATGACCATGAAAGAGAGATAGAGACATATTGCAGCAATATTCAGACCAGCATCCATGATCTCCTTCTGTACTTCCTCCATAATGCCAACAATGCATGATATGCTCCCCCTGAACCTGTGCCATTCGATCTTTGACTAATCCGCAACCCAGCACATGTACGCATATACTTCAGATGAACCTTGCGTACAACCAACAATCAGAAGAGATTCAACAACAAGATGATGCATCAACAACCCCCAGCTTTTGCCTGAGGTATTCAAATGTCTCCCTAGGCAATGGTTTGGTGAGTATATCAGCAACCTGTTCCTTAGAAGGAACATACTCCAACTTGACCTTTTGTTCAAGCACTTGTTCCCGGAGAAAGTGATACTTGATTGGTATGTGCTTGGTTTTTGAATGCATGACTGGGTTCTTTGAAATGCTGATTGCACTTGTATTATCACATAAGATGGAGATGGGTGGTGTACAAGTGATTTGAAAATCTTGCAAGGTCTGCATCATCCAAAGGAGTTGAGTGCAGCAAGATGCAGCAACAACATATTCTGCTTCAGCTGTAGACAAGGAAATCGAACTCTGTGTCTTGCTGAACCAAGATACTAATCTGGAACCCATAAAGAATGCACCACCACTTGTGCTCTTCCTGTCATCCACGCTTCCGGCCCAATCTGCATCAGTATAAGCATGAAGTGTGAGATCTATATCTCTAGGATACCATAATCCATAATTTTGAGTCCCTTGAAGATATTTGAAGATTCTCTTTACTGCCTGAAGATGAGTTTCCTTTGGATTTGCCTGAAATCTTCCAACTATTCCGACTACATGCATGATGTCTGGTCGGGTACCTGTCAAATAAAGTAGACTTCCAATCATAGAACTGTAGGTTGGTTGATGTACTGCTGCTGATTCATCATTTGCACTGAGGCTACATCCTTTGACCATGGGTGTACATACTGGTTTTGCATCTTCCATGCCATATTTCTTCAAAATCTGCTTGAGATACTTGGTTTGAGACAAGAAGATCCCTCCTTCCTTTCGTTGGATTTGCAGGCCAAGAAACTATGTCAATTCTCCAAGCAAGGACATTTCGAATTCTTTCTGCATCACCAAGGCAAAGCTTTGACTCATAGATTCTTCATTGCTGCCAAAGATAATGTCATCTACATACAAAACAAGTATTAGCAATTTGTCATTTTCAATTTTTATATAAAGATTGCTATCTGCTGATCCTTTTGAAAAACCTTGTTGATGAAGATATTTGTCCAAACGATAGTACGAAGCCCTTGGAGCTTGTTTAAGACCATAGAGAGCCTTTTTCAATCTGCATACAAGATTTGGATCATTTCCAAGAATGAAACCATCTGGCTGCTCAATGTATACTTCTTCTTCTAAGTCTCCATTCAGAAAGGCTGATTTCACGTCCATTTGAAATACTTTGAACTTTTGAAAGCTTGAGAGAGCAAGGAACATTCGGATGGCCTCAAGTCTTGCAACAGGAGCAAAAGTTTCCTCAAAATCTATTCCTTCTTACTACGCATACCCTTTACAAAAAAGTCTTGCCTTGTTTCTAATTACTTCCCCATTTTCATTAAACTTATTTTTGAAGACCCATTTTGTCCCTATAACATTCTTATCCTTTGGTCTAGGAACCAACTCCCAAGTGTTGTTCTTTTCGATCTGCTCAAGTTCTTCATCCATTGCTTTGACCCAACATTCATCTTTGCATGCCTCTTTTACATTTTGTGGTTCAGTGGAGGAGAGTAATGCCAAATAGCTTGAAGCTTCTGCAATTGTTCTTCTTGTTTGTACACCTGCTTCTTTCTGCCCCAAAATCTGAGATTCTGGATGATTCTTCTGAACATACCGGGATGGAGTCTTCTATTCTATCCTTATCTGTTCCTCTGGTGCTTCTTGAGGTTCTTCTTCTTCATCATTCTGTCTTTGAGGGTAGTCTTCATCTTCTTCGATATTTTCATGATTTACTTGCCTAGGAATGTATCCCTTTTCATCAACCACTACATCAATGTTGTCAACAATTCTTCCAAGTCTTTTATTGTAGCACTTATATGCTTTGCTGTGTGGAGAATAACCAAGAAGAATGCCTTCATCTGCTCTAGGTTCAAGTTTGCCAAGTTGCTCATCAGTATTCTTAATATAGCATTTGCTCCCAAAGATTTTGAAGTGCTTTACCGAAGGAGTCTCACCATACCAGAGCTCATGAGGAGTTTGAGTGTTGTTCACTCGGACATTTGTTTTGTTGAGAATAACAACTGCAGCATATGCAGCTTCACCCCAGAAAGTTGCGGGAGTTCCAGACTCATCAAGCATAGCACGTGCCATTTGTTGGACTGTTCTGTTCATCCTTTCCACCACTCCATTTTGCTGAGGAGTTCTAGCTGTAGAGAATTCCCTTCTTATCCCATGTTCTTCACAGAAATCGAAAAATTCATTTGAGGTAAACTCCCCACCTCTGTCAGACCTGAGGCACTTAATTTTGTAACCTGATTCATTTTCAACCAAGGCTTTGAAGGATTTGAATTTCTCGAATGCTTCGTCTTTGTGCTTCATAAGTCCTAACCAAACAAACCTGTAGAAATCGTCAATGAATAATATCAAGTATTCTTCTCCTCGAGGTGTCCTTTTCCTAAATGGACCACATACATCTGTATGGACTAGCTCAAGAGGCATGCTAGCTGATCCTTCCTTCTCTGGAAAGTTAGTTCTGGTTTGCTTTCCAAACTGACATGATTTGCATATGGTGTTGTCTGGAATTTTGATATCTGGAAGACCACGAACAGCCTGATATTTGCATGCTTTCCTTATTTGTGAAAAGCTTAGATGCCCCAACCTCCGGTGCCATAACCAGTGTTCATCATCCTTGCTCAAATAACATTGTTTTTGTCCTTCTTCAAATATGTATAGATTATTTGGAGTTCTTCTACCTTTGATCACTGTTTCACCTGTATCAAGATCACGAACACGACATCCATTTGATCTAAATATCACCTCGGTTCCTTGATCACACATCTGGCTGACACTTAGAATATTATGCTTCAATCCATCAACATACAAAACATTTCCAGCTTTGACCTTTTCTTTTAACTGAGCAGTGCCTTTTCCTTTTATAGCTGCAGGAGTATCATTTCCAAAAGAAACTTTCTTTCCCTTTTCTAAAGCAGAATATGATTCAAGTTTTTCTTTATCACCTGTCATATGTTTCGAACATCCACTGTCAATGTACCATAGATTTTCTTGTCCTTCTGCATAAAATGCTATCCCACATCTTTCTGTTTGTGGTTCCTTTATTCTCCATGTTCTGGTGCTTGAGGCTTGTTCCTTTGTCTGCTGAAACCTGCTCCTGCATTCAGAATCTTCATGACCAAAGTTATTGCAAATAGAACATTCAACTTCATTTTCAAGAGCCGAAAAGTTGTTATAGGTCCTTTTTGTAATCCAGATCATACTTCTTTGTTTTTGAGCTTCTCTAGTCATGATTGTTTTATATGCAACACATTGAGCTGCTTTGTGACCAAAGTTATGGCAAGAGAAACATTGCTCATTGAAAAAACTTCTGTAATTATCAAATCTACTGGCCAAATGATTGTAATTTCTATTGTCATCCATTCTTGAAGCAAATTGAGAAGATTTTACCTGTGGCTGGTTGTAGCTTTTGTTCATCCTTAAGACAGATTGCCCCTGGTTTACCTGATAGTCTTTGTTCGTTCTTGATGTAATTCGTCCCTGCTTTACCTGGTGATCTCCATTGTGCTTTTGCTCATTCCTTCTTGCTGCATCAAGATAACTCTTTGAGGTGGATGCTTGAGATGTTTCTCCATTATACCCCAGACCTGTCTTGTTTAGCGGAGAACGCTGTACATTGATGATCTCATCCAGAGTTTCAGATCCTTTGACAAACTTAAGATTAATAGCCTTTGTTTTCTCAATTTCTTTTCTAAGGCCAACAATTTCACCTTCTAACTTTTCAAGATATTTTTCTTTTTCATCAATTTGAAATTGTAGAGTATCAATGATCATATTCGTTTCTTCTATACATGTCTTAAGTCTAGAAATCTCATCATAAAAACTATTCACATCTATAGCATCCATGTAATCATCATCTTCAAATGCCATTAAAAGTTTATAGTCATTACCTCGTTCATCTTCATCACTATTTGATAGACCATCACTGTCTTCATGAGTGTAGTAGCTTTTCTTATTTGCATTCTGTTTCTTGTTCCATCTAGCAGGTTCCTTTCCTTTGTCAATCTTATCCTTATGAGGACATTTGGCAGCATAATGACCTACTCTTCCACAAGCAAAACATTTAAAAGGTAGCTTACCTCTGAACCTTCCAGTACCCCGTTGAAGATTTCTGACAAATTTTGATTCTTCTTCTTCTTCTGGCACGTGACTTGATTCATAGTAGTCTCCTTTGCCTGAAACCTTAAAAGAAGCTTCTCTCCTGTCTGATGGACCTCCTTTTCTCATTTCATAAGCAGTTAGAATTCCGTGTAGCTGAGACATAGTAAGAGTTCGTAGATTTTCCTTTTCTTCTATTGCAGATACTTTAGATTCAAACTTGGGGGACAATGATCTTAGGACTTTTTCAACCACAACAGCCTCTTTTATTTCTTCACCCAAGTTTTTCATACAATTAACAATCTCATCTACCCGAAGGAAATAGTTAGCCACACTTTCATCATTATACATTCTGAGATTCTCATACTGAATCCTGAGGGTTTGAAGTTTTGCACGTTTTACCTGTTCATCTCCTTTGTAGCTCAAAACAATCTTGTCCCATATTTATTTTGCGGATTTATATTGCATAACCTTCATGAATTCAGATTGAGATAGACATCCTAGAAGAGTATTAACCGCCTTTGCATTTGTTTCATATGTCTTCTTCTCAGCCGAATCTGTAGGAGTAGCTGATGGAAAAGTATACCCTGTTTCTATAATGTCCCATACTTCTGTACCCAAAGATTGAAGATAGGCAGTAACTCTTACCTTCCAATATACGAAGTTTGTCCCATCAAAAATCGGTGGCCTGATTGATGCTTCCCTCTCGTAGTTGCTCATGATGTTAGATCTTCCTTCAAGCGATCAAGCTTCTTCAGAAGGACCTGCTCTGATACCAATTGTTGGAAATAATACTGAGAGGGGGGGTGAATCAGTATTATCAAATTCTTTTCAATATATCTTCCTTATTTATACTTTGAATAATTCTTCAAATATTGATCATTACTTTGTATGTCAGAATCATAAAATAATGAGCAGGAACAACAAAAGCAAATAGTCACACAAAAGAACACCAGATATAAGGTGGAAACCCAATGTGGGTGAAAACCACCTGCTGCAATATGTCTCTATATTCTTTTAATAAGAAACTCCTTTTACAATGATTTTGTACTGGTGCAGTCCTTTACCAGTATGCAGGCTACAACCTGCAGAGAGCTACAACCCTCTTAGCTCTTGTACTAGCCAAGATACTAGTACGTAGGTGCTGGCCTACTGAAGGCTACAACCTTCTCTTTCTTCCAGGGACCACGTTTCATAAATTTTCAGACTGGATCCATGAACATCAATCAATCATCAAGTATATCTACATCAAACAATCTCCTTTTCCCAATTAGCACTGAATCAAGTAAACACTTCTCTGACAGCTGTACCCAGAACACAGTAACAGTAACCACACACCAAATTCTGAACCCAGAGTACTGCAGCAATAGACAGAGGCAGCTAGATCATAATTTAAAGATATACGCTACTTCAACAACCTGAAACCTGCGTGTAGATCTATAAAGGATAATTCCTTCTTTCAAATATTCAGACACTAATTAACCCAGATTGTCAGATTTATAGATCAAGCATGCGCCTCATATAACAGATCAAAGTCATGCAAAGATACTATTATTCAAGCATAAAGATTATGACCCATCAAAAGAGTTTATCCTTCTTTATGCGCTAAGGTTCCTCCTTCATTCAGATCCAGATCTGCACCATAACCCAATCACAAATATTTCAGATCTAGCACTTATTAGATATTCAATTCATTCGATAATTCTTTGCCAAATGATCTCCTTCCTCTTTTATAGTCTTAGGCCTTCCACAATACCACGGTCCAAAACCATAGGATCAAAAAACTGTTGGACTAATACCATGAACCAACCATGAAAGTGCGTGAGATCAACACTTTTGGATGCAATACCACGGGCTAAAACCATAGGATCAAAAACTGTCGAACTAATACCATGAACCAACCATGAAAGTGCGTGAGATTAATACTTTTGGATGAAATACCACGAGCCAAAACCATAGGATCAAAAATTGTCGAACTAATACCATGAACCAACCATGAAAGTGCGTGAGATCAAACCTTTTTTCTACATGAAATAAACTTTTCTCTGCATAAAAGTGCGTGAAATTTTTCTCTCCATGAAATAAACTTTTCTCTTCATAAAAGTGCGTGAACTTTTCTCTACATGAAATAAACTTTTCCCTGCATAAAAGTGCGTGAACTTTTCTCTACATGAAATAAACTTTTCTCTGCATAAAAGTGCGTGAACCTTTCTCTACATGAAATTAACTTTTCTCTGCATAAAAGTGCGTGAACGTTTCTCTACATGAAATAAACTTTTCTCTGCATAAAAGTGAGTGAACTTTTCTCTACATAAAATAAAATTTTCTCTACATAAAAGTGCGTGAACGTTTCTCTACATGAAAGAAACTTTTATCTTCATGAAAGTGCATGAACTTTGCTGCACTATAATTTATCATCTTAGATGAGTGGGTTGCCATCAAGTACAACATATGTATCATAATGCCAACAACAATTAGATAGGACAAATGTGACAGTAATTGGAGAATTGAAGGATGTGTTGATTCGAATGGTTGCTAAACCACAGTATGTAGGAATTTACAGGGTAAGTTCCTCAGAAAGAATACCAAAAGGACACCGCTCACAACCAGATCACAGATCAATACACCAGTATTTTTGACGTGGTTAAAACCCTCAAAGAGGGAAACAGTCCACGGCCTGTCCCAACGTGGGTACTACAGGCAATTTATTAATCAAAGAATAAAAATTTACATAAGCTTCTCTCATGCACGGATTACCCGAACAATTACCCGAACAATGACCCTCCATGTGCTTTAAATAGAACTCATGGACCAATCGGGTGTCAAGCCACGGATCAAGTGTCGGTAATACCGAGGAGAGAATGAACCGTCGGATCACTACATATCGTGACCGTCGGATTGTAAGTTACAAAATGTACAACGGTAAAGAAACACACTTTACCTAACTCTATACTAGACCAAGTTGAACTTAACTATTTCCTATGTGTCGGAATATCCTAACATCCCCCCTTAAGAACAACTTGGGATAGGATTGAAGGATTTACAAATATGACACAATAGGAGAAGGAAGGAGGCACTAGAGCCTATCCCCCCTTAGTGACAACTTCCTGAACTCCAAGCATATATCGAAGTTTAGTGAACTTCGCCTCTGTGAGAGCCTTTGTGAAGATGTCTGCAACCTGATCATCTGTTGAACAATATTGCACTTCAAGAACATGGTCATGAATGAGCTTTCTGATGAAGTGCATGTGTAGTTCAATGTGTTTGCTGCGCTGATGCTGGACTGGATCTTTGCATAGCTGAATGGCACTTTGATTATCACACCAAAGTGTGGTTGGATGCTGCTGCTCAAAGCCAAACTCTGATAGGATCTGACGAAGCCACAAGGCTTCCTTACTAGCTTCCACGACACCACGATACTCTGCTTCTGCTGACGAAAGAGAAATGGCAGCCTGTTTCTTACAAGCCCATGTAATAGGTCCTGAACCAAGAGTGAAGACATAACCGGCAGTAGACTTCCGATCATCAGGGTCACCAGCCCAATCAGAATCAGTGAAACCAACTAACAGAGGAGCTGCTTTGGCACTGTAATGAATCCCAAACTGTACTGTACCTCGAACATAACGAAGTATTCTTTTAGCTGCTTTCCAATGACTTTCACGGGGGTTTTGCATAAAACGAGCAACAAGGCCAACAACAAAGGAAAGATCAGGACGAGTATGGGTTAAATACAAGAGTTTTCCTACAAGTTGACGGTATAAGGTAGCATCAACTTCAGGAGAAGTACAAGAGACTGAAAGTTTGACTCCAGACTGAAAGGGAGAAGGGGCTGGCTTACAGTCTTCCATGTGAAAGTGACGAAGAATATCACAAGCATACTTGGACTGGGAAAGGAAAATACCCTCCTTGGATTGCAAGACTTGAAGACCGAGAAAATAGTGTAAGTGTCCTAAGTCTGTCATTTCAAATTTCTTTTTAAGGCTGGACTTCACATGGTTTATAAGGTTGGGATCACTACCAGTAAGAATAAGATCATCAACATAAAGAACAAGGATGATAAGAGAGTTGCCCACTTTCTTGGTGTAGACAGTATTGTCAGAATGACACCTAGAAAAGCCAGATTCTAGAAGAAAGCTATCCATTTTGGCATACCAAGCCCGAGGAGCTTGCTTGAGGCCATAAAGGGATTTCTTAAGTCGACAAACAAGGCTGGAGTCTGTTTGTATGAAGCCAATGGGTTGTTCCATATAGATTTCTTCCTGCAAGTCCCCATGCAAGAAGGCAGATTTAACATCCATCTGATGGACTTCCCATTTTAAAGAGGCAGCAAGGGAAAGAACAAGGCGGATAGAGTTCATTTTGGCAACAGGGGAGAAGGTTTCAGTGTAGTCAATGCCTTCAACCTGTGAAAAGCCCTTAGCAACGAGACGAGCTTTATGTTTATCAACTTTCCCATCTGGTCCATACTTGGTTCTGTAAACCCATTTACATCTAACAAGTTTGCGTCCCTTTGGTAGAGGAACAAGATCCCATGTATCATTTGTCATCAATGAATGATATTCTTCATTCATAGCTGCTTCCCAATGTGGATGGCCTGAAGCTTCTGCAAAAGTGTCAGGATCATGATTTACTGGAGCTTGAGCCAGTAAAGAAGAGGCTCTTTCAAACTGAGAACGTGTACGTCGCTGATCTGTAGGATCACCGGCAAGATCACCTGCTGCATCCCGAGTAGCACGGACCCATCTTGGAAGTTGAGGATCCTGAGAAGGTGGGGGAGGATTATCATCCTCGCTTTCATCATCTGAAGAAGAAATGTTTTCAAAAGTAGAAGAGATAGGAAGAGGTGGCACATCCGCCGGACTAGGCTCGCAGGCCGATTTATTTTCATCAAATTTTACATCTCTTCTAATGATAACATTTTTGGACTTAAATGGAATAAGTCTATAACCTTTTACATCTTCAGAGTATCCAACAAAAGTACATTTCTCACTCTTAGGTTCTAAAGCTTTATGCTTTTCATCTGGAATATGGGCCCATGCTTCACTTCCAAACACACGAAAGTGACTTACATCTGGTTTAATGGAACTCCAAGCTTCTTCTGGAGTGATATTCTCTAGAACCTTAGTAGGAGTGCGATTGATTATATAATTTTCACAATTAATTGCTTCGGCCCAAAAACTAAGACTGAGTCCTTTAGATTGCAGCATACAATTAGCCATTTCCTTTAAGGTGCGATTTTTCCTTTCAGCTACACCATTTTGTTGTGGAGTGTATGGAACAGTATGTTGCATTTGAATTCCATTTTCGGTGCAAAAGTTGATGAATGTGTTTTTAACATATTCTCCACCATTATCAGTTCTTAGCTTAAGAATTTGATGTCCAGATTGTTTTTCAACAAAGGCTTTGAAGGCCAAAAATGTGTTAAATACTTCGCTCTTGAGTTTTAAGAAGTATACCCAAGTGCGTCTGGAGAAATCATCAATGAAAGTTAAGAAGTACTTGCAGCCAGAGAATGAAGCAACAGGAAGAGGACCACATAAATCACTGTGCACAAGCTGTAAAGGGGCTGAGGCGTGCCAAGAGGCACGTTTGTCAAAACTGTCCCGATGATGTTTTCCGAGTACACATCCGGAACAAACACCATCTCTGCAAGATACCATAGGAAGACCTGTCACCATATTTTCTTTGCATAGATGCTGAAGGGAGCGATAGTTTAAGTGACCAAATCGCTCATGCCAAAGTTTGCTCACTTCATCATTATGAGCAACAAATACTGAGGGAAGATTTGATGACCCAAAGTTGTGAAACTTATACAACCTTGTGGAATCATCAGCAAGACCAGTAGCTAGAATCTGTTTAGGATCTTTTAGATCCTTGATTACAACATCATGAGGTGAAAATTCAACAATTTTACCTTCACCTGAATGAGTTATCTGATAGACAGATAGAAGGTTGCAGGATAAGGTTGGAACACATAATACATCATTAAACTGACCATTGTCTAGATGAACAGTTCCAGTCCCTACAACATTAAGAGATCTATCATCACCAACATATATATTTTTGGTGTTACAATCATTTAAAGAAGAAAACATGGCTTGGTTTTTGGCCATGTGATAAGAGGCTCCAGAATCAATGAGCCACTCATGAGAATGAGAAGAAGAAGAAGATACATTTAATGCATAACCAGACTGAGATGATTGACAACGACATGCAGAAAGTGCCATTCCGGAAGTTGAAGTTGAAGTAGGCTCCACATGGATGTTATGTTTCTTCATTGCAGCTTCCAAGGCTTCCATCTTCTTAAAGCATTTAGATTCTAAGTGGTCATCTCGATTACAAAAGTTGCCATCTCGATTACAAAAGTTACAATGTCTATCAGTCTTCTTCCATTTGTTTTTATTGGTCTTATCATTTTGGTGAAATGATCTTTCATTTTGAGGCTGAGTTGGTTTAGGACCATTCTTTTGAGGATATGACTTCTTAGGATTCTTTGAATTTGGTTGCTGCTGGGCGGCTAACGCTTTCGTGGAAGAGTTTCCAAGATTAAGAAGACCAAGGTGTAAGAGTTTTTCTTGTTCTCTTATTAAGGAATCACAAAAGGAGTCAAAGGAAGGGGCCTTGTAGTCTTTTCCTTGACAAATGAAAGCTTCCCTTGTAGAATGGAAAGTGGAAACAAATACAGAGTAGGCTGGTCCCAACTTAGTAAGGATGGAATAAATAAGGTTACCATCTTCTTTCTTAACTTTAACACCTTCCAAGAGATATCTAAGGGTCTTGAATTTGGACAAGAAATCTTCAATGCAAGAAAAATTATTAGGATCCAAAGTAAGCAACTCATTTTCAAGTTGATGGGCTCTAATTTCATTTTTAATCCCAAAAACTTTAGCGAGTTTTTCTAATGCTTCATGAGGAGTCTCAAGTTCTGCAATGTGGAATCTAAGATCAGGAGAAATAGACATCCCTATCAAACCACGTGCTTGATCTTGTCTATTTTCCCATTTTGCAGCCTTGTCTTCATCTTTTGGTTTCTTCTCTTGGTCTGTGGCTATTCTGAAGAGACCTTTACTTCTAAGTAAATCTTCCATGTAGGCTACCCATTGGAAGTAGTTAGTGCTGTCAAGAATGACTTGGCATGGACTTTCCATTTTTTTAAAAAACTAAAGCTGAAGATGCTGAAAGTAAGTGTTCCAATGGATAGATCTCGAAAAAATAGGCGGTTTTAAAAAAAACGGCTCTGAAAAAGGCTTCCGGATGAAGAAGTTATGGCTTTTTGAAAAAAAAATTGTTGACGTTGCCGGCAAAGTGCGCGAATGTGCGGGAATGAAAAAATCCGCCCCCACAAAATGGAGACTTGAACCCAAGACCTCTACTCTCTTAAAATAGCTTTGAACCAATTGATCTATACAAAAAATTTGAGAGAGAGAGAGAGAGAGAGAGGGGGGGGGGGGCTTGGTTTGCGTGCTTGCCTTGAGAAAGCTCTTTTCCCTACAAAACACAAAACACAAAACCCAACACGAATATGCAAAGAAAAACGAACCTTGCGGCTCGAAGTTAGCTTTAGCCAAAAAACTAGAAATTAAAAAAAAAAAAAAAAATCTCAAAGTTAGCTTTAGCCGAAAAACTAAATATTTTTCTCAATGTTTCTGATTTTCCGAGATCACACTAAGGTGCAGGGAAAAGAGCATACGCATGAGAAAAATCCTTCCTTTTTGTTTCTGATTTGCCCAGATCGCACAGAGTCGCAGGGCAAAGAGCATACGCAGAAATGAAAGGTATAGATCCGGTTAAAAAAAAGGGCTAAATAAACCGAAACCGAAATAAGCAGAGAGAAAATAACAGTAAACTGCAAAAAACACTGTATACCTCCCGATCTGAAAAATGACGCAGCTAGGGCTACCGGAAACCTTTTCGCGTGAAACGAAAGGGGTTCCTCACTGGAACAGATGCTCCGAACGCAACAGAGCAGTCCTCTCGGCCCGAAAGCAGTCAAAAACAACAGATCTAGGAAACGACAGCCGCATGCAGTTCTACCGGCTTCAGATTTGGATCACCAACGGACGCGGCCCTCAAATAGCTCTGATACCATGTAGGAATTTACAGGGTAAGTTCCTCAGAAAGAATACCAAAAGGACACCGCTCACAACCAGATCACAGATCAATACACCAGTATTTTTGACGTGGTTAAAACCCTCAAAGAGGGAAACAGTCCACGGCCTGTCCCAACGTGGGTACTACAGGCAATTTATTAATCAAAGAATGAAAATTTACATAAGCTTCTCTCATGCACGGATTACCCGAACAATGACCCTCCATGCGCTTTAAATAGAACTCATGGACCAATCGGGTGTCAAGCCACAGATCAAGTGTCGGTAATACCGAGGAGAAAATGAACCGTCGGATCACTACATATCGTGACCGTCGGATTGTAAGTTACAAAATGTACAACGGTAAAGAAACACACTTTACCTAACTCTATACTAGACCAAGTTGAACTTAACTATTTCCTATGTGTCGGAATATCCTAACACAGTACACATAGGTCATTGATATAGTGGTAGTTGATATACCTGAGGCCTATGGAATGCTGCTTAGCAGGGACTAGTCAACAAAATTGAACTGATACTTCTCGACTGATTGGTCCCATCTCTTGTTGCCTCAGAAGGGAAGGGGTGATATGCTGAGAGTCGATAGGGAGAGATACATGAAGTATGTGGTAGAAAAACTAAATGGTCCTAATGAACCTATAATGTTTACCAACTCCATCCCTGGGAACTATAGTTTCAATGTTTATAATACAGAAACCTATTTTGGAGAGTTTCATGTAGAAATCGTTGAAGAAACTTTGACACACATACAGTTGGAAATTCCCTCCTATATTCCAACTGATGAGATATCTTGTATTATGGTAGATGATAGGACCAATTTATCAGATAGTAGTTCAATTGATGTAGCATTAGATGTAATATTCTGGACACTCTATTTTGACAGCTCTAACTGCCTTAAAGGTGCAGGTGCTGGAAGTTTTCTCATTGACCTGCAAGGGAACCAACATCTAATGGCCAGCCAATTGGAGTTCACATGAACCAACAACACAGTGGAATATGAGGGCCTGTTGTAAGACCTGAAGAAAGCCATTAGTATGAATGTGAAAAATCTTAATTTTTTTGGTGACTCACAGATAATCGTAGATCAGGTAAGGAAACAGATACGTTCCAATTCTCCACACCTAGTGAGGTACCAGCATGAGGTATGGGATTTAATTGACAGTTTTTATTCTTTTAATATTACATACATACCTCGAGGCCAAAACCAAGATGCTGATCTGATGGCTAATATGGCAACTAAATGTTTGCCTGATTTTAGATTGAAAAAAAATAAATGTTCTTTTGAATTGATTTTCAGACCATCCATGCCTGATAACATCTCGAATTGGCAGGTTTTCGAAGATGATGAGAAAATCCTTGAGTTCCTACACTGCGAGAAGACATTCAAGAGTGCAGTCATTGATGAAAGGGAGTATGACAAGCTTACGAATGAAAGGGAAAATGTGGAAAATGATCAGCCCAATGTGATTCCAAAATCAGTGGTTAGGATGCAGCACTTGTATGAATTGCATGATAAATTCAAGAAACCTACTAATTGAAAAACACACAGCTCATCCATGAAGTATGAAATGGTCAACCTTGGGACCAAAAAAGACCAAAAAAATGTCAATCTTGGCCTGGGGTGCTCTCCACAAGAAAAGGCTATATTTTTCAAACTATTTAAAGAATACAAGGATGTATTTTCATGGACATATGAAGACCTAAAGACCTTCGATACCAATATTATGCAGCGTGTGATCCCTTTGGAAAAGGAGGCCAAGTCCTACTGACAAAAGCTGCGTAAGATGCATCCAATCCTAGAAGCATTGGTGAAGAAAGAACTGAACAAGATGTTAGATGCTAAAAGCATATTCCTGGTCAGACACACCCACTGGGTAGCCAATCTCATGCCAGTGAGAAAGAAAAATGGAGATATCAGGCTGTGTATTGATTTCAGAAACCTAAATAGAGTGTCTCAAAAGGACAACTATCCGGTCCCTTCTATGGAACACATCCTTCAGTGCATTTCTGGGTCTAAAATGTTGTCCCTATTATATGGGTTTTCAAGATATAATCAGGTACTGGTATCTCATGGGGATCAGCTTAAGACAGCCTTCAACACCAAATGGGGCACCTACACATACCAAAAAATGCCTTTTGGGCTCATTAACGCAAGTGCCACATTCCAGAGAGCTATGGACATAGCCTTCCGAGGGTTGATGAATAGATCGATAATGGTGTACATGGATGACATCACTGTGTATTCATACCGTAGGAGGGATCACGCTTATCACCTGAGGTAGATTTTCGAAAGATGCCGAAGGTATGGAATTTCTTTGAATCCCAGGAAGAGCATCTTTGCAGCCATAGAGCGGAAACTACTGGGTCATATCCTTTCTAAATATGGGATTGTGATTGATCCTAAAAGAATACAGACCATCATGAAAATACAGCCCCCTGCTAACAAAAAAGCCATGCAATATTTCTTTGGGAGGATTAATTATAAAGTTCATCTCAGACTTTGCCGAAATAATACGCCCCTTGCAGTTGATGATGAAGAAAGACGTTTCATATACATGGATCGATGAAGCCAGTGAAGCATTTCAGCGAATCAAGGAAGCCATTGCTGAAGCTCCTGCACTGGTCAGCCCTGATTTCGGCAAAGGATTCTTCTTATACACCTTTGCTTCTAACCTTTCATATGCCACAATTCTCACTCAAAAAAATGATGATGGCAATGAAGTCCCCATTTACTACATGAGTTCAAATCTCCAAGGAGTGGAACTGAATTACCTAGACATGGAGAAACAGGGCTACACAGTTTTCAAGGCCATTAAATATTTCTGCCCTTACTTACTAAATGCCAAGACCAAAGTCATTGTACCCCATCTTGCTGTAAGAGCCCTCTTCATGCAGAAATAAATGGGTGAATGAAGAGGGAACTAGATAACTGCCCTTCATGAGTTCGACCTAGAGATAAAGCCAGCACTGATAGTTCGAGGTCAGGAACTTTGCAGGCTAGCGGCAGAAGCCTTAGTAGACCAAAAGGAGGCATATGAAAAATGAGGAATGTTAAGCTTGCAATATGCACAAAGGGAACTCAGGGAGGAGATCTTATGGAGTAACGAAGCACTCATGTATGAGCGAGAAGCATTGAAAACCTTTTTGGACCCCTATTCGTGGTATCACAACATACGCTTCTATCTAGTGTGGGGTTCGTGTCCTGAACACAGCGATGCATCACAGAGGAGAGCTCTCAGATTAAAATCCAATCTGTATTATTTGGCTGACAACATCTTGTACAGAAAAAATCACGATGGAATCTGGCTGAGGTGCTTAGAGAAATATGATGCCCACCATGTATTGAAAGAAATCCACAACAGCCCAGCAGGTGGTCATTATGGTAGAGAGACCACTGCTCACAAAATATTGAGAGCCGGATATTATTGGTCCACAGTGTTCAGAGACTTGCATGCCTATGCTCGCAAATGCAAGGCATGCCAAACCGCTGTAGGATGAGAAAGAAAGCCCGCTGTTCCCCTCAGGCCTGTCATGATTTACCGACCATTCCAGCAATGGGGCATAGACGTCATAGGTGAAATCACTCCAAAATCCTCACAACAACACAAGTATATACTCACAATGACTGATTACTTCACCAGATGGACATAAGCCATCTCGCTCCGGAAGGTGAACAAAGATGAGGTAATATCATTCATTGAGAAATTCATTATCAATAGGTATGGCATCCCTAATGCTCTCATCTTCGATAACGCCTCTTATTTTTCATCTCTGAGACTAACTGAGTTTGCCATTGATAAGTCAATCCACATAAAATATGCAGCAAACTATTATCCCCAGGGAAACGGAGTTGCAGAGTCTTCTAATAAGAACCTTATCCACATAATCTACAAGACAGTTGCTGATAACCAGAGGAATTGACACAATGCCTTGACTAATGCCCTTTGGGCCGAAAGGGTCACCCCTAAAGTGGCCTTGGGAAACTCTCCATACTTCCTAGTGTATGGATAGGAAGCCATCTTGCCCCCAAACATTGTCATTCCATCCTTATAGCTCTCCCAAGCTTCAAGAGGAACCCCTTTAGCCCTGCTTCAAGAAAGGATCAACCAACTAGCTAGAGGAATTAAGGGATAGAGCCAGAATTAGATTCAAAAATCACCAAATGATTGTAAAAAGATGGTTTGATCATCATCTGGTGGGACATAAATATTTCCAAGTGGGGGAACTAGTTCTGAAATGGGACAAGCTAAGTGAGCTAAAGGGTAAACACACAAAATTCCAACACCTATGGTTGGGCCCATTCCAAGTCATTGAAAAGATTGGTCAAGGTACTTACAGGCTGAAAACATTACAAGGGGAGACTGAAAAGATCCCTATTAATGGCCATCATTTAAAGAGATACTTCTAGTAGCCACTGCATTGGTAGTTACCTCCTGAGTAGGTTAAAGTTAATTTCTTTTTGTTGTTAGTTTAGTTGTATTTCTATGCTTTCCTTTTTTTTTTCTACCAAGTCCATTCTCCTACTATTTTGAATTACATTCCTTTTTACCCAGTGAATTGTAGTCCTCTAGTCTCGTTCTACCTTTTAGATTTTCCCTCACTCGATACTCTCGGCCTTTCGTTGCCTCATTGGCTTGCTGATGATTTTGCTATTCCTGAATCCATATTTTTCCCACCAATCAAACAAACTTTCTATTAGCCCATGAGGACTTGAGAATCAGCGGTGGAATGCAAACTGAAATCCCTCATTGGCATCTGTTGGGAACTGTGTGAGATTTGTTGATAACTTGGATATATGGATCTTGTAGAGGCATCTTTATAAAACAAAAAATGTGTAACTATAGCTAGGCTGGCATGGAGGAATGTTGCATTTAAATAAATCCCACTTAGACCTAGCCTATACTTGTTTGTAAGGTTTACAGTCATTCTCTATTGGCCCCATCCACCACACTAAATTGTCCTCTACTTGTTGCTTGCAATTAAACCTCCTTTCATGGGTTAAGCTCACTGTAATATACCCTATGGAAAATCCAATTGTGCTCTAGTCCTTGTGCCTAAAATCGGAAGGACTTATTTAAAAGAAAAGGAAATGTCAAATCCTTGTGCCAATCTATAAGGAAAAGTTTTTTGGAAAGCCGGTTTTAGTAGGGACTATTGCTGGGCTTAGAGTACCACTTGACACAGCAAGCCCAACTGTGCTTAAGCAGTTTAAAAATATGGCATGGTCGATGACTGGGCCCCATTCAATCATATGAAAATATAGCACTAAAATTATTATACAAAGTGCAGATAAACACATTTACACAAAGAGCTAAGGTACACACCTAAAACAGATATTGGAAGACCAGTGATGGCCTTGAAAGGATTTTTGAAAGTTGGAAGCAAGTAGAGGAAGGTCAATAAATCCCACAACACCATCATTGGAGAATGCCTGTCAAAACCCTATCAGTAAGTATAAGCTATTTGTCTTTATCCCACCTGAAGCAATTAATGTTGAAGTGGAACCCATGCTTGTCCATCTGTACAGTGTGCAACTCAAGTTTATCTTAACACCTTGTTGTTCTATTTGATCCAAGGTTTTTTTGGAAACAGAGATAACTAGTTCACCCATCGGTTCGCCATTTGTTGTGGCCACAACCAGCACACTATTAAAACTTGCCTTGTTAGCAATTTTGAATGGGTCCCCCTATAAGTTGATCTTGCACTCCTTCAAATGATCTATCTTATCCTAAGGATTTTAGCTCTTTTCCAAGGCAAATCTTTAATTTCTAAATGGTCAAGGCCCCATTTGATAAATCTATGCTGCGTAGTTCATTCTTGGCCCAGCTTAGCCCTTCATTCATTCCCTTCATCAAACTTTTCAATCTTCATATGCATTCGTCATATTTCTATGCCCGCACGCATAATCACCCCCACCCTCACTATCGTCGTTTGGTGCACTTAATACACAAAACCTTCTATCGCCCCTTTATTTTCATTAAAACCCTTTATAACAAAAATCCTTTGCAAAGCATGAATAAATCCCTTTTGGGGGGCCTATTGCAACTAACATAATGCATTCATGGCTACTGGACCTGGCGGCATTGTTAACCACATTTTATACATCATCGGGTCTGAAAGCTTGTCGCATATCGCGATCGGCCTGGGTATGATGCCTATAAATGAAGCACTCTGTTGTCTTATGGACCAGACAGAGTTATTAACTGGAATATATGCATTATCGGATCTGGTTCCCAATCGCTCATCGCATATCGGTGGAGTGTGGGGGCATATAGTTAGTGGGGAGGTGGAAGACAAACCCGTTGATAATTATAAAACCAGGCATATTTATATTCAAGTCCACCCCAACGGCCATACGTGGATTTTTCCCATTATCCATGTGTTGTGCGATAAAGCATTAACATCGAGGTTTTCCAAAGGGAAGGGTAACATTGTGGATCTGAAGGGATTTATGAACCTTAACACATATGTGTTTTGGGTCCAGGATCCATCGCTTATCGCTATCGGTGGGATCCGGAATATATATATATATATATATATATATATATATATATAGTGCACCATAACCTGCTAGACCCACCGATGATTACAAAGCCGAGCATATAGTTTTTCAAGTCCGTAATTTGATTTCGGCTATGTTTTGTGACAATTTTTAGTGTAAATCGATTTTGGCTTGCTAGGATTAATTTATGCATTGAGCTAAAAACTAGGGGCTGATTCTCTCGCGATTGTCATTCTTTGTGTTATAAATGTTTTATGGATGCGAAATTTGTGTTTCTTAAGCTTTTTATAGCATATCTATATATGTGTAATTGATTTTGGTCGTCTCTACAAGTGAGGACCGAGAGAAGGCAAGTGAAACCTCAAGATGGATGCATAAGCTTCGAGTTTGACTCCAAATAAAAGATGCATGCACTGATTTGAAGAGCTTGTCCCCGCGGATATGTGTATTTGAAGATCGGGTTCTATGGCGTGGCAGTCATATGTCTAGGTGTTGCCCATGTATCCCCAAAAGACAAAACCGCTCCAGATTTCATCATGAAGGGATGACAAATAGTCATCCTATCTAATCAATAACCATTCAGTGCCTAGGAAATGAAGCACCCTAATGACAAGAAACACCCTTTACGTGTCAGTAGTGACATTGACTATTTTCACCTGTTTCTTCTAATCAACATAATGAAGGAAGGAGAGGGAAGGAGAAGAGGTAGGGAAGACTGAGAGCGAGAGGCTTTCAGCATAAATATTACCTCCGAAGACGAGAAGAGGCTTTTTGGCTTGGAGAAGAACAGTTTTGATTTATTGTGAATAAAGGGGATTGTTTGGTTCAAGGAGGAGCCATAGTTTTAGACTCGTTGTATTGCTTTTGATCAAAGTGTTGTTACTGGCATGAATGTAAATGTGATTTGTGTTTATGCATATTGAAGACTTACAGTTCACCATTAGTCTTGTTAAATTGAATGTGATTCAGTTTCATGGTTAACTTGTGAATGGTTTCTGATTTGAAACTAAGTTAAACATCAGTTGCAAGTTTTAATTCCATAGAAGAATGTGGATTCCTATATGAGTGATTGGATTGCAATTTGGCTTTAATACAGTCTTGTCCAACTGTGAATTCAGTGATTGATTCATTTGGACTTGAATTTATGCATGATGTTTAACCTTCTTTACCACGCTCCTGAAAAACATATAAACCTCTGTATTAGGCTCCTACAAGATAGATTAGGATAGCTAGGAATAGATTAGAGTAGTTAGAAGTAGTATAGATAGGATTTAATACATAGAGGTTAATTTGTTTATCTTTGTTGATCTAATTGAAGTCTTCCTCCCGGAAGCAACCTTTTGACATGTCCAAACAGTTTACAGGGTCCCTTAAAACCTGTCGGAGCTAGCCATCCCAAACGAAACCAAGTCTAGTTGGGGCTTGCGATCGGGTTATTTCCCCTTTGTTGGCATCGTGCACATTTTCCATGTCAGCAACTAGCAGGGAGATATCTCATTCTAGAGATGCTCCATGACCATTCTGTTTGTTTGGATGGGCTGCGATGTCTGCTCCATGATTGATTATGTTTGGAGCGAGCTGCACTGTGATGGAAGGGCTATTGGGCCTCTGTTTTCGCTTTAAACTTTTATAATGACTATTTTTTCACTTCACCTGTTGATTGTTGAAAATACGAACTGAGCCAAACAGAGCTATCGGGTCCGCTCCTAATTGTTGTCGCCTGTTGTAAATAGCTTGTCCCTTTGTTTTTTTAGAAATTCATAAAAACATTGGAAATATATTAAATAAGGCACATGACAGACTTCAAGTCCATTTTCCTATTAGGTCTACCTTTGTAGTGATATCACATCTCCACCGTTGATCTGGGAGTTCTAGATCCAACGGTTGTGATCCATTTCAAGTGGCTCTTTTGTACTGGAGTTAACTGCCCAATGAGGGTGGTTTTCTCTCTCCTCAGCCTAGACACATGGCAGCCACTATATGGGATCGAGCGGAGCTTGGCCCAAACCAATTATCACCTTTGGCTCTCTCGAAATCTTGCTGATTTTGTGATTTTCCCTTTATATTTGAAAATACATTAAAATGTGAAAATCCCACTTTATTGGACTTGAAATGGTGTTCAAATGCCTTAATAAACACTTTGGGGTTTGTAATGTTGCATCGGCGCTGCTCCTATGTTCCCTTTGTCTTTCACTAAATAACGAAAAACATTGAAAATGCATTAAAAATGGCCTTCTTTTGCACTTCAAATATTATGTATTTCCCTTCTCGGACCCTTTCAGGTCCGCGTCTTATCACATATTGCAAAACCAAGTTTCCCTTTGTATTTCGTTATATAACGAAAATACACAAAAATGCATTGAAAAAGGCTTACCCGCGGACCTCAAATATTATAAAATATTATGTATATAATCATCGGGTCTGGTTATCGGGTCGTACATATACCTGTGCATATGCCCTACCCCTTGGTGTTGTTCCGCTGCAATATGGCGATGCGATCTGATTGCAATTGCATATCGCTCGTGCACGGGTACATGGCTAGCGCTCCTTTGTAATTCCTGATAGCGGTCTTGCGATGTGATGTGGGTCATCGATCTGAGTCACTTGATTGATGGTCCACATTGCATCGCTAATCGCAATCACCAGTTCTGCTTGGTCTGCCCTTACTCCACTTTCCTACCTGTTATAGACAATTTTGTGCCTTACAGCAACAGACATGAATTGTCAATAATCCAAGGGATCCAAAGTTCCCTAAACATGATGTTCCTACCCCTAGAGGAACAAGGTCAGCAAACCAACAGCTCTCAGATCAGTTCTCCACCTAAAAATACTCAAAAACAAGCAATCCTGAAATCAAAGCAGGTGCTCCACTAGGTTTCTGCGCTGAAACTCAGTTGCTCCATGGTGTACCTGCGTTGCAAAGCAAGTGGGACAAAGGCCACCTGCGCTGAGCGAGATGGGACAAGTGGCACACTGAGTCATTGCTCTGGAATCTTCCAAAAATGACACTTGGATCAGGTATTTCACCTTGTGATGAGTCAGAGGCTCTGTTTCTCCAAGTGGAAGCAAGGTTCTCCAAGTGGACTCAAGAACTGAAGATCAACTAAAGATTAACTGAAGAGAGAGAGGACACAAGGCAGCTACACATCAGTTGCAAGCTGACTCATCCTTTCTCAATTCATCTATATATTGAGCTCTCTCCTATGAGCTCAGAAGGCTGGAATTTTGTGCAAAGTAATGATATGCTGTTGGTTTCACTATAGAGCTATTGGGTGATTGTTTGAGAGAGGTGAAGAGGAGAAATTCTTTTTGCTAGGAGGTGTTGCTGGATTGGAGCCTTCAATGGTTGTAATACTCTCAGAACCTTTACTTCTTCATTAATAAAAGCTATTGAGGTTCTTCTATGTGCTCTTGTTTCAATAATATATTGTGATAATTGCATGTTTGGTTTACACTAATCCTTGAACCAGTTATGATTGCATGCTTCTTGTAGTTTCCTTCTTTGTTATTTTGCAGGATCTCATTGTAGCTGGGCCAGCAAAAGAGCAAGGAGCTGGGAGCAAGCAGCCAAAGAGAAGAGTTTGGATTCGACATTAAGCGCAAGGCAACGGTTAGTGCATTTCTCCATTTTCTTTTGCTTTCATAAAGAAGTAAACCTTAAGTAGTTTGTTTTACAGTTGTTGCTAAGGTACTATCACCCTTAGAGTGGGATAGGGTCATCCGAGTCAGATACTTTTCCCTACAACAAACTGGCGACTCCGCTGGGGATCGTATCCGTTTGATTGTGTTTGTAGTATTTTGCTATTCATTTCCTGAACAAAAGAGTACCAAATCGAAAAGCTTTTGACTATATCAAAAGCGAAGTAGAGGGCAGCTACTCTAGCTCATTTCTGAGCAAGTTCATGATTTGAAGAGCTGGTCTACAAGGATCCTTGTAAGCTCTTAGTGATAGATTTTCACCTTCCTAATCATCCCTTTGAGTGTGCTTGACTGATTGTCTCTGATTTGAGCAAAAACTGTGCATTTTTGAGAAAATTATGACCCGGAAACTGTGAAAACGCAAGTTTCGTTTTCCAAAGCAGGTAGTACACAGGCTACCTACTTTGCAACGCAGGTCCCGAAGGGGCTACCTGCGCTGAGAGCCAGATTGGCTGTGCAGCACCTGCGTTGGCCCAAATTTGCCTAGTGCATTTGGGGTTTCCTCACTTTCTCTTGCCTGTTTTCACTTAGATTTTGCTGCTAGGTGTCAGTCTTGTACCTGTTCTGAAACCAATATTACTTGCCATCATTCTGCCTCTGTTATATAACGAAATTGTACTTGTTCTTTGTATTTCTTACTCATTTACAATTTCCCATAACGAAGAGTAAACTAGTCTTGCTTTTGGCCTCTTAGATCTCAACCTGTGTTAGGCGTTTTGCTGGTCTAAAGAGTTAGCTTGTTTGCTGTCCATAGCTGATTAGTCATTTTTACTTTCATCAGTATGGTTTGATTTCATGTATTTCCAGTGATTAAGCAAGTAAATCTTAAGGTGTCTTTTGATTTTGGACAAACTTGTTTGTTTTCGCTCTAAATCGAAATCAAAGTTATATAACCACTTTCTTTTTGTAATCCATCAACATTAAGAAAGGGAAAAGAAAATACATGCATTGTGCATTTTGCATTTGAAAAAGTTTGCATGATGATTTAGGAGAAAGTGCATTAGTTTGTGCTGTATGAACTGTGTGAAAAGAATTTGCCTTTCTTCTCCCTCAGTAGTTAAGATTTTCATCAGTCAAAAAGATTTGAAAAAGCTTGCTTCTCATCTTAGGCTGCATTTAGGAATTTGTCATATACATCTCGTGGTGAACCTTGAAAGGCAAAATTTAAAAAGATCAACTTAAAATATACTGAATGAACCTAACAACGCATTGTAACATAACGCAAATATCTAGAGGTCTAGGTAGAGACGTGTTCCGGCGTCGTTAAACATAGTGACTGTCGATCTCTACGAAGGTGGGTGATTCCTCCTGAGAGTCGGTGGCACTAATACGGAGTTGTGCTCCCACGTACCGTCGCGTATATATTGGGAGACCCCTATAGGCAATTATCCTTTATCCATAGGAAGCCGTGTCGGCCGCCCTACTGATCGCGATGCAGTGAACACAGCATTCACGAAGATCGACCACCCGTACCGTAAAACGTATTCTGTGGTTTCGCGAAAGGTTTGGCACACCCTCTGCCTAGATCTCCAGAGCAGTTTCTTTTGGCCTTTTTCAAACTCTATAACTGAAAAGGTCCAACCGAGCATTTGTCACTTCGGGCTCGCTAATACATCGAAGGAGACTAGAGTCATCTTTAGCTTTTTCTCGACTCTTAAAACATGAAAAAGCAAAGTTATGTTTAAAAGCGTCTAATAAAATTCATTCAAATCGGAAACACAAATTTTCCCCTTTATATTTTAGTTGATCGAGTAATCCGCAATCGTGGAAGAAAGTCAATTGAATATCCGTCGTTCTCGGAGGCTTGCGAGTCAACCGTCTTTGTCTCAGGAATCGAAAATAGTCCGGACAAAGCGAGCTCGTCAAACCAGTTCAAAATCTCCTTTAAAAGTTAGAACAAGTGTTCCAACAACATCTGAGATTCTGGTTACTCCACACATTTCCGGAAACCCTGCCTCCATAGAAGAAGTTCAACCGCCATAGAGGGACAGTAATATTGATCCTAGTCTGGGGGAAAATACTCGTATGACTGAACCAGTTCCATCTGTAACTAGTCCAGAGAGTTTTGTGCCTCAAACATCTGTCGCTTTTGATACAACCCCTTCTTCGGCACCGGAAATCTTTTACGGGCCTGACGGTCTTCCTCTTCCACCTGGTCTGATTGTGATAGAGGAAATTATAGAGGAACCGCAAGTATCCACTCCAATTCAGTTTGGAGTAGGGGTCACTCTATTTCCTGCTACAACAAAAGTTTGTCCATCACCAGTGGAAGTTCCTGTAGAATCACTAGGCGATCAATTGGATAGACTAAAAATGTCTGAACAACTGTCAACATCTCGGACTGTGTCAAATGACACGGCGACGGCAGAATTACCTGCTGCAAATCCAACAATGTTTGCCGGCATACCATCTGTCCCAACTAGCTCTCAATCGCTAGAAGGAGCCCACCAAGAGACTATCTCGACAGTATGGTCTGTTCCTGTTTGTTCCGGAGTAATGTCTGGTAACTCTCATGGTGAGACTCATCAAATTGACCCTTTTGGGAATCTAATTAGGCCATCCAGTCCTCCAGGACAATCAATTGCCTTGAGTTCTGGATTGCTACCGTATGGGGGGCAGTATGCCTTTTCATTACCCCCTCCGGGAGGGTACCCATACGGGAGCTCTCAACCTTATTCAAGCTATGGTGGAATCGCAGCGAGTAGTTGGGTACCTATGCTATCCCAGCCACCAAGAGTTGTATATTCTATGCAACAGTGTGTACCTGTGACGAACATCCCAACTACACCGGCTATTGTAACCGTGTCGCAAGTTCAAACGATGCCTGTTGTATGTCAACCTCAGATTTCTCAGGTTCTCACGCAACAGCCCCTTGACCCTGCGACCCAACCACAATCGCCTACTGCTGGGGCAACACAAGTACAATCAGGTACAACTACCCCACATCTTGGTCCAATGGTTAGTATAGCGCAACAACCCATGGTGTCGCAACCGTGGATAGTGCAATACCAACAGCCACAATTCCAACAAGTGTACCAGGGTTCTGAACAGAAAATCTTTACGAATACGGGACAACCATATATCCAAAATGGTCAAAATCAACCACTTTATAGTGGTCAAGTCCATCAACCGTATCAATCATACCAACATCAACTCCATTATGCTGGTATGCAAAGACCAACTGTTCAGGCGATTCCATCGTATCCTGGTTACGCTTCACCTAACTTGAATCAACAGTTACCATTCGTGGCGACTTTAGAGTTGCCTAATTTACATCGGTTAACCAATGATCCAATTGCTTATGCCCCATGGTGGCCAGTGATTCCGCACAAACTTCCATCCGACATTCCTGAATTCAATGGAAATCCAGGTGAAGACCCGTCGAATCATGTGATGACATTTCATCTATGGTGTTCGTCGAACACTTTAAATGACGATTCGATAAGGCTTCGCCTCTTTCAGAGGACATTGATAGGTCCAGCGGCAAAATGGTATATAGAATTTCCAAGAGCTTCATTCAACAATTTTAGCTCCCTTGCCACGACATTCTTAACCCACTTTCAATTACCAATAAGGTATGAAACTGGAACAGAGATATTGACTAACTTCAAACAGACAACCGCAACTCATATATCAGATCATATACATGAGTGGCGACATCGACGAAGAATGGTTAAAACATACGTTCCCGATCAGCTTTTAGCTGAGTGGTTTATAAAGTCGTTACTTCCGGCCATAACGGAAGATGTGGCAAAGGGGGGAGTCGTAACAGAAGAGCAGGTTATCGCTCGTGCACAATATTTGGACTTAGTATATACTCAGTCCGGCACGCTCTATGACAAAATACCAGACGCCCCTAGACCAGAGTTTTCAATCCCTCCTCCTCCTAAATCAAATAGTGACTCTCATGCCGGCGATGGCGTGATTGGCACGGCAAACACAAATCCAAAAAGGACCAATCAAAAGAAGGCCCGTAAGGATTCGAACCAAAATGCGCATGAAGAAGTTCTTGCTTCGGAAGTAAATGCCATATCGACAGATAAGGGCAAAGAAACCAATCAACCAGGAAGCAAGAAAAATCAAAGCAAAGGGAAGAAGAAGAAACAAGGAGAGTCATCTCCTCGAAAAACTTCTTCAAGCCCTCCTCAAGATAGGAAACCACCTTATGGGTGTCAGATATGTGATGAGGATCACTGGACGAGAGAATGTCCATACAAAGCTGATCTAAAAAGATTCTTAAAGAGTTCGCAAACTCCAGCTGTGTTAACTGATCCGTTTCCCGATCGAGGAAAAAATCTGGTTGGTAGTGGAAATGCTTCACCATCGCAAGTGCTTATGTTATCGATATCGAAGCAACAGAATGATGCTTTGATTTCGACAAGGAACAAAGATTACGGGAATCCACAGGTGTCGAACGATAAAGGTAAAGATCAACCTAGCAGTTCGACAACAACTTCGGCAGAAGTTGTACCCCCCATCACACATGAATTAACAATAAAACCGCCAAAGGGAGTAGTACACAAGTCGACATTTAATCCTCGTGCCAGAGCGGCACAACATTATAATATAGTGGAAGATTTGGTGCAATCGCCGTCTGCTATGTCGACTCTTGAAGTACTACAAAATTGCCCATCCCAGAGGCAGGCATTGTTATCAGCAATTGGTGGGGTGGATCCTAAAGATTCCAATCTTGTATCCTTTGATCACAAAGGATATGATCCTCAGTTACCAGCTCAACTAGCTTTCCTCGTCCAAGTGAAAGCCCTCAAAAAAACTGTTCATCGAACAATTATTGATGAGGGGGCATCGACATGTATTATGTCGATGAGTTGCTGGAAAACTTTAGGATCTCCAACCTTGTCGCGATCATCGACAACATTAAAAGCATTCGACGGAAGGACATATACCCCTTACGGTATCCTTAGTAACTTGAAAGTTGAACTAGGGGGAAAAACAGTAGAAATAGATGTTGAAGTCATCGATGGCAATCTTGACTATAACATCCTACTGGGAAGACCATGGATTTATGCCATGGAAGCTGTTGTGTCGACCTATTTTAGGAAAATCGCATTCCCCTTTCAAGGAGGGATTACGATCATTGACCAACAAAATTTCCTCCCTAATGGTTCACAAGTTACAGGAAGCGTTCCTCTGATCCATGGAAGCGACCATCCGTTTCAAAATATCGGAGTAGGCCTACTAAAAGATCCTACATTAATGGGAACTTTCACCCTTTCGCCAACGTTCATTGTGGGAGAAGTGGCAACAGTAGGAACCTGCAATATGATATCTTCCGCACAAAAGATGTCAGAAAACGATATCAGCATGGATCATGCAAAGGTTTTGTCCCCAAGCCCAATGGAAGTGTTGTAGCAATCAATTTTCTTGGCCTGGGGGGCAACCCCAAATCAACACTCATCAAGCGTTTGGATAGATAGGTCTAGAGAATATGGCACCCCTTTAAGTCCTTGGTCGCGAGTGCATGGAACCGACAAAGGAATAGTCCAATCAATGGTAATTGACGGGGCACCATGGAATGATTCCCACCATCGTTCCCTTCTCCCGGGTTGTGGGGAAGATACTCAAAATAACCTTTATCATCCTTCAGTTTTCGATTTGCTATCGAGTACTGTAAATACAGTGGGCAATGAGGATAGTTCTTTTACTATGTCAACCTCATTAAAAAATGAAACGATCCCCTTTCCAGATCTCAATGGTAAACCTTCATTCCAACCAACAAAGTTGAATGCAATGAAGCTTGGGGGGCATGCACCTCGATTTGCGTTATTATGCTGGGGGCATGCAAACATATCATTGAGCAGTTTTAGCACACAGTTCATGCTCGTTAAAAAATAAACGCAAGATCCGAGCAGTTTTAGCACATAGTTCATGCTCGTTAAAAAATAAACATAAGTTATGAGCAATCTTCCCTTAGAGTTCAAGCTCATCCAGAAAAAATGAACCGGTGAATAACCTTGAGAAATGTAGCCTTTGACAGCCATATTAAAGCCCTTGGTCGTGTTCTTGCAGTCTCACCTCCATCCGTTCATTTGGCCAATCGTTCATCTCCATATGTTTGTTTACCCATTTTGAGGAACAGCTGCGAAGAGTGATTTCACTTAGCCATCCTTGTGACACTACGGTGATTGGAAAATTCCAACTTGTACCTGGAATCTGCTGCTATCCCTGTTTATCACTCGTTCCTCAAAAGACGAGTCTTCTTTGAGCTCTTTTCACTGACTCGTAAAATATGAAAAGTTTGCCGAGTTTTGGCCTTCCAGCTTGTTAAAAGGACCGGAAGAGCTATCCCTCCTCTAGATTTTAATCTTTTTTGGACCTGAGGGATTATTGCACAAAAAGATCGAGCGCTTGTTTTGTTCGGCTCGTTAAAGCAATCGAAAACTCATCCCTTCTGTATTGTTTTATACTTTTTCGGACTTAAGGGATTAAATGACGAAAAAGGAATTTTGGAGTTGACTTTATGTACCTTTTCAGACTCTCTAAAAATGAAAAGGACCGAGTTTTCCTTGTCGTTAGACTCGTTAAAATGATTAAATAGCGACAAACTTGTCTTTAGACGAGAACGAGTTTCCCTATCGCTAGGATCGTTAAAACATAGCGATGGGCTTGCCCGAAGGGCAGGTTATAGAACAAGCATATGTTATCCTCCTCAAGCTTGACAAAAATAAAGAGGTACTGGTCAGCAATGACTGGGGAAAAATTGGGAGAACCTCACAGCATTAATGGTAGCAAGTCGCTCTTGAACATAACACTTTGTCCTCCGTATCACATCGGGTTGGGTTGTTTCATTCACCGGTCTCATAACCATGGTCCTCGCCACACCATCCACAATTGGGGTAATGCTACCAATCCATCACATCAGTGTCGTTATATGTTCAAGAGATGTGGTTCTGCAAAGAGTCAACCGTGTCCCATCCACTGCCATACATTATCCTTCATCCACTTCATGACCGCCACCCTGAATCATACATCACAGTTTGTTTTCACCTCATCACAATCACTAGCTCCGTTCCATGTCACTGATGTGGGATTCATTAAGGCCCTCCTTTGAGGGATCGCTCCTTGTCGACATCAGCTCATTATCCAAGGAGTTGATCTAGGAACACCCCCTTCAGTACTTTGAAGCTTGCATGCCTCAATGGCAAGTTTCTCACTTCCGGCGACAGGTATACATCAATGACCTTCGACCAGAAGATTTTGCATGGTGGTCGACGCCAAGTCCTTTATTCTCGCCATGTGAATTGTACTGCCGTACCTTGAGGGTCATCATCCTTATCGGTGATTCCTCTCACGCTTGTTAACGGTTTACATCATTGACTGGTAATCAAGCGATGTCTTTCCATGTTCGACTTCAAAAAATTCTCACATGGATCGACTTGTACATCGAGTGAAGATCGGAAGAGATTGAAGACCCCGGATCTAGTTTCATCCATCCGGGCTGCGATATATATTCAGGACATAAAGACATTTGATATGTACATCATTACAGCAAATGATCATCCTTCTCAAAGGATGATAATTTCAGCAGAGAATTATCAGTCTACAATCAGACGATCGTCTGTTCTATGTACCAAAATGTATTTATAAAGCTGAGCATGGGAATGCCCGACTCAGCTAGATCATGAAAATGTATGAAAAATAATGTATTGTATTGTATCTTATTACAGGACAGTTCTCAGCAGATTGAATGAACTTCGGATCCTCTCAATAAAGCATTTCACCCGATAAACGACCTCATACTTTAGGGGGCATCTGTTATAGACAATTTTGTGCCTTACAGCAACAGACATGAATTGTCAATAATCCAAGGGATCCAAAGTTCCCTAAACATGATGTTCCTACCCCTAGAGGAACAAGGTCAGCAAACCAACAGCTCTCAGATCAGTTCTCCACCTGAAAATACTCAAAAACAAGCAATCCTGAAATCAAAGCAGGTGCTCCACTAGGTTTCTGCACTGAAACTCAGTTGCTCCATGGTGTACCTGCATTGCAAAGCAAGTGGGACAAAGGCCACCTGCGCTGAGCGAGATGGGACAAGTGGCACACTGATTCATTGCTCTGGAATCTTCCAAAAATGACACTTGGATAAAGTATTTCGCCTTGTGATGAGTCAGAGGCTCTGTTTCTCCAAGTGGAAGCAAGGTTCTCCAAGTGGACTCAAGAACTGAAGATCAACTAAAGATTAACTGAAGAGAGAGAGGACACAAGGCAGCTACACATCAGTTGCAAGCTGACTCATCCTTTCTCAATTCATCTATATATTGAGCTCTCTCCTATGAGCTCAGGAGGCTGGAATTTTGTGCAAAGTAATGATATGCTGTTGGTTTCACTATAGAGCTATTGGGTGATTGTTTGAGAGAGGTGAAGAGGAGAAATTCTTTCTGTTGGGAGGTGTTGCTGGATTGGAGCCTTCAATGGTTGTAATACTCTCAGAACCTTTACTTCTTCATTAATAAAAGCTATTGAGGTTCTTCTATGTGCTCTTGTTTCAATAATATATTGTGATAATTGCATGTTTGGTTTACACTAATCCTTGAACCAGTTATGATTGCATGCTTCTTGTAGTTTCCTTCTTTGTTATTTTGCAGGATCTCATTGTAGCTGGGCCAGCAAAAGAGCAAGGAGCTGGGAGCAAGCAGCCAAAGAGAAGAGTTTGGATTCGACATTAAGCGCAAGGCAACGGTTAGTGCATTTCTCCATTCTCTTTTGCTTTCATAAAGAAGTAAACCTTAAGTAGTTTGTTTTACAGTTGTTGCTAAGGTACTATCACCCTTAGAGTGGGATAGGGTCATCCGAGTCGGATACTTTTCCCTACAACACTACCTCCACCAATTTTGATTTGCCACTTAGATCTAGGCCGTTGATTAGCTAGATCTAATGGCTACTGTGCATTACACTGTCTAAGCCTGTGATTCATGGTTTTTCACTATTTTGTCTGTGTTTTAGCCTCCTGATAGTGTTTCTCCACCCTTCGAAGGGCTCTCAAAATGAGATGATTTCGATCTTTTGATGATCTTAAGAATATTTTGAAGACTTCAAGAGCATATTTGGATCCATTGGCATGATTTTTCTGGCTTATGGAGACTTTACAGAGCATATTTGGATCCATTTTTTGGGCCATTTGCCAACAAGGTTAACAACACCCACATCATAGTGTAGGTAGAGGAGGTCACTAGATCGATACACTGGCTACATGGCTCTGATGAGCAAGAGTGTAAATATTGAGCCATACTCATTGAAGGAATAATCGCAATAACTAATATGGGATGATGCCATGGTTGAGGAGTATGACTCCATTATCATAGACAGTGCTTGGGAGGTGGTCCCAAGAGTAGTAGGCAAGTTAGTTGTGAGTTCCGTATGGATTTACAAAGTAAAGAAAGTAGAATATGGGAGTGTGGAGAAACACAATGTCAAATTTGTGGCCAAAGGGTTCTGTTAGGTGGAGGGAATTGATTATGATGAGACCTCTTCTCCTGTAGAAAGGTAGTCATCAAACAGATCTATTCTAGCACTATCAGCAAAGATGGGATGGAAGATAGATCAGATGGATGTAAAGACAACATTCCTTAATGGCATATTGAGGAAGAGGTGTATATTGAGTAGCTAAAAGGATTTGAGACCTTCAACAGAGAGTCACATGTGTACAGACTCAAGAAAGTGTTGTATAGACTAAAACAAGCACGCCATGCTTGGTACACCAAGATTGACAACCATTTCACCAGGTTGGGCTTCACCAAAAGTGAAGGAGATGTGAAACTTTACCATATTGTGGTTGAAGGTAAATTTTTTATTAGAGTATTATATGTCGATGATTTGATTCTGACAGGTGATGAGAAGTTGATAAAATCTTACAAAGAGGATATTGCCAGAGAGTTCTAGATGAAGGACCTAGGTCTCATGCATTACTTTCTTGGTATGGAATTATGGCAAGGAGATGAGGAAATGTTTGTATCTTAGGGCAAGTATGTCAACAAGATATTGAAGAAGTTCCACATGGAGAGCAACAAACCCATGGAGACTCCTCTCACAAGTATCTCGAAGGATGCTGCTTCAAGTAAAGTAGTGGAGGCTATTATTTATAGACAACTTGTGGGTTCACTTATGTATTTAGTGAACACATGATCGAACATGTGTTTTATAGTTAAATAACTTAGTCAATCCTTGGTTAAGCCAACCAAACATTATTGGAAAGTAGCTAAACATGTGTTGAGATACCTCAGAGGCACCACTTAGTTTGGTCTTTGGTACAAACAGACAAAGGGAGTGAAGCTTCAATGCTTCATAGATGAAGAATGAGAAGGGATTCCATCTGACAAGAAGAGCACATTGGGGGGAATATTTAGTATTGGGTTAGCAACAATTTATTGGTACAATAGGAAGTAGACATCAGTTGCACTCAGTTTAGCAGAAGAAGAGTACAACGCTACTAGTCAAGCAACTTGTGGGGCTATCTAGATGAGGAAGATCCTTGTTGGCTTGTTTGGTGATCAGATGGTCTTTGGTACAAATGGACAAAGGGAGTGAAGGTTCAAGGCTTCACAGATGAAGATTGAGTAGGTATTCCATTTGACAGGAAGAGCACATTGAGGGGAATCTTAAGTATTGGGTCAGCAACAATTTATTGGTACAACAGGAAGCATATATTAATTGTACTCAGTTTAGCAGAAGAAGAGTACAAGGCTGCTAGTGAAGCAACTTGTAAGGCTATCTCAATGAGGAAGATCCTTGTTGGTTTGTTTCGTGATCATATGGATCCTACAGTGATTTACTGTGACAATTAGAGTTGTATCAAACTCTCTGAGAATCCATTTTTTCATGATCGATCCAAGCATATTGACATATGGTATCACCATCTATGAGATTGTATGCAGAGGAGAATCAAGTTGTTGGAGTGCATTGCTAGAGAGGAGAAGGATGAAGATATTTTGGAAAAGGAATTGTCAAGATGAAAATTCAAGTTTGACAAGGCAAAATCGGGGTAGAAGATAATCCCTTTCTTGTTGAGAGGGAGTGTTGGAAAAAATGCAACAAGAAAAATCCTACTTTAATTTTTCCTTGAATTAAAATAGGAATTAAATTGTAATTATAATTATCATAGCAACTTGTAATAGTTAACTATGTTAATTTGACTTATTTAGCTCAGTAAATTCGAGTTGGGATTCTATCTAGAGTCATGTATGTTAAACATGACAATTGCAGAGACAGAATATGAATGATAAACATTGAATTGTCTTTGTGATTCACAATGATACATATCTATAGTACATTGGTGTGACCCTTGGATTCATATTCCAAGTGGTCTCTTAGACTCTGATGGTTGTTAACTTTCCACACCAACCCATAGAGGATTAGGTTTTCAACATTCCCTCCCTTAATGCGAAGGGTTATGTATGAGTCCAAGAACCTAGTTGTAATACAAAATGTGAAAAAACATCCATTGCAGCACTAGGCTAAATGTGTTATTTGAAATGTTGGTATAAGGTGGTGGTTTAATGATGACCACCAACATTGGAATGTTTAGTGCACTTCCTAGAACTCTTCCAAAGATGGAAAGAATATGAAGTCTTCTACTAGAGGAAGTGTCCCTAATGATTTGGAGAGGGAGAACTTCAACCTGAAACAGGGAGGTCTACAATCTGCAGTGGTATAAGAATGACCACCAACTTTGGAATGCTTAATGCAATTCCTGGAACTCTTCCAAAACTAGAAAGAAGCTGAAGTGTTCTACTAGAAGAAGTGTCCCCAATTCTTTGAAGGGAGGTCACAACCCCGCATAGATGGTTTAAGGTTGACCACCAACCAAGGGCATGCTTAATGGAAACTTTGTTTGTGGCTACAACTTTGAATTTGGTATGGCAAGTTACGGCTCAGGCTCGCTTGATGTAGCTTTGAAGCTTGTATATGACCATCACTTCCCCCTTGTCAGATATAAGGTGAGATGATGGAGAAAACTCAACTGCAAGATTTTTCAATACTCTAGAACAAGTTCTGACATATGACTAAAATATCTTCTTGGTTGTTGAAGCCCATTTCCAAGAAGCGATCCATCCAAGATGAATATTTTTTCTTGCAGGAGGATTGTTTTTGAAGAATATGTCTGAAAAGTCGGTGTTTTTATGAAAATGATTACATGGATGAAGAAAATAATGATCTTTCATATGGCCATCTTGATCACAGTGTTGGCATTTAACAACTTTTGGCCATGAATATGGAGGAGCAGTATCTGGAACATGTGAAGGTGAACCTTCATGAAGAAACCCAATGCTTTGAAATTTGATGGGCTTTGAGTAATATTGAATATGAAAGGAAACCTCCTTATCATATCCAAGACACGTTATGTGCTTGTTATGGACACGATCTTCCCAAGGTCTGATGACAGACTTGGGAAGTGCAGGCTGAATTTGTGCATCTGCATGTAACTCCATTATTTCATTGGGCACTAGATTTGTCATTTCTTGTTTATGATGGTGTCATGATGCTTATTTTTTTTTAATTCATCTTGCTGAAGCTGGGATTCAAGATGCAAAAAATCAATATTTTCCTATGCATTCTGTAGACATGTTTTAATATCACAAAGAGTGCTTTTGTTGATTTTCACTATATTGTGGCCAACAGAGTGTATTAAAGTATTTAGCAACTTGAATAACTCAGTAATTATGTCCATTTCATTAAAAAATCACACTCAACAAATGAGGAAAGTGTCAATTTCAACTTGAAAATGCACCTTATTAATTCATAGAAGAAAGAGTAATAAGAGACCAAACGCACAATGTTGTTGCAGATTCTATATATATCTCTTTAGTGGTTTCTTCAACTAGATAACTGATGGGTCTCACATGACCGGTTTTTCGATTGAGTATTTTAACAAGAAAAATTTCTTCATTAGCATCCCTTTAAAGTTGATTTCACATCTTTGGTTCATAAGCTCAGCTCACTAATTATTTAATAGAGACAACTATATATAAATACAAAGATGCCCACCTACTTAATTTAAATATAAAAATATGGGAACACTCCTCTTGTAGTTTTTGTTATTATCGTGCACATATGCTTTAGAAATTTTTTGATGATACAATCATGAGGATATTCATTTTCATTATTATACAATGTAAAGTGTTACACAGTAATTTGTCACTGTCTCCCTGTCAGTCACCCTACTGTGTCAAGAATTCACAATAATCAAGTTCATGCCTTCTGAACTGGCCCAAAACCCACTTTTCCAAAGTTTTCCTCATCAGCGCGTCTGTTTCTAAAACATCCGCGCTGACTGGCGGCTCTCAGTGTATTCAGTGCGCTGCCAGCGCGGAAGCACATCACTTTTCTGCGCTGGTCGCATTTTATGAGCCAGCGCACCTCTCCTTTGTATTGGGTCGCGCTGACATGACTTTCCCAGTTATTGAGGCGCGACGTCAGCGCGTCATTCGCCTTATAATCCGCGCTGATCCTGTTTGGGCGAATTTGTTCCAACAGCCAGCCTTCCAGATAACTCCGGGTGTGGTTGTTGGCTTTGTGAGTATCGACTCCCTTCTATGGCATGTCTGTTCGACCCTTTGTAACCATTTCCCTCAAGGATAAGCTCATCGTTCCACCCTTTTAGGAGGCTCCTTCTCCTATATAAACTTCCACCATTGCCATGAGCAGCTAGTTTTTTAGCTTGGATTGTATAGAGCTTATAGTGCTCAGATTGCTGCTACTATAGGTATTTGGTGTGCTAGGTGTGGAAGTGATTGATAGCTTAGGGAAGGTTGTTTTGTGTTGCTTGTGTGAGAGAGAGTTTCTTGTCTTGGGAGAATCATTTCCAAAGGTGAATGCTTGAGATGCTTGCTGACTGGCCCCTCCTGAGAAGGATACCGACGTCAGAACATTTGGTTGTACTCTTCTCTGTCTTGATTAATAATAGATGACTGCTATTATTGTTCCATTCTCATTTGTACATGCAATGGTTAAATGTGAGTTACATCTTTTCTGACTGATGTATGGTTGCTTTTATTAGATTTCACGCTTGCATTTGTTTCCTCTTCGTGTGTGCAGGTGTCTATTCGCGGGGATCGCGGAGGATTGTGACCAGCCAAAGCGAAGGAGCAAAGGCAGCATCTCTTCGTCAAACGACAGCGCTGGAATCAAAGTAGGTGCTCTTTACCTCTTGTTTAATTGTAATTAGGAACATGCATAGCAGCATTGTGTGATTGTTGCTAGACCCTTGCTGGGCTAGTAGGGATCGCCTCTATCCGTAGAGGGGATTTACCTCTCCAACAATTTGGCGACAGCTTCACAACGTTCTCAAAGGCTCAATTTGGTAACAATGGTGAAAATGACTATTTACCTTTCTATTTATAGTAAAAATGGCTCAATTGACTATAATTTTTTACGAATATGGGTTTTTGGTCATGCTTTTACCATGGATTTAGCACTTCTACATGTTTCCATATATTTGTAACATGTCGAACGGATTTATGCGGGTATTTTTTTTATTGTGCAGGTCCTCAAGACGGTGAAAATCATCATGGTCCTAAAATCACTTGGTCCCAAAAAATGTCGTCTTTGAGCTCTTTTCCGACATAAAACAAGAAAAGATGGCCGAGCTTCCTTTCAGCTCGTTAACGGGAATGAGAGGTGGTCGTTTTAAGCTCTTTTTCCGACCGTATAACTCAAAAACATTGCCGGGTGTTTGTCGTTTCACACTCGTTATCGGCTCTAAAACAACGTGTTTCCGACCGCTTTTTTACTTTTTCGGGTCGAAAGCACTATTTACGAAAAGTACTCCTCGATCGTAATGGTCGGGCGGTTCTTTTGGGCATTGTTTTATACTTTTTCGGGCTCGAGAGACACAACTGTACGAAAAAGGACCCCCTGGAGTCTCCTTTTCTGCTGTCTTTTTAGACTCTCTAAACTAGAAAAGACGCCGAGTTTTTCCTTTGTCAGGCTCGTTAAACACTTGATGACATCGGGCATTGTCGAAATGACACTCTTCAAGCATATGCTATCCCCGTCAAGCTTGTCATCCAAAAATAACCGGGGTACCTGCCAGAAATGGTGGGGAAAATGGAACTGTAATCATAGTCGTGTCGGCGGTATGTCGCTCTTGAACATGGCACTCTTCTGCTTCGTGTCTGGTTGGGCCCATCTCATCTTGTTTTTCACTGGCCTCCGTGGGTTTGGGTTATCCTATTTGACCTCTCATCTGCTCATTGCCATCATCACCATACCCTCCGCTCATTCGATGTCAAATACTGCCAAACCCGTTATGGTGCCGCCGATATGTTCAAGAGAAGTTGACCTCTGCAATAGTACAACCTCATCTGCTGTCTCACACAAATTATTTTGACCTCTGTCTCGTGTCGATGATGTGGGAATCATTATGGCCCACCTTTGATCAAGGTCACTTCCTGTCGACTTCAGCTCATTATCCAGGAAGGTGACTTAGAGACTCCCTTCAAGTGCCTTAGAGCCTGCATGCCCTAATGGCAGGTTCTTCGTGTTCGACGCAAGGTTTACATCATTGACCTCCGATCGAATGATTCCGTGGGTGTTCGACACCAGCTCATTGATTCACATGCCACGGATTGTACCTATAGTACCTTGAGGGCCATTGTCATTATTGGTGGTACCTCTCGCGTCTGTTAACAGTTCTCATCATTGACTGGTAATCAGACGATGTTCATGCGTGTTCGACTTCAACTCATGTATTCACATGCTTGAACTTGTACTTTGTTCGGATCAGGACGGAGTGCAAGACCCTGGATCCCTGTCTATTATGGTCCAGGTTGTGATTTTGTGGATGATCATTACATGACTCATTGATGGATGGCTGTGCCCATACCTGAGTCTTGATGGATGGCTGCGACCATACCTTATCATTTAGTTTGGTCTCTCTAGCTGGGTGGCTGCGTCCATTCCGCGGACCTTTCCGCATGTCTTTTGGATGGCTGCGCCCATGCCTAGATTGCATGTACTTTATTATCGGAGATATTCGGTCCTTCCTGGTGGTGTTCCAGTTCGGAAAAGTGTTGTAAAGCATTTCACCCCTCCCACTCTCTCGGTCTTCATGCTTTAGGGGGCATCTGTTACACAGTAATTTGTCACTGTCTCCCTGTCAGTCACCCTACTGTGTCAAGAATTCACAATAATCAAGTTCATGCCTTCTGAACTGGCCCAAAACCCACTTTTCCAAAGTTTTCCTCATCAGCGCGTCTGTTTCTAAAACATCCGCGCTGACTGGCGGCTCTCAGTGTATTCAGTGCGCTGCCAGCACGGAAGCACATCACTTTTCCGCGCTGGTCGCATTTTATGAGCCAGCACACCTCTCCTTTGTATTGGGTCACGCTGACATGACTTTCCCAGTTATTGAGGCGCGACGTCAGCACGTCAGTCGCCTTATAATCCGCGCTGATCCTGTTTGGGCGAATTTGTTCCAACAGCCAGCCTTCCAGATAACTCCAGGTGTGGTTGTTGGCTTTGTGAGTATCGACTCCCTTCTATGGCATGTCTGTTCGACCCTTTGTAACCATTTCCCTCAAGGATAAGCTCATCCTTCCACCCTTTTAGGAGGCTCCTTCTCCTATATAAACTTCCACCATTACCATGAGCAGCTAGTTTTTGAATAGCTTGGATTGTATAGAGCTTATAGTGCTCAGATTGCTGCTACTATAGGTATTTGGTGTGCTAGGTGTGGAAGTGATTGATAGCTTAGGGAAGGTTGTTTTGTGTTGCTTGTGTGAAAGAGAGTTTCTTGTCTTGGGAGAATCATTTCCAAAGCTGAATGCTTGAGACGCTTGCTGACTGGCCCTTCCTGAGAAGGATACCGACGTCAGAACATTTGGTTGTACTCTTCTTTGTCTTGATTAATAATAGATGACTGCTATTATTGTTCCATTCTCATTTGTACATGCAATGGTTAAATGTGAATTACATCTTTTCTGACTGATGTATGGTTGCTTTTATTAGATTTCACGCTTGCGTTTGTTTCCTCTTCGTGTGTGCAGGTGTCTATTCGCGGGGATCGCGGAGGATTGTGACCAGCCAAAGCGAAGGAGCGAAGGCAGCATCTCTTCGTCAAACGACAACGCTGGAATCCAAGTAGGTGCTCTTTACCTCTTGTTTAATTGTAATTAGGAACATGCATAACAACATTGTGTGATTGTTGCTAGACCCTTGCTGGGCTAGTAGGGATCGCCTCTATCCGTAGAGGGGATTTACCTCTCCAACATAAAGTACCTTAGAATAAGAAATTCACTGTCCCTTTTTCACTTACGTTTTAGTCATGCTACATCAACGTTTGATCTACAATATATTGTAGCAACTACTACCACCAAAATATAATAAAATCCTTTGAGAAATAAATGAATCATCACAGAAATTCATGAGTGATCGTTAAAGTAGGGAAGAACAGCACAACAATAAGACAAAGAATGGAAGTACAAATAGTAATGAAGAAAATTATTTCGAATGGAGGAGCATGTCGCTTCTCAAAAGGCTTGCCATGATTTTTCCCATAGCTGCACTACATTAACACCAACACTAGTCAATGCCAATGGGTTATACACTAACATGACCTAGGTGTAGAATCAACAATGCCAATTGTTCAACTAACTTGCTCAGAGCCTCGGCCTTACCACAAGCATGCTCTCGTCAACAAAGAAATATTCTTGGCATTGATTTAATCACAATTCATGTTGGGTCATTAACAATAACTATGGTTGTATCACCAATTTCATCCCTACATCAAGTTATCATGTCAAGCCACAGTTTCCAGTTCTCTAAGTTGGCCATTGGTGTCAATGCATGTCACCGCAAAGTTGCAGATTAGCTATGTCAATGTTGAAGTGATGCTTCTAGGGCGAAGCATGTTATCATAGCATGTGAGGGTTGGTGCTATTTTTTCGGCCTTAGATGCAATGTCAACCTTGAATTCCCAAAATAATGAAGAATTCATATAGAAAACAGGAACAAAATTGAACCCTTTAGGCACTCAAAAATGTTTATAGGAGATGTCAAAAGCTTAATATATGCAGTTCTAGCTAGATAAATTGACAATCTTTGGATTTTTATACACACATGATTTGAATAGATAACAGGTAGGAATTTCAAAACTCAGCTAGTAGGATTTTATTGATATCAGTAGAAATTGGGATCACACAACGCACAAAATCTCAAGAAGGCGGCTATTGTAATGTTCAAATTCTTATACTAATAATTCAGGTTGATAGGGACTGGTTTTCTCAAAAGAAATAGTAAGATCAAATAAACAGTTAGGCAGAGATCTGAATGGAATTTGAAACAAATATAGAGTAGATTCCTTTATACTTGATGCATTTAGTGCAGTGGAAGTTGGAACGTTACGTCAGGGCATAATATCTCAAAAAAAATCATTGCAGATAGGGCCAAGGAATGACAAACTTGAGGAGGATAGGTAGGTCTAACCACATAAATGACATATATAGAGAGAGGCCAACCAGTGGGTCAAATTTGGGCAGCGCAGGAGTATGCTTACTCTAATACCATGTTAAAAATGACAATGGTAGAGACAAAATATGAATGATAAACATTCAATTGTCTCTATGATTGATAATGATACATATCTATAGTACATTAGTGTGACCCTTGGATTCATATTCCAAGTGGTCTCTTGGACTCTGATGGTTGTTCACATTCCACACCAACCCATAGAGGATTAGGTGTCCAACAATGTAGAGTGATCCCTAAACTTTAGGGGCCCGTGTTGATTTATTATTGAGTTGTGTTTATTTAATTCATTTTAACTGTGTTAAATTCAGTTAAGCTAGTTCTAATTGATGGAGGAACTAGTGAGAGGTCAATTGAATTAATTTGGATTTAATGCACATGTAGTGATGAATAAGATAAATAATAATTCACTCATAAATAACTCATGCATGTTAGTTCTAAGAAATACCCAGTTGATGTTAGAGTTCAAGGACAATGTACTATCGGTTGTAAAATAATCTAAATTAAACAAGTTATGCATGCAATCAGTGGAAGGAATATGGATGGATTGTGCAGTTATGGATGAGTAATTTCAAAATTAAATATGGGATAATTCCCTAGGAAACTATGCAAGGAAGTAAGAGCTTGCTAGGAAACAAATTTTGCTAAGTATTGGTTAGAGTTGGTTTGCGAAGCAATGAGATAGATTGTACTTATGTAGAGATAGTCCGGGCTGAACAAGAATTGTATCTTTTGCTCATATCTCCTAATTAATAAAATATACATATAGAAGGGGTTTTTAGTTGTGGATTTCCCCATAAAATTATTTTGTTGTGTGAATGAAATTCTTCCTTTTCCTGCTTCGTGAATTCACTGATCGATTTTTGTTTCTGCAGATGAATAGAGTAGATTCAAGTCAATCATTATAGCATATTCCAATCTGTAGTTTGAATATACAATAAAATTATACATGTTATTAGAGCTAAAATCACTATAGAAGAGGAGAATACGAGTTTGTTTTACAGGAGAAATTGAATTTGCAGTATCATACTTCAGAGCCAGTAAGATGTCATTTTATATATTGCGACTCGAATATGCCCTTGAGGGTAGTTCAAATTATATTTCTTGGAAAGACAAGATGGAGGAATTTTTGGAATAAAACAGGTTGAAGGAATCCATAGACCATGGTATATGGAATCCTCCAACATATAATGCTAAAGATATGGTAGAGTGGAGAAAGTGTGTGGAAAAGGAGAGAAGAATTATCCTAGAAGGAGTTTGAGATCATATTGTCTCGAATATCTGTAGAAAGGAAACTCCATTTTCAATGTGGAAGGCCTTGATAGACTTTCTTAAAATAATCGTGACCATATGAAGTAGGCACTAAAGGAAAGGCTCAGAAATATCAATATGGAGTGATCCAGGTGGATCTTTAAAAAGTACCAGTGGCATGGTAAAAGGTGCAAAATTTCAAAGTGGTATAATTTTGATAAACTTAGCATCTGATCAAAGTGCTCATCATCCCAATTCCAACGATGTGACTGACACTAAAATACAAGTTCATATGAAGAATTTAGAGCAAGTCAAATTTTATGCTTGACTTGGACAGGTTGCAGGAGGAGATGACATGGTAGACACTCTCAACAAATGGGGAAGTGCCAAGTGGCAGGCTGCGATTAGTTCCATATATCATAGATCGCAGAAGGAAGATGTTGTTGCTTAAAGAAAATTGGCCCCAAGCAAGCCATGGTTTCAATGTGATCAAATCGCAATTTCCCATTACAAAAGGAGAAGCTGAAAGAATCGGCCCTTAAAGCAAGTCCTGGTTGAGATGTGATATATCGCAATCACATAATTATGTTATGATTTTCAATATCACAATTGCATTTTGCAAAGAGGAAGCAGTTGAATATTGTACTAATTTTGGTTTCCGTTGATTGTGATTTGCGATACGGACTCCCTAACCCGATATATTATATATCGTTGTTAATAGTTCGTCGGGTCCACGGTTATTGTCGGGCACTTGATGTATGGTCTTTCAGTCTGTTCGCTGATTGGAAACACCGATGGGAAAAACACCAATAGTAAAAGGTCGTTGGGTTAAATGCGTAGTTAAGAGTTTTTCCATATTTGTGAGGTTTGTTTCCGCATACTATGTGGAACCTGATATCCTTTGTATTAAAGAAAATAGACCCACCTACTAGACTTGTCATTGGTTTAGAACTGCCCAGGAATTCAGAGATATACTGCCAGCATATATAAAGGAATATCTGTGTTGGAGAAAGGGGGATATCAGCTGTGGATTTCTTAGAATACCATTGCGGAGCAGTAGCACCTACTCCTGGTAGGTGGTCGAAACCTTCCCTCAATTATCAAAAGGTTCCAAGAGGTGCAAGAAGCCCGATTATCATAATTGGGAATTCAGAAATACATTTCTGCATGGATTTTCATGAGGATTTGAGTGATGTTGTCTGTTTCTAGAGCTGGGCTCTCCATTTGTCAGTAATCTTCTAGATTGGAGGCATAAGGGAGTTTATGTAAAATCTATGTGTACTCCTTCCATTTTCATGCCACTTAATAAATGAAGGCCTCCCCATTGTTGAGTTGGGCTCGGTGACGTAGTCCAAGTTGGACGAACCCCATAATAAAATCTTTGTTTCTTCATATCGTGCATGATTATATTTTCACTCTTTGTTTATAATCGTATGTTTCATGATTTTTAATAAGCTTAGTTACATGTAATTTTTATGCATCTATAAGAAAAAAAAATCCAGGATCAAGTGGTATCAGAGTAGGTCTTAGTTGACACGAGTTGCATGAGTATGCTAACCAGAAACAAGCTTCAAAGTATGTGTACTACGAAGAGGGGACATGGTAGATGTTGAAGCGCATTAGGAAGTGAAGCGGTGGTGGACATCATGTATGGAGCGTATGAGAAAAGAAGAGAGGAGGAGAAAGGAAGATTTGAAAGTAATGTTTCATCCACATCTTTCGAATCTTATGCATCTTATTCACCACCTTCCTCATCTTCTCATCCCTCGAATGAGGAGATTAACCAGAGGCTTCAAGAAGAGAATGTTGAATTGAAGAGGCTGCTACAGGAAGAGAAAGAGGATAAACAAAGGTTTTTACGCTAGCTGCAAGCTAAGGAAAAGGCTTTGGAAAAGTTGCAGCGTAACTCTCGTGAGGTAAAGAGAAATTCTTTGACTCTGTGTATTTTTCTTGATAATTATTTCCCCACTTTTGAAGAACATATCACTAGTATCGGCTCCAAACTATTAAAGAGAATGGGGTATGAGGGGAAATGACTTGACATCAATGGCCAGGGCATCATAAATGCCATCAAAGTAGTGGAATTACCCCTCCATACATGACTTAGGTATGTCAGGAAGGAGAGTAGGGAATGCGCCAAAATAGCCAGCGAACCATCAATGACACATGATGAGAAGCCGTCACCAATTCTTTCCAAATCGACGGTGGAGGTAAGAGACGTTGATTTATCTTCAGTTTCATCTTCACATAATATAATTTTTTTTGGAAATGTGGAGATACCCATTACAGGGACAACCATGAGACTCCTTATCAAGATGAGATATAAAGGAGAAGGACTTAGTGTAAATGGCCAATGCATAAATTAGACATTGGAGGATGAGAAAAAACCTCGATTTGCAAGTTTAGGGTACATTGAAGGACATTTCTGAAAGGTTTGAGAAGCTTCCATGATATTTTTGAACCCGTTGAGGAAAGAGGATGATGGGAATACATCACTATCAACCTATGACAGTATGCATTGCAAAAAAAGAGTTGAGGCAAGCTCTCGTTCCCATGATCATAAAAGAAACCAACACGAAAGGTACAACAAGTCTTGGTATTCTAATGTTCATTTTGATTGGAACCATATTGTTATTAGTGAATGAAAATCATGGCATAAAAGAACTTGTAGTTTTTACGGATTGCATAACCATGTGTGTGTTGAGTGTTGTAGGAGAATATCAGCACGAAAGAGGATGAGGTGTGAAGGACCCTCTCAATAGTAGGCAAAGAATAAGGTAAAGAAGATCTAGAGGAAGAAAACTTCTTATAGTCGTTGCCACATAGGTGGTCATCAAAGAGAAATGTGTCGAAAGCTCCATCTAGAGCAACCTTGGAAGGACAAAGCATTCGTGCAAGAACCAAGTGAAACAATTTTTCGACCAACAAATGCACCATAGGGAGATGACCCATTCACATTGAAGGTGAAAGATGGTTTTTATAGTTGTGGTAGAATGTCATGGCCTTATTTTTAAAACCACATGTTGCGTGTTAAACTATAAAAGTGATGATGTGTTGTCCACCACTTGTTGTAGCAGCAATGATGTTTGGCCTTGTTTTCGTAATGATGTGTTTTCCATCATTTGTTAAAGAAGAAATGGTGTTTGGCATTATTTTGTAAATCATGTGTTGTAGTGATGATGTGTTTTCCATCACTTGTGAAGAAACCATGATGTTTGGCCTTGTATTGGCAGATGGGGTATTGTTTCCTTTTTTATGTAAACTTGACCATAGAGTATGTGTTATAAAATCATGGAAAATATGGGATTCTTGGCTTGTTATTGGTCATAGAATTAAGCATGTAATTTGCAAAAAGTATTGTACTACAGGTTTGCAAGGGATGTAGGTGTTGGCTCATTGCTTATGGCTCTGAAGGACAAAGGTGAAGGAGAAGGAAGGATGGACTTGTTATGACACTTGTGGTGAAGAAAAAGTATATAACAGCTGCAGATTATTTTAATGATTTTGGAGGACCATAACATTCTCAATGGGGAGGATTGATGCATGTGGATCTTCAAAAGGTGCAAGTGGCATGGTAAAAGGCTCAAAGATTAAAATTGGAAGAATTTGGATAAAATTAGCATCAGATCAAAGTGCTCATCATCTTGATTCTAACAGTGTGAATGACACTCAAATCCGAGTTCATATGAAGAATTTATAGCAATTCAAAGTTTATGTTTGACTTGGACAGGTGGTAGGAGGAGATGATGTAGCAGACACTCTCAGCAAATGGGGAAGTACCAAGTGGCAGACTTCCATTAGTCATGCATATTGCAAATCGTACAAGGAAGAGGCCACAACTTAAATAAAATCGGCCCCAACCAAGCCATGGTTCCAATGCAATCAAATCGCAATCGCTCATAACAAAACGAGAAGGTGAAAGAATCAACCACCAAAGTAAGTCCTGGTTGCGATGTGATATATCACAATCACATAATTATGTTGTGATTTGTGATATTGCAATCACGTTTAGAAAACAGGAAGAAGTTGCATGTTGTACTAATTTTTGTTTCCGCCGATTACGATTTGCGTTATGGACTCCTAGACTTGATATATTATATATCGTGGTTAATAGTTTGTTGGGTCTGCGGTATTGCGGGGCACCTGATGTATGGGATTTTTGTCTATCCACTGATTAGAAATGCCGATGAGAAAAACACTGATAGTAAAAGGGCACCGGGTTAGATGTGTGATAAAGAGTTTTTCCATATTTATGAGGTTTGTTGCTGCATATTATGTGGAACCCAAGATCCTATGTATTAAAGAAAACAGACTTGCATGCTAAACTTGGCATTGGTTTAGAACTTCCTGGGAATTGAGAGATTTACTGCTAGGATATATAAAGGACTATATGTGTCAAAGAAAGGGGGAGAGCAGCTGCGAGATTTATCAAAATGCCATTGTAGAGTAGCGGCATCTAGTCCTGGAAGGTGGCCAGAACCTTGCCTCAAGTACCTAAAGGTTCTGAGAGGTGCACGAAGCCCGGTTATTAGAATTGGGCATTTAGACAGGTGCTTATGCATGATTTTTTTCCAGGATTTCAATGATGTTATCTATTTCTAGAGCTAGGCTTCTATTTTTCATCTCTCTTCCATATTGGAGGTATAAGGGTGTTTATGTAAAATCTACTTGTACTTCTTCTCATTTAATGCCACTTAATAAATGAAGGCCTCCCCACTGTTGAGTCAAGCTAGGAGACGTAATCCAAATTGGACAAACTCTATAATCAAATCTCTATGTCTTGATCTCATGCATGATTATGCTTTCACTCTTCATTTATAAGCTTATGTTTGATGATTTTTAATAAGCTCAGTTACATGTAATTTCGATACATCTATAAGAAAAGAAATGTTAGATCATGGAGAAGGGCGACTTAATAGCGAACTACATGACCAATTTCACCCAATGTCAGGATTATCTTGGAGGTGTCGATGTTACCATTGCTAAAGAATATTTCGTAAGCCTAGCACACCTACTAGGACTTAGTTAATGGGAGGGAGAAGCTACCAGAGTGGGAGCGATTATGGTTCGACTTGGTACGGGAAGAGATTTGGCAGAACAACAGGGATGGATCTTCATGTAAGTATTATGATGAGGATAATTGTACCTTAGCTGGAAAAGTGAAGAATGGTAAGGACAAGTCATCCCATTCCAAATCGGATTCCAATCAGGGCAGTAAGAAGAAGGACATGTAAAAAATTAAATGTTTTCACTGTCACGAGCTAGGACACCATGCCACAAAGTTTCCATAGAGGAAGGTTGATAACAATCCCTCAGGAGGAGAGGCAGGTGAAGCTCTTGCTTCACAATTTGAAATAGATTTCACCCTCACTACTTGTATGGTGACATTAGTGATGGGTATTTTTTTGTACCTGGATAGAGGAGCCTCATTGCATATGACCGGAAACAAAGATTTTTTTAGTGACTTAGAGGAGAAGGAACTCTAGATGCAGATCAAGATGAGAGATGATGGGAGGTATAGCCCGACTGGCATCAGTATTGTTACCTTTCAGAGGGAGTCTGGTTCTCCCCTCACATTAAAATATGTCATGTAAGTTCTAGGTTTTAAGAAGAACTTGTTTTCTGTTGCCATGTTGGAGGACTGTTGTGGAGGTAAATCCTCTCTGCGGATAGAGACGATCCCTACTAGCCCAGACCAGGTCTAGCAACAATCAAACAATGCTACCACGCAAGTTCCTAATTGCAAATAAAAAGTGGATGATGAGAACCTACTTGGATTCCAACGCTAGTATTCGTAGAAGAGACGTCGCCCTCGTTCCTTTGCCTCGGCCGGTCACGATCCCCACGATCTCCATGATTGGACACCTGCACATGAAAAGAACAACACAAATACAAGCATAAAATCCAATAGATGCAACTATATATCAGTCAGAAAAGATATAACTCAACATCAATCATAAGACAAATGAGAGTGGAACCATAATGATAGTCATCTATTATTGATAGATAACAAAGAATAATACAACCATTGTTCTGACATCAAATCCTCCTTTGGCTGGGTAGTCAGCTACACAAGTCCTACAAAGCTTGTTGGGATGGGAACAATCCTCTCTCTCTTTGGTGACAAGAATCTCCTCACTTAGATTTGGCTTTATGGGTGCAAAGAAGGCTCTTGCAGCTTCAAACTCTTGAATTCCTGGTATTCTCTATCACTATACTAGAACTGGAACTACTAGCTTGCTCAAGGCATAGAGAGAAGCTTTTATAGATAGAGAGGAAAGAGATAGGATCAACCACATTATTCATGGGATTGGGCTTTATCACTTCGAAACTTCCATGAAAGGTGGCAAACCACTTCCCTTCTATGGAGATTCGAAGCCAAACCATCCTAGCTCAACATAGATTCGGTTGGTGAATGGGTTAAGGAGAACCTTCGGAAGCTTGTTGGTTGAAAACTTTACTCAATTCGGTTGGCGCGAGTGCGACTCTGAGACAGAGCGCCAATAGTGTGCCCTCTTTAGAGGATTTCCCTCATTGGCGCGGGCAGTAAACTGTGGACCCGCGCTAATGCAAAAAGAGCTATTTTCAGGGGTATTTTGCAGGAGATGTCTTTAGGGCATATGAAACTCATACTTAGAGGAATATGATGTAAGTGGTTTCAGGTCATGTCACTTCTCACAGGTTCCGGAATGAGTCCTCTAGTGCGCGGGTGAGGGGTAACAGGGACGGTGACAAACGGTGACAAATTGTTGTGTAACAGATGCCCCCTAAAGCATGAGGCCCGAGGGAGAGAGAGGGGTGAAATGCTTTACAAGAACATGCATGACTGAAAACACGGCCGCCGGAGAAACTGCGTAAAGAAGTACAACTGATATCTCAAGTACATGATATATATGTGGTATGGGCACAGCCATCCCTAACAGAGTACATAACAATCGAGATCCAAGGTATGGGCACAACCATCCAGTGAGGATCGATAAACAGACTCAGGCATGGTCGCAGCCATCCAGTGAATGAGTCATGTAATGATCATAATAAGCCACAAATCGCAGCCTGGATTCCAACAAACAAAATCCAGGGTCTGGCGCTCCATCTCGACCCAAACAGAGTAAAAGTTCAAGCACGTGAATACATGGGTTGGAGTCGAACATGCATGAACATCGTCTGATTACCAGTCAATGATGAAAACTGTTAACAGACGCGAGAGGTACCACCAATAATGACAATGGCCCTCAAGGTACTATAGGTACAATCTACGGTGTGTGAATAAATGATCTGGCGTCGAACACTCGTAGAATCATCCGATCGGAGGCCAATGATGAAAACCTCACGTCGAACACGAAGAACCTTCCATTGAATCATGCAGGCTCTAAAGCACCGAAAAGGAGTCTCTAGATCAGCTTCCTAGATAATGAGTTGAAGTCGACAGGAAGTGACCTTGATCAAAGGTGGGCCATAATGTTTCCCACATCATTGACACGAGACAGAGGAAAGATGTTGTGATGAATTAGAATTATGTGAGGTATCAGAGGAAGGTTGTAATTCTGCAGAGGTCAACTTCTCTTGAACATATCGGCGGCACGACAGTGGACTTGGCAGTATTTGACATCAAATGAGCAGAGGTCACGGTGACAAGGTAATGAGCAGATGAGAGGCCAAACAGGATAACCCAAACCCATAGAGGCTAATGTGAAACAAGATGAGATGTTCCCACCCAGACACGAATGCAGACTAGTGCCATGTTCAAGAGCGACATACTGCCGACACGACTACAATTATGGGTCCATTTTCCCCACCATTTCTGGTGAGTACCCCAATTATTTTTTGATGACAAGCTTGAAGGGGATAACATATGCTTGGAAGGCGTCATTATGACAGAATCCGATGTCATTAAGTTTTAACGAGTCTGACAAAGGAAGAACTCGACGCCTTTTCCTGTTTAGAGAGTCTGAAAAGACTGCAGAAAAGAAAACTCCAGGGGGGTCCTTTTTCGTAAAGTTGTGTCTCCCGAGCCTGAAAAAGTATAAAACAATGCTCGAAAGAATCACCCGATCATTAAGATTGAGTATTAATTTTCATATCTAGTGACACCGACCTGAAAAAGTAAAAAAGCGATCGATATCACATCGTTTCGTAACCATTAACGAACCTGAAACGACAAGGATCCGACGATCTTTTCATTTTTTACACGGTCGGAAAAGAGTTTAAAGATGACCGCCTCTTATTTACGTTTAACGAGTCAAGAGGGGTAACTCGACGATCTTTTCATGTTTAGTGAGTCAGAAAAGAGCTGAAAGATGACTCCACAGTGACTTTTTCGTGAATTTACCGAGTCCGAAAAAGTATAAAATACAACTCGTTTCACCATCGAAGTTGCGTAAAAGACCTGTCGCTGCACAAGAAGTAAGTATAAAACCCATTCTCGACCAAAATATATTAAAATATTCAAAAAAATAACTTTTTAAACCTAAAAATAAGTCAAAAAGTCTATAAATATGGTGAAAATGTAAAAAATAGAATCACTTTTACTTTTTACCTCTTGAATAGTAGGAGTGGTCTATTTGTGGAGCAAACTTTGGACGGTGATTTCAACCAATTTGTGCAACCATTCGGGATTTCGTCGGTTCCAGGTAAGAGGCGCTTTCCTTAGCTCCATTTTCGTACCCTCTTTACGCATTTTGTTCCTTGATTGAGCCTCTGCAAGGAGGAATTTAAAATTTAGGGTCGCGCCCCATTAGCGCGGGTATCCGGCACGGATCCGCGCCAATGGGGTTATTTGCCCAAAGGTGCCGCGCCATTGGCGCGACTGTTTTAGAAACAGTCGCACCAACCGCGTGACCTAATTTTTACGTGGAATTTTGTCATTATTTTTAAAATTTGTCCGGTTTGTAAGCTCACCAGAGTTCTAATAATGATTTATTCATCCTTGTGGGTGCAGGAAACAAGCAAAAATGGTGGTGGAATGGAAAGAACGGGAACATGATGCCGTAGATGCCTTGGCTATAGAGGATGAGGGATGCATGAACGCTTTGAGGGACTGTGGCCTCAAGAAATTCTTCCTCACATCTTACCTGCGAGCTCAGCCCGAGTTATTGCAGTTCATAGTTGATGCTTGGGATGCTGATGACCAAGTATTTCGCTTACAGGACCAAACCTTAGAGCTGGACGTATCTGATGTGTATTTCATTACTGGGCTATCACAGAGAGGGGTGAACCCTATTTTGACCGGAGGCAGACCTTCCGGAGAGAAGATAGGTGAAGTGAAGGCCCGAGTGTGTCCAGAGGCACAATTTGGGAGAAACAGTGCCAAGGTGGATATTGCCACCATCCAGGACTTGGTTGTTAAGGTGATACTGTTCACCATCACACGTGCAGCTGGGGTACAGGCGCCCCATGAGGCAAGCAAGAATCATCTGTTACTAGTGATAGAATGCCTCAGCCCCACCATCTTTGACTGGGCTACAACAGTGACTACCAACATCAAAAGACAGCTTATAAAGTGTAAGCGTGGAGGAGTGAAACAGTTCGGGTATGGCTCAATTGTGGTGTCTTTCTTCTTGGAACAATTGCCTCTCTTTCAGATTCAGGGAGCTGTAGTGGTTGATCCATTGCCACGAGAGCCTCGGATGACCCGCTGGGCAGCGTTGATGCCCAAAGGAGGAGGGGGCCAGCAGATGTCTTGGCGGCCTGAGTTCTTCATATGGCTCTGTCGTCAGCTGATCGTAGTGGAGGATTGGCCATATGCGGGGACTAAATTCATCGGGGATCCAGACCTCCCACTGCTAGAGGGAGAGGAGTGGGACGAGGAGTTAGGTATGATTTCTTCATTTTCGATGTTTTATGTATTTTCATTTTTTTTGTTAATACATGCATGTTCTGATGACATTCGTATGTATATGCAGATGTAGGCCCAGAGCGACCAGCTGGATTGTCTCCTATAGTGCGGAGGGGCCAACCCGTAGCTGACCCTCAGGCAGGAGGTGCCGTGGGGGAAGAGCTGGTGCAGAATCTCGAGGGACTCACCCAAGGGATTCCGGGTTACGCTAGATTGGCAGACGTGCCTTTTGCATACCAGAGGCACACAGTGGGGGTGCCGACTTGCATTCATCGTCTGTTGAGATGATTGGTGTGCGCGGTGACGTGCTATCATGAGCATCACCGCGACTAGACTTCTAGGCTTTTACATGCATATTTTTTGAGGTACATGTCGTCCCAGGATGTATCAGGGTGAACATGTATTTTTTTTGGGTTTTGTAATGCACGCGGTGCAAAAATTATGACACACACATATATATATACATATGCCTATGGTTTATTATTGTGCTTTTATGTGCTTGCTTGTATGATGTTTTGATTATAAATTATGCAAATGTCTATCCAATACATGATTGGCCAATGCATAAGATAATGTGTTTAATCGTTGTGGAATATGTTGATATGTGATAAAGTCAAAATTCCTTTCTAACAATTTAACACGTAAGTACAACCTTAAAATGTGACGGTCTCTGATGGAATATTGCCCATTGAGCTGATGGACGACAAGTTGAGAGTCTAGGTTAACAACCAAAGTACGAATACCGAGATTAATCACCTCGGATAATAATTCAATAATAGCACTATATTCAGCAACATTGTTTGTAGTACAGCCTAAACACACACCTTGAAGATCTATCAACTCACCGTCAGGATCGTAGATCACCCACGCCGCAGAGGACAAATTGCGAGTGCTGCGGCAGGCACCATCAGCGAAACCAACATAAGGTGTACTTGACATCTGCACAAGAAGCAAAAACACAATAAGGGGCAATCACGTCTTCACACCAAGCCAAAAACATGAAAACACATACACACACACACACACATGTACAAATTGAAGTGCATGAATCACGTATAATACTTTTTCAAGTACAGCCCATTGCAGGGCTTATCAAGAGAATTACCTTCGTAGTCAACTAGCTCATATGCCCCCTTCTACAAGACTCTCTTTACAATATAAGGGCCTAGCCACATGGGCTCGAGTTTGCCTGCCCCCAGCTTGTCATTTACTTGGTCGTATAGCAGGACTAGGTCTCCCTCAACAAAGGAATGAGGATGGATGGTATGGTCGAAGTGAGTTTTAACTCTCTTCTTTTGAGCTTCGATAGCTAGAGAGGCTAGGCGACGGGTCTCGTCCAACTGTTCTAGATAAAGAAGCCGTTCCTCTACTGGAGTAATGTTGGGAAGCAACTCGACGGCTATTTTCAATGAAGGAATTTCACATTCTATAGGAAGCGTAGCCTCCAGTCCATAAACTAGCTGAAATGGAGTGAAACCGATGGCATCCTTCACAGAGATTCGGTAGGCCCACAAGGCAAGAAACAACATCAGATTCCAATTAGACTTATGTATGTCAACAGTACATTGAAGCATCGTAACTAAAATCTTGTTAACGGCTTCAACTTGTCCGTTGGACTGAGGATAGTACGGGGTCGAACTATCATGCCGTAAGCCTAGTTGGGTTGTCAGTTCGGTCATCATGTGATTACGGAAATGCTTTCCGTGATCCGTGACAATGGCCTGTGGAACTCCGAATCGCGTGATAACATGATTGAACAAAAACTGTGCCGCTGTGTGATCGTCTTTAGTTAGTGTGGGCATCGCCTCGGCCCATTTTGTAAAGTAATCGACGGCAACGATAATAAACCCATGCCCTCCGGCCGAGCGAGGCTTACAGGTTGTATAATCAATGCCCCATTTTGCAAAAGAGCCAACGGTCACTACAGGGTGCAGCGGAGCTGGTGGCGCACGCATCTTCCGCTTGTATATCTGGCACGCATGACACAAACAGACGGCAAGGATGCAATCCTTAAAAATGGAAGGCCAGAAATAACCAGCGCGAAGGATTTTTCGAGCTGTGGCATATCCGGACATGTGACCACCACAGGCGCTAGAGTGGTAGTCATTCAGGACTCTCTCAGCTTCCTTGAGGGTTAGACATCGGCGGAGCACGGAGTCAACGCCGAGACGGTACAGGGTGTCCCCAATGTTATAGAAATTTTTGTGCCTTACAGATTTGAGCATGAAATGTCCATAATCCAAGGGATCCAAAGTCCCTAAAGATGTTGTTACAGCTCCTAAAGGAACAAGGTCAACCAATGACAGCTTCTCCCAGAAGTTCTCCACCAAAAAACCACTCAGAAACAGTCAATTCAGGATCAATTCAAGTGCTCCACTAGCTGCCTGCGTTGCAAAGCACCCCAATACACTGTCTAGGTGTGTTGCAACGCACTTGAATGCACTACCCAGGTGCATTGAGTGGGAAAGGACAAGTGGCAGAGTCATTCTACGAGGTGGAAAGACCATGGAAGCTTCCAAAATCTTCTCCAATGACACTTGCCTAACTGAATTCGACCAAGTGATGAGTAAGAGGCTCTCAGTCTCCAAGTGGAAGCAAGAACTGACAGAGAGAAGCTACAAGTCAAAACATAAGCTGACTCATCCTCTCTGCTTACATCTATATATGGATCCCTCATCCCAGAGATCCAGAGGCTGGAATTTTGTACTTTGCAGAGAATTGTTGTTGGTTTGAGGTTGAGATTAGTACATTGGGTGATTTATGCTTTGTTGGAGGAGAGGAAGGGATTCCTTTGCTGGGAGGTAGATGCTGGATCGGAACTCACTTGGTTGTATCTCCTCTTGGACTTTCTTATTCTATCAATAAACTATTTGAGTTTCTCCTACATGCTGTGTATCAATGATGTTTTGTTATATTTGCATGTTTAGCTTAATCTGATCTTGAGCTTTTTATGAATGTATATCTGTATCTTAGTATAGTTTCTCTCTCTTGTGATCTTGCAGGAATTCGGTGAAGCTGGGCCGGTAAGGGATTAGGGAGCTAGGAGCCATTGAAGAGAGGAATGATTGGATCAACAAACTAGCGAAAGACACAGGTTAGTTACATCCTTCTTCCTCATTTACATTTCATAAAGAAGAATACTCAAGTAGTTTTCCTTGTTTGTTGCTAAGGCACTATCACACCTTAGAGTGGGATAGGGGCATTCTGAATGGATACTTTTCCCAACAACAAATTGGCGACTCCGCTGGGGACTGTATCTAGTTAGTTTATTTGTGTTTCTATTGTTGTTCTTCTCATAAACTTAAGAGTGCTGAATCGAACTGCATTTGCCACTTACAAATGCAAAGTAGAGATCTGCCACTCTAGTCCACTCACTGGGCCTGTTTATGATCTGAACAATCTGACCCACAAATGCTCTAACTGCCCTTTGTGATAGCTCTTAGTCCTCCTTTAAATCATCCTCCTAATTGTACCTTATTGATAGCTTTTATCCGGCCAAAAACCTTAGATCAGACTGCAAACCGTGACCCAGAACCCAGAGACAATTCTCATTTCTGCTTCAGCGCAAGCTCTGTGAAGAGACTCTGCATTTCAACGCAGGTCCCGAGAGGGCTACCTGCGCTGCAATTCAGTTTCTCTATTCTGTAGGTGCGCTGATCAGCCTTTGCCCTGTGCAGCTGTAGTTCTTTGCATCCTTGTGTTCAGTTTTATCTCTGTTTTTTGCAGCCTGTTATCAGTGTGTGTACCTATCTGAAAACCCCTTTTCTCTGCCTTAATTCTGCCTCAGTTGTATAAAGAAACTGTATTTGTTTTTTCGTATTTGTTACATCATTTGCAGTTTCCCATTACAAAAGTAAAATAGTCATACTGTCGCCTTTAGATCTAGACATGTCGTAAGTGTCATTTTGATCTTAGGAGTAAGTTTGTTTGCTGTTGACAGTTGATTGCGCTTTTACTTTTGTCTTTTGGTTTGGATTTATGAATTTCTAGTGTCGAAACAAGTGTTTACTTCAAAATCATAAAGTGTCATAATCGTCTTTTTGATTTCAAAAAGAAACTTGTTTGTGTTTTCACTTGAGATCGAATTCAAATTTGTACAACAGCTTTCTTTTTAGGCATCAATATTAAGAAAGTGAAAACAAATACATGCATTTGTGCATTTGCATATTGATAGTTTGTATGGTTTGATTTAGGAAAGTGCATTTACAGTGTGCTCTTTGCTCTTTGAGAAAATTTTGTGTCTTTCTTTTCCCCTTGTAGCTAGGATTTTCATTGTTGAAAAGAGATAAAAGCTTGCTTATCATCTTTAGACTGCATTTAGGAATTGTATATACATCTCGTGGTGATCCAAAAAGGCAAACTTCTAAGAAAAATCAACCTAAAATAAATTGAACGAACTTAACAGCACTTTGTAACTTAACGCACAACATAGAGGTCTAGGCTAGAGACGTGTTCCGGCGTCGTAAAACCGGGTGACTGTCGATCTCGCTGATGGTTGGGTGATTCCTCCTGAGAGACGATAAGCGCCAATACGGATTGTGCTCCCACGTACCATCGAGTATATATTGGGAGACCCCTATAGGCATAAAACCTTTATCCATAGGAAGCCGTGTCGGCTGCCCTACTGATTGCAATGCACTAAACACAGCGTTCGGGAAGATTTACCGCCCGTACCTTAAAAAGTATTCTGTGGTTTTGCGAAAAGTTTGGCACACCCTCTACCTAGAACTCCAGAGCAGTTCCTTTTGGCCTTTTTCAGACTCTATAACGGAAAAAGTCCACCCGAGCATTTGTCACTTCGGGGTCATTAAAACATCGAAGGAGACTAGAGTCATCTTTTGCTTTTTCTCGACTCTTTAAAATTGAAAAAGCAAGTTGTGTCCAAGCGGTGTTAAAATTTATTTTAAATGGAAAATTCATACCCTTTTTCCTGTGTTGATCTTTAGGTTGAGAAAATGGAGCCCACCAACCAAGGAATTCTCCTTGGTGGAAATCCTAGTCCCTTCTCCTCTTAGGGAGATGTTGGTGTGCCCCATATGGCCACATTGTCGCTTCCAGGACTGACAATTGGCTTGCCGATCTAGCTCTTCTCAACCAATGTTGTTCAGAACACCACTATTCCTGAGCAGTCGAATCAGCAGTTAGACCAGTCCAGAGTTACCCACCAGCCTTCTACTTCCTCTAATTCTTCCTCTCTCCCTTCCTCTTCGCTTGACGGAACTGGTAAAACTAAAAACCAAGTTCCTAAGGAGAAGAAGGAAAAGAAGAAGAAAGAGAAGAAGAAGAAGGAGCCAAAAGCAACTGGGGGCAAACAAGTGTCATCTAACGAAAATCCACACAGAGCACTCACTAGGCCTAAATCGCCATGTGTCATATGCAAGGGAGACCACCTTCACAGAGATTGTCCCTGCATCCCTCGGATACTAAGGGACTGGTCTCCCCATTTGCACAATCCGGTGGCATCAACCTCTGATAGCCATGTTGAATGCACACCGTCAACTAGCGAAAGTGAAGCCCCTGGACAAAAAGGGAGAGCTAGATCTCCCTGTAGATAGTGCAAAGGCAACCACGCCATCCACCATTGTCCCTTCTTAGACGAAGCGAAAAGAGTTTTGGATGATCGTCTGGTTTCACCGTTACGAATTCCTCCTGGATATAAAAAACTCTTGTCGAGTCCTTCGTTAGTTGAAAATCCAGCTGGCCTGCTCAAGTGGTCAGCTGAAGCGCCGGTCATTGAAGATGAACCAGCTGAATCCATACCCGACAAAAGTCAAAAGGTCGAGGCGGCAGTTGACCCGGTCTTGCCTTCAGAGGTTTTGTCTTCAAATGATACAGTCACTCAAGAGGATAAAGATGACACCATCCAAATTCTCTTCATCAACATAGACTCTAACGAACACGGGGGCAATCCACCCATTCCTTTGTCGCAGGAAGGAAGTTCGTCGGAGCGATACCCGGCCGTTTACTCGGTCCCACCACCAAGCAACCTAGTTGTATCCTTCGACTGGAATCAACTAGGCAGACCCCATTTTCCAACGAGCATACCTTTCAGAATTATCATCCAAATAGACAGAGTGGTCATGGCTGGCACCATCATTGATGAGGGAGCATCTGTGAGTATCCTTTCCTCTATTGCTTGGAAAGCGCTTGGTTCGCCAGCGCTTTTGCCTGAAATGAGAAATCTGACAGGCTTTGATAAAGGAACCAGTCGACCTTTAGGGATCCTCCCCAATGTGCCCATAACATTGAAAGGGAAGACCGTTCAAATGAATGTGATGGTCGTTCAAGGACCCTTGGATTATAACCTACTCCTTGGACGAGACTATATATATTGCATGGGAGCCATCGTCTCCTCACTCTTTAGAGTAATGTGTTTTCCGCACGAAGGAAGAGTGGTCAAGCTCGTGGACCAGCTTTCATTTCCCGGATCACGCATCGCAAATAGTCATATACCACCCCTAAATGGTCTCTTCACACAAGAAATGTCTCAACCCATGGTCCGTCCTCCCGATGAGCGCGAGTAATTCGGAGGGATATGACTGGAACCCAGGGGGCATGCATCCTGGTCTGCTTCGGCAGGAAAACTTTGGGTATAGGGTAGGTTTCCGCGGGAGAATATGACTAGTCCGTACCCCGTCCATGATTGGAAGAGGGGTTGTTCTAGAATAAGATTCTTTTGTCAAAGTTATGTGAGTTGGAGGGCATCGTCGCTAACCTTTGTTTATCTCGGTAGACATCGCCGAAGAAGTGTTTTGTTTGAAAGATTAACGGAACAATCTTTGGGTGACCTGAAAGAGGTATGCCTCTCTCGGTAAAACAATTGTTTTGGCAGAAGTGAAGTAGAGGTAACCTTGAAACTCTGTTTTATACCTGGGGGCATGCAAACCTTTTGGAGTGCAAGCAAAGAGCGATTATTTATCTATTTTTTGGGTTAGTCGTTTCCTAACTTACATAAAGGAAGGATGCGGGGCAAATCTTTGTAAGGCGCAAGCTCCATAAAAAATGGCATCTTACATGAGACACTCTTATCATATGACTGGATTATCGAGCAGTTTTAGCACATAGTTCATGCTTGTTAAAAAATAAACATAAGATCGAGCAGTTTTTGCACATAGTTCATGCTCGTTAAAAAATAAACATAAGATCGAGCAAGTGTTTCAACCCGTGTTTAAGCTCGTTAAAAAATGAACTATCCTCCGGTAAATAACCACCGTGAATGTAACATTATCAGCCATTAAAGCCTTGGTCGTGTTTGCACCGTCACCTCCACTTTTCCATTGGCCGATCGTTCACCTCCATATGATTGTTTACCCATTTTGAGGAATAGCTGCGAAGAGTGATCTCACTAGCCATCCTTGTGACACTGTCGTGTTTGGAAAATTCCAACCCTTACCTGGAATCAACTGCTACCCATTTTATCACTCGTTCCTCAAAAGACGAGTCTTCTTTAAGCTCTTTTCATTTGACTCCTAAAATATGAAAAGATTACCGAGTTTTGGCCTTCCAGCTCGTTAAAGCGACCGAAAGATTTATCCCTCCTCTAGATTTTAATCTTTTTGGACACGAGGGATTATTGTACAAAAAGATCGAGCGCTTGTTTTGTTCGGTTTGTTAAAACTATCAAAAATTCATCCCTTCTGTATTGTTTTATACTTTTTCGGACTTAAGGGATTAGATGGCGAAAAAGGACTTTCGGAGTTAACTTTATGTACCTTTTCAGACTCTCTAAAAATGAAAAGGACCGAGTTATCTTTGTCGTTAGACTCGTTAAAAAGATTAATAGCGACAAACTTGTCTTTAGACGAGAATGAGTTTCACTATCGCTAGGCTCGTTAAAACATAGCAATGGGTTTGCCCGAAGGGCAAATTATAGAACAAGCATATGTTATCCTCCTCAAGCTTGACAAAAATAAAGAGGTACTGGTCAGCAATGACTGGGGAAAATTGGGAAGAAACTCAAAGGACCTTTATTGGTAGCAAGTTGCTCTTGAACATGACACTTCCACTCTGTTCCTGAGTCGGGTTGGGTTGTTTCATTCACCGGTCACATCACCATGGTCTCGCCATACCATCCACTTTTGGGGTAAATGCTACCAATCCATCACACAAGTGTCGCCGATATGTTCAAGAGAAGTCATCCAGAGAAGTCAACCGTGTCCCATCCACTACCATACATTATACTTCATTCTTTCATGACCGCCACCCTGAACCATATATCATCAGGTCATTTTCACCTCCATCAAAATCATTTGCTCCGTTCCATGTCACTGATGTGGGATACATCAAGGCCCTCCTTTGACGGATCGCTTCTTGTCGACATCAGCTCATTATCCAAGAATTTGATCTAGGAACACCCCCTTCAGTACTTTGAAGCTTGCATGCCTCAATGGCAAGTTTCTCACTTCCGGCGACAGGTATACATCAATGACCTTCGAACGAAAGATTTTGTGTGGTGTTCGATGCCAAGTCCTTTATTCACACCACATGAATTGTACTGTAGTACCTTGAGGGTCATTATCATTATCGGTGATTCCTCTCGCGCTTGTTAACAGTTTACATCATTGACTGGTAATCAAGTGATGTCTTTCCATGTTAGACTTCAAAACATTTCTCACATGGATCGACTTGTACTTAGAGTGAAGATCGGACGAGATTGAAGACCCCGGATCTAGTTTCATCCATCCGGGCTGCGATATATATTCAGGAAAAATAAAGACATTGACATGTACAACACTACAGAACAGATAATTATCCTACCAAAAGGATGATGATTTCATCAGAATCGTCAGTCTACCATCAGACGATTGTCTGTCCTATGTACATAAAAATGAATTTATAAAGCTGAGCATGGGAATGCCTGCCTCAGCTAGATCATGAAAACAAAAATGAAAAATAAAGTATTGTATTGTATCTTATTACAGGTCTCCTCCCAGCATTGAATGAACTTCGGATCCTCCTAATAAAGCATTTCACCCGATAAACGACCTCATACTTTAGGGGGCAACTGTTATAGACATTTTTGTGCCTTACAGCTTTGAGCATGAAATGTCCATAATCCAAGGGATCCAAAGTCCCTAAAGATGTTGTTACAGCTTCTCCCAGAAGTTCTCCACCAAAAAACCACTCAGAAACAATCAATTCAGGATCAATTCAAGTGCTCCACTAGCTGCCTGCGTTGCAAAGCACTCGAGTACACTGTCTAGGTGCATTGCAACGCACTTGAATGCACTACCCAGGTGTGTTGAGCGGGAAAGGACAAGTGGCAGAGTCATTCAATGAGGTGGAAAGACCATGGAAGCTTCCATAATCTTCTCCAATGACACTTGCCTCACTGAATTCGACCAAGTGATGAGTAAGAGGCTCTCAGTCTCTAAGTGGAAGCAAGAACTGACGGAGAGAAGCCACAAGTCAAAACATAAGCTGACTCATCCTCTCTGGTTAGATCTATATATGGATCCCTCATCCCAGAGATCCAGAGGCTGGAATTTTGTACTTTGCAGAGAATTGTTGTTGGTTTGAGATTGAGATTAGTACATTGGGTGATTTATGCTTTGTTGGAGGAGAGGAAGGGATTCCTTTGCTGGGAGGTAGATGCTGGATCGGAACTCACTTGGTTGTATCTCCTCTTGGACTTTCTTATTCTATCAATAAACTATTTGAGTTTCTCCTACATGTTGTGTATCAATGATGTTTTGTTATATTTGCATGTTTAGCTTAATCTGATCTTGAGCTTTTTATGAATGTATATCTGTATCTTCGTGTAGTTTCTCTCTCTTGTGATCTTGCAGGAATTCGGTGAAGCTGGGCCGGTAAGGGAGCAGGGAACTGGGAGCCATTGAAGAGAGGAATGATTGGATCAACAAACTAGCGAAAGACACAGGTTAGTTACATCCTTCTTCCTCATTTACATTTCATAAAGAAGAATACTCAAGTAGTTTTCCTTGTTTGTTGCTAAGGCACTATCACACCTTAGAGTGGGATAGGGGCATTCTGAATGGATACTTTTCCCAACAACACCCAATGATACGATAGGGTTGAGATTGATGACAGATCCGCCGCCGAGAATCTTTGGACACAGCGGGGCAGAAAGAGGATGTCTGCAAATAGACAAGAATATCCCCGTACCATGGATCAAGGGTGCTGATCAGAAAAAGATTTTCGTCCGGGATATGACCCTCTGAAAGAGAGGGTACAGAAGGAGATGGCAATGAGAAAAGTAACTCAGCAAAGACCAGGGACTTCTTAGACTTGGCAGCAGTAAATTCCAAGTCAAACTCTTGGAGGATGATGATCCACTTTGAGTATTTTCCCCCCAGCAACTGACGTGACAAAATGTACGTCATCGGGTTGCAGTCAGAAATCACGGTTGTGGTGCGCAACAAGATATAATGTCGGAAGCGTTGGACGGCACAAACGGCGGCCAAAGCCAACTTCTCGACGTAAGCATAGCGAGTTTCCGTATCCAAGAGGTTGCGGCTGAGGTAATAGATAACGTGCTCATTGCCATCATCATCGTCTTACATGAGAACCATGCCGATAGTGGTATCGGCGGCGGCCAGATACAAGGTATAATCACAATGGTAATTCGAAGGTCTTAATAATGGAGCGGAAACAAGGATACCCTTGAGACGCTCGAAAGAATCCTGAGCGATAGCATCCCAATGAAAGGGTGTGTCTCGCTTCAATAATCGTGTAAAACCTTTAGCCACCTCGGCATAATTCGGAACGAATCGTCTTAGGAAATTTGCTTTGCCCTGCAAGCTCTGCAACTACTGCAAAGAAGCAGGGGGAGGAAGATTCAGAATAGCCTTGACTTTGAGGGGATCCAGACGGATGCCCTCTCGGGAGACGATAAACCCAAGTAGTCGGCCTGATTCAACGCAGAAGACACATTTATAAGGATTAAGCCTGATACGGTAGTGTTGACAGTAGAGAAATATTTCACGAAGATGGGAAGGATGGTCTTGACGTTTGACTGAATGAGCTGGAAGATCATCCAGATATGGTTGTACAATGTGACGGATGTCATGAAAAGCATAGGACATTGCACGTTGGAAGGTAGCACTGGCATTCTTTAGACCGAAAGGGAGTTTCTTGTAGGCAAAAGTGCCCCAAGGACAGATAAAGGTTGTCTTATGCTGATCAGCGGGCGCGATGTTGATCTGGTTATATCCAGAAAAACCATCCATAAACGAGTAGATTTCGCTTCCTGCACATTCATCAATGAGCTGATCGATGAAGTGTGTGGGGAAGTTATCCTTAGGACAGGCGCGGTTGATATCACGTTAATCAACACAGACTCGAATGGTGCCCTGCTTTTTGTTCACAGGGACTATATTAGAAACCCAATCCGTAAGTGGAATGGGGTAAATGAAACCATCCTTGAGAAGCTTTTCGACTTCTGCTTTAATGGCTGCAGCCTTTCGGGGGTGCACGGGGTGTAGTCGTTGACGAACGGGCTTAGCACCTGGATACGTAGGTATCTCATGCACGACTATGCTAGGGTCAATGTCGGGCATCTCTTCGTAGGACCAAGCGAAGACATCACAAAATTCGCGAAACAGATCTGTGTAGAGTTGAACTTCCTCTGGAGTGCAAGTGACTCCAATATGAATGTGCTCGACAATCCCTGGTTTCACAGAGATGTCGATGGGTTGGGTCTGCGTAATGTTTCCCATATTGCCTTCAGAAGACACTTGATAAATTTGAATAGGTGTTTGAAGGGGTTGAAATGGGATACAAGAAGCAAACCATTTGAGACAAGTGATCATTTCCTGATGGGCAGGGAGGAACAAGGAACGGTGGTGATAATCCGACCAAGGGGGTTCCTCAAGAGACATAGTCTCTATAATGGCTTCATCGGAAGGAAATATTTCCTTTAATGGGTCTGAAGTAGCATCATATCCAAGCCAAGGGAAATGAACGTACGAGTCGGGAACGGTACTCGAAAGAGCAGGTTCGGGAAGGAGAGCTGATGCAGCAACGATTTCGACGTAATTGAGCTCGGCGGGGCTCAACGACATCATATCGCCCCAAGATTCTATCTGATCGGAGGGAGGAAGGACCCACGAATCAGAGCGCATGGAAATCATGTTAATGGGAGCGATATTAGGAGGTGGGAGGGGAAAGACACCCATCAGGGCGGGGTCTTTAAAGATTCCGGCTCCCATGCTCTCACACGATTTAGAGGTATGCTCCACGAAAGGTACGTTGCCTTCGGAAGAGGAGGCGAAGAAGGAAAGCTGGTCCACAGTGACAATCTTCCCTTGATGGGGGAAACAAATGACACGAGAAAGAGAGGAGGCCACGGCTTGCATGGCGTATGTCCAGCTATGTCCGAGGAGGAGGTTGTAGGTGAGATTAGCATCGACAACTTCGACCTCTACTTCTACCGTCTTCCCTTCCAAAGAGATGGGCAAGCGTTGGAGGATACCATAAGGATGGGACTCTCTTTCGTCGAAGGCTTCCAATGTTGTAGGAGACTGGCTCAATGTCAGAGAACCAATAGCTTTCCAACAGGCAACAGATATGATGCAAGTTGAGGCACCTTCATCAATGAATGTACAATGAATCGTTTTAGTATTGATAATGACCTGTATGAGGAAAGCGACTTTGTGAGGCAGTCTCGGCGTATGGCCCTCGAGGTCAAAAGAAATCAGATCCGAATCAGCCGGGTCTATGCCACCGATGGCCGATAGCAAGGACTTCCTCTGGGAGGGGCAGCTCTAGAGTACTTCTAGAGCGGACATAACAGACGGGGCCTGAGCTAAGTCCTCAACTATGCTGTAGTGCTGGGCGGCACGAGCATTAGGGTTGTAAGAAGACTTCCCGAGTATGTTAACACCCAGGTTGTTCCCTATGACTCCCAAGGGAATACGGCCGGGGTAACCACTAACCAATCTTTGGATTACAGTTTCTAGCCAAACTGTGATCAGAGAGGGCTCTCTCTTTATGATTTGTCTCTGTTATGATAGTGTTTTAGGCTAGCTATTATGCTCAGGTTTTTGTTTATGTTTTGGTTGAAGGATGTCTTTCAATGCCTAAGATGTAATGTTTAGACAGTTGTATTTCATTGGGCAATGGAGTCTAGAGCTATGAAAAGTTTGAAATGCTTCAGTGGGAATGTTCAGACTGCAGGGCCTATTGGGTATCTCAACAAACAAAATTTAAGGTTTAAGTGATGATGTATGATGATGCATGTTTAGCTAATGAAAAGCAATTAAGAATTCTCCATTAAACTAATGCTGTAAAAGTGAAATATATTGTTCAGGAGCAAAATTGAATTCCTGAAACAAGGGTCACTGTGAAAGATATACTCTGAAAGTGTAGCAATTAAGAATTACACTTATCAAGATTATAACTGAGGAAAAAACATTCATTAATAGCATAGATTGAGCTCAGGGTATTCCATGAATAAATCCTGAAAGGCTATTCTTTTTCTTTGCTGCCAAATACTTAGAACTTAGAAACATTTATGGGTTGTAAAAGATTAAAACACAGAACGAAGAGAGTTACAGAAAACTTATTGTATATGAGATGCACAGGGATCCTGCAAACTTCAACAAAACACCATGAATGCATTCAACAACTCAGAACTTCAGAAATTCCATTAGTTGTGTTATTAAACTCTGCAAAGATTACAGCATAGGAACTTCTCCAAAAGAAATCAACAACAACCCCTGCAAGCTTATGCGAGGGGCAAATATATACAAATGGTAATACAAAATATCTATGGCGTTGAGTCATCTAAGAAATAAATATTTCAACAACTTTGTACATTAACAATAGATAAAAAGTTATTGTTGTCTTTAATACATCATAAATGTTCATTTATATCAGTCAGAAGATATTTTGGCCTTTGGAGGCCACTGAGTCGGTTGGAATGATCTACTTTAAATGCTTGAAAATGCGCTGATGTGGCTGCTCTGCTGTAGCTTTTCGGCCCTGTCACCTGTAGCTGTCCATCTTGACTTACTGGCCGAAAGTCCTGCTGAGTTGGCTCAGCTTTTATCTTTTCATGCATGCTGATTTTACTAGCTTTTCCTGTCCATGCCACCTTGTATTTTTGATGAAAAACTTGAAGAATGGCTTCCTGGTCTATAAGATCATCTGTATTGCCTTTGTCCACCATTCCTATGTGGGTAGTTGATGCCTGAGAATTGCATCCATAGTCTCATCTACCTCTGTGTATTTATAGAAGTTAGGAGGCACTTCAAACAGGTGATTAATTTCATTCATTATGAAGAATAAATTCTCTACTCTATTGTAGAGACTTTGTCCTGTAGCTGGCCCTGTTTCTTCTGAGGTGCTGGGCCTTTCAGTGATCTGACTTGTGGCAAATGTATTGACCCTCTTGGCATACTGCTCATGGGTAAGCAGTTTCCCTGCACTGTTCAGTAAGCCAGGGAGACCTCGGTTCTGTAATACCACAAATTTGTCCATAAATCTGTTTACCTCGGTTTGCATGTCTTGGGTCCTTCTCTCCAATGTCTGCACTAAGTTTCTTAGTGTAAGGAACCTTTTTACCAACATGATAGTCTCAGTCCTGTTAGGAATTCCCATGGTTGCTAACTGAGAACTTGTTCTGTTATTGAGCACATTGATCATCCTGGTGGCAATTTCAGGCATATTGCCTAGAGCTGCCCTTGACCTCTAAATTTCCTTCTGTGCTTTTCCAATGAGCTCCAGCTGCTCATGGATTGTGTCAATATACTGCCATTGGTCAGTAATAGACTGGCCAATATTGGCCCATAGCACTGTCTTGATCTCAGCCACCACTTTATCTAGTTGGAGCTCCTTCTCTAGCTCCTTTACCCTGTCTTTGAGGGCTTTTATTTCCCTGCCCTTTTCTGCCACGGTCTGCTTGGATTTGTCATATCTTTCATTTACCTTGGCTAATTTCTCTCTGGCCTCATTTAGTTCTGTCATTTGTGCTTCCAAGGCCTGGATCTCATTTCTCAGCTTTTGCATATCCAGGCTTGGGGCCTGCTCTGTTGTTGCTGGTGGTGCTGAGGTGGATGGTGTTGTATGTCCTGTTTGTTGAGGAGGAGGAACAGTAGTTGGAGCAGTTTCCTCAAGGTTTATTATTTCAGGAGGAGGCTGGGAGGTCTGACCTTCTTCTCTTTGCTTCAAAGCTGCCTGTAATGCTGCCTGTGCAGCCTCTGATTCTCCCAGCTTTTCTTGAGTCTGAATTAGCTGCTTGTATAGAGACACCAGCAAGGCTATGGCATCTTGATCATGCCTCTGCTGGGCAACTTCATCTGTTTGAGGGTGAATTGTGGCTGGGATTTTGATCTTTCTTCTCAAAGCTGCCATGTCTGCATCCCTCAACTTCAATATCTCTTGTATGCCCTTGATATCTTTGGGATCATGCCCAATCTCTATGATTATATCTTCTAAGGACCTAATTCTGTTGTCCTTAGCTTGAGAGGATGCTCTCTCCAACTCAAGTTGTGCAGCTGTATTATTAAGGCTATTTTCTAGCCTATAATTGTCCAATGTTTTGTCTGCCAAGGAGGCATACACCATCTCACCCGTTTTTTTGTGTAATTCAATTTTGTCCATAGGGTGGATGTCCTTGGCAAGGACCTCAATATTGGTCCTTATATAATCTGCAGGGGACTGGGGCTGTGCTACAGCTGGCAAGAAATGACTCATGATCATTTTGCCTTCACTAACATCATACGCAGACATCAGTCTTTGCTGGTTAGTGGGAGCCATTTTCAACAAATGATTGTATAGTTGTATCTTTATTGGCTCATTCCTCCTCTTTATGTCTATGAACTGTTGTTTGATGCTCAGTTCACCTTCTCTCTGCTGGCTTGAGGAGCTGACTTCTCCTCCCACTGTTCTGTTCTGTTCCTCTTGGAAGGAACTTGCGGATGCTTCTCTACTAGGTGGGCCCATGCCCAGAGACTGCCCTATTGGCATTTCCTCCTTAGAGAAAGGATTCAGTCTCTGTCTTTTCTCACCATGACTTATTGATGTGGTTAAGGGAGTCTCTCTGTCACTTTTCCTGCTTATGTCCTCCTTTTGTGGAGTTTGGAGGATTGATGCTTCAGCTGATGTTTCTTGCCTAGGAGGCACCGTGTTTTGGGCCTGCTGTTCAGTGAAAATTGGGGCTTCCACTGTCTGCTCTTGCTGTACATGCTGCTCCTGTCTTTGTTCTTCTTGTTGTTGCTGTTGCTGCTGTTGATGCACTTCATGCTGCTACACTTCTTTTTCTGTTTGATCTTCAGTCATGGGAGGTGGTTGCTCTTGTTCCACCTGCTTTTCTTTGCCTTTGCTGGATGTCTGTTGAGTGTCCAGGGCAGCTTGCTGATTTGTTGTTGAGGAAGAGGCAGATGCTCCAAGTTGCCTTTGATATGATAAGGAAACCTGTCCACAAGTTTCCAAGTCAGCCTCTTTTTGCAAATTCCTAGCCTCTCTCTCTAGCATCTGCTCTCTAGAGATTGGCTCTTCTAGAGTGCCCTCTTTCCAGCTCAAAGCATTTGCATACTTTTCAATATGAGGCAGCCTAACATGTGAATAGTTACCCAATTTGTATTTTATCCTTCCGAGGGAGATAAAATGATTAGGGTCATAAGGTATCCATTTGAAACTGGTTTGCAATTTGAAACTTTCTAAGATCATATCTGCTTCCTTCCATCCCTCCTCTCTTTTATTGTATAGAAAAGGGCCTAGCTGGTTCCTTACCTTCAGTTGCACCTTCTTATTCCTACTTTGGAAATGGACGCAGTCTGCATTTCCAAACTGCCTGAAGTATTCTAGGGCAAAACGTCTCATAGGGACATACCTTGGCAGCCTGTAAGGGTCCAACTCATAGCCATATATTCTGATTACTGTGTGGTGTTGGTAAAAATACCAATCACCAATGCTGTAGGATTTGGAGAGATGGAGAATTCTTTGCATGTCATCAGTCAACCTTGGAGGAGGGACACCATACAGCAAGGTCATAGCTGGGTGAATGAACAGGTCTATGAATTCACAGTATGTGTATGGTGATTCGGAAGTACGATGAAAAACTGAGGTCCAAAACACAACTGACCTTGGAATTCCCTGGGCATTTAGTTTCTTGAGGGGAATGGAGAAACTGTCTAGTTGATAAAACAAGAACAGATGGTAGATGTATGAGGTGTATCTGAACACCCTTTCCCTTTGCAGATTCATTAGTTGTTCATGGATCTTTTCTGCAATATATGTGGCATAGTCATAGTGTACAGCTGGAGGCTTTCCAGGAGAAAATATAGACAGCATTGCCATTAAAGTGTCATCAACATCCTCAATTCCCTTGTACCCCAGAACATAGCTGATCAAATCTACCAGCATTCTGCCCAAGTCATTCAGGTAGTGATATCCAATAGGAGGAGTCCTCATAGTTTTAGAGCTTGGCTGTATGAACAACTAATTAATTTTGGTGATCTAGGCACTTGACAAATTACTCCCCTTCTTTACTAAGTCCAACATGGAGAGAGGGGTCAATGGCCTTGCAGAGTGGAAATGCAGCATCTCATTTATGGTTTCTGGTGTGATATGGAATAAGATTGAGCCTGTAGGACTGAGAACAGCTCTTTGGCATGGATCATAGCATTCCTAGCACTTGTGGATCAAGTCTGGAAGGGCATTGACTTGAGGGAGGTTGTAAATGGGCAAATTTGAGTCCCAAATCCCTAAAATATCAGCTCCACCAAGGTGTTGGGCTTTCAATTCATTTAGCATGTGAATATTGAACTTGGAACCCATTGGGAACTAGTCTATCATCTGATAATCTACATCTCCCAGGGCTTTCCATTCTAACACCCTTTGAGGGGCATTCAGAGGCTGGATATTCAAGGCTATTGGTGCTTGCATGACTAGAAAGGCTTATGATTTGTATGTAAACTATTTTGAGTAAGCAGAAGAATGCAGAGGAGTTTCTTGACGATATAACTGTTAATTGTAGGGAACAGAGGGCGAATTGAGCAAACAGCAATTGAAATACCATTTATAGGATTGATTAAAACAGTAGCAGGACTGAGTTAGAGTATTTCTATGGTGAATTTATGTAATGGAAATTTCTAGTTCACGACTGCGCGAACTACCAGTGAATTCAGGTTAATTTGGTCAAATGCAGGCTTGGAAGAAGGTTTATTGCCTTGCTAGTCGGAAATGAGTGCAAGTCACTGGATGCTTAATGGTGATTTTGGTGTTTTATACTCTCTTAAACAGTTTGCTTACAGAAACATGGATAAAACCAGGTGCAGGGAACAATTCTGAGAAATACCTTGCGAATTGTCGATAACAGTTGCGAATGCAGGTACGATGGAGGCGCCCACGGTTTCAGAGTCGAATTGTGCAGGTTGGCACTAAATTGGTCGTAAAATGCATGCAGGAAAATCAATAGTAGTTTTGGCAAAAGTGAGAAAAAACACGCATTTTTGGCTAACATATGGACTTTTGGCATATTGGCGCGTTTTTGGGATGATGTCAGCATGACGTCATTAGGTGGGGTCAAGGTTGGGTGACGTCAGGATGACGTCACCGGGTGATGTGGCAAGCTCTGATTGGTCCACGGGATAATGAGGTGGCAGACATATCAGCGCAGGGGCGGACAAGAGTGCTGACACGACGGCGGGGTGGCACTGACGTGGGTCTGACGTGGTGATGACGCAGGCATAACAGAACCGGTGGTAAATGATAAGCGGTAATGGTTTTTCTCGGACCGCCATATATACGGTCAAGGTTTTGTCAGAGGGCGACCCGAGAAATTGTGAGGGCGACGCGTGGCAAAGGCCTGACATCACCCTCTGACAGTTTCTCGGGCGCTAATCTTCGGACGTCGGGCCCAACCCGATATGCATAATGGCCGTCCGATCAAAGGCACCCGATCGGACGGTTGACGGGTCGCTGATCAGTGCAGACGATACGGCAGCTGGGAGGTAATAAAATATTATTTCTTTTGAACGGCGTGCCCAGCGGGACTTTGGGTTTCGGCGGGTTTATTTGGTTTTTTTAATGTAAAACGGAAATATTAATATCACCGCGCCGATACTTTGGATAAAATGGAAAAAGTGGGTTTTTGGGCGCTTTTTGCAAATGAAGCGGGTTATGGGTAAAAAAAGGTTTTTCATATGTTTTTCTTAGCAAATGGAGGTGTAATGGGTCAAAATGGATTCAAAAGGGGGAAGGGGGTTAGGTTTAGGTTTCTCAAACTGACCAGATGTCAATTTGATCCCTGACAGAGAACATATGGCTATAATGCCAAGGGGAGGGATATTTATACAATGCTTGGGGGTTTATACACCATGGTGTTATAATAGTAGGGGAAGGGGTAACATAGGGGAATTATAAAATAGAAGTTAGAAATTAGTGTGGGTGAAAGAGTGGATGAGGGGTGATATTACTAAGTTTATTTGAAAATAACTTAGCTTAGGGAGTAGATCAAAATGAAAAGAGTTTTAGACAAGAAATGTGGCTTTTAAAGGACTAAGAACCACCATAAAACCACCAATTCTTCCATGAATCTCAACTGATGAGGGGATATTAGTAATGAATGGGAAAGGGGAAAAGTGGGAGGTTAGACATGCTTCTTTGTTTTGCTGCAACCTGATGGAGAAGAAGACCTTCTCAATCCATTGATTTTGCATTGTGAACATAGGTTAGCGCACCTTTAATTGTAAGGAATGACACTTCTGCAACCCCATCTGCCTACCCATCTATTTGCCTAGCATTTTTTGTTTCTTCTTGGAGGGTGCACTTAGACTTGCAGACCCTTATTTGCCTTTTCTTTTCTCTGGCTTTTTCCTTTTGATTCTCTATCTAATGCTACCCTTATTGCTTCCAAGGTCCCAGATTAAGCAGTTGGGAGCCTTACTTCTCTACCTAAGCTACTTGTCTACCAAGATTAAACAGTTTGGACAGACTTCTTTCTCTATTCTACAACTGAAAATTTAAAACATGGCATGATCCAGATTAGGCTGTTGGACCATCCATCAAAATTGAGTCTATATCAAGCTATAGGCACAGCTTGTCTTTTCTTGGAAATATGGGATCTTTGCATCATCAAAGCAGAGCATATTTGGACCTTTCCTTGCCAATCATGAAATATGAAACCTATTGGTATAGGTAACTAACAGTGGCTCCACATGGGGATGGTTTTTCATTAGAAAGACCAAGAACAGCAGGTCAGAATGCCTTGGCCTTTGCCTGCTTTCGCCAATACTTGCAGTACGCTGCCTTAAAATGCTAAAATTGTGCTCTTCCCATCTTGGTAGATCTTTGATCCTATTTGCCTTTTGCTGATAGTTAATAAACTTGAGAAACTGCATTTTTACATCCTACATAGAGTAATATATACACTTGAGTATGTACAATGGAAACTCAGGCTGCACTTATGGGTGGTAGTGAAAATAGTGCTTCAGCATCCTGCCATTCACAGGACCTTCATCCAAATCAATTTCATTAAGACTTTTAAGGAAATAAGTGTTGTTTCCTTGTACTGCTTGGACAGCAAATGGTCCTCTCCAAAGGGAATCAAATTTCCCATGTTTTCCTTTATCTTCCCTTCTTGAATCCCACTTTAGGACTTTGTCACCAATATTGAAATATTCTGCCTTGGTCCTTCTGTCAAAGGCCTTCTTTAATTTCTCTTGTATAACTTGAACTCTGCTATAGACTTGATCTCTAGTTTGCTGCAAGCATATTATTTGATTGATCCTTCTTTGCATATCATTTGGTTCAGCTTGGCTTTCTTGAAGAAGTTTCATAACAGGAACTCCTAGTGATGAAGGGAATTTGGCTTCTAATCCATAAACCAACTCATATGGGCTGACCCCAATTGATCTCTTGGTTGTTAGCCTATCTGCCCATAAGGCATTGACAAGCTTCTTATGCCAGGTCTTTTTATTTTCTTCCAGCACCTTTTTTATGATGTTCACCAGGCTTTTATTTGATGATTCTGCAAGGCCATTTCCTTGGGGATAGTATGCAGTAGAATGGCCCAAGGTAATGTGAAATTTGTGGCAGAAATTCACCATCTTCTTAGATCTAAAAGCAGTAGCATTGTCTGTTATTATTTTGTCAGGGCAGCCAAATCTAGCCAATATGTTGTTCTCCAAAAACTGAATGATTGTTGAATCATTTGCTTGTCTGCATGGAGCAGCTTCAATCCACTTAGCGAAATAGTCTGTAGCTATTAGAATCCATCTGTGCTGGCCTAAGGATGAGGGATGAATTTCCCCAATGAAATCCAAGCCCCATTGTTGAAAAGGTCTCTCTGTGGCAATAGGCCTCAAGGGAAGTGGTAGTAACTTTCTCTTTCCCTCAAATACTTGACATTTGTGACATGAGGTTGTGAGCTTCTTGACATCAGAGAACATGGTGGGCCAGTAATAACCAGCCCTCAGTATTTTATCCACAGTGGACTTCCAATACAAGTGTCCACCACAGTCACCTGCATGAAATTCTTTCATGATATTGTTAGTCTCATCCTCAATTAAGCAGTTTAGCAATATCCCTTCATGGTTTTTCCAAAGCAGATTACCCTCCATAACACAAAATCTTGAGGCTTTCATTTTTAAGAACCTACATTTATTTCTGGACAATCCTGGGGGAGCACACAGGTTTTGTAACACATAACATATATCAGAGTACCAAGGGGATTGTTCAAAGGCTACACTGATCTTTGGAGTCGCCAGCTCCGGTTCACTGTCCAGCTGGTTGATATCTAAGGCTTGGAAGTTGGCTTCTGTCATTAGTTTGGCCAAACCTTGACCTTTTATTAGTTTTGTAGGTTTTATCTCAATATCAAATTCTAAAATGTTGGCAATCCACTTTCCTCTTCTGCCCTCTAAATTTTCTTGGGTGAGAATGTCTTTAACAATGGGACTTGGTACATAAGCTATAACATGTGAGTAAAGGATGTAAATCCTAAAGTCTTTGATAGCCTTGACCAAAGCATAAGCTTGTTTCTCCATGATTTGGTATTTTAGAGGAGCATCTCTAAGAGCTCTACGAAAGAAAGCAATGGGATTTTCATTTCCCTGGTCATCCTTCTGTAACAAGACAGCAGCAATTGTGTGTTGGGAAGCAAAAGAAAATATGATAAATTCCCTGTCAAATTGAGGATTTGTTAGGACCGGGGTTTGGGTAAGGGCCAATTTTATACCATCAAAGGCTTGGTTTGCTTCGACTGTCCATTTCACCTTTGAATCCTTCTTTAGCATATTATTTAGTAATCTGATCAGTTCTGCTAGGTTTGGGATAAACCTTCTCAAGAAATTGATTTTTCCCAAAAATCCTTGCAATTCTTTGATATTTCTTGGGTGGGGCATTTGTAAGATAGCTTGTATCCTGTCTGGATCAATCCTAATGCCATCTTTAGAAATGATGTGGCCCAATAGTTTACCTTCCTCTAAACCAAACAGGGATTTCTTGGGATTCAATGAAATTCCATATTTCCTGCATGTTAGGAAGATCTGTCTCAAATGTTTCAGATGTTCTTGATCTGATTTTGAGAAAGGTGTGAGGTCATCTAAGTAAATGACAAGAAAGTCATGTATCTCCTTGGCAAAAGCAATATCCATTGCTCTTTGAAATGTTGCCCCTGCATTTTTCAATCCAAAAGGCATTTTTACATATTTGAAAGTTCCCCATGGGGTTGTAAATGCAGTTTTGTCTTGATCATCAGGGTGTACTAAGATTTGATTAAAACCTGAGAATCCATCAAGTAATGAGATTCTTGAGGCACCTATCACTCGTTGAAGAATGTGATCCATCTTGGGCAAGGGATAATTGTCCTTGAGGGATGCTTGATTCAAGTTCCTAAGATCCACACAAAGCCTTATTTCACCAGTTTTCTTTCTTGTAGGGACCAAATTTGAAATCCAATAAGAAAACCTGATTGGTGCTATGATGCCAGCTTTAAACATTTTTTGCAATTCCTTTTCAATTGAAGGGAGGAGCATAGGATTAATCCTTCTCAATTTTTGTTTGAATGGCTTCTGATTAGGCTTGAGAGGGATAGTATGCTGGATAACAGAGGTGTCATAGGATTTTAAATCCTCATAACCCCATGCAAAGACATCCTGGAACTCTTTGAAAAGGTCAATGTATTTGGGTTTTTGATCAGGAGGCAGAGATGCAGATAGCTTTATTATCTTGGGCTTATCAACCGTGCCAATGTTGCACTCTTCAATGGCTGTATTTAGGGGCTGCATTTTTGTTTTTCTAGGGATATCATTTGAGTCAAAGATGTCTTCTAATGGAGTTAGGCCTGTTGGGAGAAAATTGTCTTTCAGCTCTATGATTTCACCCTCTACAACAGCCGCTTCCTCATGATTGATTTGTTGAATTTGTTGTATGTTCTCCTTGCTGAAAATAGTTGGATTCAGCGTTTGTTTTGTTGTTTTGGGTGATATTGGGTGGTCAGTTTGTTCAAACAGTATTTGTGATTGACTTGCTCTTTCAGTGTCAATAGTTAGTCCTGCAAATTCTTGTTGCAAGGTCAAGAAGTTGTTTATTTGGGCATCATCTTCAAATACCTGCCAGTCCTTGACATTGTTTGGGACAGAAGGTCTGTGTTTTACCTCAGCTGTAAAACAGTGGTGGGGCTCAAAAGGTAGCTTGCAGGTACTCGCAAACGTGGCTAAACTGTGGGCATGAAAGTTATGGGTTCTGGGGATCTTGGAAATTTTAAATTTAGTGAAGGACTGTAGTAGTTCAGCAGCAGCAGATCTATAAGATCTCAGTCTTTTGTCATTGGTGACAAAATTTCCCTTTACTTGTTGGATGACTAAATCTGAATCCCCCATAATTGAGACCCTTGTGGCTTGTAAGAACCTTACTAGCTTGAGGCCTAGTAAAAGAGCTTCATATTCTGCCATATTATTAGTACACTTGAAATTCAGTCTATAGGCTCGGCCTTCTGCATGACTGTCTTGTTTATTATGTATCCAAACTCTAGCCCCTGCCCCTAGTTTGTTGACTGACCCATCAAATTCAAGGAACCATAGGATCTCTGGTTCCAGGGAGAACTTAGTGACCTCCTTATGTATTGGAATTGTAAGTCGAAGCTTTGGTTTTCCCTCTTGTTTGTTTTCTAGGGCAATTTCCTCACTTGATGGGACCTGTTCACTTTCTTGAGCAGCAGCTGTGTTTAATGTTTGCTTAATCATTGTTTCTTGGGTAGCAGTTTGCTCATTGGTGTCTTCCTCTTGTATGAGTGTCTTGGGTTCAACCTCATTATCTGGGAGAGTTGTATTATCATTGAAGAGAATGTATGAGTCTATGTCTGAATGGACAACATATATGGGAAAGTTTTGAGGCTTTTCTTCACTGCTGACCATGTATTTCATTAATGTTTCTCTGTATAATCTCTTTGGTTGCCCAAAAATAGTGATGGTGGCATATGACATATCTAACTGCAGGGAACCTTGAAGTTTAGCCCCCCATGACCTTGATAACAACATCCCATACTTGGGTGGGATGTCAACAACTACAACATCCATTAGAATTGTTTTGTTTGGGTACTGAACAAGAGACACACATAGATCTTTTATTAGGCCTAAGCACTTGACTTGGCTGGAATCAAAGGAGAACAGGTCCTTGTATGGTCTGGTAATATCCAGGTTTAGTCTTTCCATGACTGATTTGGGCATCAGGTTGTGAGAGGCACCCAAGTCAAACATTGCATTGTGTAATATTTTGTCATGAACATGCAGGCTGACATAGAAAGGTAAAATGCCTATACCTGTTGTCTTTCCATCCACCTCAGGGCCAAAAAGTAGCTCTGGGGTATCATCCAACACATTAACATCATCCTTGTTGGTAGTAAGTTCAAGGGACTTTTTGATTTGTTGTTTATACATGTCATGCTTGGCTAGTTCTGAAAGAGGAATAGCTACCTTCAATTTACTAATTTCAGTTTGTAGGTCAAAGGGTTTATCTGATTGGGTCTTTTGGCTGTGGATGGCATTTCTTTCCTTGTTCACTAACTCTTCTTCTTGATTCTCATCCTGATTTTGAGGCTTGCCCTTCTTGCTCATCTCTTGAGGGGTGACACTTGGTTTAGGGTGCAAGGATGATGTGTCCATGGGCTGTTGTTTTGCAGAAGCTGGTTCAATGACTTCTTCAATGACCACTTCTTTTGCAAGTGAATCTGTTGGGTCATTTGGCTCTGTAACTGTGGCTCTTTTGGGCTGCTGATTATTTTTTATCCTTTCAGGCTATGTCACATTTACAGTTCTGCTCCTTAGCTTGTATTGCTTATGGACTTCATAAACAGCTGTGTCATAGCCTTGTTTGAAGTCAAATGACTCACCTGGTTTGATTGGGAACATCTTGATTACCTCATCCTCATGGTCTTCTTGTGTCAAAAAGACTTGACTTTCACCATCTAGACCCATTAAATTAATCTGAGAATCTTCATTGGGTTCACTTGATGTGGAAGTTTCAGCATAGTTTTCTTGGAAAGGGGGTCTTATGTCTTGGTCAGCACTGGCCTTGCCAACGTCTGGGTTTTGAGTTCTCCTAAAATTTGGATTCCTAGGAGGGTTGTTTTGTGGTGCTTCCCATGATGATTTTCTCTCAACCGATTCAACTCTATCCCCCAATCTCTTCATACCAGTGAGTATTGCATCTAGTTTTTGATCAAAGGCTGAGGGTTATTCTTTGAAAGTGGTTCTCTTTTCCAACCTTGCTCTGTTTCTTTTGGCAATCAGGTTAGCTTCCACTGTGACAGCAACCTTTTGGGCCTCTGCAAGGGTTTGAGGGTCTCTCTCCTTCAACTGATAGGCCATATCAGGGTCAAAACCATCAAGAAATTTGTACAAGGCCAAATCAGGGGGAGGTCTTAAATTTTGCGGGATTGCGTTATATACATTGTTAAATCTTGCACAATACTCCAAAACAGTCTCTTGGGGACCTCTTTTGATAGTGTCATATTCCCCAAGTATGTGCAGAGGATCTTTCTTTTTCTCCCATCTGTTAGTAAAGGCTTGATACAACTCATCAGGAGTTGTGATGGAATTTGCATTCAGGGATCTAAACCAAGTTCTTACATCCCCAGTCAGACTTTGAACAAACATCCTCATTCTCACACTGTCATCATCTATTTCATAAGTTTCAAAATGGTCTTGCATCCTTTTGGCATGCTGAACAGCTGTCAAAGGGCCAGTGGAGTCAAAATATGAGATTTTGGTTTGGTAGTCTTGGGGTAGAGCTGTAGCATTAGCTGGTATCTGCAAGGGTGCATATCTGTTAGCCATATTCACAAGGTTTGGGGGATTCACAGGGACAACTGGGATAAAAGGAACGATGTGTGCCACAGAGGTAACAAGTGTAGCAGCACCTGGGGTATTGTTCAAGGGGATATGTGCAGTGGGTGAAGATGTGAAAGGAGGGCTTTGAGATGTAGATGGTGAACTGGGGGAGACAGGGGTAGACCTAAATAGCACTTTGATTGGGGTTGGAACTGGTTCAGGGTGAGCTGTCTCAGGACTGAAATCACTAGGGTTTTCCTGCCTTTGCTGCTTCCTAATGATTCTAGGGATTATGTTAGGATTCTCAAACACGGCTGGTGGATTAGGGTCAGGGTTTGACCTAGTGTGCCTGTTTTCCCTTTTAGGAGCCAGCTTCTGTATTTGTTTTTGGTATTTTCTGAGATATTTTAGGATTGTTTAAGGGACTGATTAAGCCTTTTTAGAACCACTGTCTATGGATAAACAACGGTTTGAAAAGTATGCTTGGGTCCCCAATGGAGTCGCCATTTATGTTAACACCCAGGTTGTTCCCTATGACTCCCAAGGGAATACGGCTGGGGTAACCACTAACCAATCTTTGGATTACAGTTTCTAGCCAAACTGTGATCAGAGAGGGCTCTCTCTTTATGATTTGTCTCTGTTATGATAGTGTTTTAGGCTAGATATTATGCTCAGGTTTTTGTTTATGTTTTGGTTGAAGGATGTCTTTCAATTCCTAAGATGTAATGTTTAGACAGTTGTATTTCATTGGGCAATGGAGTCTAGAGCTATGAAAAGTTTGAAATGCTTCAGTGGGAATGTTCAGACTGCAGGGCCTATCGGGTATCTCAACAAACAAAATTTAAGGTTTAAGTGATGATGTATGATGATGCATGTTTAGCTAATGAAAATCAATTAAGAATTCTCCATTAAACTAATGTTGTAAAAGTGAAATATATTGTTCAGGAGAAAAATTGAATTCCTGAAACAAGGGTCACTGTGAAAGATATACTCTGAAAGTGTAGCAATTAAGAATTACACTTATCAAGATTATAACTGAGGAAAAAACATTCATTAACAACATAGGTTGAGCTCAGGGTATTCCATGAATAAATCCTGAAAGGCTATTCTTTTTCTTTGCTGCCAAATACTTAGAACTTAGAAACATTTATGGGTTGTAAAAGATTAAAACACGGAACGAAGAGAGTTACAGAAAACTTATTTTATATGAGATGCACAGGGATCCTGCAAACTTCAACAAAACACCATGAACGCATTCAACAACTCAGAACTTCAGAAATTCCATTACTTGTGTTATTAAACTCTGCAAAGATTACAGCATAGGAACTTCTCCAAAATAAATCAACAACAACCCCTGCAAGCTTATGCGAGGGGCAAATATATACAAATGGTAATACAAAATATCTATGGCGTTGAGTCATCTGAGAAATAAATATTTCACCAACTTTGTACATAACAGCAGATAAAAAGTTATTGTTGTCTTTAATACATCATAAATGTTCATTTATATCAGTCAGAAGATATTTTGGCCTTTGGAGGCCACTGAGTCGGTTGGAATGATCTACTTTAAATGCTTGAAAATGCGCTGATGTGGCTGCTCTGTTGTAGCTTTTCGGCCCTGTCACCTGTAGCTGTCCATCTTGACTTACTGGCCGAAAGTCCTGCTGAGTTGGCTCAACTTTTATCTTTTCATGCATGCTGATTTTACTAGCTTTTCCTGTGCATGCCACCTTGTATTTTTGATGAAAAACTTGAAGAATGGCTTCCTGGTCTATAAGATCATCTGTATTGCCTTTGTCCACCATTCCTGTGTGGGTAGTTGATGCCTGAGAATTGCATCCATAGTCTCATCTGCCTCTGTGTATTTATAGAAGTTAGGAGGCACTTCAAACAGGTGATTAATTTCATTCATTATGAAGAATAAATTCTCTACTCTATTGTAGAGACTTTGTCCTGTAGCTGGCCTTGTTTCTTCTGAGGTGCTGGGCCTTTCAGTGATCTGACTTGTGGCAAATGTATTGACCCTCTTGGCATACTGCTCCTGGGTAAGCAGTTTCCCTGCACTGTTTAGTAAGCCAGGGAGACCTCGGTTCTGTAATACCACAAATTTGTCCATAAATCTGTTTACCTCAGTCTGCATGTCTTGGGTCCTTCTCTCCAATGTCTGCACTAAGTTTCTTAGTGTAAGGACCCTTTTTACCAACATGATAGTCTCAGTCCTGTTAGGAATTCCCATGGTTGCTAACTGAGAACTTGTTCTGTTATTGAGCACATTGATCATCCTAGTGGCAATTTCAGGCATATTGCCTAGAGCTGCCCTTGACCTCTGAATTTCCTTCTGTGCTTTTCCAATGAGCTCCAGCTGCTCATGGATTGTGTCAATATACTGCCATTGGTCAGTAATAGACTAGCCAATATTGGCCCATAGCACTGTCTTGATCTCGGACACCACTTTATCTAGTTGGAGCTCCTTCTCTAGCTCCTTTACCCTGTCTTTGAGGGCTTTTATTTCCCTGCCCTTTTCTGCCACGGTCTGCTTGGATTTGTCATATCTTTCATTTACCTTGGCTAATTTCTCTCTGGCCTCATTTAGTTCTGTCATTTGTGCTTCCAAGGCCTGGATCTCATCTCTCAGCTTTTGCATATCCAGGCTTGGGGCCTGCTCTGTTGTTGTGGTGGTGCTAAGGTGGATGGTGCTGTATGTCCTGTTTGTTGAGGAGGAGGAACAGTAGTTGGAGCAGTTTCCTCAAGGTTTATTATTTTAGGAGGAGGCTGGGAGGTCTGACCTTCTTCTCTTTGCTTCAAAGCTGCCTGTGCAGCCTCTGATTCTCCCAGCTTTTCTTGAGTCTGAATTAGCTGCTTGTATAGAGACACCAGCAAGGCTGTGGCATCTTGATCATGCCTCTGCTAGGCAACTTCATCTGTTTGAGGGTGAATTGTGGCTGGGATTTTGATCTTTCTTCTCAAAGCTGCCATGTCTGCATCCCTCAACTTCAATATTTCTTGTATGCCCTTGATATCTTTGGGATCATGCCCAATCTCTATGATTATATCTTCTAAGGACCTAATTCTGTTGTCCTTAGCTTGAGAGGATGCTCTCTCCAACTCAAGTTGTGCAGCTATATTATTAAGGCTATTTTCTAGCCTATAATTGTCCAATGTTTTGTCTGCCAAGGAGGCATACACCATCTCACCCGTTTGTTTGTGTAATTCAATTTTGTCCATAGGGTGGATGTCCTTGGCAAGGACCTCAAGATTGGTCCTTATATAATCTGCAGGGGACTGGGGCTGTGCTACAGCTGGCAAGAAATGACTCATGATCATTTTGCCTTCACTAACATCATACGCAGACATCAGTCTTTGCTGGTTAGTGGGAGCCATTTTCAACAAATGATTGTATAGTTGTATCTTTATTGGCTCATTCCTCCTCTTTATGTCTATGAACTGCTGTTTGATGCTCAGTTCACCTTCTCTCTGCTGGCTTGAGGAGCTGACTTCTCCTCCCACTGTTCTATTCTGTTCCTCTTGGAAGGAACTTGCGGATGCTTCTCTACTAGGTGGGCCCATGCCCAGAGACTGCCCTATTGGCATTTCCTCCTCAGAGAAAGGATTCAGTCTCTGTCTTTTCTCACCATGACTTATTGATGTGGTTAAGGGAGTCTCTCTGTCCCTTTTCCTGCTTATGTCCTCCTTTTGTGGAGTTTGGAGGATTGATGCTTCAGCTGATGTTTCTTGCCTAGGAGGCATCGTGTTTTGGGCCTGCTGTTCAGTGAAAATTGGGGCTTCCACTATCTGCTCTTGCTGTACAGGCTGCTCCTGTCTTTGTTCTTCTTGTTGTTGCCGTTGCTGCTGTTGATGCACTTCCTGCTGCTGCACTTCTTTTTCTGTTTGCTCTTCAGTCATGGGAGGTGGTTGCTCTTGTTCCACCTGCTTTTCTTTGCCTTTGCTGGATGTCTGTTGAGTGTCCATGGCAGCTTGCTGATGTGTTGTTGAGGAAGAGGCAGATGCTCCAAGTTTCCTTTGATATGATAAGGAAACATGTCCACAAGTTTCCAAGTCAGCCTCTTTTTGCAAATTCCTAGCCTCTCTCTCTAGCATCTGCTCTCTAGAGATTGGCTCTTCTAGAGTGCCCTCTTTCCAGCTCAAAACATTTTCATACTTTTCAATATGAGGCAGCCTAACATGTGAATAGTTACCCAATTTGTATTTTATCCTTCTGAGGGAGATAAAATGATTAGGGTCATAAGGTATCCATTTGAAACTGGTTTGCAATTTGAAACCTTCTAAGATCATATCTGCCTCCTTCCATCCCTCCTCTCTTTTATTGTATAGAGAAGGGCCTAGCTGGTTCCTTACCTTCAGCTGCGCCTTCTTATTCCTACTTTGGAAATGGAAGCAGTCTGCATTTCCAAACTGCCTGAAGTATTCTAGGGCAAAAAGTCTCATAGGGACATACCTTGGCAGCCTGTAAGGGTCCAACTCACAGCCATATATTCTGATTACTGTGTGGTGTTGGTAAAAATACCAATCACCAATGCTGTAGGATTTGGAGAGATGGAGAATTCTTTGCATGTCATCAGTCAACCTTGGAGGAGGGACACCATACAGCAAGGTCATAGCTGGGTGAATGAACAGGTCTATGAATTCACAGTATGTGTATGGTGATTCGGAAGTACGATGAAAAACTGAGGTCCAAAACACAACTGACCTTGGAATTCCCTGGGCATTTAGTTTCTTGAGGGGAATGGAGAAACTGTCTAGTTGATAAAACAAGAACAGATGGTAGATGTATGTGGTGTATCTGAACACCCTTTCCCTTTGCAGATTCATTAGCTGTTCATGGATCTTTTCTGCAATATATGTGGCATAGTCATAGTGTACAGCTGGAGGCTTTCCAAGAGAAAATATAGACAGCATTGCCATTAAAGTGTCATCAACATCCTCAATTCCCTTGTACCCCAGAACGTAGTGTTGTTGGGAAAAGTATCCAATACGGAATGACCCTATCCCACTCTAAGGGTGATAGTACCTCAACAACAACCGAATGCAAAGCTATTCGAGATTACTTCTTTATGAGATGTAAGAGAGGGGAGAAAGAGATCCACTAACCATAGTCTTCCGCTAATGATTGATCCAATCTTCTCTCTTTGCTGCTTGCTCCCAGCTCCTTGCTCTTTCACTGGCCCATCTACACAAAGATCCTGCAAAAGGGCAAGAGAGGGAAACTATAAGAAGCATACATTCATAATTGATTCAAGGATTAGAATAAATCAAATACACAAGTATAACAATTCACCATTGAGACACATGCATATAGAAGAACCTCAAATGCTTTATTAATGGAAGAAGTAAAGTTCTGAGAGTGTTACAACCATAAGAGGCCCAATCCAGCAACACCTCCCAGCAGAAAGAAATCTCCTCTTCACCTCCTTCAAGCAAATCACCCAATAGTTCTATACTCAAACCAACAACACTTCCTTACATTCACAAGATTCCAGCCTCCCTAGACCTCATGAGAGAGATCTATATATAGGGTTTTGGAGAAAGGATGAGTCAGCTTGAGCTTGGCATGGAGCTGACTAGTGTCCTCTCCCACTTCAGTTATTCTTCAGTTCTTGAGTCCACTTGGAGTTTCTTGCTTCCACTTGGAGATCTAGATCCTCTTACTCATCACAAGGCGAATTCCCTGATCCAAGTGTCATTTTGGAAGCTTCCTGGGCATTTGACACCTTGAGGAATGGCTGTGCCACTTGGCCAAACTCGCCTAGCGCAGGTAGCCTTCATTGCAATTGACATTCAGCGCAGGTACAGAGTGGAGCAGTTGACATTCAGCGCAGATGCTCAGTGGAGCAGCTGACATGATCCAGAATTAGCTTGTTTTTGAGTGTTTTCAGGTGGAGAACTGATATTTAGTGCTGTGGTTTGCTGACCTTGTTCCTCTAGGGGTAGGAACAACATGTTTAGGGACTTTGGATCCCTTAGATTATTGACATTTCATGCTTCATGCTGTAAGGCACAAAAATGTCTATAACAGTTGCCCCCTAAAGTATGAGGTCGTTTATCGGGTGAAATGCTTTATCAGGAGGATCCGAAGTTCATTCAATCGCTGAGAGGTGACCTGTAATAAAATACAATACAATACATTATTTTTCATTCTGCTTTCATGATCTAGCTGAGGCGGGCATTCCCATGCTCAGCTTTATAAATTAATTTTGGTACATAGAACAGACGATCGTCTGATGGTAGACTGATAATTCTCTGCTGAAATTATCATCCTTTGAGTAGGATGATCATCTGCTGCAATGATGTACATATCAAATGTTTTTATATTTCCTGAATATATATCGCAGCCCGGATGGATGAAACTAGATCCGGGGTCTTCAAACTCGTTCGATCTTCACTCTAAGTACAAGTCGATCCATGTGAGAATTGCGTTGAAGTCGAACATGGAAAGACATCGCTTGATTACCGGTCAATAATGTAAACCGTTAACAAGCGCGAGAGGAATCACCGATAATGATAATGACCCTCAAGGTACTGCAGTACAATTCACGTGGTGTGAATAAAGGACTTGGCGTCGAACACCACGCAAAATCTTCTGGTGGAAGGTCATTGATGTATACCTGTCGCCGAAAGTGAGAAACTTGCCATTGAGGCATGCAAGCTTCAAAGTACTGAGGGGGGTGTTCCTAGATCAACTTCTTGGATAATGAGCTGAAGTCGACAAGAAGTGATCCGTCAAAGGAGGGCCTTAATGAATCCCACATCAGTGACACGGAACGGAGCTAATGATTTTAGTGGAGGTGAAAACAATCTGTGAAATATGATTCAGGGTGGCAATCATGGGTGGATGAAGGATAATGTATGGTAGTGGATGGGACACGGTTGACTCTTTCTGAACAACATCTCTTGAACATATAATGACACTGATGTGATGGATCGGTAGCATTACCCCAAATGTGGATGGTTTGGCGAAGACCATGGTGATGAGACCGGTGAATGAAACAACCCAACCCGATGTGATACGGAGGACAAAGTGTCATGTTCAAGAGCGACTTGCTACCATTAAAGCTTTGAGGTTCTCCCAATTTTTCCCCAGTCATTTCTGACCAGTACCTCTTTATTTTTGTCAAGCTTGAGGAGGATAACATATGCTTGTTCTATAACCTGCCCTTCGGGCAAGCCCATCGCTATGTTTTAACGAGCCTAGCGATAGGGAAACTCGTTCTCGTCTAAAGACAAGTTTGTCGCTATTTAATCATTTTAACGAGTCTAACGACAAGGAAAACTCGGTCCTTTTCATTTTTAGAGAGTCTGAAAAGGTACAGAAAGTTAACTCCAAAATTCCTTTTTTGTCATCTAATCCCTTAAGTCCGAAAAAGTATAAAACAATACAAAAGGGATGAGTTTTCGATAATTTTAACGAGCCGAATAAAACAAGCGCTCGACCTTTTTGTGCAATAATCCCTCAGGTCCAAAAAGATTAAAATCTAGAGGAGTGATAGCTCTTCCGGTCACTTTAATGAGCTGGAAGGCCAAAACTCGGCAAACTTTTCATTTTTTACGAGTCAGGAGAAAAGAGTTCAAAGAAGACTAGTCTTTTGAGGAACGAGTGATAAACAGGGATAGCAGCAGATTCCAGGTACAGGTTGGAATTTTCCAATCACGGCAGTGTCACAAGGATGGCTAGGTGAAATCACTCTTCGCAGCTGTTCCTCAAAATGGGTAAACAATCATATGGGGGTGAACGATCGGCCAAATGAAATGGAGGTGGCAGGTGAAAACACGACCAAGGCTTTTTATGGCTAATAAATTTACGATCACAATGGTTATTTACCGGGGTATGCTCATTTCTTAATGAGCTTGACTGCTCAATCTTATTTTTATTTTTTAACGAGCATGAACTATGTGCTAAAACTGCTCGGATCTCGCTTTTCTATTTTTTAACGAGCATAAATTCCGCGGTAAAACTGCTCGATTTTATGGTCAAATTTTGATTTTTTACCATCACTAGCTTTTCTCTTTTCAAGTATAGTACTGCATTTTCAATTGCTGCAACAAACTTTGTTAGAAATGAATAATATTTGCATGAAAATGAGATTATAACCCTAATATTTCACTTTGAACTACGTAAAAAGCCATTAAAAGGTGTTTTTACCTCTCATTTACCATTTCATTTGCATTTGGTTTGTTGGAGCTCTGGAGGTGCCTCTTCTTCCTTGATTTTCACCAGCTGATTCCGGGAGATTCTGCGGACGATTTTCGGCGCCGTCTGGACCAGGTAGGAGCTAAACCCTAGCTCTTTCTTTTCATGGTTTCATTTTCCAGTTTTAGGCCTGTTTTTCAGTGTTTCTGAGCCCCAGGGGTTTTGCAAAAACGCCCTAGCTTCAGCGCAGGTTCCCCTTCCGAAACCTGCGCTGAATGTCAAGCTGCCTTAAGGCAGCCTGACCTTCAACGCAGGAGGGATACTTTCTGCCTGCGCTGGGCTCAGAAAACTGATCTTGCAGGTCATTTTTTGATGATTTTTCGCCAGTTTTTCACCAAAATCAGGAACTTACTCCTTCTCTTGTTTGCTTTGCAGGGAACTCTGAACAAAATGTCCCTTACATGGCGAGAATGAGAACATGAAGAGGAGGACATGATTGCCCTCCATGACCCGGTCACGGTGAACGCGCTGCGGAACTGTGGCCTGCTGAAGTTTTTCCGTATCTCTAGTATGAGAGCACAGATTTCTTTGCTGCAGTATATGCTTGATGCTTGGGATCCTGTTAACCAAGTATTCCAGATTAGGGGAAAGTCCATCCCCTTGACCATAGAGGACATGTACTTCTTGACTGGATTGTCGAGACGAGGTGCCCCCATTTCCTTGTCAGGTAGGGCCCGGGGGACCGATTCCACCAGAGATTATGTCTGCCAGTATTGCAAGGAAGGTTCTCAGCCGAGCAGAGACGGCAAGATTGTTATCCGTGAGATTACTGATCGGGCTCTCAGGTCCATTCTGTACACTATTGGTAGGATGGCCGGCAGCGCAGCTCTACATGTTGCCAACAGATCTTATATGCAGCACGCCTTGGAGTGTCTCCAACCGAAAGTATTCAACTGGTGTGATGCAGTACTTGTTCAGATGAAAAGTCAATTGACCAAGGTAAAGGACGGGAAGCTGAAGAACTTTGGATTTGGTTCTATTCTGACTGCCTTTGCCTTGGAGAAAATCCCACTGATGCAGCCTCAGTACATCATACTCGACTTGCCTTCTCCGACCGAGCCACGCATGCAGAGGTGGGTCGACCACATGTCTAGGCATGCTGGTCAACCTCAGATTACTTTTACTGAGGCCTTCTTCAGGTGGTTCGAGTGCCAGGAGATGGCGTTTTCTGAGTATCCATATGTGGGTATGGATTTCCGAGGTGATCCGGATTTGGTGCTACCAGATGGCGAACAGTGGGGCACCATTGGTAAACTCCTTGACCATATTACTGTTTACTGTTCTTATTTATAATGTTGCTGTGCTTTATTCTATCAAGACTTTTAATTGTACTCTTGGGTGCATGCAGATATTGGTCCTGTTCGTCCAGCAGTTCGTCCGAGACCGCCAGCTGCTGCCCCGGCAGTGGAGCCTGCTAGGAGAGCTGTTATTCGTGACCTTGACGATACTGAGACCCTTACAGCTGTGCAGGAGCAGGTTGAGAGCCTTACTCATGGTCTTCCGGATGTACAGATTGACGAGTTACCTTTACAGCTGCAGCGGCATACTATTGGTGTGCCTAGACGATGGACTCGTCTCTTGCGCATGATTGCACAGGCCGTGACGTACTATCATGAGCACCACTAGGCTAGGGTGCCCCCTAGCATCTTTTTGAGTTTTTAGGTCATATGACCAATTTTGTCTTGGTTACAGAACATTATGTATGAACTATATAAACAGCTTATATATATTTTGATTTTCGAGTTTTATTCTGGTTGATTTATGTGATCCATATGTACAATCTTTGATGATGTGTCCCTTTTATAAATGTTGCAAATGTCTATCTAACACATAGTTCGCTAATGAGTCAGTTAATGTGTTTAAGTTTCTTGAAATATGTTGATATTGAATTGAATCAAATCGTCTTTCCAAGATCTTAACCCTTAGGAACATGCGATAAATAGCTGGATTGCGAACAGAATATATACCATTGAGTTGTAGTATTACGAGCTGTGAGTCTAGCCTGACAATTAGTCGGCGTATGCCACGTGTGATGGCATCAGAGAGTAGTTCTATCAACGCGCTATACTCAGCGATGTTATTCGTTGATTGCCCAATACATACACCTCTGAAACTTACTAACTCGCCGCTTGGATCAAAAATGGCCCAGGCTGCGGAGGATAGGTTCCGCGAACTACGACTCGCTCCGTCGGCATATCCAACACATGTCTCCAGAAGGTTCGACATCTGCAATAAATGAAAAGGTGGATCACTCGACCAGAACAAATACTTTAGCGAAAACAAAATACAACAAAAGCATGCAGGTTACTATTTAAGCATAGTAACGCTTGAGGTACAACCCGTTGCGGGGCTGCGCCAGTGGAATTCCATCGTAATCCATTAACTCGTAGGCTCCTTTTGCTAACACCCTTTTAACAATATAGGGGCCCATCCATAAGGACTTGAATTTACCTGCTCCCAATTTATCGGATTCTTGGTCATAAAGCAAGACCAAATCACCTTCTGAGAAGACACGGGGTTTGACATTTTTGTCAAACTGAGCCTTGACTCGTTTCTTATGGGCCTCGTTAGCCAAAGCGGCATCACGACGGGTTTCATCCAATTGGATTAATTCCAAGAAACGAGCCTCTTCTTCTGAAGTTCCGGGGAGGAGATCAATTGCGAGTTTAAGCGACGAAATTTCGCACTGGATTGGTAAGACTGCTTCCAGGCCATACACCAGTTGAAAAGGTGTGAACCCGGTTGCGTTCTTTACCGACGTTCGGTAAGCCCACAAAGCTGAGTACAGGATTAGGTGCCATCTTCTTTTATGAACCCCGATCATCCTTTGCAACATACGCTTCAGGACTTTGTTGATTGCCTCAACTTGTCCGTTGGCTTGTGGATAATATGGGGTAGAGCTGTCGTGAGATAGCCCTAGCTTGGCAGCTAATTCGACCATCATGTGATTGCGAAAATGCGACCCATGATCTGTAACTATAGCCTGTGGTACGCCGAACCTGGCGACTACATGATTGAAAAAGAAAAGGGCAGCTGTTTCCCCAGTGTTATCCAATGTAGGCATCGCCTCGGCCCATTTGGTAAAATAGTCAACAGCGACTATAATATACCCATGCCCCCCAGTCGAGGTGGGGTTACATTGCATGAAATCGATGCCCCACTTGGCGAAGGGCCCAACAGCAACTATCGGCTGTAAAGGTGCGGGTGGTCGTCTGGTTTTGCTATCAAAAGTTTGACAAGCATGGCAACTTCTGACTGCGGTTATGCAATCTTTGAACATGGTTGGCCAGAAGTATCCTGCTCGTAAGATTTTTTGTGCTGTTGCATATCCAGACTGATGCCCCCCACACGCGCCTGAATGACATTCATTCAGGGCTTTTTCGGCCTCCTCATGGGTAAGGCACCTCCTCAGAACTGTATCGACACCACGACGGTAAAGTGTATCACCGACGATCATGTAGTCTTTTGCTTGGTATCGTATACGTTTTTGTTCAGAGCGAGAGGTGTTAGGCCTGAACTTTTGGGTTTGGAGATAAACTATGATATCTCCATACCACTCATCGCTTACAGATATCAGAAACAAACTTTCGTCCACGATTGACTCTTCCGATGTTTCATCGTTGGACAACGATGGGAGATCGCACAATAATTCTGCGAAAACTAGAGCTTTCTTTGATTTGGATTTCACAAATTCCAGATCAAACTCTTGAAGGATCGCTATCCATTTTGAATATTTGCCCCCAGCAACTGTCGCGACAGTATATAAGTCATGGGGTTGCAATCTGACAAGATGGTAGTTTTCCGAAAGAGGACATAATGTCGAAACCTTTGAATCGCTTGAACAGCTGCAAGCGCTAGTTTTTCAACATAAGAATATTTACTTTCTGTATCGTTTAAGTTTTTACTTAAATAATAGATAGGATGTTCAATTCCATCGACTTCTTGAACTAAAACCATTGCAATGGTCGTATCCGCTGCAGCCAGATACAGGTTAAAATCTCTTTGATAGTCCGGGGCGTACATTAATGATGCTTTTACTAGACAATCTTTCAGAGCATCAAAGGAAGCTTGCGCCACCTGGTCCCAGACAAAAGGTACATCCTTTTTCAAAAGACGAGTATAACCCTTAGCAAGTTCTGCGTAATTTGGAATGAACCTCCTCAGAAAGTTTGCTTTCCCTTGGAGTTTCTGAATCTGAAGCAAATTTGAAGGTGGAGGCAAATTAATGATTGCCTGAACCTTACAGGGGTCGAGACGAATCCCATCCTTAGAGACTACAAAGCCAAGTAAACGACCAGAACCGACGCAAAACACACATTTGTGTGGATTGAGTCTTATCTTGTAGTGTCGGCAACGTAGAAATATCGCTCTTAAATGCTGCGGATGATCAGTCCGCTTTCGCGAATGAGCCGGAAGATCGTCGAGATAAGGTTGAACAATGTTCTTGATGTCATGGAAGGCATAATTCATTGCCCTCTGAAACGTCGCCCCTGCGTTCTTTAAACCAAAGGGTAATTTTCGATAAGCGAATGTGCCCCACGGACAAATAAATGCAGTCTTTGACTGGTCCTGTGGGCGGATATTTATTTGATTATACCCGGAAAATCCATCCATAAATGAAAAGATTTCACATCCGGCGCATTCATCAATTATCTGGTCGATGAAGGGTGTAGGGTAGTTGTCCTTCGGACAAGCTTGGTTTACATCCCTATAATCGACACACACTCTAATCGTCCCTTGTTTTTTCATAACAGGGACAATATTCGATACCCAATCGGTTAGAGGAACTGGGTAGATGAATCCAGCATGGAGGAGTTTTTCAACTTCCGCCTTAATGGCAGCGGCTTTCTTGGGGTGTACCTGTCGAAGCCGTTGTCTTACTGGTTTGACATCAGGATACATTTTAATTTCATGTTCAACGATACTCGAGTCAATGCCTGGCATTTCATCATATGACCAAGCAAAGACATCTCTAAATTCGCGAAAAAGAGCGTTATATATTTCCAGTTCTGAAGGGGAACAACCTTTGCCGACATAAATATTCTCTACAACATCTGTTTTAGTCGAGATATTTATGGCTATAGTCTCTTCAATATTGGATAGGTTTCGCTCGGAATCCACCGTGTTTACAGTATTTGTTAGGAATTCAAAAACTGAAGGGTGATAAAGGTCACTTTGAGTATCTTCTTCATATTCCGGAAGAAGGGAACGATGGTGGTGATCATTCCATGGTGCCCCCTCAATCATCATTGATTGTAAGATTCCTTCGTCAGTCCCATGTACTTTTGACCAAGGATCTAATGGGGTTCCATATTCTCTAGACCTATCTACCCAAACGCTTGACGAGCGTTGATTTGGGTTCGCCTCCCATGCTTGAAACATTGATTGCTACAATATTTCTAAAGGGCTTGGGGGCAAAACCATTGAATGATCCATGTTGACCTTCGTGGAAGATATCATGTTGCAGGTTGCTACAAACGGTATATTTCCCATATTAATAGGAGGTGGTAGCGCGAAAGTTCCCATCAATGTGGGGTCTTTCAATAATCCTACTCCGATATCTTGAATTGAATGGTTGCTCTCATGGATCATGGGAATGCTTCCTGTAACTTGTGAACCATTAGGGAGGAAATTCTGTTGGTCGACGATCGTAATCCCTCCTTCAAACGGGAATGCGATCTTCCTAAAATAAGTCGACACAACAGCTGCCATGGCATAAATCCATGGTCTACCCAGTAGGATGTTATAGTCAAGATTTCCATCAATGACCTCAACATCAATTTCTACTGTTTTTCCTCCTAGTTCAACTTTCAAGTTATTAAGGATACCGTATGGGGTATAAGTCCTTCCGTTGAAAGCTTTTAATGTCATCGATGATCGTGACAAGGTTGGAGATCCTAAAGTTTTCCAGCAACTCATCGACATAATACATGTCGAGGCTCCCTCATCAATTATTGTTCTATGAACAGTTTTGTTGAGGGCTTTCACTTGAATAAGGAAAGCTAGTTGAGCTGGTAACTGAGGATCATATCCTTTGTGATCAAAGGATACAAGATTTGAATCCTTAGGGTCAACCCCACCAATAGCTGATAACAATGCCTGCCTTTGGGTTGGACAATTTTGTAGTACCTCAAGAGTCGACATAGCGGATGGCGATTGTGCCAAATCTTCCACTATGTTATAATGCTGCGCCGCTCTGGCGCGAGGATTAAATGTCGACTTGTGTACTACAACCTTTGGCGGTTTTATTGTTAATTCAGGGATGGTGGGCATTACAACTTCTGACGAAGTTGTTGTCGAACTACTTGGTTGATCTTTACCTTTTTCGTTCGACAGCTGAGGATTCCCATAATCTTTGTTCCTTGTCGAAATCAAAGCATCATTCTGCTGTTTTGAAACCGACAACATAAGGACTTGTGACGGGGAAGCATTTCCACTATCAACCAGATTTTGACCTGGGTTGGGAAATGGATCAGTTAACACAGCTGAGGTTTGGGAACTTTTAAAGAACCTCTTTAACTCAGCTTTGAACGGGAAATTCTTTGTGTTATGATCCTTATCATCACATATTAGACATGGATAATTTTGTTTCCCTTTCCCAGGAGGGTTCGAAGAATTCTTTCCAGGGGATGACCGAACCTGTTTCTTCTTCTTCCCTTTGTTTTGCTTCTTCTTGCTTCCTGGTTGATTGGTTTCTTTGCCTTTATCTTCCGATACGGCATTTACTTCCGAAGCAAGAATTTCTTCTTTTGCATTTTGATCCGAATTCTTACGGGCTTTCTTTGAAGAAGCCTTTATCGATTTCACGTTTGCTGTGCCTATCACACCATCTCCGGCATGAGAGTCACTATTTGATTTAGGAGGAGGAGGAATTGAAAATTCCGGTCTAGGGGCGTCAGGTATTTTGTCGTAGAGCGTGCCGGACTGAGTATAAACTAAGTCCAAATACTGTGCACGAGCAATTACTTGCTCCTCTATTACGACTCCCCCCTTGGCCACATCTTCCGTAATAGCCGGGAGTAATGACTTTATAAACCATTCAGCTAATAGCTGATCGGGAACGTATGTTTTCACCATCCTACGACGACGACGCCACTCATGTATATGATCAGATATATGGGTGGCAGTTGTCTGCTTGAAGTTGGTTAATATTTCTGTTCCCGTTTCATACCTTATCGGTAATTGAAAATGGGTTAGAAAAGTCGTGGCTAGGGAACTAAAATTGTCGAAAGAGGTTCTTGGCAATTCAATATACCATTTAGCCGCTGGACCTGTCAATGTCCTCTGAAAAAGGCGAAGCCTTATCGAATCGTCGTTTAGGGTGTTCGACGAACACCACAGATGAAAAGTCATCACGTGATTCGATGGGTCTTCACCTGGATTTCCATTGAATTTAGGAATGTCAGATGGAAGTTTATGAGGAATCGCTGGCCACCAAGGGGCATAAGCAATCGGATCGTTGGTTAACCGGTGTAAATCGGGTAACTCTAAAGTTGCCACGAATGGTAACTGTTGATTCAGGTTAGGTGAAGCGTAACCAGGGTACGATGGAATCGCTTGAGCAGTGGGCCTTTGCATACCAGCATAATGTAATTGATGTTGGTATGACTGATACGGTTGGTGGACTTGACCACTGTAAAGTGGTTGGTTTTGACCATTTTGGATATACGGTTGTCCACTATTCGCAAAGATCTGCTGCTCAGAACCTTGGTACACTTGCTGGAATTGCGGTTGTTGGTATTGCACAAGCCATGGTTGTGACACCATGTTTTGTTGTGCTATGCTAACCGTTGGACCAAGGTGTGGGGTAATTGTACCCGTTTGGATCTGTGTCGCCCCACCAGTTGGCGATTGTGGTTGTGACCCATGATCAAGTGGCTGTTGCATTACAACCTGAGAAATCTGAGGTTGGCATGCAACAGGTATCGCTTGAACTTGTGACACTGTTACAATAGCCGGTGTGGTTGGGATTTTCGTCATAGGTACACACTGTTGCATAGAATATACAACCCTTGGTTGTTGAGGTAGCATAGGTACCCAACTACTTGATGCAATTCCAGTATAACCTGAATATTGTTGTGAACTCACGTATGGGTACCCTCTCGGAGGGGGTAATGAAAGGGCATATTGCCCCCCATACGGTATCAATCCTGAACTCAAGGGATTGATTGCCCAGATTGACCTCCAAATGGATCAATTTGGCGAGTTTCAACATAAGAGTTGCCGGGTATTACTCCGGATGAACAAACTGGAACAGACCATACTGTCGAAATAGTCCCTTGGTGGACTCCTTCTAGCTGTTGTGAGCTAGTTGGGACAGCTGGTATGCCGGCAAACATCGTCGGAGTGACGGCAGGGACTTCTGTTGTCGCTGTGTCATTTGACACAGTCCTAGATGATGATGGTTGTTCAGACATCTTAAGTCTATCCAATAGATTGCCTAGCGATTCTACAGGGACTTCCACTTGTGGTGGATTAACTTCTGATGAAGGAAAAAGAGTGACCTCGACTCCAAAATGAGTTGGAGTACTTGCTTGCGGATCCTCTGCAATTTCCTCTATCGCAATCAAACCCGGTGGAAGAGGAAGACCGTCAGGTCCGTAAAATATTTCTGGTGCCGAAGAAGTGGTTGTTTCGACAGTGACAGTTGTTTGAGGAACAAAACTCTCTGGACCGGTTACAGATGGAACTGGTTCAGTTATACAAGTATTTGCCCCCAGACCAGGATCAATATTACTGTCCTTTTGTGGCTGTTGAACTTCTTCTATAGAGGCAGGGTTTCCAGAAATGTTAGGAGTAACCGGAACCTCAGATGCAGTTGGAACACTTGTTCTAACTTTTATAGGAGATTTTGAACTGGTTAAACGAGTTCGCTTTGTCCATACTATTTTCGATTCCGGAGACAAAGACGGTTGACTCGTAAGCCTCCGCGAACGACGGGGTTTCAATTGACTTTCTTCCACGATTGCGGATTACTCGATCAACCAAAATATTAAAAGGGGAAATTTGTGTTTCCGAATTGAATGAATTTTATTAGACGCTTTTAGACACAACTTGCTTTTTCACTTTTTAAGAGTCGAGAAAAAACTAAAGATGACTCTAGTCTCCTTCGATGTATTAACGAGCCCGAAGTGACAAATGCTCGGTTGGACTTTTTCAGTTATAGAGTTTGAAAAAGGCCAAAAGAAACTGCTCTGGAGATCTAGGCAGAGGGTGTGCCAAACCTTTCGCAAAACCACAGAATACGTTTTACGGTACGGGTGGTCGATCTTCGTGAATGCTGTGTTCACTGCATTGCGATCAGTAGGGCGACCGACATGGTTTCCTATGGATGAAAGATATATGCCTATAGTGGTCTCCCAATATATACGCGACGGTACGTGGGAGCACAAGTCCGTATTAGTGCCACCGACTCTCAAGAGGAATCACCCACCTTCGTCGAGATCGACAGTCACTACGTTTAACGACGCCGGAACACGTCTCTAGCTTAGACCTCTATGTGTTTACGTTATGTTTCAAAGTGTTGTTAGGTTCATTCAATATATTTTAAGTTGATCTTTTTAAAGTTTGCCTTTCAAGGTTCACCACGAGATGTTTTGATACAAATTCCTAAATGTAGTCTAAGATGAGAAGCAAGCTTTTTCAATCTTTTTGACTTATGAAAATCTTAACTACTGAGGGAAAAGAAAGACAACATCTTTTCACACAGATCAAAGAGCACACACTAATGCACTTTTTCCCTAAATCAACATACAAACTTATCAAATGCAAAATGCAAAATGCAGGTATTTCTTTTCTCTTTCTTAATGTTTGTGCGATACAAAAAGAAAGCTGTTGTATAACTTTGAATTCAATTTCAAGTGAAAGCAAACAAGTTTGTCCAAAATCAAAAGACACCTTAAAATTTACTTGTTTCGACACTAGAAATATATAAATTCAAACCATATGACGAAAACAAAAGCTCAATCAGCTATGAACAGCAAATAAACTAACTCTTAAGATCGAAACGACACTTATCACAGGTCTAGATCTAAGAGGTCACAGCAAGACTAGTTCACTTTTCATTATGGGAAACTGCAAATGATACAAGAAATACATAAAGAACAAACACAGTTTCTTTATACAACCGAGGCGGAATAGTGGCAAGGAAAGTTGGTTTCAGATAGGTACATTGACTGGTAACAGGCTGCAAAAACAAGGGTGAAAACAAGGCAATAAATACGAGGGAACCCCAGTAGCACTAGGCAAAACTGGTCCAACGCAGGTAGTACATTGGCAGTTTGACCTTCAGCGCAGGTAGCCCCTTCGGGAACTACGCTGAAATGCAGACTGCTTTCACAGCACCTGCACTGAAGAGACAAACTTTCGTTTTTCTCAGTTTCCGGGTCACAGATTGCTCAAAAATTCACAGTTTTTGGCCAAATCAGAAGCTATCAGTCAAGTACACACTAAGGGATGAAAAGGAGGATGAAAAGCTATCACTAAGAGCTCATTAGAGTCCTTGTGGATCAGCTCTTCAAATCATAAACTTGCATCAGAAGCTGAGCTAGAGTAGCTGCCCTCTACTTTGCATTTGAAAGTTCCAAATGCAGTTCGATTCGGTACTCCCTGTGTTTATGAAATGAATAGCAAAAACACAAACAACCAACAAGATACGATCCCCAGTGGAGTCGCCAATTTGTTGTTGGGAAAAGTATCCAATACGGAATGACCCTATCCCACTCTAAGGGTGATAGTACCTCAGCAACAACCAAATGCAAAGCTATTCAAGATTACTTCTTTATGAGATGTAAGAGAGGGGAGAAAGAGATCCACTAACCGTAGTCTTCCGCTAATGATTGATCCAATCTTCTCTCTTTGCTGCTTGCTCCCAGCTCCTTGCTCTTTCACTGGCCTAGCTACACAAAGATCCTGCAAAAGGGCAAGAGAGGGAAACTATAAGAAGCATACATTCATAATTGATTCAAGGATTAGAATAAATCAAATACACAAGTATAACAATTCACCATTGAGACACATGCATATAGAAGAACCTCAAATGCTTTATTAATGGAAGAAGTAAAGTTCCGAGAGTGTTACAACCATAAGAGGCCCAATCCAGCAACACCTCCCAGCAGAAAGAAATCTCCTCTTCACCTCCTTCAAGCAAATCACCCAATAGTTCTATACTCAAACCAACAGCACTTCCTTACATTCACAAGATTCCAGCCTCCCTAGACCTCATGAGAGAGATCTATATATAGGGTTTTGGAGAAAGGATGAGTCAGCTTGAGCTTGGCATGGAGCTGACTAGTGTCCTCTCCCACTTCAGTTATTCTTCAGTTCTTGAGTCCACTTGGAGTTTCTTGCTTCCACTTGGAGATCTAGATCCTCTTACTCATCACAAGGCGAATTCCTTGATCCAAGTGTCATTTTGGAAGCTTCCTGGGCATTTGACACCTTGAGGAATGACTGTGCCACTTGGCCAAACTCGCCCAGCGCAGGTACAGAGTGGAGCAGTTGACATTCAGCGCAGATGCTCAGTGGAGCAGCTGACATGATCCAGAATTAGCTTGTTTTTGAGTGTTTTCAGGTGGAGAACTGATATTTAGTGTTGTGGTTTGCTGACCTTGTTCATCTAGGGGTAGGAACAACATGTTTAGGGACTTTGGATCCCTTAGATTATTGACATTTCATGCTTCATGCTGTAAGGCACAAAAATGTCTATAACACGTAGCTGATCAAATCTACCAGCATTCTGCCCAAGTCATTCAGGTAGTGATATCCAATAGGAGGAGTCCTCATAGTTTCAGAGCTTGGCTGTATGAACAACTGATTAATTTTGGTGATCTGGGCACTTGACAAATTACTCCCCTTCTTTACTAAGTCCAACATGGAGAGAGGGGTCAATGGCCTTGCAGAGTGGAAATGCAGCATCTCATTTATGGTTTCTGGGGTGATATGGAATAAGATTGAGCCTGTAGGACTGAAAACAGCTCTTTGGCATGGATCATAGCATTCCTGGCACTTGTGGATCAAGTCTGGAAGGGCATTGACTTGAGGGAGGTTGTAAATGTGAAAATTTGAGTCCCAAATCCCTAAAATATCAGCTCCACCAAGGTGTTGGGCTTTCAATTCATTTAGCATGTGAATATTGAACTTGGAACCCATTGGGAACCAGTCTATCATCTGATAATCTACATCTCCCAGGGCTTTCCATTCTAACTCCCTTTGAGGGGCATTCAGAGGCTGGATATTCAAGGCTATTGGTGCTTCCATGACTAGAAAGGCTTATGATTTGTATGTAAACTGTTTTGAGTGAGCAGAAGAACGCAGAGGAGTTTCTTGACGATATAACTGTGAATTGTAGGGAACAGAGGGCGAATTGAGCAAACAGAAATTGAAATACCGTTTATAGGATTGATTAAAACAGTAGCAGGACTGAGTTAGAGTATTTCTATGGTGAATTTATGTAATGGAGGTTTCTAGTTCACGACTGCGCGAACTACCAGTGAATTCAGGTTAATTTGGTCAAATGCAGGCTTGGCAGAAGGTTTATTGCCTTGCTAGTCGGAAATGAGTGCAAGTCATTGGATGCTTAATGGTGATTTTGGTGTTTTATACTCTCTTAAACAGTTTGCTTACAGAAACATGGATAAAACCAGGTGCAGGGAACAATTCTGAGAAATACCTTGTGAATTGTCGATAACAGTTGCGAATGCAGGTACGATGGAGGCGCCCATGGTTTTAGAGTCGAATTGTGCAGGTTGGCGCTAAATTGGTCGTAAAATGCATGCAGGAAAATCAATAGTAGTTTTGGAAAAAGTGAGAAAAAACACGCATTTTTGGCTAAAATATGGAATTTTGGCATATTGGCGCGTTTTTGGGATGACGTCAGCATGACGTCATTAGTGGGGGTCAAGGTCGGGTGACATCAGCATGACGTCACCGGGTGATGTGGCAAGCTCTGATTGGTCCACGGGATAATGAGGTGGCAGACATATCAGCGCAGGGGCGGACAAGAGTGCTGACGCGACGGCGGGGTGGCACTGACGTGGGTCTGACGTGGTGATGACGCAGGCATAACAGAACCGGTGGTAAATGATAAGCGGTAATGGTTTTTCTCGGACCGCCATAGATACGGTCAGGGTTTTGTCAGAGGGCGACCCGAGAAATTGTGAGGGCGACGCGTGGCAAAGGCCTGACGTCACCCTCTGACAGTTTCTCGGGCGCTAATCTTCGGACGTCGGGCCCAACCCGATATGCATAATGGCCGTCCGATCAAAGGCACCCGATCGGACGGTTGACGGGTCGCTGATCAGTGCGGACGATACGGCAGCGGGGAGGTAATAAAATATTATTTCTTTTGAACGGCGTGCCCAGCGGGACTTTGGGTTTCGGCGGGTTTATTTGGTTTTTTTAATGTAAAACGGAAATATTAATATCACCGCGCCGATACTTTGGATAAAATGGAAAAAGAGGGTTTTTGGGCGCTTTTTGCAAATGAAGCAGGTTATGGGTAAAAAAAGGTTTTTCACATGTTTTTCTTAGCAAATGGAGGTGTAATGGGTCAAAATGGATTCAGAAGGGGGAAGGGGGTTAGGTTTAGGTTTCTCAAACTGACCAGATGTCAATTTGATCCCTGACAGAGAACATATGGCTATAATGCCAAGGGGAGGGATATTTATACAATGCTTGGGGGTTTATACACCATGGTGTTATAATAGTAGGTGAAGGGGTAACATAGGGGAATTATAAAATAGAAGTTAGAAATTAGTGTGGGTGAAAGAGTGGATGAGGGGTGATATTACTAAGTTTATTTGAAAATAACTTCGCTTAGGGAGTAGATCAAAATGAAAAGAGTTTTAGACAAGAAATGTGGCTTTTAAAGGACTAAGAACCACCATAAAACCACCAATTCTTCCATGAATCTCAACTGATGAGGGGATATTAGTAATGAATGGGAAAGGGGAAAATTGGGAGGTTAGAAATGCTTCTTTGTTTTGCTGCAACCTGATGGAGAAGAAGACCTTCTCAATCCATTGATTTTGCGTTGTGAACATAGGTTAGCGCACCTTTAATTGTAAGGAATGACACTTTTGCAACCCCATCTGCCTACCCATCTATTTGCCTAGCATTTTTTGTTTCTTCTTGGAGGGTGCACTTAGACTTGCAGACCCTTATTTGCCTTTTCTTTTCTCTGGCTTTTTCCTTTTGATTCTCTATCTAATGCTACCCTTATTGCTCCCAAGGTCCCAGATTAAGCAGTTGGGAGCCTTACTTATCTACCTAAGCTACTTGTCTGCCAAGATTAAACAGTTTGGACAGACTTCTTTCTCTATTCTACAACTGAAAATTTAAAACATGGCATGATCCAGATTAGGCTGTTGGACCATCCATCAAAATTGAGTCTATATCAAGCTATAGGCACAGCTTGTCTTTTCTTGGAAATATGGGATCTTTGCATCATCAAAGCAGCGCATATTTGGACCTTTCCTTGCCAATCATGAAATATGAAACCTATTGGTATAGGTAACTAACAGAGTACACCTTTTGGACGGGGTCGGATAATCGTCTCAGTGCTAGGTCTCTCGATGTGGAGTGGACCAGAACTAGACAGAGGAGCACTGGAGGGGACCTCAGGCTCTTTCCTGGCGTGAGATGGATATTCTTTTGCTCGAGTAGTGACATGGACGGGAATCGTCCCAGCCATAAATACTTGAGAGCCGAACGAAGAAGAGGGTTGTGATGGATCTGCCACCATTTGAGTTTGTTGTGAAGGGAAAGGTTCTTTAAGCACAGCAGGGGTCCCAGGAGCACCTTTCAACAATCGACTAACTTCGGACCGCCTGGGGCAGTCCTTGGTATAGTGATCCTCCTCACAGATAAGACAAGGATACTTAGGTTTACATTTGGCTCCTTCCTCGGGTGGAGGTTTAGGGGAGTCCTGTCTGGGCTGTTCAGATTTATTCTTGGCTTTCCCTTTCTTTTTCCCTTTCGAGGATTTATCTGCTGTGGTGGACTGGACGGTGTTAACCTCATAAGTGTTTCCAGAATTAGATTGACCCTATGAAGTGTTTTTTGCTAGAAGCATTCTGCTTTTGCTTCCCAGGGTTCGCGGATGATTTCTTTGAAGATCCGTTTACAGAGCCAATAACACCGTCAACAGATGGTTTTGGTGGAGCTTTGGATGTTCTGGGTCTCGAGGCGTTTGGCAAATAATCATATAAAGTACCTGACTGAGAATAGACTAAGTCAAGGTACTGAGCATGTGCGATAGCTTGCTCTTCAGTCACACAAGCTCCCATGGAAATGTCTCGCGCGATCGCAGGGACAAAGGAGGTCGTGAACCAATCAGTTAGGAGCTCATCAGGAATCCAGAATTTGATCAAGCGACGACGCCGTCTCCATTCATGTATATGATCGGATATATGCGTGGCCGTGTCCTATTTGAGAGACGTAAGGAGATGTGTCCCTGTCTCATACCGAATGGGTAACTGAAAATGAGTTAGGAAAGCCATAGCCAACGAGTTGAAATCTTGAAATGTTCCGCGGTTCAACTCAATATACCACTTAGCGGCCGACCCGGTGAGAGTCCTTTGGAAGAGGCAGAGCTGGATGGAGTCATCAAGCCACGAGTTGGATGAACACCAGTGATAGGTCATGGCGTGGGCTTGAGGGTCCTCGCTAGCTTTGCCATCGAATTTCAGGTAATCACCGGGTATCTTAGTCGGAACTGGTGGCCAATATGGATTATGAAGAATGGGATCATTTGTCAACTTGGACACATCTGGCAGTTCCAATGTCGCTAAGAAGGGTAATTGAGGATTAAAGGACATATTTGGCCATGGAAGAGAGGTAGTACCAGGGTTCCAACCAGGTGGTGGTTGCCCCCATGGACTTTGTCTGGATGGGCCTGACCCATAAGGGTTTTGCCCATAGGGATTTTGCCCATAGGGGTTCTGTCCATAAGCAGACAGCTGAACCTGGATCTGCCCCCCAGCACCCCATGGATTAGCAACTTGACTTGCAGGTGCAACATACTATTGCTGATAATTCTGATAAGGGTTGACCTGCATTTGTTGATAATTTTGATAAGGGGTAAACTGAGTTTGCCCCTGGGGTTGTTGGTAACCATATGGTTGCTAAGCTCCATACTGAGCCTGGTAAGAAGGCTGCGCTTGGTAAGAAGGTTGGGATTGTAACCCACCTTGCATCTGATAACCAATTTGAGTTTGGGGCCCAGAAGGATGTCCTTGAACAGGTTGAGCTTGGACCATCTGGCCGGAAGGTTGTCCTGGTTGGGTTTGGTACGGACCCGTTTGCCTAGAAGGATGAGATTTCTGGGTACCAGGTTGTCCTTGTGCAACCAAGGGTTGTCCTTGTGGAACAGATGGTTGAGCAGGCTGGACGGCTGATTGACCTTGAGGTTGGCCAGCTTGTCCAGAAGGATGACTAGGCTGGGCAGTAGGTTGGCCCTGTTGTACGGAAGGCTGACCCCCTTTCCCAGAAGGATACCCCTGTTGGACTGTCGGTTGACCTTGTTGAATATAAGTTTGTCCTGCTTGTCCAGAGGGATAACCTTGCTGGACACCAGGTTGACCATGTTGGATGTAAGGTTGTCCTGCTTGTCCAGATGGGTAACTTGGCTGGGTACCAGGTTGCCCCGGATAACCAGAAGGTTGATTCAGATAAGTAAAATATGGACCACCGGTGGCCAAAGGTTGTCCCTGATAGGGTTGTCCTTGTGGGCCCCCAGGTTGTCCTGGGTAAGACTGGCCGTAATATTGCTACCCTTGGGGGGTTTGCATATAAGACGACTAGCCTAGGTTAAGCAGTCCCTGAAGCTGTGCAGGGATTGCTTGGCTCCCATAGAAAGTGGTGGCATCCCAAGCAACGGATAATGGTACCGAAACCTCAACAATAGGTTGAGTAGGCAAGGGTCCGGAATGATAAAGGAACCGACCGATAGAATTGTAATAATAGAAAGGACCTTGTGTGTTCGGATCCTGAACAGCTTGTCCATACCGATCATATGGCCCCCCTCCTAGAATGGGAGCAGAAGAGGGCGGTGCACTTTGTGCAAGGTGAACAACTTTGGGTATGTGTGCCGGCTGACCGCTACTCACTTGACCATTAGGGGGACCAGCACCAGTGTCCAAAGCTTAAGACGCTATAATGGCACTAACAACCAGAGTTGAATGTGCTACACAAACAGTTGGATTTTTCAGAACTGAAGTGACAGGTGTAGTGTGGACTTGTGAAACAAAAGATCCCGTGGTGGGAGTGATGTGGGGGTCCCACATACTCGAAGCAGGGGTCCTGGCACTTACCCTATCCCTCAATGACTGGTAGCGTGGGGGGAGTGGAGAAGTAGCTGGAATGGGAGTGTCGATATTCGACAAAAGAGGTGTCTCACTCACTCTAGGAGATGTCTCATCCATGTGAGAGGTAGACATTGGAGACGAAACACTAGGGGGGGTAAAAGGAATATCGTCCTCTTCAGGCTCCCAGATGGGGTTCCAATGAATTTCTTAATCCTCGTCGTTCGGGGCATGAGAGTTGATCGGTTGGATACTCGGGATAACAGGAAGAGTATCACTCACAACCGGTACCTCAGGAGCAATGGAAGACGGAGACCCTTGATCACTTGGAACGGGAGTCGACGGTTCAGCCAGGATGACAAACTTAAAACAAAACCTAAGGGAATCTAACGATAAAGGACCCTACTCAAACTAACGCACACAAGATCTAACCAGGTAACGTTAATCGTGGCCAAATAAATTTTAAGACGCAAGGACACAACTTGACCTTTTCATGTTTTAAGAGTCGAGAAAAGGACAAAAAGGTGCCTCTAGTCGCCTTCGAATGTTTTGTGAGCCCGAAGTGACAAACTACTCAAGTGAGCCTTTTCTTTTAAGGAGTCCGAAAAGGATCAAAAGTGACCACTCTGGAGAGACTAGGCAAAGGGTTTGTTATCACAAAATCAGTACTAAGGGCTGCAGCCAAGCAAGATTTCATGTAACTCTTTCAACCAGACTTTAGACCAAAGATTAGCCTCTTTGGTCAGAGAGGGCTCTCTCACAGACTTTTGATAAAAATCAATCACAACAACAGATGGCTAACTCTTCACAAATTTATAAAAACAAAGCTGGTTGGACACATATCAAGTAAGTCTTCATTGGGCTATGGAGTCTCACACATTTAGTAAACAAAAGCACAGTCATTTCATGGAAGTCAAGGCTCTTTGCATTAAATGTTCAAACATACTTCACAAAAACCACAACTTGCCAAACATACAGGAAGTCAGAGCATAAGATATGAATTCTGAGTGATTATGTTGTAACAAGGCTATAAAAGAACATTAAGAAAATAAACCACCATCATATTTGAACAATATAATCCATTGAGAATCTTGAGAAGAAAAAACAACACTGTTTTACTATTACTGCAATAAGTCTTTACATTGGCCCAAATAAACTCTGTTTTTGTATAAAATCTCCAACCTTTTTTACATCAGAGTCATTTCTATATATAGGAAAACCAAAAATACAACTACTTGAGACTCCTCAACAAGCATGAAGGGAGCTCGAAATCCTATCATTAATTGCCTTATCCATATCTAAACAAACTAATTAATTACAAAGGTATTGCGCTGTGAAAACATAGAGTCCCATTCCCATTGAAACTCTAAGTCTATCTCCTCGTGTGCATTGATGCTTTCTTGAAATTTGACACCTGTATCACTTCAGTAATAGCCAAGACATGCTGGAGGAACATTCACTGAATGAGCAGCTTCGGATACTTGATATGTGGATGACTCATCAACTGATAAGGATCAGTGCCCTATTTTCACGGTCTCTGCCTCCCATTAGTCTTCATGCATTAAAAGACTATGCTCCAAGCCATTTAATTCTTCTAATAACCACGCATAATTCAATATGCCTTATGATCTGGACACTTTGTGAACTGAACAGGTGTACCACTCAAAATTTCGGTAACCCTACCAGAACCCTAATAATTCGGCTATAAAGTAACTTTAGGAAGACTTTAACAAAAGACAAAAATTTCACTTTTTCCTTAAATACTCACACCTGTCACCTTTTGAATATCTGAATAGCTTTGTATAATCTCCATGCTGGCCTCGAGTCATCCCTTTTAAGATTTGCTGACCTCAGCATCAATTTCATTTTTTCACATAAACAGTCATCTACAGCAGTTTCGTAGCGCGCTACGAAACTGCTGTAGGTAATCAAAACAAAGCATATGAATCTTAAAGCACTGATGACTTAACTCCGTGATTTCTTCAGCTATTTTGTACAGGTGTAAGGGCTCCAAAAAGTTTTGAAACGATGACAGCCAAAATTTATCAAAACTTGAAAAGCAAATTTCCCTTTGGATTAATCAGCTACTTTGCCTAGCTTTCTCTTTAAACTGCTAACTTCTTCCTTTAAAGCCTTGTTTTCTGCTCTTAAGCTTGTGTTCATTTGTTTCATGATTTTTGCCTACTTCAGAGCTGGCACCGTCCACAAATATGCATCAGACACTGAGTCATTTTGGCTCATTAGACTTGTTCTGCCTTTTATTACAGCCTTTTTATAATTTGCATATCTTACTGCCCTTTCCTTAGAAACATTTTTAATCTGAGGTATTTCTTCTTGTGTTGTTCCTGCTTGTTGCTTGATAGAAATGACATTTCCACCTTGACTGATGATAACCCTATTACCCTTGTTTTTACTTTTGGCTGCTTGAACTGTTCTGGTCAAAACCTCAAGTACATCTGTACTAGGCACTTCTAAAGGTGCCTTCTCTTTCTGCGCTTTCTCCACTTCTTTCATTTGTCTTCTTGTGACTGGTCTACGTGGCTTGAAAGCATATTCTTTACTAGGCTCTTCAAATTTCAATCTTTTTGAAGCTCTTGGTTTTTTAGTACTTTCGGGTGAAGATTGAGTGAGGTCAATATGCATTGGCTGCACTGGTTGATCTTGCTCAAACTCTATTGGTTCAATCTGTATTGGCTGATCTTGCTCAAGTTCAATGGCTTCAAGTAAGTCATTTAAACTGCCTTTTGAAATAGGGCTTTCTTCCACAGTAATTGACTTACCCTTCTCCTTGTTTAGCTGACCTCTGGTTTTCACCCTTGAAATCTTTTCAACTTCACTTGGTTTAGCTTCATCCTTCTTTTTCTGGATCTTCTGCTTTGATGACTGAGGTGTCTCCTTAGATGATGACTTAGGAGTTTCCTTTACTGATGATTTAGGTGTCTCTTTTGCTGCCACAGACTTCTCTGATTTCCTTAATTTGGTTTTAGGCTTCTTTTGGTCTGTCACCTCTTTTCTGAGCTCAGCCAGAGTGGGTTCTTCACTCCTTTCTTCCCTTTCCCTCACAGGCAATGGAGTGAGGCCTATTTTGCTTGGAAAGCCGGCCATAAACACAAATGAATCCCAATCTCTGCCAATCTTTTGTAAACCATCCAACACCAGCAACTTTACTAAACCATGATGAAACAAGGATGTTTCACAACCATCTTTCTTTAACTGGATTTTATCACACATTTTACTAATGCTTCTGAACAAATAGAAAGGTATATCTATTGAAGCCTTACCTGTGAAATGCAAAAAAAGTTTGAAGTGGTAGGAGTAAACTTTATTGAACCTTCCCTCGCATGTTAGGTATTTCTGGATGCATGTGAGGAGCATAGCATAATGTTCTTTTATGTAACTCCTTGGCACCGCTTTGGTGAGGTCCTCATTTTCATAAGGTTCCTTAAAAAATTCTTTACAGGGACTCATGTCGAATTTAAAGTTTTTGAACCATTCTTGACCTCCCCTTGGAATTTCAGTGACAGTGGAAATAACTTCAGGAGACACAGGAAACTCTAACATTGACACCTTTGAATTTAGTCCAGTAAAATTCAATGCGAAAGCCTTCGTTACCTCTGCATGTCCTCCCTTCAACTTCTCGCAGAACCTCCAGCAACCAGCATTTCGAAAGGCTCTTGCGACACCTTCATCCCTGAGTGTAACATCAAGCCCCTCCGGCTCTGTCCTCAAGCACTTACCAGATCGATGTTTCCTCTTTTCCATCTTGCTTCGAATATTTTCACACAGGGAACTAATGGCAGCTACAGCGCGAAAACAATCTCGACTTTGGAGTGCAGGCTCGCTTGCAATGATCCCTTTAAATAAGAACTCGGGCTTCTCATACAGCAAACATGTTTACACATTATGAAAACACATTATGACATAACCATACCTCGTAACATCCCTTAAGCTGACATTCATATGCATGACTCTGGACCTTATGGCGGAATGATGATTTATCATGACCTGGAGATGACATCAACTGACAAACATGAACGGACCTATGACTCACCCCTCCAGGATTTGACATTCCAAGAACAAGCGCTACAAAAACCCTGAAACCCCGATTTCGTAGCGCGGACAGTTCAAATTTAACAAGACGCGCTACGAAATGGCTGATAAACAGTATGCTGCGAAAAGACAGAAACATCATTGCGCAGCTAAATTGACCAAACAAACATGCGCTGCTAAACTGCGCAAAGTACTAATGACATGACATGTCTTAACTGACAATGATGGAGGGTATCTAACGATTTTTTTCTTACACGAACTTACATCAATACCTTTTGAAATTCAAATTTCAAAGTGACACACACATATAAACCTATTCACAAAGCTGAAAACCTTTATATGAAACTTGTGGACAACATTACATACATGAACTATGGTTCTAAGTGATAACAGGGTTTACCAAACAAATCCGTAAAATTGCATATACACCTTGGCAGTCATATGAAAACCAAGGACTTCCCGTACGGCAGTCAATCTTCCCGAATGCTGTGTTCGGTGCGTTACGGCTTGTAAGGCGGCAGACACGGCTTCCTGTGGATACAGGATGATAACCTAGTGGGGTCTCCCTTATATACACGACGGTACGTGGGAGCTCAAGTCCGTGCTAGACCACTATCGAGTCACAAAAGGAGGAATCACCCAACCGTAATGTGAAACAACAGTGACTAGGTTTAACGACGCCGGAGCACGTCTCTAGCCTAGACCTCTAAATAGTGAGTGTTATGTTCCAATGCGTTTTTAAGTTCATTCAGTTCATTTTATGGTTGATCTTTGATTAGGTTTCGATTTCCAGGTCCTACCGTATGTAATCTCTCACAATTCCCTAAATGCAAGCTATATGCCAAAGAATATCATTCCATTCGATGAACACTAACTACGAGAGAGTTGAGAATTTTTCAATCAAACAAAATGACCACAAACAATCAAGAACCACTCTAATGCAGCTAATGGCAATAAACGAAACTTTTCCTTTTTCCAAAATCACTAATCAATGAAAAGCTCTAATTTCCATTAACTAATTCAACGCAAAAGAGACTTGTTCATTTTCTTTTCAATGGCAAAGTGCACTAAACAAATTTTGAGAGATAATAACACCGAGTAAAAGAAACAAATTTCACTCAATGAGAACACAATCAAATCCCCAAAACACCAAGACAGTCCTTCAAACCAAGAAGAAAGCACAAAGACCTCTATGAGCTATGTGATCTAAGCCCAAACAAAGCCAAGCGAAACCCAAGCAGAAGAGAAGCAAATCACTTGAATAACAAGAAAAAGCTTTGACAACTACTGAGCAAATGCAAACGAGTAATCACAAAGTTGACTGGATGATCAAAGAACCTAAGACTCCTACGGAAGGCTCGATACACAAGGCCACTAAATGCCCTAGGGTTAAAATGTGAAATCGATAGAAAGAGGCAAACACCCGAAGGATGGAGGTCTAAAACCAGTCAAACAAGGATCAAACACACTCCAGTAATTGAAAAAGACGCAGCAAGATACAAATCCAAGCTCAGAGGGCTCGAAAACAAGCAATCTGGAAAAGTTAATAGGCCTGGTGCGACTGTCAGGCTGTAACTCGCGCTTATAATGGATTGGCGCGGGTTGTCTTAGAGCAACATGCGCCAATTGGCGCAACTATCGGGCTAAAAAGCGCGCTAATAAGGCTTGCTAAGCCAAAAATAAAAACGAGTAGTTTAGGGCTTGGTTAACAGTACCCAGGTAGACCAGGAAGCAAGAGACAACAAGAAATCCAACCCAGAAAGCTATCTAAGCAATCAAACAAGAGAACCAAAGAGATAAGACACACTCCCCAGTGGAGTCACCAAATTGTTGTGGAGGTAAATCCTCTCTGTGGACAGAGACGATCCCTACTAGCCCAGACCGGGTCTAGCAACAATCAAACAATGCTACCATGCAAGTTCCTAATTGCAAATAAAAAGTGGATGATGAGAACCTACTTGGATTCCAACGCTAGTATTCGTAGAAGAGACATCGCCCTCATTCCTTTGCGTCAGCCGGTCACGATCCCCATGATCTCTGTGATTGGAGACCTGCACATGCACAGAACAACACAAATACAAGCATAAAATCCAATAGATGCAACTATATATCAGTCAGAAAAGATATAAATCAACATCAATCATAAGACAAATGAGAGTGGAACCATAATGATAGTCATCTATTATTGATAAATAACAAAGAAGAATACAACCATTGTTCTGACGTCAAATCCTCCTTTGGCTGGGAGTCAGCTACACAAGTCTTGTAAAGCTTGTTGGGATGGGAGCAATCCTCTCTCTCTTTGGTGACAAGAATATCCTCACTTAGATTTGGCTTTATGGGTGCAAAGAAGGCTCTTGCAGCTTCAAACTCTTGAATTCCTGGTATTCTCTATCACTATACTAGAACTGGAACTACTAGCTTGCTCAAGGCATAGAGACAAGCTTTTATAGATAGAGAGGAAAGAGATAGGATCAAGCACATTATTCATGGGATTGGGCTTTATCACTTGGAAACTTCCATGAAAGGTGGCAAACCACTTCCCTTCTATGGAGATTTGAAGCTAAACCATCCTAGCTCAACATAGATTCGGTTGGTGAATGGGTTAAGGAGAACCTTCGGAAGCTTGTTGGTTGAAAACTTTACTCAATTCGGTTGGCGCAAGTGCGACTTTGAGATAGAGCGCCAATAGCGCGCCCTCTTTAGAGGATTTCCCTCATTGGCGCGGGTAGTAAACTGTGGACCCGCGGTAATGCAAAAAGAGATGTTTTCAGGGGTATTTTGCAGGAGATGTCTTCAGGGCATATGAAACTCATACTTAGAGGAATATGATGCAAGTGGTTTCAGGTCATGTCACTTCTCACAGGTCCCGGAATGAGTCCTCCAGTGCACGGGTGAGGGGTAACAGGGACGGTGACAAATGGTGACAAATTGCTGTGTAACAAGGACCATGGCTATGATGTGATATTTGGCAAGGGAAAGGATTTACTATGTCACATAGCTTGAGGATAGGTGAAGAAGATCGAGGTTTGAATGAAGAACCTCTACAAATTGGATGTATAAGGTTGTGTTTCTTTGAGAATTAAAGCAGAGAAGGTGCAGAGTTAATACATCGGTGAGTTGTGGCATCGAATATTGAGTCACTTGCACCACAAATATTTGATGATCATGAAATAAATTTCTACAAAACTTCCCAAGGGTACATCAGAGAAGAGAGACACATGAAAAGGGTGCACATTGGGGATGTACACCAAAGCATCCTTTCACTAAACAAATTCAAACGCAAGCGATCTTTGTTTGAGTTCACTGATATGTGTGGAGACCATTCTCGACAACGTCCATGACCAAGCATATGTATTATGTAATATTTGTTAATGATTTTCCCATAAGTTTTGGGTTTTATTCATGCAGAAGAAAGATCAGACATTCACTAAATTTTGTAAATTTAAAGCACTAGTCGAGAAAGATACCAGAAGGAAAGTTAAATATATCAGAAGTGACAACGGTGGAGAATATGTGTCAAATGACTTCAAGAACATATGTTCTTTAGAAGGAATTAAATGAGGGTTAATAGCACCTCATAACCCATAACAAAATGGCATGGCTGAAAGGAAAAACATAAGTATTATGGGAGAGACATAGGCTATGTTACATGATTAGGGCCTGTTGTTGCACTTGTGGGTTGAAGCTTGCAACACAATTGTTTATTTATACAATGGAAGCCCTTAATGAATTCTCAGGATGAGTACACTAGAAGAATATCTTTTAGGTAACAAACTAGATGTGGCACACTTCAATATATTTGGTATCAGTCTACTATCATGTTACCAAGATGCACAGAAAAATCTAGATCCAACAATTAAGGTGGCCATATTTGTGGGCTACACTAATACACCTCACAACTATCGAGTGTACCTTCCATCCAACAGGATGATTCAAACTTAAATAGTAACACAAAAACTTACAAATATAATCATAACAATAGAGATGCAGAATAAAAATTCTTAATCTCATTAATAGAAAAATATTGAACTATGCTTACAAAAAAAATGGAAATACGATAGCTCAGGCTATGGTAGCTTATCTCTGAGAAGATATGTGGTGGCTACATTCCTCTAAACTATGTTATAATGAGTCTCAAGGGCCTATTTATTATTGCAAAGAATGATAAAACCCTAAACAATCAAAACCCTAACCCCAGGAGATGTAACGCCAAGAATTTGTGGACCCCGTTGGGGTTAGTTAGGCAGTTAACTTCTCGGGGTCGTAACTTGGTCACATTATCTTCGTTTGGTCCATATACCTTGTTGGAAAGGTATCTATGAGTACTAAAAGTTTTGATGCATGCCTCTACCTATGACTATGGTCCTACCGTAGACCCAAAAAAAATGTCGTTTATGGTGTCAAAACTGCTTTGGAAGTTCACGACCTAAAAAAGTGCTAAAATTAATAAATGATGAAATGAACAAGGAAACAAACGAAACTGACTGGGGGGTCTAGGTGGAATAGACAGGTGCAAACCAATATCCACCTGGATCATTCCTCCCCCCTAGGAAACAATGGTCCCCATTGCATGCAAAGCTTGCATGAGGTGAGGAAATTTCTGCTGAACTTGGTCCCTGGTGAACCACTTGCCCCAGTGAATGAGTTGGCCTGGTTTGACAACTCGATATAGTTGTATCCTCTGTTGATGAGTGTTCTTGATTTATCTATCCATGATATGATTAGTTGTGGCCTATTCCATGTAGTCCAGGTTGAGCTCTATTGGTGTGCACTATTTTGCAATGTCAGATGTGTCCAACAATGGTGGAAAGTATTGCTGAAGGTGATCTACATTGAACACTAGGTGTAGACCAAAGAACGGCCGGATGTTGAGCTCGAAGGCATTGTCACCGATGACCTTAAAAATGGTGTATGGCCCATATCGGGGCAGGTGAAGCTTGTAGTGGGGTCCAACAAGGCGCTCCTTCTCCAAATGTAGCCAAACTTTTTTGCCCACCTAGAACTTGTGCGACACTTGATGTTGATCATGGCGCTACTTGTACTTAGCATTAGCTCTATCCAATACATCATGGACCTGATGGAAAATGTGTTGGATGCGCTCAATGAAATTGTTAGCCCTCAGCTTTGGACTGACCGTGAGTCAAATATACCTGGGTGGCTACAAAATTAAGGCCACATCAATAGGGAATACTGGCTGAAATCCTAGCCCTAACTGAAAGGGGTTATGGCCTGTTGAGCTGTGAAGAGATTTGTTGTAGTTGTTTTAGACATAGGGGAGACTTTCATCCCACTTGTGTGGATGCTTCGAGCTGTACATGCGTAGAATGTGTATGTTCATCTTGTTGACAACCTCTGTTTGGCCATCAGTTTGGGATGGAAAGTGGTGGACTTAGTAATTTTTGTATCCAACATCAACCAGAGACTTGACCCAAATGCACTCACGAATCTGTTCTCCCGATCTAAGACAATGGATTGTGGGATCACAAATTTTACCCATACTCGCTCAAAGAAGAGCTTAGCAGTGGCCTCTACTGTGATACTCTTCTTGTAGGCCACCATGATGGCCATCTTAGAGAATCTATTGACGACCACAAAAATGAAATCATTGTCATTATTAGTAGAAGGAAGGCCCGACATGTAATCCATGGAGATAGATTACCAAGGTCGGCTAGGAGTAGGTAGGGGAGTATACATGCCTTGCTTCTTGATGGTTGGTTTGGAAATGGCATAGGCAATGCAAGATCTAATGTAATTCCCAACATCCTCACAAATCTCTAGCTAGTAAAAATACTTCTGCAATACTACCACTATTTTCTCTACTCCAAAATCTCAAATGAGCCAACTGTAGTGTGCCTCCCAAATCATCTTGGCACATTCACTTGAAGGAAAATATGTGTCCCAAGTGGCATAATAGTGCATCTTGAAGGTGAAAATTTGGAGCTTGCTTCCCTTCCAGGAGCACCTGGTATATGTTGTCGAATTTTGGATCGCTCTTGTAAAGATGTAGCCACACCAATCTCTCGTGCCCACAGGAGTCGGGCATAGTGGTAAACACCATGACCAATGGTTGGCTGAGGCAATCAACAAAATTATTGGTGCTTCCCTTCTTATACTTAATGTTCAAATGGAATTTTTGTAAATAGGTGGACCATTTTTTATGGAAATCATTCTGCGACTTCTCTTGTGTTTGTATGAACTGTAAAGGTTGGTGGTCTGTGTGGATGATCATTTCCTTCCCCATAATGTAATGCTTCCATTGATGGTAGGCCTGCACAATGGAATACATTTCTTCTTCATAAGTGGGGTATCTTTAGACTGTGTCTAAAAGTGTCTCACTGTGTTAAGCCATTGGATGCCCATGCTAAGTAAGAATCGCACCAATAGCATAGTCAGAGGCATCTGTATCAATCTCAAATGGTTGTTGTAGGTGTGGTAATGTGAGAGATAGTGTAGAACAAAGGAAATTATTCAACTCGGAGAACGATTGTTGTTGGTACCGACCAAAAGAAATTCTTTCGGTCTGCCCTTTATGACTTCAACTAAAGGCCAAGTGATATGAGAGACCCCAACACAAACCTACAGTAGAAATTACTAAGACCCAAAAAGCTGTGGAGCTCGGTTAGACTGGTTGGGGCTACCCAATCATGAATGACTTGTATTTTATATGGGTCCGCGTGTACACCATGCCCATCAATGATGTACCCTAGATATTGAACCTGGGTCAGGCCAAAGGTGCATTTCTCCAAGTTATCACACAACTTGTGTTGGCGCAGGGTTTGAAGGACATGTTTAATATGGAGGAGGTTCTCTTCCCAAATCTCGCTGAAGATCAATATGTCATCCAAATGCACCACCACGAATGCTTTGGTCAAGGGTCGCAATATATTGTCCATCAATCTCATGAAGGTTGTAGGGGAGTTTGTCAATCTGAATAACATGAGCAACCATTCGAAAAGGCCCTCATTGGATTTAAAGGTAGTGTTCCACATGATGGAGGGCTTGATAGGCACCTGGTGATAACCTGAATTGAAGTCAATCTTGGTCAAATATTTGGCCCCATGGAGTTGGTCTAGAAGGTCATCAATTCACAGAATTGGGTGCCTATTTTGGAAAATGATCTTTTTCAGTTCTCGATAGTCAATACAGAGCCTCCAGGTCCCATTCTTCTTCTGTACTAATAAAATCAGGCTCCCACAAGATGATGAGCTTGGCCTGATGTGCCCTTTCTGTAATAATTCTTGAATCTTCCTCTTGATCTCATTATTCTCCATAATAGAGCATTGATAGATTGGTCCATTGGGCAGCGGAACAACCAGGGTCAGATTGATGGAGTGCTTCACCTGTCAGTGTAGAGGTACCCTTGTGGGTCAGGCAAAATATCCCTGTACTCCTCCATGACCTTCTCCATCTCCTGCTATTGTGCAGAGGAGACCTTCCTAGAAGCCATGGCAACAACCTTCTTCTTGCCCTGGGGACAAATCATAAGGAAAACAAATTTCCTGGCCTAGGAAGTGATCTTACTACATTTCTTTGCAGTGATCAAAGAGATGGCAGTACGCAGGGCTACCTTCAGTATCATGTATAACTTATTATCGAAAGTAATGATCACAGAGAGAGGTCTAGAATCATAGACAACATGTTTCTTCCATAAGTATGGTTGTCCTAACAATACATAACAAATTTCAAGAGGATAAATGTCACAAAGTACCTCATCTATGAAGGGCTTGATGTTGTAGTGAAGGAGATACTACTGGCTAACATGACTATCTCATCCTTGGTGAAGTCAGCGCATGGTGTATGGATGTGGATATCCTATAGTCTTTAGGCCTAACCACTTCATGACCTATGCTGAAATGAGGTTCTTTTGGCTCTTGCTATCGGTAGTGAACTGCAGCGGAGAACCCTTCACCCACATCTGAGAGTCGAAGAGGCATTCACCCTCCTCTAGATCTTCAGGCTCAATCTTTTAGATCTTGGTGGTGGCCACAGTGGAGCTAGGCTATGCGTTAATGATCTGCTTCACTTTGTCATTTCCCTTATAGGGTTCTCATTTAGAGTCAGAACATGCGTCTGATTCAGAAGACTTTAGCTTAGCCATCAGTGACTGCTTGGCCCAACACTCACCTCTATTGTGAGTGGATTTCTTATGGAACTCACACAATTTTCCTGTGTCCTTCCTCATCTTTGGGTGTTGTTATTTGCTTGCAGCTTTGGTGGGCTATCCTGGGTAGCACCTCCTTAGCTTGGTCCTTTGTTCTATGGTTTGGGGGTTCCTTTTCCTTTCTTTGGATTCACAGATCCAAGGTATCTCTTCTTCTGTTTAAACATCTACTCAATCCTGACAGTGTACCGATACACCATGTCGAGCAAGGAAATGTCTAGGAATTCCATCTTGTCTTGGATGTACTTGTGTAGAAAACCATGGTACTTGAGCACCAAAAGTTTCTCATTATTCTTGATACCCAGCTTCGTGTGAAGGGTATGGAAAATATTTGTGAACTCTAGCACATCTTGTTCCCTTCCCTACTGTACCATGGTCCACTCTATGTATTTGTCTTCATATCACTTGATAGGTTAATATTGTTCCTTGATGGCATCTTAGAAAGAATTCCAAGTGGGTGCAACTGACAAAAATGAGGGTTCATTCTCATCCTTTCATTCACAGTAGGTTTCCCACAAATCCTTGATGTGTGGGGTAGATTTAAGAAGTGAAAAAGTAATATTTTCCTGATTGGAAAAGTCATGAACTGAAAAATATCCTTCCAATAGATTTAGTCATTTATCTACAATGTCCGCATCTATTAGGCCTTTGAATATGGGAATATCAAAGTTAACTTGTACCTTAAAAGGAGTGTCGCCTATTGAGTGGCTGCTACGTGAAGATGCATCGCCTATGGGTAGTCGTCGAAGGTTCTGGGCAAAGTTATCCATCATCACATCCCTCTATTGCTCAAGGGCTTCCTCGAGCAACATTTTGAAAGGATCTCTTGTCCCCCATCTTTATTTTCTTCTGCCATGGGAGGTCTTCTGGTTTTACGAGGATGATCTTGAGTGGTTCAACTAGATCAAGCCCTAACTCCTTATACCCTGACCTCGTTTGGGACATCCAAAGAAAAATAGAGAAACATAAGACCCCTCTGATACCATTGACCTGAAATTAAAAGCATAGATGCAGCAAAAAAACACTTCATTTCATGAATAGAAAAATATTGAACTACGCTTACAAACAGAATGGAAATATGATAGCTCGGGCTATGGTAGCTTATCTCTGAGAAACAATATGGTGGCTACAAGCCTCTGAATTGTTTTAAAATGAGGGTCAAGGGCCTATTTATTATTGGAAAACATGAGAAAACCATAAACAACCAAAACCCTAAAGAGATGCAACGCCAAGATTTTGTGGGCCTCGTTTGGGTTAGTTGGGTAACCAACTTCCTGGAGTCATAACTTGGTCATATTACCTCTGTTTGGTGTGTATGATACCTTGTTGGAAAGGTCTCTCTAAGTACTACAATTTTCACCATAATGTTGGAAATAATACTGAGAGTGGGGGGGGTGAATCAATATTATTAAGTCAATTATTTTTCCTTTCACACCTAGATCATATACGCTACATCTAGTGAAAGCCGCATATATACGCAACTACAGCTAAGGAAACCAGCGTATACCATGCAGACTTAGAATTTAATTTATTCTATAGATGTTGATCATTAATCTATGCATCAGAATCATATAAACAGTAACCAGGAACAGTAAAATAGATCAGAAGACAATCACACACAAGAACACAAGATATAAGGTGGAAACCCAATGTGGGTGAAAACCACCTGCTACAATTCGTCTCTAACTTATTTTAATTAGAAACTTCTTTTTACAATGTTTCTGTACTGGTGCAGACTTATACCAGTACGCAGGCTTCTACCTGCAGAAAGCTACAACCTTCTCTCTTTCTCCAGCCTCTCCTAGAAGGGAGCTACAACCCCCTTAGCTCTTGTACTAGTTTAGGTACTAGTACATAGCTGCTGACCTACAGAAGGCTACAACCTTCTCTTTCTTCCAGGGACCATGTTTCATAAATTTTCAGACTGGATCCATGAATAACATCAATCAAACATCAAGAATTTCTGCATCAAACAATCTCCTTTTCACCCATCAAAACTGAATCAAATAGACACTTCTCTGACAGCTGTACCCAAAACATAGAAACAGTAACCATAGACCAATTCTGAACCCAGATCACTGCAGTAATCAATAGAAGCAGCTAGAACATAATTTAAGAGACGTACGCTACTTCAATATTCAGAACTCTGCGTGCATACGCTTCTGCGTTAAGACCAACTTGTGTATACGCACTTTTGACTTACATAAACAGCGTGTATACGCAGCTTCGCTTCACTAAACCTACGTACAGATCTATAAAGATAATTCACTCCTTCAAATATTCAGATGTTGGTTAACCCAGATTATCATATTTATAGATCAAGCGTGTGCCACATATAACAGATCAAAATCATACAAAGATACTATTACTCAAGCCTTAATATTTTTACCCATCAATATAACTTATCCTTTTCTTTGCACTTAGGTTCCTCCTTCATTCAGATCCAGCTCTGCACCATAACCCTAATCACCAGTATTCCAGATCTAGCACTTTATGAGATATTCAATAATTCATATTGTGACCTTGCCTAATGATCTCCTTCCTCTTTTATAGTCTTAGGCCTTTCACAATACCATGGTCCAAAACCATAACAAATCAATACTGTGGACCCAATACTTGGGATCAACACTTCGGACGAGATACCAGGGTCCAAAACCATAGGTTCAAATACCAAGGACTAAATATCACGGACAAAACATAAGTTCTCCCACCTGGAAAAGTCATGAACTGAAAAATATCCTTCCAATAGATTTAGTCATTTATCTAAAATGTCCGCATCTATTAGGCCTTTGAATGTGGGAATATCAAAGTTAACTTGTACCTTAAAAGGAGTGTCACCTATTGAATGGCTGCTACATGAAGATGCATCGCCTATGGGTAGTCGTCGAAGGTTCTGGGCAAAGTTATCCATCATCACATCCCTCTATTGCTCAAGGGCTTCCTCGAGTAACATTTTGAAAGGATCTCTTGTCCCCCATCTTTATTTTCTTCTGCCATGGGAAGTCTTCTGGTTTTACGAGGATGATCTTGCAATGGTTCAACTAGATCAAGCCCTAACTCCTTATACCCTGACCTCGTTTGGGACATCCAAAGAAAAATAGAGAAACATAAAACCCCTCTGATACCATTGATCTGAAATTAAACAGGAATGCAACAAGTTACAAATATAATCATAAAAGCATAGATGCAGCAAAAAAACACTTCATTTCATGAATAGAAAAATATTGAACTACGCTTACAAACAGAATGGAAATACGATAGCTCGGGCTATGGTAGCTTATCTCTGAGAAATAATATGGTGGCTACAAGCCTCTGAATTGTTTTAAAATGAGGCTCAAGGGCCTATTTATTATTGGAAAACATGAGAAAACCCTAAACAACCAAAACCCTAAAGAGATGCAACGCCAAGATTTTGTGGGCCTCGTTTGGGTTAGTTGGGTAACCAACTTCCTGGAGTCATAACTTGGTCATATTACCTCTGTTTGGTGTGTATGATACCTTGTTGGAAAGGTCTCTCTAAGTACTACAATTTTCACCATAATGTTGGAAATAATACTGAGAGTGGGGGGGGTGAATCAATATTATTAAGTCAATTATTTTTCCTTTCACACCTAGATCATATACACTACTTCATCTAGTGAAAGCCGCATATATACGCAACTACAGCTAAGGAAACCAGCGTATACCATGCAGACTTAGAATTTAATTTATTCTACAGATGTTGATCATTAATCTATGCATCAGAATCATATAAACAGTAACCAGGAACAGTAAAACAGATCAGAAGACAATCACACACAAGAACACAAGATATAAGGTGGAAACCCAATGTGGGTGAAAACCACCTGCCACAATTCATCTCTAACTTATTTTAATTAGAAACTTCTTTTTACAATGTTTCTGTACTGGTGCAGACTTATACCAGTACGCAGGCTTCTACCTGCAGAAAGCTACAACCTTCTCTCTTTCTCCAGCCTCTCCTGGAAGGGAGCTACAACCCCCTTAGCTCTTGTACTAGTTTAGGTACTAGTACATAGCTGCTGACCTACAGAAGGCTACAACCTTCTCTTTCTTCCAGGGACCATGTTTCATAAATTTTCAGACTAGATCCATGAATAACATCAATCAAACATCAAGAATTTCTGCATCAAACAATCTCCTTTTCACCCATCAAAACTGAATCAAATAGACACTTCTCTGACAGTTGTACCCAAAACATAGAAACAGTAACCATAGACCAATTCTGAACCCAGATCACTGCAGTAATCAATAGAAGCAACTAGAACATAATTTAAGAGATGTACGCTACTTCAATATTCATAACTCTGCGTGCATACGCTTCTGTGTTAAGACCAACTTGCGTATACGCACTTTTGACTTACATAAATAGCGTGTATACACGGCTTCACTTCATTGAACCTACATACATATCTATAAAGATAATTCACTCCTTCAATTATTCAGATGTTGGTTAACCCAGATTATTAGATTTATAGATCAAGCGTGTGCCACATATAACAGATCAAAATCATACAAAGATACTATTACTCAAGCCTTAATATTTTGACCCATCAATATAACTTATCCTTTTCTTTGCACTTAGGTTCCTCCTTCATTTAGATCCAACTCTGCACCATAACCCTAATCACCAGTATTCCAGATCTAGCACTTTATGAGATATTCAATAATTCATATCGTGACCTTGCCTAATGATCTCCTTCCTCTTTTATAGTCTTAGGCCTTTCACAATACCATGGTCCAAAACCATAACAAATCAATACCGTGGACCCAATACCTGGGATCAACACTTCAGACGAGATACTAGGGTCCAAAACCATACGTTCAAATACCAAGGACTAAATACCACGGACAAAACATAAGTTCTCCCACCTGTACGTTCTTTTCCTTGCGTGAAAGTGCGTGTATACGCATACACGTCTTTGGAACGTCTAACCCACATGTATACGTGGCTTGGTCACGATGAACCTACATATATATGTTTTTCCCTCATTTTGAGAGCCTGAACTGAGATCTGTCACCAGATTGAGTTGCCATCAAGGACAACACCTGTGCCATAGCGCCAAACCTGTGTCATAATGCCAACAATCTCCCCCTTTGGACTTGACGGCAACCCCAAGATCCTCAAAGTCATTCTCGCCCTTTTCCATCAAGGGCAAAGGGTTATGCTCCCCCTGAGTACATGTTGAAATTTCTGCTCTGCTGTGCTGGCCATGCTCCCCCTAACTGTAGGCAAGATCTGCAAAAAGATGTTCTTCAAGAAGAACCATGACTCATACATCATAACTGACCTTCCTATCATCAAAGACTCTATACATACATCTATCAACCAACCAAGTTGGGATCATCTATGATACCACATTCACAGAGATTGTCCTTACATCCCTCAGATATTAAGGGACTAGTCTCCTAGATTGCACAACCTGGTGTCGTCAACCTCTAATGATCATGTCGAAAGCACACCGTCGACTAGTGAAAGTGAAGTCCCACGACAAAAAGGAAAATATAGATTTCCTTGTAAACTCTACGAAGGCGATCATGCTGTCCACCGTTGTCCCTTCTTAGACGAAGCTAAAAGAGTTTTGGATGATCGTCCGGTTTCACCATCACGACTTCCTCCTAGATATAAAAAACTCTTTCCGAGTCCGTCACTAGTTGAAAATCTGGCTGGCCCACTCAAGTGGTCGGCTGAAGCGCCTATCATTGAAGATAAACCATCTCGATCCATACCAGATGAAATTCAAAAGGTCGAGGCGGCAGCTAACCCGGTCTTGCCTCCAGAGGTTTCATCTTCAGATGATACAATCACTGAGGAGAACAAGGATGACACCGTGCAAATTCTCTTCATAAGCACAGACTCCAATGAACATGGGGGAAATTTACCTGTTCCTTTACCGTAGGAAGGAAGTTCGTCAGAGTCGTACCCGGCCATCTATTTGGTCCCACCTCCAAGAAACCTAGTTGTCTCCTTCAACTGGAATCAACTAGGCAGACCCCGTTTACCAGCAAGCATACCATTCCGAATTATCGTTCAAATATATAGAATGGTTATGGCTGGTACCATCATAGATGAGGGGGCTTCTGTGAGTATCCTTTCCTCAATGGCTTGGAAAGCACTTGGTTCGCCATCGCTTTTGCCTGAAATGAGAAATCTGACAGGCTTTGATAAAGGAACCAGTCGAACTTTAGGGATCCTTCCCGATGTGCCCATAACATTGAGAGGGAAAACCGTTCACCTGAACGTAATGGTAGTTCAAGGATCACTAGATTACAATATACTCCTTGGATGAGACTATATTTATTTCATGGGAGCGATTGTCTCCTCACTCTTTAGAGTAATGTGTTTTCCGCATGAAGGAAGAGTTGTCAAGCTCGTGGACAAGCTTTCATTTCCCGGATCATGCATAGCAAATAGTCATATACCATCCCTAAATGGTCTTTCCACGCAAGAAATGTCTCAATCTCCAGTCCGTCCTCCCGATGAGCGCGAGTAATTCGGAGGGATATGACTGAAACCCAGGGGGCATGCATCCTGGCCTGCTTCGGCAAGAAAACTTCGGGTATCAGGTAGGTTTCCGTAGGAGAATATGACTATTCTGTACCCTGTCCGTGATTGGAAGAGGGTTTATTCTAGAACAAGATTCTCTTGTCAAAGTTATGTGAGTTGGCGGGCATCGTCGCTCACCTTTGTTTGTTTTGATAGACATCGCCGAAGAAGTGTTTTGTTTGCACCGCGAATAGAACAATCTTTGGGTAACCTGTAAGAGGTAGGCATGTCTCGTCAAAACAAGTGTTTTGACAGAGAGAAGTAGAGGTAACCTTGAAACTCTGTTTTATACCTGGGGGCATGCAAACCTTTTGGAGTGCAAGCAAAGGGCGACTATTTATTTTTCTAAATTTTTAGGACCTCTAACCCTTTAAACTCGTAGGATTAGTCGTCACCTGACTTGCATAAAGAAAGGATGTGGGGCAAAACTCTAAAAATTGCCATTTTTATATGAGACATTCTTATCATACGACTGGATTAATCGAGCAGTGTTACCGCGAGGTTCAAGCTCGTTAAAAAATAAACCCGGACCGAGCAAATGTTTCCACCTGCATTTAAGCTCGTTAAAAAATGAACTATTCCCTGGTAAACAACCACCGTGAATGTAGTACTTCAGCCATTAAAGCCTTGGTCATGTTTGCACCGTCACCTCCACTTTTACATTGGCCGATCATTTACCTCCATTTGATTGTTTACCCATTTTGAGGAACAACTGCGAAGAGTGATTTCACTAGCCATCCTTGTGACACTGCCGTGATTGGAAAATTCCAAACCTTACCTGGAATCAACTGCTACCCGTTATATCACTCGTTCCTCAAAAGACGAGTCTCCTTTAAGCTCTTTTCAACTGACTCGTAAAATATGAAAAGATTGCTAAGCCATTTGCCTCTCCAGCTCATTAAAGGGACAGGAAGTGCTATCCCTCCTCTAGATTTTAATCTTTTTGGACCTGAGGGATTATTACACAAAAAGATCGAGTGCTTGTTTTGTTCGGCTCGTTAAAACTATCGAAAATTCATCCCTTCTGTATTGTTTTATACTTTTTTGGACTTAAGGGATTAGATGACAAAAAGGAATTTTGGAGTTACCTTTACGTACCTTTTCAGACTCTCTAAAAATGAAAAGGATCGAGTTATCTTTGTCGTTAAACTCCGTTAAAAAGATTAATAGCGACAAACTTGTCTTTAGACGAGAACGAGTTTCACTATCGCTAGGCTCGTTAAAACATAGCGATGGGTTTACCCGAAGGGCAAATTATAGAACAAGAATATGTTATCCTCCTCAAGCTTGATAGAAATAAAGAGATACTGGTCAGCAATGACCGGGGAAAAATTGGGAAGAAAACTCAAAGAATCTTTATTGGTAGCAAGTCGCTCTTGAACATGACACTTCCACTCCGTGTCCGAGTCGGGTTGGGTTGTTTCATTCACCGGTCACATCACCATGGTCACGCCATACCATCCACATTTGGGATTAATGCTACCAATCCATCACATAAGTGTCACCGACATGTTCAAGAGAAGTCATCCAGAAAAGCCACGTGTGTCCCACCCACTACCATACATTATACTCCATACTTTCATGACCGCCACCCTGAACCGCATATCCTCAGATTGTTTTCACCTCCATCAAAATCATTTGCTCCATTCCGTGTCATTGATGTGGGATTCATTAAGGCCCTCCTTTGACGGATCACTTCTTTTCGACATCAGCTCATTATCCAAGAAGATGGTCTAGGAACACCCCAATCAGTACTTTGAAGCTTGCATGCCTTAATGGCAAGTTTCTCACTTCCGGCGACAGGTTTACATCAATGGCCTTCGACCGAACGATTTTGCGTGGTGTTCGACACCAAGTCCTTTATTCACACCACGTGAATTGTACTGTAGTACCTTGAGGGTCATTATCATTATCGGTGATCTCGCGCTTGTTAACAGTTTACATCATTGACTGGTAATCAAGTGATGTCTTTCCATGTTTGACTTCAGAACATTTCTCACATGGATCGACTTGTACTTCGAGTGAAGATCAGACGAGATTGAAGACCCCGGATCTAGTTTCATCCATCCGGGCTGCGATATATATTCAGGAAAATAAAGACATTAAAATGTACAGCATTGCAGCATAGATAATCATCCTACCAAAAGGATGGTGGCTCTATCAGAATCATCAGTCTACACTCAGACGATTGTCTCTCCTATGTACATGAAAATGAATTTATAAAGCTGAACATGGGAATGCCCACCTCAGCTAGATCATGAAAACAGTATGAATATAATGTACTGTATTGTATCTTATTATAGGTCTTCTCCCAGCATTGAAAGAACCTCAGATCCTCATAATAAAGCATTTCACCCGATTAATGGCCTCATACTTTAGGGGGCAACTGTTATAGACATTTTTGTGCCTTGCAGCTCCAAGCATGAAATGTCCAAAAACGAAGGGCTCCTAAGTCGCTAAAAGTGTTGTTCCGACCCCTAAAGGAACAAGGTCAGCAAATTATAGCTTCTCCCAGAAGTTCTCCACCAGAAACTGCTCAGAATAAGTCAAAACAAGATCATTTCAGCTGCTCCACTGGCTAGCTGCGTTGCATAGAACCTAAATACACTAGCTAGGTGCATTGCAACACACCTAAGTGCACTATGAGGGTGCGTTGGGCGAGAAATGACAAATGGCAGTGTCATTCCGCGAGGTGGAAAGACAATGGAAGCTTCCAGAATCTTCTCCTATGACACTTGCCTCACTGAATTCGACCAAGGATGAGTAAGAGGCTCTTAGTCTCCAAGTGGAAGCAAGAACTAACAGAGAGAAGACACTAATCAAATCATAAGCTGACTCATCCTCCTTGCATACATCTATATATGGATCCCTCATCCCAGAGATCCAGAGGCTAGAATTTTGTACATTGCAAGGAATTGTTGTTGGTTTTGAGATAGATATCAGAGTATTGGGTGATTTATGCTTTGTTGGAGGTGAAGAAGGGGCTTCTTTGCTGGGAGGTTGATGCTGGGTCAGGAATCATTGGTTGTAACTCCTCCTGGTTCTTCTTGTATATCAATAAAAACTATTTGAGTTTCTCCTACATGCTTGTGTATCATTGATGCTTGTTATATTTGTATGTTTAGCTTAAATATGATCCTAAGCTGTTTATGAATGTAGATCCATGTCTTTGTATAGTTTTCTTCTTCGTGATCTTACAAGAACTTGGTGAAGCTGGGCAAGTAAGGGAGCAGGTAGCTGGAAGCTGTCAAAGAAGAGAGGGATTGGATCAAAGGATTAACGCAAGACACAGGTCGATTCTTTCTATCCCCCTCTATCTTTAATTCATAAAGGAAATACAAAAGTAGTTTTCTCTGTTTGTTTCTAAGGCAGCTGTCACACCTTAGTGGGATAGAGCAGTTCTAAATAGACACTTTTCCCGGTAACAAAATGGTGACTCCACTGGGGACGATTGTCTAATTAGTTTGTTTGTGTATCTTTTGTTGTTTGTTTCATAAACTTATAAGTAGCATTCGAACTGCATTTTCCATAACAAATGCAAAGTAGACATCTGCTGCTTCAATCCATTCACTGGATCTGTTTATGATTTGAACAGCTGATTCACAAATGATCTGATTGCCCTTTGTGATAGCTCTTAGACCCTCCTTAGATCTACCTCCTGATTGTGCATTACTGATTGCTTTTACTAGGCCAAAAACCAAAGACTAAACTGCAAACCGTGACCCAGAACCCGGATAGAATTCTCGTTTCTGCCCCAGCGCAGGTACTGTGAAGAGATCCTGCATTTCAACGCACTTCCCGAAAGGGCAACCTGCGCTGCAATCCAGTTTCTCTGTGTTACAGGTGCGCTGAACAGCCTAGCCCTGTGCAGCTGAGGTTCTTGTGCTTCATTCTTTCTAGTTTTGTCTCTGAATTTTGCAGCCTGTGATCAGTATATGACTGTTTCAAACCCCTTTTCCTTGCTGTTATTTTGCCTCCTTTGTACAAAAGAACTGTAGATGTTTTTGTGTGTTTGTTGCATCGTTTATAGTTTTCCATTGCAATAGTAGAATAATCGTACTGTCGTCCTTTGATTTAGATCTGTTGCAAGTGTCGATTTCGATCATAGGAGAAAGTTTAATTGCTGTTGATGGTCGATTATACTTGTACTATTGCCTTTGGTCTGAATTTGTGACTTTCTAGTGTCAAAAACGAGTATTTATTTCAAAATCTTAAAGTGTCGTAATCGTCTTTATCTTTTGATTTCGAAAAGAAGCTTGTTTGTGTTTGTCGCTTGAAAGCAAATTCAGATTTGTACATCAACTTTCTTTTTAGCATCAATACTAAGAAAGTCGAAAAAAAATACATGCACATGTGCATTTGCATATTGACAGTTTTTTTGGCTTGATTTAGGAATGTGCATTTACAGTGTGCTCTTTGCTCTTTGTGAAAAGATTGTGTCTTTCTTTCCCCTAGTAGCTAGGATTTTCATTGCAGAAAAGAGATAAAAGTTTTCTTATCATCTTTAGATTGCATTTTAGGAATTACATCTACATCTCGTGGTGAACCCAAAAGGAAAACTTCATAAGAAAGATCAACTTAAAATAAATTCAATGAATCTAACGACGCTTTGGAACTTAATGCACAACATTTAGAGGTCTAGGCTAGAGGCGTATTCCGGCATCGTAAAGCCTGGTAACTGTTGTCCTCACTGATGGTTGGGTGATTCCTCCACTTTGAGACGATAAGTGCCAGTACGGACTTGTGCTCCCACGTACCGTCGAGTATATTTTGGGAGACCCCTATAGGCTTCAATCCTTTATCCCTAGGAAGCCGTGTCTGCCGCCCTATCGATCGCAATGCACTGAACACAGCATTCAGGAAGATTGACTGTCGTACCGTAAAAAGTATTCTGCAGTTTTGCGATTGGTTTGGTACTCCCTCTACCTAGATCTCCAGAGCAGTCCCTTTCGTTCCTTTTCAGACTCTTTAACGGAAAAGGTCCATCTGAGCACTTGTCACTTCAGGCTCATTAAAAATCGAAGGAGACTAGAGTCATCTTTTGTTTTTTCTCGACTCTTAAAAACTGAAAAAACAAGTTGTGTCAAAGCGTCTAAAAATTTATTTTAAACGGAATATTCATTACCCCTTTCCTACGTTGATCTTGGGTTGAGAAAATGGAGTCTACCAACCAAGGAATTCCCCTTGGAGGAAATCCTAGTCCCTTCTCCTCTTGGGGAGATGTTGGTGCACCCCATATGGCCACATTGTCGCTTCCAGGACTGACAATTGGTTTGCCTGTATGGCTCTTCTCAACCTCTGTCGTTCAGAACACCACTATTCCTGAACAATCGAATCAGCAATTAGATGAGTCCAGAGTTTCCCACCAACCTTCTACGTCCTCTAATTCTTCTTCTCCTCCTTCCTCTTCGCTTGATGGGGCTGGTAAAGCCAAAAGTCAAGTTCCTAAGGAGAAGAAGGAAAAGAAGAAGAAAGAGAAGAAGAAGAAGGAGCCAAAGGCGAATGGGGGAAAACGAGTGTCATCTAACAAAAATCCACACACTGCATCGACCAGGCCTAAATCGCCATGTGTCATTTGCAAAGGAGACCACTTTCACAGAGATTGTCCTTACATCCCTCGGATATTAATGGACTGGTCTCCTAGATTGCACAACCCGGTGTCGTCAACCTCTGATGATAAATGTTGAAAGCACACCGTTGACTAGTGAAAGTGAAGTCCCAGGACAAAAAGGAAAATATAGATTTCCTTGTAAACTGTGCGAAGGCGATCATGTCATCCACCGTTGTCCCTTCTTAGACGAAGCTAAAAGAGTTTTGGATGATCGTCCGGTTTCACCGTCACGACTTCCTCCTAGATATAAAAAACCCTTGCCGAGTCCGTCACTAGTTGAAAATATGGCTGGCCCGCTCAAGTGGTGGGCTGAAGTGCCTATCATTGAAGATAAACCATCTCGATCCATACCAGACAAAAGTCAAAAGGTCGAGGCGGCAGTTGACCCGGTCTTGCCTCCAGAGGTTTCATCTTCAGATGATACAATCACTGAGGAGAACAAGGATGACACCGTCCAAATTCTCTTCATAAGCACAAACTCCAACGAACATGGGGGCAATTTACCCATTCCTTTACCGCAGGAAGGAAGTTCGTCAGAGTCGTACCTGGTCGTCTATTCGGTCCCACCTCCAAGCAACCTAGTTGTCTCCTTTGACTGGAATCAACTAGGCAGACCCCGTTTACCAGCAAGCATACCATTCCGAATTATCATTCAAATATATAGAATGGTTATGGCTGGTACCATCATAGATGAGGGGGCTTCTGTGAGTATCCTTTCCTCAACGGCTTGGAAAGCGCTTGGTTCGCCATCGCTTTTGCCTGAAATGAGAAATCTGACAGGCTTTGATAAAGGAACCAGTCGACCTTTAGGGATCCTTCCCGATGTGCCCATAACATTGAGAGGGAAAACCGTTCACCTGAACGTAATGGTAGTTCAAGGACCCCTAGATTACAATCTACTCCTTGGATGAGACTATATTTATTTCATGGGAGCGATTGTCTCCTCACTCTTTAGAGTAATGTGTTTTTCGCACGAAGGAAGAGTGGTCAAGCTCGTGGACCAGCTTTCATTTCCCGGATCACGCATAGAAAATAGTCATATACCATCCCTAAATGGTCTTTTCATGCAAGAAATATCTCAATCTCCAGTCCGTCCTCCCGATGAGCGCGAGTAATTCGGAGGGATATGACTGAAACCCAGGGGGCATGCATCCTGGTCTGCTTCGGCAGGAAAACTTCGGGTATAAGGTAGGTTTCCGCGGGAGAATATGACTAGTCTGTACCCCGTCCGTGATTGGAAGAGGGGTTATTCTAGAACAAGATTCTCTTGTCAAAGTTATGTGAGTTGGCGGGCATCGTCGCTCACCTTTGTTTGTTTCGATAGACATCGCCAAAGAAGTGTTTTGTTTATACCACGAATAGAACAATCTTTGGGTAACCTGTAAGAGGTAGGCCTCTCTCGTCAAAACAAGTGTTTTGACGAAGAGAAGTAGAGGTAACCTTGAAGCTCTGTTTTATACCTGGGGGCATGCAAACCTTTTGGAGTGCAAGCGAAGGGCGACTATTTATTTTTTAAATTTTTAGGACCTCTAACCCTTTAAACTCGTAGGATTAGTCGTCACCTAACTTGCATAAAGAAAGGATGTGGGGCAAAACTCTAAAAATTGCCGTTTTTATATGAGACATTCTTATCATACGATTTATTAATCGAGCAGTGTTACCGCGAGGTTCAAGCTCGTTAAAAAATAAACCTGGACCGAGCAAATGTTTCCACCCGCATTTAAGATCGTTAAAAAATGAACTATTCCCTGGTAAATAACCACCGTGAATGTAGTACTTCAGCCATTAAAGCCTTGGTCGTGTTTGCACCGTCACCTCCACTTTTACATTGGCCGATCATTCACCTCCATTTGATTGTTTACCCATTTTGAGGAACAGCTGCGAAGAGTGATTTCACTAGCCATCCTTGTGACACTGCCGTGATTGGAAAATTCCAAACCTTACCTAGAATCAGCTGCTACCCATTATATCACTCGTTCCTCAAAAGACGAGTCTCCTTTAAGCTCTTTTCAACTGACTCATAAAATATGAAAAGATTGCCGAGCCATTGGCCTCTCCAGCTCGTTAAAGGGACAGGAAGTGCTATCCCAACTCTAGATTTTAATCTTTTTGGACCTGAGGGATTATTACACAAAAAGATCGAGCGCTTGTTTTGTTTGGCTCGTTAAAACTATCGAAAATTCATCCCTTCTGTATTGTTTTATACTTTTTCGGACTTAAGGGATTAGATGACGAAAAAGGAATTTTGGAGTTACCTTTACGTACCTTTTCAGACTCTCTAAAAATGAAAAGGACCGAGTTATCTTTGTCGTTAAACTCGTTAAAAAGATTAATAGCGACAAACTTGTCTTTAGACGAGAACGAGTTTCACTATTGCTAGGCTCGTTAAAACATAGCGATGGGTTTGCCCGAAGGGAAAATTATAGAACAAGCATATGTTATCCTCCTCAAGCTTGACAAAAATAAAGAGGTACTGGTCAGCAATGACTGGGGAAAAATTGGGAAGAAAACTCAAAGAATCTTTATTGGTAGCATGTCGCTCTTGAACATGACACTTCCACTCCGTGTCCGAGTCGGGTTGGGTTCTTTCATTCACCGGTCACATCACCATGGTCACGCCATACCATCCACATTTGGGATTAATGCTACCAATCCATCACATAAGTGTCGCCGACATGTTCAAGAGAAGTCATCCAGAGAAGCCACCTGTGTCCCACCCACTACCATACATTATACTCCATACTTTCATGACCGCCACCCTGAACTGTATATCATGAGATTGTTTTCACCTCCATCAAAATCATTTGCTCCGTTCTGTGTCATTGATGTGGGATTCATTAAGGCCCTCCTTTGACAGATCACTTCTTGTCGACATCAGCTCATTATCCAAGAAGATGGTCTAGGAACACCCCATTCAGTACTTTGAAGCTTGCATGCCTTAATGGCAAGTTTCTCACTTCCGGCGACAGGTTTACATCAATGGCCTTCGACCGAAAGATTTTGCGTGGTGTTCGACACCAAGTCCTTTATTCACACCACGTGAATTGTACTGTAGTACCTTGAGGGTCATTATCATTATCGGTGATTCCTCTCGCACTTGTTAACAGTTTACATCATTGATTGGTAATCAAGCGATGTATTTCCATGTTCGACTTCAGAACATTTCTCACATGGATCGACTTGTACTTCGAGTGAAGATCAGATGAGATTAAAGACCCCGGATCTAGTTTCATCCATCCGTGCTGCGATATATATTCAGGAAAATAAAGACATTAAAATGTACAACATTGCAGCACAGATAATCATCCTACCAAAAGGTTGGTGGCTCTATCAGAATCATCAGTCTACACTCAGACGATTGTCTGTCCTATGTACATGAAAATGAATTTATAAAGCTGAGCATGGGAATGCCCGCCTCAGCTAGATCATGAAAACAGTATGAAGATAATGTATTGTATTGTATCTTATTACAGGTCTCCTCCCAGCATTGAAAGAACCTCAGATCCTCATAATAAAGCATTTCACCCGATTAACGGCCTCATACTTTAGGGGGCAACTGTTATAGACATTTTTGTGCCTTGCAGCTCCAAGCATGAAATGTCCATAAACCAAGGGCTCCTAAGTCCCTAAAAGTGTTGTTCCGACCCCTAAAGGAACAAGGTCAACAAATTACAGCTTCTCCCAGAAGTTCTCCACCAGAAACTGCTTAGAATAAGTCAAAACAGGATCATTTCAGCTGCTCCACTGGCTAGCTGCGTTGCATAGCACCTAAATACACTAGCTAGGTGCGTTGCAACGCACCTAAGTGCACTATGAGGGTGCGCTGGGTGAGAAATGACAAATGGCAGTGTCATTCCGCGAGGTGGAAAGACAATGGAAGCTTCCAGAATCTTCTCCTATGACACTTGCCTCACTGAATTCGACCAAGGATGAGTAAGAGGCTCTCAGTCTCCAAGTGGAAGCGAGAACTGACAGAGAGAAGACACTAATCAAATCATAAGCTGACTCATCCTCCTTGCATACATCTATATATGGATCCCTCATCCCAGAGATCCAGAGGCTGGAATTTTGTACATTGCAAGGAATTGCTGTTGGTTTTGAGATAGATATCAGAGTATTGGGTGATTTATGCTTTGTTGGAGGTGAAGAAGGGGCTTCTTTGCTGGGAGGTTGATGTTGGGTCAGGAATCATCAGTTGTAACTCCTCTTGGTTCTTCTTGTATATCAATAAAAACTATTTGAGTTTCTCCTACATGCTTGTGTATCATTGATGCTTGTTACATTTGTATGTTTAGCTTAAATCTGATCCTAAGCTGTTTATGAATATAGATCCATGTCTTTGTATAGTTTTCTTCTTCTGTGATCTTACAGGAACTTGGTGAAGCTGGGCAAGTAAGGGAGAAGGTAGCTGGAAGCTGTCAAAGAAGAGAGGGATTGGATCAAAGGATTAGCGCAAGACACAGGTCAGTTCTTTCTACCCCCCTCTATCTTTAATTCATAAAGGAAATACAAAAGTAGTTTTCTCTGTTTGTTTCTAAGGCAGCTGTCACACCTTAGTGGGATAGAGCAGTTCTAAATAGACACTTTTCCTGGTAACATTCTTGCTGAACCAAGATACTAATCTGGAACCCATAAAGAATGCACCACCACTAGTGCTTTTTCTGTCATCCATGCTTCCAGCCCAATCTGCATCTGTATAAGCATGAAGTGTGAGATCTGTATCTCTAGGATACCATAAGCCATAGTTTTGAGTTCCTTGAAGATACTTGAAAATTCTCTTCACTACCTGAAGATGAGTTTCCTTTGGATTTTCTTGAAATCTTCCAACCATTCCCACTGCATGCATGATGTCTAGTCAGGTACCTGTTAAGTAGAGTAGACTTCCAATCATGGATCTGTAGGTTGGTTGATGCACTGCTGTTGATTCATCATTTGCACTGAGGCTACATCATGTGACCATAGGGGTAGATACTGGATTCGAATCTTCCATGCCATATTTCTTCAAGATCTTCTTGAGGTACTTGGTTTGAGATAAAAAGATACCATCTTCATTTTGTTGGATTTGTAAACCAAGAAAATATGTCAGCTCTCCAAGCAAGGACATTTTGAATTATTTTTTCATTACGAAGGCAAAGTTTTGACTCATGATTTCTTCATTGCTGCCAAAGATGATATCATCAACATACACAACAAGTATTAGCAATTTGTCATTTTCAATTTTTATATAAAAATTGCTATCTGCTGATCCTTTTGAAAAAAATTGTTGATGAAGGTATTTGTCCAGACGATGATACCAAGCCCTTGGAGCTTGTTTAAGACCATAGAGAGCCTTCTTAAGTATGTATACAAGTTTTGGATCATTTCCAAGGATGAAACCATGTGGTTGCTCAATATACACTTCTTCTTCTAAGTCTCTATTCAGAAAGGCAGATTTGACGTCCATTTGAAATACTTTGAACTTCTGAAAACTAGAGAGAGCAAGGAACATTCTGATGGTGTCAAGTCTAGCAGCGAGAGAAAAATTTTCTTCAAAGTCAATTCCTTCTTGTCGAGCATACCCTTTATGAACAAGTATGGCTTTGTTTCTAATAACTTCCCCATTTTCATTCAACTTGTTTTTGAATATCCATTTTGTCCCTATGACATTCTTATCTTTAGGTCTAGGAACCAAATCCCAAGTGTTATTCTTTTCAATCTGCTCAAGTGCTTCATCCATTGCCTTGACCCAGCATTCATCTTTGCATGCCTCTCTTACATTTTGTGGTTCAGTGGAGGAGAGCAATGCCAAATAGCTTGAAGCTTCTGCAATTTTTCTTCTTTTTTGTATACCTGCCTCTTTCTGCCCAAGAATTTGAGTTTCTAGATGATTCTTTTGAACGTATCTGGATGGAGTCTTATCTTCTATCCTTATCTATTCTTTTGGCCCCTCTTGAGATTCTTCTTCATCATAAGTCGGATTTGATGTTGAAGGATAGTCCTCATCATCTTCAAAATTTTCGGAACTTACTTGCCTAGGAATGTTTCCTTCTTCATCAACCACTACATCAATGACGTCAACAATTCTTCCAAGTCTTTTATTGTAACACTTGTATGCTTTGCTGTGGGGAGAGTAACCAAGGAGAATGCCTTCATCTGCTCTAGGTTCAAACTTGCCAAGATTTTCATCAGTATTTTTGATGTAGCATTTTCTTCCAAAAATTTTGAAGTATTTTACCATTGGAGTCTTACCATACCATAGTTCGTGAGCAGTCTGAGTGATGTTTACCCGGACATTTTTCTTGTTGAGAATAGTAACTGTTGCAAATGCAGCTTCACCCTGGAAGGTCGCGAGAGTTCCAGACTCATCAAGCATAGCACAAGCCATTTGTTGAACCGTTCTATTCATCCTTTCCACTACTCCATTTTGCTGAGGAGTCCTAGCTGTAGAGAATTCCCTTCTTATTCAATGTTCTTCACAAAAATCGAAAAATTCATTCGAGGTAAATTCTCCTCCTCGATCAGACCTGACGCATTTGATTCTATGATCCGATTCGTTCTCCACCAAGGCTTTGAATGATTTGAACTTTTCAAAGGCTTTGTCTTTGTTCTTTTATAAGTCCTATCCAACACATCCTTGAAAAATCGTCAATGAATAATATAAAATATTCTTCTCCTCGAGGTGACCTTTTCCTAGATGGACCACATACATCAGTATGGACAAGTTCAAGTGGCCTGCTAGCTGATCCTTCCTTCTCAGGGAAGTTAGTCCTGGTTTGCTTACCAAACTGACATGATTTGCATATTGTATTGTCTGGAATTCTGATGTCTGGAAGTCCACAAACTGCCTGATATTTGCATGCTTTCCTTATCTGAGAGAAGCTTAGATGCCCCAATCTTCTGTGCCATAGCCAGTGTTCATCATTCTTGCTTAGATAGCATTGTTGTTGTCCTCCCTTGAGAATGTATAGATTATTTGGAGTCCTTATGCCTTTGATCACTATTTCTCCTGTATCAAGCTCACAGACAATACATCCATTTGATCAAAATATCACTTCATTTCCTTGATCACACATTTGAATGACACTCAATAGATTATGCTTTAAGCCATCAACATACATAACATTTCCTGCTTTGACCTTTTCTTTTAAAAGAACAGAACCTTTACCGTTTATGAGTGTAGGGGTGTCATTTCCGAATGAGACCTTCTTCTACTTTTCTAAGGCACTATATGCCTGAAGTTTTTCTTTATCACCTGTCATATGTTTCGAATATCCACTGTCGATGTACCATTGATTTTCCTGCCCTTCCACATATAAGGCTATACCACATCTTTCTGGTTTCGGTTCTTTCATTCTCCATGTTTTGGCATTTGAGGCTTGCTCCTTTTGAGTTGTCTGCCAAAACCTGCTCCTGCATTTAGAATCTTCATGACCGAAGTCGTTACAAATAGAGCATTCTATTTGATTTTCAAGAGAAGAAAAGTTATTGTAGGTCATTTTCATGATCACAGTCATACTCCTCTGTTTTTGAGCTTCTCTAGTCATGATAGTTTTGTACGCAACACATTGAGCTGCTTTGTGTCCAAAGTTATGACAAGAGAAACATTGGCCATTGAAGAATTCATGTGATTATCAACCCTGCGGACCAAATGATTGTAGTTTTCATTGATATCGATTCTTGAGGCAAATTGAGAATGATTTACTTGTGGTTTGTTGTAGCTTCTTTTTGTCCTTGAAGTAGATTGCCCTCGATTTTCTTGGTGATCTCTGTTCATTCTTGAAGTAAAATGTCCCTGATTTACCTGGTGAGCAGCATTGTGCCTTTGCTGTTGATTGTCAATTTGTTCAATCCTCCTTGCTGCATCAAGATAACTTTTGGAGGTGGACGGCTTCTGCACTTGAGATGCTTCTTCATTATATCCCAGACCTGTCTTGATTAGTGGAGAACACTGCATATTGATAATCTCATCTAAAGTTTCAGATCCTTTAACAAATCTAAGATTAAGAGCTTTTGTTTTCTCAATCTCTCTTCTGAGTCGCACAATTTCACATTCTAACTTTTCATGATGTTTTTCCCGTTTAGCTAGTTGGAATTGCATAGTATCAATAATCATATTTTTCTCTTCTAAACAAATTTTGAGTTTAGAAATCTCTTCATAAAGAGCTTCTTCATCAATAGCATCCAAGAAATCATCATCTTCAAAAGCCATTAAAAGTCTATAATTATTTCCTTATTCATCTTCATCACTATTTGAAATTCCATCACTGTCTTCATGAGTGTAATAGCTTTTCTTATTTACATTCTGTTTTCTTTTCCATCTAACTGGTTCCTTACCTTTGTCAAGCTTATCTTTATGAGGACACTTGGCAGCATAGTGACCGACTCTTTCACAAGAAAAACATTTGAAAGGTAACTTACCTTTGAATCTTCCAACACCCCGTTGAAGGTTTTTGACAAAATTTGATTCTTCCTCTTCTTCTGACATATGTCCTGAGTCACAGGAATCTCCTTTTCCTGAGGCCTTGAATGCGGCTTCTCTTCTGTCTGATGGTCCCCCTTTCTTCATTTCATAAGTGGTTAGAATTCTGTGTAGCTGCGACATGGTAATGCTCTGTAGATTCTGTTTTTCTTCTATTGCAGAAACTTTTGATTCAAACTTAGAAGACAAAGATCTTAGAACCTTTTCAACCAAAACAACCTCTTTTATTTCTTCACCCAAGTTTTTCATACAATTAACAATCTCATCTATACGTAGGAAATAGTTAGCCACACTTTCATCATTGTGCATTCTGAGATTTTCATACTGAATTCTGAGGGTTTGAAGTTTTGCTCATTTTACCTGTTCATCTCCTTCATAGCTTAGAACGATCTTGTCCCATATTCTTTTTTGTGGTTTTGAGCTGCATAATCTTGACGAATTTTGTTTGAGATAGACTCCCTAATAGAGTATTGATAGCCTTTGCATTTGTTTCATATTGCTTCTTACCAGCCGGATCTGTAGGAGTCACTGATGGAAATGTGTACCCTGTATCTATGATATCCCAGACTTCTGTACCAAGAGATTGAAGATAGGTTGTGATTCTTACCTTCCAATAGACGAAGTTGGTCCCGTCAAAAATTGGTGGCCTGATCGATGCTTCTCTCTCGTAGTTGCTCATGATGATAGATCTTCCTTCAAGCGATCAAGCTTCTTTCGAAGGACCTGCTCTGATTCCAATTTTTGGAAATAATACTGAGAGGGGAGGTGAATCAATATTATCAAGTCAATTATTTTTCCTTCACACCTAGATCATGTACGCTACTTCAGTTAGTGAAAACCGCATATATACGCAACTACAGCTAAGGAAACTAGCGTATACCATTCAGACTTATAATTTAATTTATTCTACAGATGTTGATCATTAATCTGTGTGTCAGAATCATATAAACAGTAACTAGGAATAGTAAAATAGATCAGAAACAATCACACACAATAACACAAGATATAAGGTGGAAACCCAATGTGGGTGAAAACCACCTACTGCAATTCGTCTCTATCTTCTTTTAATTAGAAACTTCTTTTTACAATGTTTCTGTACTGGTGCAGACTTATACCAGTACGCAGGCTTCTACCTACAGAAGGCTACAACCTTCTCTCGTTCTCCAGCCTCTCCTGGAATGGAGCTACAACCCCCTTAGCTCTTGTATTAGTTCAGGTACTAGTATGTAGGTGCTGACCTACAGAAGGCTACAACCTTCTCTTTCTTCCAGTACCACGTTTCATAAATTTTTAGACTAGATCCATGAATAACATCAATCAAACATCAATAATTTATGCATCAAGCAATCTCCTTTTCACCCATCAAAACTGAATCAAATAGATGCTTCTCTGACAGTTGTACCCAGAACACAGTAACAGTAACAACACACCAATTCTGAACCCAGATCATTGCTGTAATCAATAGAAGTAGCTAGAACATAATTGAGACGTACGCTACTTCAATATTCAGAAACCTGCGTGCATATGCTTCCGTTTAATACCAACTTGCGTATACGCACTTTTGACTTACATAAACGGCGTGTATATGTGCCTTCGCTTCACTGAACCTGCATATAGATCTATAAAGATAATTCACTCCTTCAAATATTCAGACATTAGTTAACCCAGATTATCATATTTATAGATCAAGCGTGTGCCACATATAACAGATCAAAATCATACAACGATACTATTACTCAAGCCTTAAGATTTTGACCCTGTTAGGTTCCTATACCAATAGGTTTCATTTTTCATGGTTGACTATGAAAGTGCCAAATATGTTCATCCTTGCATGCCGCAATGGTTCCATATTTTGTAAACAAAAGAAAAAAATTAATAAATGTAAAGAGGGTATGCCCTAAAAGAATAATCAAAGGGAAAGAAAAATGAGTTGGTCAGAAAAAATAATAAAAATGAACCCCAAACCAAAAGACCAGGAAAGTGGCCAGTCAAAATGCCACTGCTATCTTATTTGCAAGTTCACAATGTGCAAATACTGTTTCTTATCACACTTCCCAACAGTTCAATCTGGACCATTCCATGTTTGAATTTCCTGTTGTCGAATAGCGAATGAATATCTATCTAAATAGTTTAAGCTTGGCAGATGAGTAGATAGGTAGAGAAATCAAGGAGCCCAACTGCTTAATATGGGCCCTTGGAAGAGATAAGGGTAGACTTAGATAGGAGGGCAGTCAAAAGAGAAGAGTTATATCAGGGTTTGCTAGTCCAAATGCACCCAATCCAAAGGAAGAAATAATGCTATGTGTATTAGGCTGGGTAGGAAATTTGAGGTTGCAGAAGCAAGTTTATGATCACTTTTGTCTTGTCAAAGAAAGACTCATCTCATCAATGACATTGGTACCATGGCAGTTGTTTGGTTGCATAATAGTGGAAGCATGATTAGTTCCCCTTCATTCCCCTAGAAATCTTTTACTAACATCCCCTCAAGGACCTTGGGATCTGCCCAATAGTCCTATTTCACTTAATTTTATGAGAAACGCTAAGTCAAACTCTGAGTTTACTTAGTGAAAAGAAGCCACATTTCTTGTGTAAAAATCATCATTACATACTCCTTTCATTTCCCTATGCCTAAGTTTCACTATATAAACTTAGCATTTATTCAGGTAGTTTCATTCCACAAAGTCATATTAACATTTAACTCTATTATTTAACTCCCTCAATCATTTTTCCCACCCCTACTTCTACAAAAAACTATATAAAACCCCCAAAAAATACTAAATATCCCTACCCCTTGCCACTATAGCCGTACAATACAGTTTGGGGAATATTAAGTCCATTTGGGACTTGTATTAGCCCTTCCGCGTCCAAACGTTTAGGATTAATTTAACATTTGGTTAGATTAATAACTCTGTTAACCCTCCGCCTAAACCATTCCCACCCTAACGAAACATAAAACCCATTTCCTTAAAGTTTAAACCCCCCCCATATTAATAAACAATAAAATATGCGGCGGGTCTCGCGTCCAAAACTGCTTGCCGCCCATCGCTTCCCGTCCGCCGTCCGATCCATCACCCTCGATCCAATGGCTGGCAGCAATATAGGAGCCCCTTATCCGCTGAAGATTAGCGTCTGGGGGATTGGCGATATTGTTGTCATACCCCCGGCATGTGTCAATCTCTCGGCGTGATCGGAGTCCCCCTTGAAAAACCAGCTCGGGCCAAAAGTGGTGTGGGGAAAATTGGAAATTGCCCACCACCTGCCCCCTGACGTCAACTCCCATGTCACCGATGACGTCGCGTCTGCGTTGGCCCCCCAGTGCTCTGTACCACTGCCACATCACCTGCTGACATCACCGCCCCTCCAATGTGTCATCCGCCACGTCACCATACACGTCAACTTCCATGTCACCCTCCGCACCCACTACGCCCCAAAATACGTCATGATGACGTCATCCCCAAAAAGTGCCAAAAGCGCTAAAATGTCAAAAATTCAATAAAAAGTCGTGAAAACGATTATTTTGTTTGTTTTCTATTATTGCACCTGTGGAGCCGCTTGCATGCGATTTTACATTCAAATCGGCCACCAACCTGCACAGTCCATCAGCTTGCGAATCTGGCTCCGTAGCTCGACTCCACAGCTTGAGGCACCCCTGCTAACTATCCTTTGCGCCATCAAAACAGGTATTTACCTATCTATTCACCTGCAAACCCTGTTTTTCCACAGTTTCTCCATCAAAGTTGTTTGAACATCTGCAAATTCAAACTAAAAAGAACTCTAGCACCTGAAATTCCACTTGTAAACTCACTTGTTGACCCCCTGTTCAAGAGAAACCCGGCAAACTTGCCCTCCTCTCCAAATTCACTATTAAAACGCATTTTAAGTTCATTTCTATGGGCAGAGTCTCCAAACTGCCCATCAACTAAGTGCATTGGTCAAATTTCTCTGCCAAGAATCCTATCTCCTCTATATAGCCAGTCTCCTAAGTTGCCCCTTCACAATCTGTTCCTCCTGGGAATTTTACCCAGTGGACTCGTTTCATATCAAAATTCAATCTGCAAAATCCCTTGGGAAAAGTGTCATAGTCCCTGTTCTATTGTCATTTGTTGCACTCAAGCTTAAGTTTCAAATTGCAAACACTCAGATTCTGAAATGGCCACTCCAGCTGCCTTGAAAATTACTCCTCTCAATGCACCCCACAAGGAACTTGAATCATTACCTCTGGCTGATAGGGACCACCAAATTCAGGATTTGGTTGGTGACAGAAACCATTTGTAGACCTTCTGTTAGCTGAGGAACAGTTACCTGAACAACAGTGACATTTATGGCATTTTGGAATCAAACATACCCATCTACTTCCTCCCTTCTGTCAATGTTTTCCCTGAAATCATTCGCCTCTGCTGTGAAAACTGTGACCCAACACAAAGGGCAGTCAAGTCTCCATCTGGGAGCACCCTCTTCCAAATAACTCTTGAATCAATCAACCAAATACTAAATTTCAAGCAAACTCAGCGTCTCGTCGCTCTTTCTATGAAATTTTTGCTTGATTAAGGTCCCAAACTCTCCAGCTCAGAGATAGCCCAAATTGCCAAAGTTTTCATGAGAGCAGACCGTCAGCCTACTGGGCCACCTCCTTTTCTCTATATATGTTTCAATGAAGTGGGCAAACTACTAGTAGATATGATATCTTATGTGCTGGGCTTCAAGACAAGTGAGCACATTGATGAAACTATATTAGTCATGTTGTCCACATTTAGCCGAGGACAACCCCCTGCTGCCAAGTACAATTATGCCAAATTCATTTCCAACAAAATACATGACCAACTAGTAAAACTGGATAGGGAGGGAGTCTTCAAATACTCATCTTACATCTATCATTTATTCATGTATTATCAGCCAGACTGCTTCCAATGCCCCATCAAAAGATTGGACTCTAAAGGAGAAAAAAGGTCTGTGATTTTCTAGACCTCAGTCTTTCATGAAGTCCACAGCTCTCCCTACTCTTACTGTGAGTTCATTGACCTATTTGTCTATCCAGTCTCTTGTCTCCTGAGGAGAACTCCTCCTGCTAGGCTATCCTATGACATGCAGAAAATATTGCAGCTTTCAAAGAACTACAAAATAGGTGACTGGTACTTTTACCAGAATCACATTGTCATTAGGATATATGGATGTGAGCTCTGTCCCTACAGGCTCCCAAGATATGTGCCAATGAGACTGTTTGCCTTGGAGTATTACAGGCAACTCATCAATTCAGATTTAACTCATTTTCATAGCACCAAGAAAAAGGCTCACTTGAAATTCAAAGACCAACTAGGCCCCTTTGTCATGAACAAGAAAGAAGGTTGGCAAGATGCTGATCAAATATTGGGAGAGAAACTCAAGTTGAAAAGGAGTTTTTGGTGGGTCCCTTATGACCCAGATGGATTTATTAATGCCAGAAAAATAAAATATAGGCTATCAGCCTATGAGCATTGTAAAATCCCACAAATTGAACAATTTGCCAACCAAGATGAGTGGGTGGCAGGGACACTAGTTGAAGAGTTCACTCAGGAAGAAATAATGGAGCGAAATGTCAAAGATTTGGAAAAAACTCTTGACTTGGATTCTTTTGAGCAAGTAACATTCAAACTGCCACAACAAGTCGGAGAAGGCCCATCAACTGCTGCATCTTCTACAGCTACTAGATGAAGATCTACACCAGCAACAGGTACAACAAAAAGGCAGGAGGTGATGTGATGAGAAAGAAACAGTGATAGAACATTAAAGGAGCAGAAAGGGGCAGCCCCTCACTGCAAACTGAGGCAATGCAAGCTTTTACAAACTCCTCTTAATGAAGAGAGAGGCAAAAAGATAGGGAAAGGGAAGAGACCACACCCCAAGTGGGTCAATACAACAACCAGAAGCCAAAAGACAGAGATTTGATCCTCAAGTTGAGGAGGAAATAAGTGAAAAATCATAGAAATCCCGAGGAGGGGAAGAGAAACTAGCCAGCAAACACCTACTAGCTCATTCTAGCAAGAGCAAGAGAGGCAACAAGGTATGGAGCTGTCTTCTTCAAGGTAGCAAAGCAAGCAATCGCCTGGAATTAAAGGAATTTTCATGGAAATCAAGGCTCAAAATGAATTTTTGAGAGTACAACTGTATGATCAATTTCTCAAGACAACACCCTCCAAACAGCAGAGATTAATGGTAGCTTATGACTTTAAGGAGGAGAAAATGATTCTAAGTCATTTCAAGCCTAAGATACCATAGCCACAGACAGCTATAGACTATATAAAGACCAACTTAGAGGTCCTCTCCAAGGACATACACCCGATGGAACAAATAGAGCTGCACAAGCAAACAAGTGAAATGGTCTATGCCACCCTAGCAAACAAGGCCATGCTGGCTCATCAATTGAAGGAATCATTGAAAAATACAAACACTCAATTGGATTGGGAGAGAATGTCTTGCTCAGCCAAAGATAACAGAATAAAGACATTGTAGGAAATCATTGTAGAACTAGGGCATGACCCCAAGAAGGATGCTAAAGGCATTAGGCCCTCATAAAGAAAAAAAAGGAAGATATTGCTCCACTCAAAAAACAATTGAGGCTGCCTGCAACTATGCACCCTCAAACTGCAGAACTTGTGCAAGAGAAAGAAGGTGAAGATACAATGAATTTACTCATGAGGATAATTCAAATGGAGGAAGAATTGGAGAGATCGTTGCAAGGAAAGCAGGGAGAGTCGACCTCCTAGCCACCTCAAACAGCTCCAACTGTTGCCACTGTTCCTCCCACACAAGCAGCAGCAGTTCCTCCTGTTATTCCAGCATCCACAACAGCTACATCAACTACAAATGCTACAGCAGCAGCAACAACATCAACACCAGAATCTAGCATGAGCATGTAAGAAATGATGAAAGCAGTCAAAGAGCTAGAAGTTCAGGTGACAGAGGTGAAAGAGGCCAAAGAAAAGTTTGCCAAGTTGGAGGCAAGCTATGACAAGTCCAAGATGACAGTAGCTGAGAAACAAAGAGAAATAAAAGCCTTGGACAACAAAATAAAAGCCTTAGAGAAGGATCTTACTCTAGACAAAACTCTAGCTGAAATCAAGAAAATTTTGTGGGCCAAAATTGGCCAGTCAATCCCTGACCAATGGCGATCGATTCAGGCCATACATGAACAAATAGAATTGATAGGCCTAGCTCAATTTGAGACTCAAAGGGCTAGAGCAACATTGGGAAATATGCCTGAGCAGGCCAATAAAATGATTGACTTCCTAAACACTCATACCAAAGAGGAATTGGCAGCATTAGATATCAGTAGTAGGACAGATACTATTTTGATAGTGAAGAAGGTGCTGACCCTAAGAAATTTCGTGCAAACTCTAGAAAGAAAGTGTCAGGAAATGCAAGCAGAAATAGATGACTTCAAGCTAAAGCTTGCAGCATTGCAGAGCAGAGGGTTGCCCAGCCTATTAACCAGCGTTGGAAGACTGCTGACCCGTGAGAAATATACTACCATGATGAATAACTATGTTTCAAATCAAATTACAGCATCCTCAAGTACCTCAGAGGAAATAGGGCCTCCCTCTCGACAGACTCTTTATGACAAATTAGAGAATCTGTTCTATATTTAACATGAGATAAATCACCTGTTTGAGGTTCAGCCAAACTTTTACAGATACACTGAAGCTAATGAAACACTGGTTAAAATACAAAGACATCAGCTGCCTACAGAGGATTGGTGGCAGGCAATGCTGGAAATTCTACCCAGGTAATTTGATTTTTGTTCCCTTTTGATTAGCTACAGATTTTTTATCAGCTACAGGTCAGCAAATCTGGATACACGGGCCACCTATCAAAGAGTAAAAACAGCAGAAAAAGAAAGTCATATTATGACTGCGGTTCATTAATGCAAAAACAAAGCACTGATGACAAGGCCGGGCAGCTAAACAGCAACACAGCTACGCAGCAAGACAGCAGACGCAGGAACGCAGAAGTAAAGACACTCCCATCAGCTGACTCACTTAGTACAGAAAGTCAAATACTTCTGACAAATTGGAAAGCTAGCACACCAACAATTATTGCAACATTTATTTATCTCATTTACTTCTTTTGAAGAGTTGGTGAAGAAAGTTATTGCATGAAGACTTATCTACAAGATATTTTGTATATCATTTTTGTATAAATACCTCCCCATAGAATGTATTAGGGGTTGGTGATTTTCTCTCTGGGTGTGTTGTAAATTCTGAGACTGTTTTAATACAAAAGATGTTGAAGTTCACTATTGCTGACCGTATGGATGTGGATTTAATGTTCTGGGACCTACTACAAAATTCCTGTGTGATTCTATGAAACAATAAGTTATTCTAAACCGTGTTTTCTGTTTTCTGTGTTTGCAAATTTCACATATGTCCCATCATCTTAGTAACAGAGAAGAATAATAGCCCGGGATTTTTTTAAATGCACCCTATGTTCAATCTCTGTTATTAACTATGTTTTCTTCAAAATTAGTCATAAATATGAATTCTTAACTGCTCATGTTTGCACTAATTCCTTCATTCTAAATACTATTTAGGAATTCTTAATTGCTCCTAGATAATATTCATACACTTTCCCTCTGCCAGCATAATGAAATATTCTTGATTGCCTTTCATTCCCTGACTTTATTCCATCAAATTCCAGATTTGAAAATTGTTCCATAACTGCATATCTCGCTCTGTAGTATTACCATTCCCCAGGAAACCCTTTCAGCAGTACACCATCATGGACTCCATATGCCCAATGGAACAGACTGTATTGGACTTGCATCTCAGCGCTGTTTGAAATTACCATCCAAAAAATTTAAAACAAAACCTTGTGCATCATAACTAGCCTAAAATACTTCAAAACAAAGCTAAATTACAAAGAGAGAGCCCTCTCTGGTTGCAGGTAGGCTATGACCTGCAGCTAAAAGATTGGTTAGTGGTTACCTCAGTCGTATTCCCTTTAGGAGGCAGGGAAAAACCTTAGTGATAACATCATTGGTGACTCCACTGGGGAGTGAATGAATGACTGTTTGTAACTGTTGTCTGTTTTCTAAAGCTACAAATGTAGCGTGAAGTTAGCCAGCTAGCCTTTGAAACTGTCTTTGCTCTCCATTTACAGGAGTAAATAAAAGCTGCTTCAGTCAATCTCCAGTATAGTTTTAGGCTCTAAACAGTTTTTCCAAACATTCGATCAGTTTCCTTATTTTCACATATTCAAAGGAAAGACTAAAGCCTCCTATGTTTCAAAGAAACTCTTGTAGAATATTGCGGAAAACTGTAATCTTAAAGCATTCCCAAGAAAAACCAAAAAACAAGTTTAGAAGCTAGCTCCAAAGAAGAAAACTCAGTACACCAGGTCAAATCTTGACCTAGATCCTCCAGTTATTTTTGAAAATCCTAACTTAATCTCTAAGACCCTTAGGAAACAAGAAGAACAAGAAAAAGATGTTGATTCAAACCTTCAAACAGTTAAGCAGAACTATATCCCAACTCCTTCTAAAGCATCAAGAAGTCTTCACATTACTGTTGCTTCTCCTAGTTCCTCATCCACCTCTCAGATCACCTTCTCCAAACCTCCATCCACTGCACATATTTCTACAGTCCCTGTTGTTTCAACTGTCCCATTTCTTCCTGTTGCCCCATTTATCCCTGTAAATATGGCAAACCGTTATGCTCCTCTACAGTTTCCATGAAACCCAGGGGCTATGCCTCAGGATTATCAGAGTAAAATTACATATTTTGATGGTACTGGCTCCTATACAGCCTAGCAACACTAAGAAAACGCAAGACTACTTTTAGAATTATGAAATAGATGATGATAATGTGAGAATGAAGATTTTTGTCCAAGTCTAACGGGTGATGTAAGAATTTGGTTTAGAGCACTTACTGCAAATTTTATAGCTGATTCAGAAGCTCTTTATCAATCCTTCTTAAACAAATGGGAAAAGAAGAAAGACCCATTACACATCTTAACAGAATATGACAATTTGAAAAGAGGCCTACAAGAAACTGTCCAGGACTATTGTGCTAGGTTCAACAATGTTTATAATGTTATTCCTCAAAACCTTAGGCCTCCACCTGATTTAGCTTTGATCAAATTCCCTGATGGATTTGATTTTGATATGGCATACCAATTGAGGGAAAGAGCCCCTCCAACCTTAGCAAACATGCAGAATATAGCTGTTAGTGTGGAGGCAAACCTAATTGCTAAACGAAATCGGGCAAGAGCCGAAAGAAGAACAAATTTCAAAGAAGAGCCTCAACATTTGAACAAAAACTTGATGCAATCATCAAAGGCATGGACAGAATTGGGGATAGGGTGGAAACTATTGAAAGAAAATCATCATGGGAAGGTCAACCAAGTAACACTGCAAGAAAGCCAAACTTTAGAAAAAATCAAAATCGAAATGTTGGAAGGGTTGGCCCTGACCAGAACATCAGACCTCCATTTCAAGAGAACTATGCTGAATCCTCAACCTCTAGTGAGTCAATAGAGGATACCCAAATCAATCTAATGGGGTTAAACAGTGAGCAACAAATTTTCCTAACACAAGATTACCAAGAAGCTCATAATGTCAATCAATTTCAGACCAAGTCTGGAGAGTCATTTGATTTTAGGGAAGGCTATGATGCAGCAGTCTATGAGGTTCATAAACAATACAAACTAAGAAGTAGAACCATAGATGTTCCTGAACCTGCCAAACTGAAGGATACCAAGCAACCAAAGAAAACAAAGGATAAAGATGTCCTGATAGAACCCTCCACTATAACAGACCCAGACCCAAAGGAAGTCACTGTGGAAGACATATCAGACCTACAGCCTTCAAAGAACTAGTCATACACACCCCATTCTTCAAAAGAAAATCCAAAATGTTCTCCTGAAAATAATTTCAAATCAGATGTACCTCAAAACAACACTCATAATCAAGAGAAGAGCACTAAAAATCCAGCTGAAAAGGAAAAGATTGTTGTCCACAACACAAAAATACAGATAGAGAAACCTTTTAACCTAGAAACAGAAATAGGCAAGCTAAAAATAGTTGTTCCTCTCTCTGAATTGGCTAAACATGAAGTATACAGACAACAAATCAATAGGTCACTCCAAATACTAGAGAATAGGGATGCAATCAACGTTCTTGATGATCAATGAGAGTTAATTTTCGGTCCTGAAGTCAATGGTAAAACAATAGATGGAGGGGTTCCTCCATCATATGTTAGCTTAAACATTCATGACAAAGTGCTGCATAATGCTATGTTTGATTCGGGAGCTTCCCATAATCTAATGCCAAAATCTGTGATGGAAAGACTGGATCTAGACATCACAAGGCCCTACAAAGACTTGTTCTCATTTGATTCCAGCCAGGTCAGGTGTCTAGGCCTAATCAAAGACCTTTGTGTATCTTTATTCCAATATCCAGCAAAGACAATCTTGATGGATGTGGTGGTGGCTGACATTCCACCTAAGTATGGTATGCTTTTGTCCAGATCTCGGGGTGCAAAACTCCAAGGATCTTTGTAACTAGACATGTCCTATGCCACTATTTCAGTCTTTGGACAGCTAAAGAGATTATACCAGGAAACAATAATGAAATATGTGGTTAGTAGTCAAGAAAAACCCTAAAAATTCCCCATCTATTCTATGCATTCTGACATGGATTCATTCATTTTATATAATGTTGGGATGTGTCCCAAAATTGATGTCAAACTCCTAGAAACAGCACAAATAGAGGGTTTGAATGAACAATCTAGTGCCCAAGATCAAAAAGTTGTTGATATAATTGATGTAACAAAGGAAAATGACATATCATATAAGTTACAAGAGCTAAATTTGCCCACTGAACAAGCTTCTAACACTCTTAAGGCTAGTCATAAGCAAGAAATCTTATGGTACTTAGAGTTTGATGGCTCGGTAAACAAATTAGGAGCAGGGGCAGGGGTTTGGACACACAACATGAAAAATAACCATGCTGAAGGTCATGCATATAGGTTAAATTTCAGATGCGCAAAAAATATGGCCGAGTATGAAGCCCTTTTGTTAGGGCTCAAGCTCATTAAACAACTAGGGGCAACCAAGGTTTCAATTTTAGGGGATTCAGATCTGATCATACAGCAGATGAAGGGAAATTTTGTTACAAATGATCTTACGTTGAGAGCTTACAGAGAGGCAACCATTGAAATACTTAACACATTTTCAGAATCTCAACTCACCAAAATTCCTAGAAAACACAATCTACATGCACATAGCGTGGCAACTTTTGCCAGCACTTGCAAGCTTTCATTTGAACCCAATCACCATTTCACTGCTGAAATCAAACACAGAACTGCTGCCCCAGATAATGTCAAAAATTGGCAGGTCTTTGAAAATGATACACAGATAAATAATTTCCTGACTTTGAAAGAGGAATTCTCTAGCATAAACATTGATACCAACACCATGGATGATCAACAACAGATAGACAAAATTGAGCAAAGTATTTCAGTTGAAACAACAATTCTGATTTTGCACCCAACCACTTTTGATGACAAGAATTTACAAGAGCTGAAGCAAATAGATTTTGATCAAATAGCTGAGGCAGAAGCTGAAGTAATTGAACTAAAGGATAATTTTCTGCCCACTGGTTTAACTCCTTTGGAGGACATATTTGATTCTAATGACATTCCTAGAAAGCCAAAAATGTAGCCACTAAATGCAGAAATTGAGGACTGTAACATCGGAACTATAGAAAATCCCAAAATGGTAAAACTATCAAAAACATTGCCTGCTGATTAGAAGTTAAAATACATTGAGTTGTTTAAGGAGTTCCAAGATGTCTTTGCCTGGAGCTATGAGCACCTCAAGTCCTATGATACTTCGGTCATCCAACATACTATACCCTTGAAAGAGAATCAAAAACATTTTAAACAAAAGCTTAGAAGGGTGAATCCTGTCCTCCTTCCCCTGATTGAAAAAGAAGTTAAATGAATGTATGAAGCTGGAATCATTGCACCTATCAGGTTCTCAGAATGGATTTCAAATCTAGTGCCTACTAGGAAGAAAACCGGAGAGATAAGACTGTGTGTTGACTTGAGAAATTTGAATAAAGTCTCTCTCAAAGACCATTACCCCTTACAAAAAATGGATCATATCCTACAAAGGGTAGTGGGAGCCTCTAGGATCTCATTATTAGATGGATTCTCAGGATTCAACCAGATTTTAGTCCTCCCGGATGATCAAGACAAAACTGCCTTTACAACACCTTGGGGAACCTTCAAATATGTCAAAATGGCTTTTGGACTCAAAAATGCAGGGGCAACTTTTCAAAGAGCAATGGATATAGCCTTTGCCAAAGAGATCCATGATTTCTTAGTCATATACCTTGATGACCTCACTGCTTTTTCAAAATCAGACCAAGAACATTTAGAGCATTTAAGGCAAGTGTTCCTAATTTGCAGAAAATATGGCATATCATTGAACCCAAAGAAATCACTGTTTGGCCTAGAAGAAGGCAAGCTCCTAGGACATATAATCTCAAAAGATGGCATCAGAATTGACCCAGATAGAATTCATGCTATCCTTCAAGTGCCTCGTCCAAGAACATCAAAGAACTGCAAGCCTTTCTAGGGAAGATCAATTTCCTAAGAAGATTCATTCCTAATTTAGCTGAGCTAATAAGACTGTTGAACAACATGCTGAAGAAAGATTCTAAAGTCAAATCAACAACGGAAGCTAAGCAAGCCTTTGAGGACATCAAAATAGCCCTAACAAAAACACCTATCCTCACAAACCCCAAGTTTGATAGAGATTTCATCATTTTTTCCTTTGCATCTGAGCATACTGTTGTTGTTGTCCTATTGCAAAAAGACGACCAAGGATGTGAAAATCCCATCGCTTTCTTCAGCAAAGCCCTTAGAGATGCTCCCTTAAAATATCAGATCATGGAAAAACAAGCTTATGCCCTTGTAAAATACATCAAGGATTTTAGAGTTTATATCTTATACTCTCATGTGATAGCCTATGTTCCAAATGCTGTGGTTAAGGACATTTTAACTCGAGAAGGAATTGAAGGTAAGAGGGGAAAATGGATGGCCAACATCTTAGAGTATGACATTGAAATCAAGCCTACAAAACTCATAAAAGGACAAAGGTTAGCTAAATTAATGACTGAAACCAATTTCCAAGCCCTTGACATCAATGAATTGGACAACGAACAGGAGATGGCGAATCCACAGATCAATCAAGCCTTTTTACAATCACCTTGGTATGCTGACATATGTTTTGTATTGTTAAACCTGCAAGCTCCTCCAGGGTTGTCCAGGACTAAAAGAAGATTCTTGAAAATGAAAGCATCAAAGTTCTGTATTATAGATAATGTGTTGTTTTGGAAAAATCATGAAGGTATTTTGCTTGATTGCCTAACATTGGATGAAACTGACAAAGTACTCAAGGAATTTCATGCAAGAGACTGTGGAGGACACTTGTATTGGAGATCAACAGCTAATAAGATCCTAAGGGCTAGATTTTATTGGCCTTCCTTGTTTGCTAATGTGAAAAAAATTGTAATGTCTTGCCACAAATGCCAGATCTTTGAAGGCAAGATAAAGCTGTTACCTTTACCCCTTAAACCTATTTCAATTGAAACACCATTTCAACAATGGGGTTTAGACTTCATTGGTGAAATTCATCCTTCCTCTTCTGGCCAACACAGGTGGATTTTGACTGCCACAGACTATTTTACCAAATGGATAGAAGCCATCCCTTATAGGCAAGCCAATGACTCAATCATCATGAAATTCTTAGAAACCAACAACTTGTCTAGATTTGGCTGTCCAGAAAAGATCATTACAGACAATGCAGTAGCCTTCAAATCCAAAAGAATGATCAACTTTTGCCACAAATACCACATTACCTTGTGCCAATCCACAGCCTATTACCCTCAAGGTAATGGCCTAGCTGAGTCATCCAACAAAAGCCTCATTAACATCATCAAAAAGGTCTTGGAGGAGAATAAAAAGAATTGGCACAAGAAGCTTGTAAATGCACTATGGGCAGACAGATTGACCACCAAAAGATCTATTGGTACAAGTCCCTATGAATTGGTATATGGTCTAGAGGCTGTTTTCCCCTCCTCCTTAGGAATCCCTGTGATCAAGTTGCTGCAAGAAATACAAGCAGAGCCTAATGATATTCAAAGAAGGATCAATCAAACTATTCAGTTGCAACAAACAAGAGAAGAAGTATATCAGAGAACCCAGGTTCTACAAGATAAACTCAAGAAGATCTTTGACAAAATAACAAAAGTTGAAGATTTCTTCATAGGAAACAAAGTGTTGAGATGGGACTCTAGGAGGGAAGATAAAGGGAAACATGGGAAATTTGATTTTGTTTGGAAAGGACCATTTGTTATTCAGGCTGTACAAAGTAACAACATCTATTTTTTGAAGAGTTTGGATGGCACAGATACTGAGGAAGGCCCAGTCAATGGGCGAATGCTCAAGCACTATTTTGATTCCCTTTGATCAACACAACACAACTGTATATTGTACATAAATAGTTGTATTTCCATCAGTTTTCATTTACAGTAATTAGATAAGGAACAAGATGCAGCAGATTTTGAGGAAAAGGTCAAGGAATTACACCACTTTTGGTGTATATTTTGAATTTACCACAAGAGATCAAGAAGAGGACTTGGGAACTATAAAGATGATGATAAGCACTTAGAAAAACCAGAAAAGGCAAAGCTATAATTTCACATAGATCAGATCATAAGGACTGCATACAGGCTACAAAGGTTCAGATCATTGGTTCCCAGGAGAAGGAAGTTTTGAATTAGAGTAGCCAACTGAGAATAAGGCCATCTGACCTATTGTTCTTGCCTTTTCACTAGGAAAAGCCATCCCCAAGTCGAGCCACTATTAGGTTCCTATACTAGTAGGTTTCATTTTTCATGATTGACTATGGAAGTGCCAAATATGTTCATCCTTGCATGCTGCAATGGTTACATATTTTGTAAAAAAAGAAGAAAATTAAAAAATGTAAAGAGGGTATGCCCTAAAAGTATAATCAAAGGGAAAGAAAAATGAGTTGGTCAGAAAAAATAATAAAAATGAACCCCAAACCAAAAGACCAGGAAAGTGGCCAATCAAAACGCCACTGCTATCTTATTTGCAAGTTCACAATGTGCAAATACTGTTTCTTATCACACTTGATGGATGGCCCAACAGTTCAATATGGACCATTCCATGTTTGAATTTCCTGTTGTAGACTAGAGAATGAATATCTGTCCAGACAGTTTAATCTTGGCAGATGAGTAGATAGGTAGAGAAATCAAGGG